>CM076848.1:134839016-136039016 GCA_039519185.1 Astragalus membranaceus | reverse complement strand
GAACTTTAAAAACAGTTGGATACACGTGATTGATGAAATTGGTTTAAAACCGCGTATCAGTGTGTGTAATGTATACAGCAAAAAAAACAGAGAAAACAATAGTATTGTATATAGGAAAACAATAGTCTTGTTTCAATGCATATGATTCCATACTTTCCCTAACTCAGTTTCAATTATGCATATCCAAACTCAGTTGACCTTTGCATTCACACCATCAGGCATAATCCTGTTCTCCAACAACATTTGCCCACTGACACAACAGGGATCTGTAACGCCCAAATATTTAATTAAATTATTTAGTTAAATATTTAGGTATTCAATTATTTATTTAATTATTTTAATAGTGTAAATATATTGGTTTTGACTAAGAGGTGTATAATTGGATTCAGGAGGTAGTGCTAGTGATCGGGCTTAAGTTGGAGGAAGGCCCGTGATCCATACCCAAGGCCTAGGCGCATGTAGTGAGGGGTTAGTGAGGGTTGGCTCATTTGCGAATTGTTGGAGAAAGAAAGAAAAGAAAGGGTTGCGAAATAGAGAGAGGAGAAGAGAGAAAGGAGTACGGCGCGATTTCAAGAGAGGAGGAGAATGGGGTTTCGCAAATTCAAGGAGAATAGAAGAGAAGCTGTGTTTCTGTGTTCTGTTGGTGACTTTCTCTCCAGGGTCTTCTAATCCAAATAGTTAAGGTAAGGGTGAGACCTCTCTTTCACTATAATGGTGGGTATGATGGGTATTAGGGTGGGGGCTTAGACCTATGATGCCTATATTCGATTTTGAAGTTAAATTGATGATAGATATAACATGACTTTGTTAATTGAAATGTTGGCCTGATTTGGTGATTGTTGTAACCCTAGGAATTTAGTGTTCATAGGTGTTGATATGAATTGCATGCTAGGTGTTTGACAAATTGTATTTTTTATGTTGTGATTGACAATTCATGGTGATTGGTATTGGTGGTTGGAAAATTGGTGATTTGAATTGGTGAGAAATCGAAAATAATGACCCTAGGGCGCCATGGGCGCCATTTGTCTTAGTGCTGTTTTTGGCGCCCTATGCCTGGGCACCGTGCCTGTCCATATTACCTGGTGTTTCAGTTGCTGTTTTTGGCGCCCAGTGCATGGGCGCCGTGTCTGGGTGTGTCTCGTGTGCCAATGTGCAATGTTGGGTGTTCCCGTGTTTGGCGCCCTGGGTGTGGGCGCCGTGTGCCAAGTTGTTGCGTTGCTGTTTTTGGCGCCCTGGGTGTGGGCGCCGTGTGCCAGGGTGTGTGGGTGTGTGGCTGTGCGTGGCTGTGTGTGTTGCTGTGTCTTGGCGCAGGAGCGCCTTGGCGCCTTGTGCCTGGGCGCCAAAATCCTGCTGTGTTGCCTGTTGCTGGCGCAGAGGGGCGCCAAGGGCGCCAATGTTGCTGCATGCGCCAGTTCTGTGTTTCTTGTTCCTGCTAGGCGGCCAGCGCCTGGGCGCCATTTTTAGGATGTTCCTCAATTTTTCCCGGTTTTGTTTTCGTCATATCTTTTGACTCGGGTGTCCGTTTTAAGTGTTTCAAAGTGCGTTGTGAAGCTTATTCAGTTTCCTACTGGTATATTCTACTTTAAGGTAAAAATTATTATTTTAAGCTTATTCAGTGTCCGTTTTAAGTGTTTCAAAGTGGCTGTCCCCGGTAATCGTTGTTGTTGGCGTTGTAAAACTATTTCGGTGTCCAAAACCCTTTTTGGTGTCCTTTTTGGTGTCGTGAACTGGAGTAAAACCTTTTGGTGTAATCGGTAATATTAGTGTCCCGGTGTCAATAACGATGTGTTGATGTTTTTGACGACAATGCCCCTAGTGGCTATTATTTTGATTGACGATGGTACTGATGATGAATATAAGTTGCGGCTTTATCAGTGACGATGACACCATAAAGGCTATTAGCGATGATGATATTAATGACGATGAATGTTAGTGGCAATGATATATGTGATGATAACCTGACAGGTGATGTGCCTTTTATTGGCAAATTGGTAAGTGATGGATCACTAAGTTGATTGTGATTGTATGTGACTGTCCCTGGTGCATATCATGGTGCTTCATGCATCTCATGTGCATAAACAAGTGACGATGACGCCATAAAGGCTATTTAGTGACGATGATGACAGGTACCACATGCATACGCCCGTTGCGATGGGTTGCATTTCATACATGTTGATGACATTGTGATGACTTGCAGTGATGACTGATTTGATGTTGCGATGTGGTTTATATAGCGTTGTAGCTCTAGCATAATACTTATCATATGCACTATTATATTGTTAGATGAACTCACCCTTTCTGTTTGAATGTTACCCCTATGCGGTAACGTGCAGGTGATCTCGAGTGAAGGCTTAGGTACCTTCGCTAGCTGAGTCTGGTCGTCTGCTCTGATACGTAGCACTCAGTGGGGGGGGAATGAACACTAGTTTTTATGATTATTGAACTGTTGTAGTTGATGTTTTTATGACTTTCCGCTGCGTAGATGTTGAATTTTATTATGTTGATTGAATTGAGCGTTTTGAGCTCACCCCAGTTGTGATGTGCTATGTATCGCGTTACTATTGACGATGAAACTATTTTATATTGATGCATAATTTTGTGTGGATTTATGTGTGACATCCCATATGGTGAAATATGATTTTTAAAGAAAAAAAAAAGAAACTCTGATTTTTAGTAAATAAATTACCGGGTAGAAAAGGGGTGTTACATTAGTGGTATCAGAGCAAAAGTTCGGTCTGTCCGGCCAAGTTGTCCAGTCATTGACAATCTAGTATTGTCGACTTATTCTAACTGTTGTTTTTGGTTTCAGCTTGAGTTGATATGGCTGGGAGGAACGACACTGCGATTGCTGCTGCTTGAGCTGCCATGGCTCAGGCCGTGCAGAATCAGCAGAATGCTGGAGAGAACGCTGGGTTTCAGAGTCTGACTACATTCCAGAGAGAGAATCCGCCCACTTTCAAGGGCAAGTATGACCCAGACGGTGCCATGGCCTGGTTAAAGGAGATCGAGAGAATTTTTAGGGTGATGGACTGCACTGTGGAGCAGAAGGTCCGTTTTGGTACTCACATGTTGGCAGAGGAGGCCGACGATTGGTGGTTGGCTACTAGGCAGAGGTTAGAGTCTGTGCAGGAAGAGGTTACTTGGGAGGTGTTCAGTAGAGAGTTTCTGAGGAAATATTTTCCGGAAGATGTCCGGGGGAAAAAGGAGATAGAGTTTTTGGAGCTGAAGCAAGGTGGCATGTCTGTGACTGAGTATGCGGCGAAGTTCTTGGAGTTGGCAAAGTTCTATCCGCACTATAGTGAGGCTACAGCTGAATTTTCGAAATGTATTAAGTTTGAGAATGGTTTGAGGCCTGAAATTAAAAAGGCAATTGGCTACCAGAAGATCCGTGTGTTCGCTGACCTGATAGATAGCTGCAGAATTTTTGAGGAGGACAGTACTGCGCACTACTAGCTGTGACTGAGAAAAAGGGCAAATTTCCGAGTCGGAGCAAGCCGTATGAGGTTCTTGCGGGTAAGAGTCATCATAGAGCTGCTGGAGGCAAAAAGGCTAGTGGGGGAGATGCTCCTGCGGGTATTGTATGTTTCAAGTGTGGCAAGGCTGGCCACAAGAGTTTTATGTGCAAATCCGATGTGAGGGTTTGTTACCGTTGTGGTAAGAAGGGTTATTTAGCGGCTGAGTGTGGGCGCAAGGACATGGTTTGCTTCAACTGTGGTGAGTCTGGGCATATCAGCGCGAAGTGTTCGAAGCCGAAGAAAGAAAGGTCCAGTGGGAAAGTGTTCGCATTGGCAGGAGAGGATCCTGCTGAGAATGATGGTCTCATTAGAGGTATGTGCTACATTCATGGTACTCCTCTGAAATATCTTATTGATACTGGTGCTACCCATTGTTTTATCTCTGTTGATTGTTGTAAAAGATTGGGCCTTGTTTTGTCTGCTATGTGTGGAGACATGGTTGTCGACACTCCTGCTAAGGGGTCGGTGACCACTTCTTTGGTGTGTTCTCTGTGTCCCTTTGTTATACCCCAATTTTGTCCGTTTTCTAGTTTTAGTCGTTTATTTTACTTAAATCGTGTTTTAAGTTGCGTGATTACGAGAATTATCAGTATGGCGTCTCAATTACTAATCCTAGCCAATTTCAATTACCCTGTTCAACTAAATCGAAATACCGTTGTTTTAAATTAGGCATGCACGCGAATGATCGATCTTTTCGTGCATTCTTCAATTTAATCTTCGTATTTGGATTTAGTCGAACCTAATTGGGACGGACAAAGTCATTTTTCTCGCGATTGGGCTCATCGTTTCAATTTGGGCTTAAAAACGCGATTCTGAGATAATGTTAGCGTTTAGTGGTCAACGGGCTTATTTATTCTACTTGGGCCCCTTTCTCACGCACTTGTCTAGTTGGGTCCGATATCACTTTTGTATTTGGCCCAATTTCTTTTATTTTTACTCTGCCTATTCATTTATTTTCATTAGTAAATATAGTCTAAAAATGTCAAAAAATTATATTTATTGTTTATTTACAATTTAATAGTGTCCAAGATGTCCAAAAGTCCAAAAATACAAAAAATGATAATACTAAAAATACCAAATAATACAATCCGAAAATAAAAAAAAATACAAAAAAAAACACAAATAAAAAAAAAGGGCGCATCAGCCCAAAAGGACAGCTGCTTCGACAGCAGCTGGGCCTTCTTGGTTCCTTGCCCACCAAGTCTTCTCCAACCTCCAGCCCAACATCTTGTTCTTGCTGAGCAAGTATCAAATCTGAAATAGGAAAACAAAATCAGGATAGAATCAGAAATTAATTTCCTAAGCCTAAAAATTGCCTATAAAAACAAGCTAGGATCACAGATGCATACAACTGCAAAAATCACTAAGAAATAAGGATTGGGGCTTCACATTGAAACCCTAATCACCTAAATACGTTTTTTTCTCAAGATCTGAGAGCTGAAAAGTTTGAGTAAAGAAGCATTAGCAGTTCAACAAAGTAGATACAGCAGCAAGCACAATCAAGCAATCTAGGAGACCAATCTGAGGCTGGACTAAAGGTTGGTTCATTTATATTATAAAAGGCTGCAGAATCAAAGACCTGTATATATGTATGATACTAATCCAGATTCTGTTTATATTCAAAATAAACCAAAAACGAATTTAGACAAGTTTTTTTCTTTTCTCTGATTAGGGTACTGTTTGCATAAAATTAGAAATTAATTTTGTCAAAAGATTATATTTGCTTCGTTTGTGTTCTGTTCGTTTCAAACTAGGCTAGTTCTCTGTTTTAAGAAACCAAAAGGCATACAAACACAGTAATCAAACATAGTATAAATCAGATGATTAAGGATCCAGAATCAAAAATAATAGCAGAAAAAATGTGTGGAAGAAGAATAGGCCAAGAACAGAAAAATTAAATAAACAAAACTGACCTTAGTGTGCTCGTCGGAGCTCCGGTCGTCTTCTCCGGCGAGCTCCACCACGAACTCCGGCGACCCACCACGAGACCGAGCTCCTCTCCCTAAACCGAAGCCAACCCTTCCAGATAACGCCAGCCGCCATGAAACGCCAACAACCGCCGTCGTACTTCCACCAACAACCGCCACCCTCCACTCTTCTCCGGCTGTCCCTACCATCGCATCCTCCCCCTTTTTCTTCTCCCCTTCCCTGTTTTCATTCTCTCCGAGCCACTCCCAAAACCGAGCCACTCCCAAAACCGAGCCGCTCCCAAAACCGAAAGCAACACCGCCGGCCACCCACCTCCGACGGAATCATCTTCGTCTTCTTCCCCTCACCCCGTCGAACCGCCCGGCTGCAGAACCCCCTTCACTGCTACAAACAGACGACGCCGGCCAAGGGACGGCCGGACGTCGTCGTCCCCTCTCTTACCTCAGGCCGATCGGTGCTCCCTCTCCTCCTCTATGCTTCGGCCTTCATTTTCCTCTCCCAGGAAACCGGCACCATTCTCGCCGTTAATCTCTCTCTCTCTCCTCCTGAAGTTCCGGCGAGACATTCGCCCTTCTCTCTCTAGCTGCGGCGCAGCCATAAAAAAAACGGGGGGGGAAGGCTGAAATAAAATTAGGGTTTTTCTTTAGGGTTCCCTTTTATAGTGCCTCCACTATTTTATTTAAATTTTATTTTTATTATCAGAATACTAATAGCACCCCTCCAATTCACGCGTACACCCCTCCCCCACTTAAGCCAAGTTTCGCATACTGGGCCCTCAGATGCGAACTGGGCTTCTTTTTTACACCCAGTTTTCAATTATACAACCCCTTGCTGCTGATAACACCCTATTTTACCATTTCACCCCCTTTCTCGTTTTTTTTTATTTAATTTAATTCTCTTCAAGACAAAATATTTTCTCATAAATCAAAAACTTTGTTAATGGTCTTGTGAAGCCTTTGCTTGCATGATTATTAACAACGAGGTACTAGTGGTGATCACTTGGAGCCTTTGCTCAATTGATCATCATGAATGCCTAATTTTCCTAAAGATTTTCACTAAATCAAAAAAACTTTGTTAGTAGTCTTGCGAAGCCTTTGCTTGCATGATTATTAACAATGGAGTGCTAATGGTGGTCACTTGGAGCCTTTGCTCAATTGATCATCATGAAAGCTCAATTCTCACAATTAAACAGCATAACAAATAAAAATCATTTTCACAATAAGTCTTCAACAATTATTTTCAAAAGAACCTAGAACTACGTCGCCTTTGATTCTCCACCCGGAGATACGTAGGAGCAGGGCCACGCCCCTGTCAAGCGCAAAAATAAACAGTTTCTTAAATTAAAGAATATACAAACAGATCTCCTTCATTTCAAAAGCAAAAGTCTTATTTCCAAAGTAGGGGATTAAGTCGGTCGTACGGCCGGGTTAATCATCGTTTTAAGATAAGTGAACTGTGGTCCCTCAGAGCCCCAGCGCTCCTTCAGCCCTCAGTGGCCCTTCAGAGCCCCAGTGCTCCTTCAGACCCCCAGTGGTCCTCCAACACAGATCACACAGTCTTAAAACCCCTACATTAAAAAACACCAACCCACAAACATTTTCTACACGCAAGAACTACGTAGCTTTGAATTCTCCATCGCACCGGGAGATACGTAGGAGCGGGCCATGTCCCGTCAAGCACTTCTTTCTAAAAACCCTTTTTTCTTCCTTTCTCGCCAAAAATAAAAGTTTTTATTAAGTTCTTTAATTCATTTTTCAATAAGAAATAAAGAGGCAAAATAGGTATTTTTCAAATCAACACACTAAAACCACACATTTAATTAAAGGTTCCCTCTCAGTAGAGAGGACGTGTGGGGTGCTAACACCTTCCCTGCGCGTAACCGACCCCCGAACCCTATTCTCTAGTTTCGCAAGACCAATCGCTTTCCAAAAAAGGTTTTCCTAATATTTTCCTTAATAAATATTGGTGGCGGCTTCATTGTCTTAGGAAAAGTTGTGAACGAGGAAGGTTCTCCCTCGGGGACTTTTTCGGGCGCAACACCCTTGTTGATCTTCTGCAGGGACTTTGCCGTGGATTTTGTTTGCTTGCCGTTGAAAGGATTGGACGTAATCTTGGGCATGGACTGGTTAGAGCATAACCATGTCCATATCAACTGTCGTAGCAAATCGGTTAGTTTCAGAGAGGAAGATTATGTTCTGTTATCCGCTAGTCAGTTGAAGAGGTTGATGAAGGAAGGAGTTCAGCTATTTTCGTTGATCGCATCGTTGTCTGCTGAGAGTCGGGCTGTCATCAAAGAGTTGCAGGTGGTGCGCGAATTTCCAGATGTTTTTCCTGATGAGATCCCTAGTGTTCCACCTGAGAGGGAAGTGGAGTTTTCCATTGATCTTGTACCTGGTACGAGGCCCGTGTCTATGGCACCGTACCGGATGTCGGCGTCAGAATTGTCTGAGTTGAAGAAGCAACTTGAAGATCTGCTTGAGAAGAAGTTTGTTAGGCCGAGTGTATCGCCGTGGGGAGCTCCGGTGCTGCTAGTAAAGAAGAAGGATGGGAGCATGAGGTTGTGTGTTGATTATAGGCAGCTGAATAGGGTGACCATTAAGAACAAGTATCCACTGCCGAGGATAGACGATTTGATGGATCAGTTGGTGGGTGCTCGAGTGTTCAGCAAGATTGATTTGAGATCAGGTTATCACCAGATCAAGGTGAAGGATGAAGATGTTCAGAAGACTGCTTTCAGGACGAGGTATGGGCATTATGAGTATTCGGTGATGCCGTTCGGTGTCACTAACGCACCGGGTGTATTTAAGGAATACATGAATCGTATATTTCATACTTACTTGGATCGGTTCGTGGTTGTGTTCATTGACGACATCCTGATTTATTCGAAGTCGGAGGAAGAGCATGCAGAGCATTCGAAATTAGTATTGGAGGTCCTGAGAGAGAAGAGGCTGTATGCCAAGTTGTCTAAGTGTGAATTCTGGTTGTCAGAAGTGAGTTTTCTGGGTCATATCATTTCTGGCCGTGGTATTGCTGTGGATCCTTCTAAGGTTGATGCTGTGATGCAGTGGGAGAGTCCGAAGTCGGTTACGGAGATCAGAAGCTTCTTAGGGTTGGCTGGTTACTACAGAAGGTTCATCGAAGGTTTTTCTAAGTTGGCCCTTTCGTTGACGTAGTTGACTTGTAAGGGTAAGCCTTTTGTGTGGGATGCTCGTTGTGAGGACAGTTTCCTTGAGTTGAAGAAGAGGTTGACGACATCTCCTGTTTTGACGCTGCCAAAACCGGAAGAACCGTTCGTGGTGTATTGTGATGCTTCGAAGATGGGTCTAGGTGGCGTGCTTATGCAAGATGGGAAGGTGATTGCTTATGCGTCGAGGCAATTAAGGGTTCATGAGAAGAATTATCCAATGCATGATTTGGAGTTGGCTGCAGTAGTCTTCGTGTTGAAGGTTTGGAGGCACTATTTGTATGGTTCCAAATTTGAGGTGTTCAGTGATCATAAGAGTCTGAAATATTTATTTGACCAGAAGGAGCTGAATATGAGGCAGCGAAGGTGGCTGGAATTGTTGAAAGACTATGATTTCGGTTTGAACTATCATCCGGGCAAAGCTAATGTCGTGGCTGATGCTTTGAGCCGGAAGTCTTTGCATATGTCGGCGATGATGGTCAAAGAGTTAGAGTTGATTGAGGAATTCAGAGATCTAAGTCTGGTTTGTAGGACGACACCTCATAGTGTCAAGCTGAGAATGTTAAGGATCGATAATGATTTTCTGGGCAGCATCAGAGAGGCTCAGAAATCAGATGTTAAGTTGGTGGATTTAATGAATGGGATTGGTCAATCTGAGAATGAAGATTTCAAGTTGGATTCCCAAGGTGTGTTGAGGTTCCGTGGTAGGATCTGCATTCCGGGTGATGTAGAGATGAGGAAAACAATTTTGGAAGAGGGTCACCGAAGTAAGTTGAGTATTCATCCTGGAGCGACAAAGATGTATCAAGACCTAAAGAAGATGTTTTGGTGGCATGGTATGAAGAGGGATGCAGCACAATTTGTGTATGCCTGTTTGACTTGTCAGAAGTCGAAGGTGGAGCATCAGAAGCCTGCTGGACTGATGCAACCGTTGGAAATTCCAGAGTGGAAGTGGGATAGCATTTCGATGGATTTTGTGACGAGATTGCCAAATATAGTTAGAGGTCACGATGATATTTGGGTGATCGTTGATAGGTTAACGAAGTCTGCTCACTTTGTTCCTATTAATATCACTTATCTAATGTCGAGGTTAGCAGAAGTTTATGTCAAAGAGATTGTGAAGCTTCATGGAGTTCCCAAGAGTATTGTTTCGAATAGAGATCCGAGGTTCACTTCAGATTTCTGGAAGAGTTTGCAAGAGAAGTTAGGGTCTAAGTTGAGGTTGAGTTCGGCATATCATCCTCACACAGATGGTCAGTCAGAGAGGACAATTCATTCATTAGAAGATCTGTTGAGGGCTTGTGTTCTGGAAGAAGGAGGTTCGTGGGATTCCTACCTTCCACAGATAGAGTTCACGTACAACAATAGTTACCATTCTAGTATCGGGATGGCACCTTTTAAGGCATTGTATGGTCGGAAGTGTAGAACCCCGCTGTGTTGGTATGAGTCTGGAGAGAGTGTGGTGCTTGGACCTGAAATTGTTCGGGAGACAACCGAGAAGATAAAGATGATTCGTGAAAAGATGAAGGCTTCGCAGAGTCGTCAGAAAAGTTATCACGACAAGAGGAGAAAAGATCTAGAGTTTCAGGAGGGTGAGCATGTATTTTTGAGAGTCACTCCAGTGACCGGTGTTGGCCGTGCTTTGAAGTCGAAGAAGCTCACTCCTCGCTTCATTGGTCCTTATCAGATTTCCGGGAGAGTTGGGAATGTGGCGTATAGAGTGGCTTTACCGCCAAATCTTTCGAATTTGCATGACGTGTTTCATGTGTCGCAACTTCGGAAGTATGTTTCAGATCCATCTCATGTGATCCACATGGATGATGTGGAGGTGCGGGATAATCTCACAGTGGAGACTATGCCTGTGCGGGTTGAAGACCATGAGGTGAAGGTGTTAAGAGGCAAGGAAATTGCATTGGTGAAGGTGGTCTGGCTAGGAGCTGCCGGTGAGAGCATGACTTGGGAGTTGGAGAGCAAGATGCGGGAGTCCTATCCAGAGCTGTTTGATTCAGGTGAGTTTTCGAGGACGAAAACATTCTAAGTGGGGGAGAGTTGTAACGCCCAAATATTTAATTAAATTATTTAGTTAAATATTTAAGTATTCAATTATTTATTTAATTATTTTAATAGTGTAAATATATTGGTTTTGACTAAGAGGTGTATAATTGAATTCAGGAGGTAGGGCTAGTGATCGGGCTTAAGTTGGAGGAAGGCCCGTGATCCATATCCAAGGCCTAGGCGCATGTAGTGAGGGGTTAGTGAGGGTTGGCTCATATGCGAATTGTTGGAGAAAGAAAGAAAAGAAAGGGTTGCGAAATAGAGAGAGGAGAAGAGAGAAAGGAGTACGGCGCGATTTCAAGAGAGGAGGAGAATGGGGTTTCGCAAATTCAAGGAGAAGAGAAGAGAAGCTGTGTTGCTGTGTTCTGTTGGTGACTTTCTCTCCAGGGTCTTCTAATCCAAATAGTTAAGGTAAGGGTGAGACCTCTCTTTCACTATAATGGTGGGTATGATGGGTATTAGGGTGGGGGCTTAGACCTATGATGCCTATATTCGATTTTGATGTTAAATTGATGATAGATGTAACATGACTTTGTTAATTGAAATGTTGGCTTGATTTGGTGATTGTTGCAACCCTAGGAATTTAGTGTTCATAGGTGTTGATATGAATTGCATGCTAGGTGTTTGACAAATTGTATTTTTTATGTTGTGATTGACAATTCATGGTGATTGGTATTGGTGGTTGGAAAATTGATGATTTGAATTGGTGAGAAATCGAAAATAATGACCCTAGGGGGCCATGGGCGCCATTTGTCTTAGTGCTGTTTTTGGCGCCCTATGCCTGGGTGTCGTGCCTGTCCATATTACCTGGTGTTTCAGTTGCTGTTTTTGGCGCCCAGTGCATGGGCGCCGTGTCTGGGTGTGTCTCGTGTGCCAATGTGGAATGTTGGGTGTTCCTGTGTTTGGCGCCCTGGGTGTGGGCGCCGTGTGCCAAGTTGTTGCGTTACTGTTTTTCCCAGTTTTGTTTTCGTCATATCTTTTGACTCGGGTGTCCGTTTTAAGTGTTTCAAAGTGCGTTGTGAAGCTTATTCAGTTTCCTACTGGTATATTCTATTTTAAGGTAAAAATTATTATTTTTCTGATGGTTTCTGGGCGCCTCAAGTGGCTGTCCCCGGTAGTCGTTGTTGTTGGCGTTGTAAAACTATTTCGGTGTCTAAAACCCTTTTTGGTGTCCTTTTTTGGTATCGTGAGCTGGAGTAAAACCTTTTGGTGTAATCGGTAATATTAGTGTCCCGGTGTCAATAACGATGTGTTGATGTTTTTGACGACAATGCCCCTAGTGGCTATTATTTTGATTGACGATGGTACTGATGATGAATATAAGTTGCGGTTTTATCAGTGACGATGACGCCATAAAGGCTATTAGCGATGATGATATTAATGACGATGAATGTTAGTGGCAATGATATGTGTGATGATAACCTGACAGGTGATGTGCCTTTTATTGGCAAATTGGTAAGTGATGGATCACTAAGTTGATTGTGATTGTATGTGACTGTCCCTGGTGCATATCATGGTGCTTCATGCATCTCATGTGCATAAACAAGTGACGATGACGCCATAAAGGCTATTTAGTGACGATGATGCCATAAAGGCTATTTAGTGACGATGATGACAGGTACCACATGCATACGCCCGTTGTGATGGGTTGCATTTCATACATGTTCATGACATTGTGATGACTTGCAGTGATGACTGATTTGATGTTGCGATGTGGTTTATATATCGTTGTAGCTCTAGCATAATACTTATCATATGCACTATTATATTGTTAGATGAACTCACCCTTTCTGTTTGAATGTTACCCCTATGCGGTAACGTGCAGGTGATCTCGAGTGAAGGCTTAGGTACCTTCGCTAGCTGAGTCTGGTCATCTGCTCTGATACGTAGCACTCAGTGGGGGAGGAATGAACCCTAGTTTTTATGATTATTGAACTGTTGTAGTTGATGTTTTTATGACTTTCCGCTGCGTAGATGCTGAGTTTTATTATGTTGATTGAATTGAGCGTTTTGAGCTCACCCCAGTTGTGATGTGCCATGTATCGCGTTACTATTGACGATGAAACTATTTTATATTGATGCATAATTTTGTGTGGATTTATGTGTGACATCCCATGTTGTGAAATATGATTTTTAAAGAACAAAAAAGAAACTCTGATTTTTAGTAAATAAATTACCGGGTAGAAAAGGGGTGTTACAGGATCCAACTCCACTTGCTGCTGCATGTAAAGTAATAATTATAATTACAATAATACAAAACATAAAACCATAATACCATATAATACCAATTTAAGGGGACCTCATAATGGATATAATTACAAAAAAAGCATCCGAAACAAAACATCAGGTTGTGATTTTGAGCCAAATAATACCAATTTAAAGGGACCTCATAATGGATATGAATATTAGAAAGACGAAAACATAAAACATTGCATTCAGCACAACCTAAAATGGCTAATACAGGTAAGTACTAATTAAAAGGGCGTTGAAGGATAAAAACAAAGGGTTTTCAAAAAACACATAAGGCATGGCTAATGGTAAAGTACTTGAAATAATCGATGATATTTCGTGCAATCAACACACACAGACATTAATCAACAATTTCAAAAAATTATGTAATCTGGACAGTTCTACGGAAAAGTAACCAAGAAATAGCTAAATGATTAGGGCAACAAAATTTAAAAACAAAGCTTAAAAAATCAAAGGGCATCTCAGACAACACCGATCTCAAGATAATTCAAACAACATTTAAATCTGTAAACGGTTATTTACAAATCAGTTCCCAGGTGGTCGCTTTTTCTACCTTCCAAAAATAATCGAAGACCTGTGAGACTCCAAAATCAGCTAGAAGAGCCTCAAGCTCTTCAAGTTCCTTAATTTGTAACAAAAGACACATATAGGAACACAAATTAAACTGTTCATACTTTAAATTTTCATATACTGAAGCCATGTATGCTGACTTTAGGAGCTTCCTTAAGATGATATCAGCAGATTTTTGTGATATATATTGAAGCCATGTACGCTGACTTTAGGAGCTTCCTTAAGATGATATGAAATTATGAATTGCATCAGCATATGCATTTGGAGCTCCAATGACAACCAACTTAACACACAACAACCTACACATGCATTTATAGTCAGTTATAGTCAGTTAGTTTCAGTTGTGTGATACTTGCTGCATACCTTGGCATGACCGATATGCAAATATCCATTTGGTTCAGGTGGAAAACGGGTCCTAACTTTCCCACCTGTTTCTTTCAAGTGTTTGTCAAGAAGCCCCTTTGAATTGCAACATCTAAGAATAGTATTATCGCTGAAAGGAACTTCAGTATGCACCTGAAATCAACATGAAACTCAACATGACAAAAATAGAATGAGCATGCAATTAACTTAAAATAAGGAAAATAAATACCTTCAAATTTTGCTCTGGATTGGGGAATATCAAATATGGATTAAGATCTTCTTCAGGTGCCTTTTCAGGAGTAGCAACAGGTGTTGCCTTATCCTAAAGGTAAGCAGAGGAATTGCAAGTAACTAGCAACCCATAGTGATAAAAAAAAATGGCAAAGAGAGATAGAGAGTAAATGCAAACAAACTTACCTTTACTTTAGCAGGTTTCTCCTTCTTTATTTTAGAAGGCTTTTCATCATCGGCTGCTGTTCTATCACCAAGTAGCTCATACAATTTTGCATCAGCCATTTGCTGCAGCATGAAAAAAGGAAAACAACTAATCAGTATCAACAAGACCAGGGGAGCCTCTTCCGCACATGCCCAAGTAACTCACCCACTAGCAAGATGAAAATTAAGATATCAAAGATTATTAGTCTGAACAGATCAGTAGTTCAATGTACAAGGGGGAATCATAACTATTTTATCCATTAGAAGGGAAAATTCAATAACTACCATTTGTTCGATAGCGTAGTTCCAGAATTGAAGCCATGTTCACCTCAAAAATTTCATTAACAGCATGTTTGATATCTTCTGTTGAAACCTCAACACCTGCAAAAATAAGCAGGAAATTAAAGACATACTTCCAACCTCTGAAAGGTTGGGACACTACAGTACTCAAAAACTAAAAGTTAATAGCCAAACTAAATTAAAGATACTGATTACACAAGAATATCGGTATGATAATTTTTTTAAACTAAAGATACTGATTACTGAGATTTGTTTCGTATCGAATTCCTACTGGAATCTGACATCTACAACAGTGAACAGCTTGTGACAGGCATGGCAATAACTCTATAATATGAAGAAAAAATTCAACACAATAATAAATTATTTAAAAGGATATTGCATATAATCTGATGTGATAATTAAAGGCAAACCTGTTGACCAATAGTATATGCTGGAATTACTACTCCACCCCAAGATTCAAAGTGATATACATCCAAGTAGTTTTTCTGATCAAAATAAAACCATCCAATAACATATAATCAGAACATTTGCATGTTTCCCCAAACATTTATTAGAAGACATCTGGTTAAAAAAAGTAGCACGAAATTTCATACATGTATCACATTTCTATGTGAACTTTAGCTATTCCTAGAACAAATTAAATGATCAGTCAAAATTATATAGATTCAATGTTGTAAAATGATAAGCACCTAAACAACTTGTGAGGTCTTCTACTCCTGAGTAGTTATCTGAGAATGATCCTATCTCCTCGGGATTTTGATCAATTGGAAAATATCCAAACATTTGAGATGTAATGATGGAACATTTGGATGAAAACAAAGCATTTAACTCTTTCCCCAAGATGCCTTTGAGCTGATTTCAACGATTTACAGTTGGATTCATCTGTTAAGCTAGCAGTAGTTCTGCAGGAATCGATGCTGTTGCTGTCAAGAACTTCGCTTTCATCAGAAAGTTCGATGATGTCTCTTGTCACAAAACTCAATTCATGAGCAGATTGATTCAATATTTTTTTCATCCAGCTTTAAGAACAGTGTAAAATGGAAATGAAGGAGTGAGAAAGGAAGAAAGAAGATATCAAGGAAGCAAGAAAGCATTCTGTTCCTACAAAGTCCCAGACGACCCTCCTCCCTGTCACAAGAAACTGATCCTAGCAGTGGTAGTAGGGACAAGGAGGGGGCATGACCCTATAAAACTAGTCATAGAATCATAAAAAGGTAGAAAGAAAGTACCTGGCACAAAACACACAGGCATGTGAGCCAACTCTTGAACTGGAGTAGTATCTAGTAGCTCACCCTGAAAAATTAAACCCTATACATCAACAAGAGGTGTCATAACCTCTCTGACTTGTGTTTCTTTTTTGTCCAACACATTTCGAATCATATCCTGTAAAAAGACACCAAACTACACCAATCAAGGATAGCAATTAAATGACACCAAACGAGTACCTAGCAGACACCACACAGCAATTAAACTAAAAGTAATAGATTTATAGTTGTACTGATAAGAGGACTTTTCAAAATTGTGTGAAATTCTCTGCAATTGATCATTGAAGCTAACAAAGCTAATGATAATCATGTTGGTTATTAAAACAGATCCTAATAGAATATATTTTTATGTATAATATATCTCGAGGAAATGGATTACCAATGAAGCAAAATCAGAAAAATTAATCAATCCAAGTCTGAACCGTCACAATTCTGATTCCTCTTTTCGTCTCTTCAAGAGCCTTATGAATTTCATCAAAGGCTACAGCTTTAGGTTTCCCTTCATCTGCAGGCACTGGTAGTCAATCATCTTCATTAGCTCTAGAAGTAGACAGGAATTAAGTAAAGAAGTAGACATAAATTAAGTAAAAGAGAGCAAATAAGCACAGAAACACAAAAAACTTGATTTGTCTCACCTTGCTAGAGTGCTGGAGAAGCCAACAACAATGGCATTATCGAATCAGATGACCCTAGAACTAGTCCCTATGAAAGAAACAGAATCTATAAATTATGAAACACCCTGAATCAAAATCTAGAAAGAAACCCCCACTGTAACACCCCAATTCTACCCGTTCGTTTTATTACATATCAGAGTGCGGAAATTAAACTTAAAACAGGCAATGGAGCGTCACATGCAACATTTCAAAAGCCAACAACGTATAATCAATTAAAAACGTGGAAGAACAACATCAACTTAGTTTACAACCCCGAATATTTGTTCAGATACTTCAAACCACCTATCCATGTTTCAAAAACAACAAATGCAACAAGCAATTGAAAACAGTGTTCTTCCCCTCCCCGGGTGCTACGTATCAGAGACGACACTGACTCGGCTACTAAAAGACCCTTGGTCTTCATTTGCGACTACCTGCACGTTACCCACATAGAGGTAACATTCAAACGAAAAGGGTGAGTCTCAACAGCATAAAAGCATATATGATAGATAATATACTAGAGAATAGGCAACTATAACTACCATAGCACATCAACAGTCATAAGTACAACTATCACGGAGCAACACCAACAAGTAACAACATAAGCAAAACGACGAGCAACACCAACAAGTAACAACATAAGCAAAACGACAAGCAACGACACCATGGGTACAACGTGTATGTATGAAATGCAACCCACACCGACGGGTATATGCATGTGGTACCAATCAACGTAAATAGCCTTTGTGGCTTCATCATCAACACTGAGCAAAGCTCTATGGCCGAAGCCTACATCAACGTAATAATGCATTATGCCATGCAAGAGACACCATGTACAACGCATCGGAACAATCAACAACATAATCATGCTATGCACAACAACGTCAACAACATCATCATTGGTCATATTCGACCCAACCACATCATCATCGAGTTTTGGTCATATTTGACCCAGCAACAACAACAACAAGATTTAGTCACATTGACTCAACAACAAGAATAGCAATTTAGTCTTATTAGACACAACAAAACATCACAACACTGAGGTAGCACAAAGTGGCGCCTAGGAAACAACACCAACAACACAGACACAATACATTGGCGCCCAACAGCACATAAAGGGCGCCTGAGGCAAACTGCGCCACCCTGGGCGCCAAAACAGACAGCACGTGGCGTCATACAACAACACAGTCCTAGACACAAACTAAGACACAAACTGCAACACAGTCACAAACTAAGACACAAACAGCAACACAGTCCTAGATACAAACTAAGACACAAACTGCAACACAGCAGGCAACATAGACACTAAAACTGGCGCTTGGTGGCAACCTGCGCCACATTCTGGGCAACCTGGCGCTTGAACGGAACCAGTGCCAAAACGACCGGCTTTAAGTCTATTTTCAAAAACAATCAGCCACATAATTTTTGGATCAACCGAACAGTACCAGTTTTAGAAGGAACGAAACAGTGTCCAGAAACGCACAAAAGACCATAAGCAAGTAAAACTCATTATGATCAATCACCAAATACCAATCTCAACATCACATACTTATGCATTTTGTCAAACATCTAACATGCATTCTAAACATCACTTACACATTCTATCAAACACCTAGCGTGCAACATTTTACCATCTATTCACTCAAGGCCATCAACACTCAAAACAACACCAACAACATACATATAATTTCATAATTCATTCATGCATATTATCAAACAACTCCTAGACATCTTAGGTTCTACCCTCCTATATACTACCCATCATATAACCCTTTATACTATGAGACTCCCCTTAACTTAAGAATCGTTGGAGATGAAAAACCCTTCCACGAATCACCAAAACGCAGCAACAAGCTCTTCTCTTCCCTTGGATTATGCGAACCCCTCTTCTCCTCTCCCCTTGGGTGTGCGCTAAACCTCTTCTCCTCTCCTCTCTCTATTTTCGCGACTTCTCTCTTTTCTCTCTTCTTTGCAAATCTTCCTTTCTTTTTCCTCTCCCTATGCGAAATGCACTAACCCTCACTACTACTCCCTCATGCGCCTACACCTTGGGCTTGGATCGCGGGCTTCCTCCAGCTTAAGCCCGATCACTAACTCCATCCTCTAATATTTATTTACACACCCCTTAATCAAATGCTAATATAATATTACACCAAATAAATAAATAAATAAATAAATGGATACCTAAATATTTAATTAAATAATTAGCCAATTATTTTTAGGGCGTTACACCCACCCCCTAATTTCCTAATCATATTTTAAACAAAACTTTAGAAAGAAGATAACAGTAACTCGTTTTTCCTGAACCCACTTCATCCATACTCGACACCAACAACAAAGAATAACATAAATCAAACATAGACCTTGTTAGTTCTTAAATAGGAAACTTGAAATTAGGGTTTGATGTTTGAAAAATTTAAAATTTAGGAGAAATTCAAATTAGCAATTTGACCTACACATAAATAATGAGAGAAATTGATTTCTCACCACTTGTATTCACTGCTTTCTTCTGTTCACGGAGAGGAGGCAAGTTCGAAACTCGTAAAGAAAGAGGTAGTCACCATCACAAAGTAGGAAACGTTAACAGCGAAGGGTATGGTTGCAGAGCATATCACGACACAGCGCATCGCACGCGGAGGAGGGGCGGAAAACATTGTCGTAGTGAGCTCTTTAACGATTGCTTTTCTCTCTTCACCTGATCTCTCTCGCTTTGTCGCTCTGTCTGTCTTTCAGAGGTTCGTTTATTTTCCCATTTGCATCTGCCATTTCAGGGGATCGGCCCGATAGAGAGAAGAAGAAGGATTAGAGAGAAGAGTTTTGATTTGCTTTTTGCATTTAGGGTTCGCATGAGAGTGAGGCGAATGAATGTGTTTTTTTTTTATATTTTAGTACTTTAGAAGTCAGCCCTGTATTCGCCTGACTTTAAAATTCTACCTCTTAATTACAAGTTTGCCACCGTGTCTACTTATGTAGTCATCCGTCTCATAGCATGAATTTAAAAGTCTAATTTTTTTCCAATTTTTTCACTTTAGAAGTCAGGCGTGTATTCGCTTGACTTTAAAACTTGTGACTTTAAATGTCTAATTCTTTTCCTGATTTTGCACTAGTGCCAGCCACATTTCCGTTCCTCGGTGGTCCAGATGACAGATCGATATTGCCTACCTACGGCGCACACGTTGCCCAGAAGATATGGGAGGGGACGGTAAGTTTATAGTTATTTAAATTAACTGTTTTTTCAATTTTTATGTTTTCTTAAATATTTGACTAACTGATACCATAAAAAATGTAGGAACGTGACCCGCTGAAGATTCATAACCACAACCTTAGTGGGATGGCCATCGTACTAGAGATTGAGGATTATATCAAGGCATCTGGTCTGTATCCCCTTCGGGACTTAGGGTTCACTAACATCAATGTTGACTTGGTTAATGCCTTTGTTGAAAGATGGAAGCCAGACACCTACAGCTTCCACCTTCCGGTGGGTGAGATGACGATCACACTGGATGACGTCTCTTAGCTTCTGCACATTCCCATCATGGGAATGTTCTATGACATGCCTGAGTATACAAAGCTCGGCGCTCAAGAACTTCTAGTCGATTATTTGGGTGCTGACCATGAGGTTTCTCAGGATGAAATTTCTGAGAAAGGGCTGTATGTTAATCTGAAGTGGTTGAAGACGACGGTGTACCCCATAACCAGTCATGAAAATCGTTTTGAGGACACTGCTCGTGCTTATCTTCTACACCTGCTGAGGTGCACCCTGTTCACCGACAAGTCTGGGAATAAGGTGAAGGTGGGGTGTATTGGGATGCTCACTGACTTGGTGCAGACTAGCAGCTACACTTGGGGGGTATGGCTCTGGCACACTTATATGATCACCTGAGGGATGCCAGCAGAGAAAAATGTAGGAAGTTAACTGGGTATGCGGCACTTTTTCAGGTATCTTTTCTAAAATTACTTGTTAATTTAACCTGCTTAACTGGCTGGTTAATTTACTAACCCGATTCCCATTTTGATTACAGGCTTGGATATTTGAGCATTTCCATGGTCAGATTTTTGGTCCTAAGAGGATTGTGGCTGATTTTAATGAAGAGAACTCACGTGCTAAGAAGTGGGACTACGAAAAAAGTGATGGGTATGTGTCTCACTTTTGGGCAGCCCTTGACCGGCTTAGGCTAGAGGTGATCACATGGGACCCATACAGGGATCATAGACTTGTCCGACCCTTGGAGCCGCTATCCCTTATTAGGGGGTTTGTACGTCATGCTTGGTGCATGATGCCATATATATATATATATATATATATATATATATATATATATATATATATATATATATATATATATATATATATATATATATATATATATATATATATATGGACAGAGATTAAAAGTTCATCTCTCAACTACAAAAGTCATAAAGCTAAAGAAATAGGATCTTACACATGTCCTATCGAAAGCAAAATAACACAAAGTCTTGAACGCTTGAGTAGCTTCTCCTCCGAGCCGCTACACTTTATCCGCTACACTAGCAGATGCCAATATTATACGAATGGACGCCAACCTAGCCACCGGAGTAAAAGTTTCTTCAAAATCCACCCATTCATTTTGGTTAAAACCTTGAACAACTAAACGGCTTTTAGTTAATAAAATAACACAATTTTCATCAAGTTTGTTGCGAAAAACCCATTTAGTACCAATAACGGTTCTGTCAACAGGTTTTTCAACTAAATGCCAAACTTTATTTCGTTCAAATTGTTCAAGTTCCTTTTGCATTGACCCAACCCATTCTGGATCATTTAAAGCTTCCTTAATATTATTAGGAACTATTTGAGAGGCAAAAGCACTATGAAAGCATAAATGATTAAGAGAAGAACGAGTTGTTACCCCCTTTGATGGACTACCAATAATTTGCTCCATGGGATGATCTCGATCTGATTTCCAAGTTCTGGGCAAATCATCATGCGTTCTTCCATGGAGATGGCCATCGATGTCTTGGGGCTCCCGTTCCACTTCAGCTTCTTCTTGAGGTTCCACTTTCACCTCGACTTCTTCCACACTTTCACTGTTTGATTTTGGTATTCTGTTTTTAATCACTTCAACCACTTCATCCTCATCATCAACTTTCTTAGCAAAAGGGTTAGTCTCATCAAAAGAAACATGTATTGATTCTTGCATACATTTATCAATTTAATTGTAAACAATATATGCTTTACTATGACTTGAATAACCCATAAAAATACCTTCAGTTGATTTTGCATCAAACTTACCCAACTTATCTTGTGTTGAGAATGAAGCACTTACTTCCAAAAACCTTGAAGTATGAAATATTTGGAGCTCTACCATTCCACAACTCGTATGGCGTCTTGTAATTAAGAGATGGACTCAGGTATACCCGGTTGAGCACATGACATGTTGTATCAACTGCATGACCCCAAAAATATTTGGGTAGGTTGTGCTCGTTTAACATTGTTCTGCTCATCTCTTGTATTGTTCTACTCTTCCTTTCCACCACACTGTTTTGTTGAGGGGTCCTTGGAGCTGAAAAGTTATGATGAACACCATACTTTTCACACCAAGTCCTGAATGATGAATTTACGTACTCTTTCCTCCATGATCACTTCTAATTTCCTTGATGGCTAAGATTTTCTCATTTTGTAACTTTCTGCACAACTTAGCAAACTCATTGAAAGCATCACTTTTATTTGCAAGTAGAATGACCCAAGTATACCTAGAATAATCATCTACAATCACGAAGACATACTTGGACCCTCCTAGACTTACAACATCAATTTCACCAAATAAATCAAGATGGAGCAATTCAAGCACATTGTTAGTGGAAATAACCAGTTTTGGATTGAAAGAAGATCTATGCAACTTACCTAGCTGACATGCATCACACAATTGACCCTTTTCATATTTTAACTTGGGTAGATCTCTAACATGCTCATTCTTACTCAACTTAGATAAATGTTCTATACTAGCATGCCCTAGACGTCTATGCCATAGATTCACATCATCAAACAAGGAAGGCATGCATACAATATCATTACTCACATTGTCAAAATCAACATATACACATTATTTTCTTGAAAGCCAGTAATATAAAGTTTAGAAGTCCTATGGGTAATAACTCATTTATCAACAGAAAAATACACATCAAAATCACTATCACATAATTGGCTAACACTTAGCAAGTTAAATTTCACACCGTCAACTAGTAAAGCATTTTTAATTTTGATTGTGTTTTCCTTACCCACACAATCTTTACCTATTACTTGAGTAGATTCATTGTTGGTAAACTTTACAGATCCACTAGCTTTGTTGCTCAACTTCAAGAATAGTGAAGCATCACCAGTCATATGCCTTGAGCACCCACTATCAACCATCCACACATTTTTCTTCTTGGATGACTGACCAACCTGCAAAAGGAAAATTAACAACTAGTACGAGGTACCCAAATTTTATTGGGTCCTTGGAGGTTAGTTCTCAAGGGGTTTGTTTTCACAATCCACCTTGGTTTCTTACAAGCAGGTATAAGGGTACAAAACTCACACAATCTATGAATAGGGCATCTATGAGAGCTATGGTTCCCTTTTCGACAATAAGTGCAAGAGAAAACAGTAGGTGTCTTACTTGAAGTGGCAGTTACAAAAATCACCTTCTTTTTCAAAATAGAAGAGGTGGATTTACCGTCATACCCAATACCTCTCTTATCAACATATTCATGTTGGGAGTGAAGTATCTTGGTTAAGGTCTTTTCACCAACCTCAAACCTTTTTAAGGATTCTTTCAAAATTTCATTTTCAACCTTGATTTTTTCAAAATTTTGTTTAAGCTCAAGGAGTGCAAGGTTGAAGGTTTAGTTTAATGTAGCTCATTCTTCAACTTAGCTACCTCATTCTCAAGAGTCTCAATTTGAGTGAGCATGCTTTTGTTGCTCTTTGTCATTTTCTTAGATTTAACCAAAAGACTTTCATGTTCATTATAAAGAGCTTAAAAAGCCTCACTCAAATCTGGACTACTACACACATCATCAAATAAGTCATCATGCTCAAGTGAATCAGAAAGACTATGGTTAGCAAGGATTACCTCTGGGGTGTTATTTGCCATAAGACAAACAACATTGGCAGCCTTCTCTTCTACATCTGTTTCACTATCAGTGTCAAGATTGTCCCATGTAGCCTCAGGTGTGTCATTTGCCATAAGACAAACAGTATTTGAAACCTCCTCTTCTTCATCTGTATCACCATCAGTATCTATGTTGTCCCTTGTAGCCTTCATGGCTTTCTTTTGTTGGTACTTGGATTTTAGCTTTGGACAATTCACTTTGAGATGACCCGGTTTGTTGCATTCAAACATTTTGGTTGATCATCTCTTCTCTCATAACTGTCTTCTTTGTTGTACCCAGATTTATTTGAATAGTCACCCTTCCCAAGCTTGTTGAATCTCATGAATTTTCTGAATTTCTTGGCAAACATAGCCATGTATTCATCATCAGACTCTTCATCAGACTCAACCTCTTTCTTTTCCATCTTAGGAGTCTTGGCAGCAGCAAGAGCACTTCCTTTCTTTGACCGCTTCTTTTTCTTGAGCCTTCTTTGCGGCCAACACCACCTCAAATGCAACAAGTGACCCTATCAAGTCTTCTTGAGGTAAAGTGCCAATATCTTTTGCTTCAGTGATAGCACAAGTCTTGGGAAAGAACTCACTAGTCAAGGATGCAAGAATCTTCCCATTCAAATCTTTCGTTGAATACTTCTTCCCAAGTGCTCTCAAGTTATTCCCTATCAGGTTCAATATTTGGTGCATAGCTGCAACAGATTCACCTTCCTTCATCTTGAAAGCTTCATACTCAGAAGTAAGAATTCTAATCTTTGTATCCTTCACTTGACTCGTACCAACATGTGTCGCTTCCAGACAGTCCCAAATTTCATTGGCTGTCTGACATCCTTTCACCCTTCTATACTCTTTTTCACATAGAGATGGGTGAAGAATATTGATTGCTATGGCTTTGAGAGATATTTTTTCTAGCTCAGACTTTCTCAGCTCACTCAAGTCAATGGCATAAATATCTTCAATAAGTACTTCCTCAGCTTTACCAGTAGCTTGAGATTTAGTAGTATCTCCCTCAACAGCAACACCAGGTTTAGTAATCTTGATTCTCATAGGAGTGAGTGGTCCACCAACAATGATCCTCCATAAAGTGAAATCTATAGCATGCACATGACATTTCATTCGACTACTCCAATAGTCATAGTTAGTCCCATCGAACAGGGGTGGCCTATTGAAGGACATCCCCTCTTTCATAAATGAACCCATAATAAAAATTGAGAGATGTTAAGCTCTATATGCAATTTCTAGCTACTAATACTAATTGTTGGACTATATGATAACCTTAGAGGGGGGTTAATAAGGTTATATGCTAAAAATGAAATCTTTTGATTTTCATAAAGTTAACGATGCACGTTTTAATCGAATGCGGAAAATAGGATTTAAACTATATGCAATTCCTAAGCAAGCTATAACTATGACAGACCCAATTACAGTGATATTGAACGCTAACCACAATAATATCAAATGTAACGATAAACAAAAATAATGAAAAGCAAAGTAAAGATAAGGGAAAGAGACACACCGTGATTTTTACGAGGTTCGGGATAAAAGCCCTACGTCCTCGGCCTCCTGCTATGCAACCTTTGGGCTTGATAATAACCACTATATGAGAAGAACTTCTTCAACGTCTTACAAGCGAGCAACTTCCCTATAGCTACCACACCAATCTCAATTTTCCCCCAATTGAGAACCCCAAGCTTCCCGGTAAGGATTTCGCTACAATCCAATCTCCAAAGAGAAACTCCCAGGATTTCACAACAACCAAGAATATATTAATACAACTGAAAACGAGGATCCAATCACTCAAGCAGTATAACAGTGTTGTAGTTGAGAGAGATGAGAGATTTGGATTCAAAGATGAAAAACGTAAAATATGACTGTGAGAGTTCTGTTCTTTTTTTTCTTTTGATTTGTAGGTTGTGCGTTGTTGTTCTCTTCTCTCATGAAAAACCCTAAGTCATATTTATAGGGTATGTAAAAATATGACCGTTGGACTAAAATCTTATGTAAAATAGGTGAGTAGTAAATCGATTCCTTGCTTAAAATAGTGTGTATAAAAGTCGATTATTTACTCAAAATATGACCGTTGATGGCTTCTAAAAAGAAAGGAATCGATTATATGCTTAAATGCATAAAGATATAAATCGATTTTGAGCCTGAAAAACTTAGTACATGAATCGATTCTTTGCTTGATCAAAAAAGGATGTAAATCGATTTTTGGCTTTATGTGTATAGGAAGGAAATCGATTTGTTACGTTTATAAAGAAAGTTGGAAATCGATTTTGGGCTTTAAGAAAATAATTGGCAATCAAGTTTTCTCTTTAAGGAGAGACATAAATCGATATTCCTCTTTTAAAAAGAGAGCCATGAATCGATTCTTAGCTTTGCAACAAATCAAGTTCATAATAAAGGAAGAAGGAAATCGATTTTCTTCTTTATAAAAGGACCTTAAAATCGATTTTCTTCTTAGCTTTGCAATAAGCTCATAATTTTGCAGAAACCATTTTCTCATGCTACGTGCCTAACCTATTTAACATGCATGCGTATATAAAAGAATTTTCGAAGCCTAGTTCAATTTTATTTTAACAAAATAGTTCTATTTTAAAAGTTCATCTCTCAACTACAAAAGTCATAAAGCTAAAGTGATACTATCTTACACATGTCCTATCGAAAGCAAAATAACACAAAGTCTTGAACGCTTGAGTAGCTTCTCCTCCGAGCCGCTACACTTTAAAATATCCTATGCTTTGATTCATGCCCTGTACTTGTGTTCAACTGTAACCATTAGTAGACAGATTGTAATTTGTTATCATACAAAACAAAGAGAGTTTGACCTTTTGACTATGTTGTGTTTGACCCCCAAACCATGGAGACAAGCATAGCAAAGCCTGTTCTTCACACAACTCATTTTGAATTCAAATCCATGATGTTCCAGATGCTCCAAACAGTAGGTCAGTTTGGTGGTTCTCCCCAAGATGACCCATATTTACATTTAAAACAATTTTTAGAGGTTTGCAATAACTTTATCAATCCAAGAGTTAGTGATGATGCATTTAGGCTAAAACTTTTTCCTTATTCCTTGAAGGATAGAGCTAAGGATTGGTTAACTTCTCTAGAGCCTAACTCTATCCACACTTGGAATGAAATGGCTGAAAAATTCTTGGCAAAATATTTTCCTCCTAGTAAAAATGCAAGAATGAGGAATGAAGTTACTGCATTTAAACAAAAAGAATCTGAATCACTGTTTGTAGCATGAGAAAGATGGAAGGAGTTGTTAAGGAAATGTCCACATCATGGCATACCAGTGATCATTCAAATGGAAACCTTCTATAAAGGATTGGACCTAAGTACCAGACTTATGCTTGATGCTTCTTCTGGGGGTGTGTTACTAAAAACCTATTACAATGAAACTTGTGAATTGATAGACAATATTGCAACAAAACAGCTACCAATGGCCAACAGAAAGGCTAACTCCACAGAAAAATGTAGCTGGAGTCCATGAAATCAGTGAAGTCTCAGCTCTATCAGCAAAAGTGGCCTCTCTCACCAACATGATTAAAAACATGAACACCTCCAACACTACAGCATCTGCTGCTATAGCAGCAAAAGAACCAACAGTGGGTGCCATTGAACAAGCTCCTCCCGGTTCAACTAGCTGTGTATATTGTGGAGGAGGCCATCTCTATGAAGAATGTCAAGCCAATCTTGTCTCTGTTAATCATGTGGAGTTCAACAAGAATAACAATCCTTATTCAAATACTTATAATTCTGGCAGGCAGAATCATCCTAACTTCAGATGGGGTGGTAACAATGCTGCAGCAACAAATTCAAATACACCTGCTGTGCCACCAGGATTTCCTACTCAGAATCATCAAAGACAAGCCCCCCCAGCTATGGATAACTCAATGGAAACTCTATTGAAAGCCTTCATGAGTAATTGTAAGACAACTTTGCAAACTCATGAACCTTCTATAAAGAATTTAGAGACACAAGTTGGGCAGATAGCCTCTGCTCTCACCTAAAGGCCTAGTGGATCATTATCTTCCACGATAGAAGCTTGAACTTCTTATGCAACAGGGAAGGAGCGTGTTAAGGCTATATATCTGAGAAGTGGGAAGGATTTGATAGGGCCATCTATTGTAACAGGTGATGGTAGAAAAGAAAAAGAAAAAATAAAAAAAAATTGAAAAAGAAAAAACCACTTCTGATGCTATAACACCTACTGCTATAGCGCCTGATCCTGCACATGTGCCACCACCTAAGCTTGTTCCAGAATACCCTCCTCCTCCTTTTCCACAAAGGTTGAAGCAGGCTCATGAGAGCAAGCAATTTGGTAAATTCTTGGATGTGCTGAAACAACTCCACATCAATGTTCCCTTGCTGGAAGCACCTCAACAAATTCCCAACTATGCAAAATTTATGAAGGAAGTGCTCACCAAGAGGAAGAGATTTGGAGACCCTGATCAAACAAAAAATAGCAACCCGGTATAATGCCAAAGTCGTCCCAAGAGAATTCGCTGTCGGCAACTTGTCCTCCGTCGAGCCGATGTCGGTCAGAAAAACGCAGCGCAAGGAAAGCTCGCCCTCATCTGGCAGGGCCCTTGTCGTTGTCATACCCTAATTTTGTCCGCCCAAGTCAAAACCTTTTTTTCAAACAAAAATGGAAACAATAAGGGTAATTCATAATTTGTGTAGGTTAATGGACTTTCGCATTTATGTGTATTTGTCCCCTATCTCGCATTTTTATTTGAATTACGCGTACGCGCCAGTCGTAACTGCGTGAGCTTCCCTTTTGCCCTTGCCATTTGGCATGCATTTTAATCTTCAAAAAGGCCATTTATTGATCGTTATTAATTTTTGGCACCCAAAAAAAAAAAGAAAACATTTTTATTAATTTTTGAGAATTTTAGGGAATAAAATAGTGCATGTTTCAATATCTGTGGGCATTCAAATGAGAGCAAGTTAATTATTTTTGAAATAAACCAATTCAAGGATGAAAAATACAATTTATTCTATCAAGGATAATTTTCGTATAATTTTTTGGAAGAAAATCCTAGTTCAAAATAATTAAAAAGCATTTTTCCCATTTTTATTGCACAAGCAAGCTGAAAAAGGACCATTAAATATTCCCCGATTATTAAATGACAACTTTCATTGTCATGAATAATTAGAGGGATATTTTTATGGTGCCCAAAAATATGTGACACATTTTCAATAGGTGCACTATCATTTGCATGCCCAAAAATTCAAAATTCAAATAGAAAGTACAAAGTGTCCTCAATAAGACAAAAGACCAAAAAGGAGAAGCAATTTTCCCTCCCCATTTTTTTGTCAATTTCGAATTCCCTCTCTCTCTGTCCACAAATACCCTTTTTTGTAAATGACACCATCCTCTCACACTCACTCCTTCATAAGAAATTGCAAACTTACTTAAAATAGAACATCCCATTCCTATTCTACCCTTAACCCTAATTTCACCCAAGACCATATATAAGCCTACTCTCCCAAAATACAAGGGAAGAAGTTCATTTTTGCACAAAAACCTCCTCCTCTCCTCTCACTTTCGAAATCTCCTCCCCTCCCTCACCTCATCTTTTTCAATTTCCTCACTCAATCATCCATTAAAACACCTTTCCTACACTAAATCTTCCATCCTTCTTGCATTCTTCTCAAAGATTCACCTTCAAATTCAAGGATCAAGTTCAAAATTGAAGATTGAAGAGTAGATTAAAGGGGTTTTGCATTCATTCATCTCATTTCCTTCCTTATTCTAGGTTGGAGTTGAGGTATACTTTAAAACCTAGCATCATCTTCCAATTTTAGCATCAAAGATGTAAATCATCACTTCATTTTGGCATCCCATTGCAATTTAATGTCATAATGTTAGCATAGTTGTTGTTGTTGAGTGAGAGATGTATTTCAAATATCTTGACAAACACTTCGGGAGGTTTGGGTGCTTGGAATGCTTCTCTCCTTTAGAATAAATTGTGTGTTGTTGTTATTTCACTCATTTCTTGTTGTTTTCATGAATAAAGTGATGATTTGAAGCTTATTTCATTTCGCATATTAGAGGAAAATTAGGATTTGTGTGATTGTTATGCATTTCTTTGCTTGATCATGTGAATCCTTGCCAAAAGTTTAATCTATGTTGTTCTCTTGCATTATCTTGTGTTTCCATGAATAAAATGAGATTTAGGGTTTATGTTAGTTTCGCATGTTTCAAAGAAATTAGGGTTTATGAGATTTTTGATGAGTTGGTTGTTTAATCTTGCAATTCCTTGGAATTGAACCTTGATTATGATGTTTGTTTGCTTAAAACTTGTTGTTCTCATGAATTTGCTTGCAAATCATGTCCTATGTTGATGATTGGCAAGAGGACTCTCACTTGTGCTTTGATGCACACTTTAAGTGTTGAGGATTGCCTAAGAGGATTCAATTTCTTTTGTGATTCCTAGTGAACAAGAATGCAAGTTTAGGTTTCCTTTCATTATCAATTGCTTTGATTACCAAAAACAACTTATTAATCATTGCTTTGAAATGCCTTTGCCTATTCACATATTGTGTCATAAATGCCTAGTTAGGTTCATCCCATTGCCTAGCATCTTCAATAAGATGTGCAACTTAGGTTCATTTTCTTGCCCATTCATGCATTTTTGCCAAAATGTTCAACTTGGGTTCATTCCTTGCCTATCTATGTATGGTGTCATAATGTGTGTAGTCTAGGTCCACTTTCAATCAAAAGCTTTTTCAAGCATCAAAATCATTCCCTAAACAAGAATCAATCCAATTGCGAAAACTCTTCAAAATCAAACTTTGTTAGTAGTCTTGTGAAGCCTTTGCTTACATGATTATTAACAATGAGGTACTAGTGGCGATCACTTGGAGCCTTTGCTCAATTGATCATCATGAATGCCTAATTTTCCTAAAGATTTTCATTAAATCAAAAACTTTGTTAGTAGTCTTGTGAAGTCTTTGCTTGCATGATTATTAACAATGAGGTACTAGTGGCGATCACTTGGAGCCTTTGCTCAATTGATCATCACGAATGCCTAATTTTCCTAAAGATTTTCATTAAATCAAAAACTTTGTTAGTAGTCTTGCGAAGCCTTTGCTTGCATGATTATTAACAATGGAGTGTGATAAGTCTATTTTTACAGTCTTTTTAATAGTTATTTTATTAAGTCTTTTTAGTATTTTAATTATATTTTTGAGCTATTTTACTGCAAATGTTTTCCTTTTATTTTCAGGTTTTATTTTGAAGCAAAAGCGAAAATATGAGCTAAAATGAAGAAACTTAGAAAATAATTGAGGAGGAACAACTTTTAAGACAGCAGCAGCAAAACTGGCGCAAGACAGGGCACACAGGGCGCCAAGGGCGCCAAAACAGCAAAACTGGCGCAAGACATGGCACACAGGGCGCCAAGGGCGCCAAAACAGCAAAACTGGCGCAAGACAGGCACACAGGGCGCCAAGGGCGCCAAGCAGCACACGCACGACCCTGGGTGTACCACGCACGACCCGTGCGTGTCTCCAACTGAAGATGGCCCATTTTGGCAGAGCTGGGCGCACGACCCATGCTTGCCAGCAACGCAGTACAGCTGTTGCCAGCACAAGGCGCACGACCCTGGCACCATAGGCGCACGACCCTGGTGAAAAACTGGCGCAGAGCAGCCAAAATTGACTGACCAGGGCGCACGACCCAGGCACATGGGCGCACGACCCTGGCGCCAGACAAGTCAATTTTGGTTGCACCCACTTGCTGATGGCTTTCCCTTGCCACTTGATTTGCCACTTTTTTTATGACCATTTTGCCCCTCCTCTCAAGTGCCTTAGACCTAATATTTTCCTATAAATAGAGGCTTGATCCTCACTTGTACTAAGCTTGCCCCTTTTATTTTCCAAGTCATTTACTTTCTTGCCCCTTTTATTTTCCAAGTCATTTACTTTCACTGCTATTTAATTTCTCGCTCTTTACTTTCTCGCTCTTTTATTTTCCAAGTCATTTACTTTCATTGCTATTTAAATTCTCGCTCTTTACTTTCTCGCTCTTTACTTTTCGCTCTTTACTTTCTCGCTCTTTTATTTTCCTTGCTATTTACTTTCGTGCCCCTTTCATTTTCCAAGTCATTTACTTTCATTGCTATTTAATTTCTCGCTCTTTACTTTCTCGCTCTTTACTTTTTCGCTCCTTTACTTTCCACTTCTTTTATTTTCCTTGCTATTTACTTTTTGCCCTTTTACTTTCCAAGTCATTTACAATTCCTTGCTATTTACTTTCTTGCACTTTTATTTTCTTGTCACTTACAATTCTGCTATTTATAATTTTGCAATTTACCGCTTTCTTTTATTATCTCGCTATTTAACTTTATGTTTTCTTCTCTTATTTTCTTTTCTCCTCTTTTGTCTACAATGATCATGAGTGAGTAGACTTTACTAAAACATTCCTTCTTTCTAAAAACATTTTCTTTTCAGTTAATCAACTTTGAAAAATTAAATTGGTATTCACCTAGGCTCTCCCTGTGGATCGATAACTCTTTTATTACGCGATACAACTCGTGCACTTGCGAGGCTATCAAGTTTTTTGCGCCGTTGCCGGGGGGGCAGTGATATTAATTAAGTTTTTCGAAACCGGTTATACTGAAATTTTATTTTCTTTATTTTTTTTACTTTTTCTTCTCTTGTCCCTCGAATGCGAAGAACCAGAAGTTTCGGAGAAACTGTTCAACAAATTCCCGAAATCGAAAGGTTCTTACATAGAAGGAGGAGAGAAATTCCCGATAACCAAATGGCGGCTAATGAAAATCGTGCTCTCAAAGAGTACGCAACACCTTCAGCAGAGCCATCGGCTGCCATTGTGCATCCGAATGTGGAAGCAAATAATTTTGAACTCAAAACATCTCTGCTTTCGATGGTTCAACAAAACCAATTTTCTGGTTCTCCCACAGAGGACCCAAATCTTCATATTTCAATTTTTCTAGAATACTGTGGAACTCTCAAATTAAACGGGGTACCTCCGGATGCCATAAGACTAAAACTCTTCCCTTTTTCATTAAGGGATAGAGCAAGAGCATGGCTACATTCTTTGCCTTCGGAGTCCATTACCAGCTGGGGCCAGTTAAAACAAACTTTTCTTGATAAGTTCCTTCCCCCGAGTAAAACAGCTCAAATGAGAAATCAAATTACTCGATTTTCTCAAAACGACGGGGAATCTCTTTATGATGCTTGGGAACGTTTCAAAGAAATGTTAAGGCTATGCCCCCATCATGGACTAGAGAAATTGCTCGTTGTTCACACTTTTTATAATGGATTACAATATGCAACAAGAATGACTGTTAATGCAGCTGCAGGTGGAGCTTTAATGAACAAAAATTTTACTGAAGCTTATGCACTCGTTGAAGATATGGCTCAAAACCATTGTCAATGGGCAAGTGAGCGAGCCATAACGAATAAACCAGCCTCATCAAAAGAGCCAGGTAAGTATGAAATATCTGTTGTAGATCATCTTACCTCAAAAGTGGACGCACTTTTTCAAAAATTTGAAAAATTAAATGTAAGTGCCGTCTCACAAACTTCTTCTCCTATTACTCCACCGTGTGAATTATGTGGGGTTGTTGGCCATATTGGAGCCGAATGCCAGCTTGAGGCATCTGGTGCTGGAAACGAGCATATTAACTATGCTCAAAAGGAAGATCCGTTTTCAAATACTTATAATCCTGGGTGGAGGAATCATCCAAATTTTTCTTATAAAAATCCTCCACCCAATCCAGCACCTAGACCACCTCCTGTCTTTCAAAATCAAAGGGTTTTTAATAACCCACAAAACAACCCGCAAAAGTCGAACTTGGAATTTTTGATGGAAAAATTTGTGTCATCTCAAACAAAACAAAATGAAGAATTCAAAAATCAAACTGGTTATTTGAATGACACACTTATCAAATTAGTATCAAAAGTCGACTCTATTTCCACTCATAATAAAATGCTTGAAAATCAAATAACTCAAGTGGCAACACAGGTAGCTTCATCCTCTAAGTCTTCAGGGGTATTTCCTGGGAAACCAGAGCAAAATCCAAAAGGCCAAATAAATGCCGTCACCCTTAGAAGCGGAAAACAATTAGAGGAACCAAGAGCAAACCAAGAAAAAATTTTGAGTGAAAAACATAATTTACCAGGAGAGCAAGAAAAGAAACAAAAAGAGAAAGAACCAGAAAAAGAAAGAGAAGAACCACACATCCCCCCACCACCATACAAACCACCCATTCCTTTTCCCCAAAGATTTGCAAAAATCAAACTCGACGAGCAATTCAAAAGGTTTGTCGACTTGCTTAAAAAGCTTTACATCAACGTTCCTTTCACTGATGCATTGTCTCAAATGCCGTCTTACTCTAAATTTTTGAAAGAAATTTTATCCAAGAAAAGAAAAATAGACGACTATGAGACGATTGCATTAACAGAGGAATGTAGTGCAATTATCCAGAACAAGCTGCCACAAAAACTCAAAGATCCAGGTAGTTTTTCCATACCTTGTGTGATTGGAAGTGAAACTATAAACAGAGCGATCTGCGATCTAGGAGCCAGTGTAAGTTTGATGCCTCTTTCTCTTTGCAATAGACTAGGGATAGGTGAACTGAAACCCACAAAAATGACAATACAGTTGGCAGATCGTTCCGTTAAATACCCCACTGGAATCTTAGAGGATATCCCTATCAAGGTAGGGCAAACTTTTATACCGGTGGACTTTGTTGTAATGGAAATTGAAGAAGACTCCCAAATTCCTATTCTTCTGGGGAGGCCTTTTTTAGCTACTGCAGGGGCAATAATTGACGTTAAAAACGGTAAAATGGTTTTTAATGTGGGGGATGAAAAGGTTGAGTTTGAAGTTTCAAACTTCATGAAGAGTCCATCTGTAAAAGATTCGTGCTGCAGGATTGATATTGTAGACTATTGCGTGCGAGACTGCTCTTTAGCATCATCTTCACAAGATAGTCTGGAAGATTGCCTTTTAGGCAACACAAATACAAATGTGGCAGGGGAAACCCAATTCTACATAAAACTTTTGGATGAAAGTCCACCATCACAAGAATTGGGTACTGAAACTTTGGGTGAGGAGAAACCTCGACCTCTCCCGAAAGAAACACCAAAAATAGAACTGAAGCCCTTACCATCATCTCTCAGGTATGAGTTTCTTGGCCCTGATTCTACTTTTCCAGTAATTGTAAATGCAAATTTGAAACAAAATGAGACTGAAAAATTGCTTAATGTTCTCAAAAAGTATCCCAAAGTCATTGGGTATACTATTGAGGACATTAAAGGAATAAATCCGTCAATCTGCATACACAGAATACTACTGGAAGAGGACTATAAACCTTCTATCGAGCATCAAAGAAGATTAAACCCAAACATGAAAGAGGTTGTTAAAAAGGATGTTTTATAACTCCTTGATGCTGGGATAATATATCCTATTTCCGATAGTAAGTGGGTTAGTCCTGTTCAAGTAGTGCCTAAGAAAGGAGGCTTAACAGTTATTAAAAATGAGAAGGATGAAAGCATTTCCACAAGGACAATTACGGGATGGAGAATGTGTATCGATTACAGAAAGCTTAACAAAGCTACCCGGAAAGATCACTTCCCTCTTCCGTTCATTGATCAAATGCTAGAAAGGTTAGCACAGCACTCACATTTCTGCTATTTGGATGGTTATTCGGGATTTTTCCAAATTCCCATCCACCCTAGCGACCAAGAAAAAACAACTTTCACACGTCCCTTTGGCACTTATGCCTATAGAAGGATGCCCTTTGGCCTATGTAATGCTCCTGCTACCTTTCAAAGATGTATGATGTCCATATTCTCAGACTTTGTTGAAAACATAATGGAAGTGTTTATGGATGATTTTTCCGTCCATGGCTCAAATTTTGAAAACTGTTTAGCCAATCTAGAAAAAGTCTTAGAGAGGTGTGAGAAGGTAAACCTGGTTCTAAACTGGGAAAAGTGTCATTTCATGGTTAATGAAGGAATTGTCCTAGGGCACTTAATTTCTCACAGAGGTATTGAGGTAGACCGTGCAAAAATTGAGGTGATTGAAAAAATGCTACCTCCCACCTCAGTAAAAGAGGTGAGAAGCTTTTTAGGCCATGCAGGTTTCTACCGCCGGTTCATGAAAGACTTCTCAAAAATTTCAAAACCTATGACAAGTCTGCTCCTTAAGGATGCATCATTTATTTTTAACGATCTTTGTCTTGAAGCTTTTAACAGGTTGAAAACGGCTTTAGTTACTGCCCCGATCATACAGCCACCAGACTGGAATCTTCCGTTCGAGATAATGTGCGATGCAAGCGACTATGCAGTTGGGGCAGTCCTGGGACAAAGAAAAGAGAAAAAATTGCATGCCATATACTATGCAAGCAGGACCTTAGACGAGGCACAAATGAATTACGCCACAACTGAAAAAGAATTATTGGCGGTAGTTTTTGCCGTTGATAAGTTTCGATCATATTTGGTAGGTTCAAAAATCATCATTTTTACTGATCACTCGGCCATAAAATATTTGTTAAACAAAAAAGATGCCAAGCCGAGATTGATCCGATGGGTTTTACTCCTACAAGAATTTGATCTTGAAATAAGGGATAAAAAAGGCGTTCAAAATGTTGTGGCTGATCATTTGTCCCGTCTACAAGGAACAAAAGAAGAAGAGCTGCCACTTAATGATACATTTTTGGATGATCAACTCTTCTCATTAGTCAAATCTGAAGCACCATGGTATGCAGATTTTGTAAACTATCTTGCAGCAGGAGTACTCCCCCCAGATTTAAATTATCAGCGGAAGAAGAAATTCTTCCATGATCTTAAACAGTATTACTGGGACGAGCCACTACTTTTTAAAAGGGGAGCAGATGGGGTATTCAGAAGATGCATTCCGGAAGAAGAGGTAAGTAACATTCTATACCATTGTCATTCTTCTTCCTATGGCAGCCATGCCAGTTCTTCAAAAACTGCTACGAAAATTCTACAATCTGGTTTTTATTGGCCGTCCCTTTTTAAAGACGCGCATCAATTCGTTTCTAAATGCGACCAGTGTCAACGCACCGGAAATATTTCAAAGAGAAATGAAATGCCCTTAAATAATATCTTAGAGGTTGAAATTTTCGACGTATGGGGTGTCGATTTCATGGGACCGTTTCCTTCTTCTTTTGGAAACCAATATATTCTGGTAGCCGTTGACTATGTGTCAAAATGGATCGAAGCCATTGCTTCTCCTACAAACGATGCAAAGGTAGTCATAAAACTTTTCAAAAAAATAATTTTTCCAAGATTCGGGGTCCCTCGTGTTGTCATAAGCGACGGGGGATCCCATTTCATCTCAAAACATTTTGAAATGTTACTGCAAAAGTTTGGAGTAAGACACAAAATTGCAACGCCTTATCACCCTCAAACAAGCGGTCAGGTTGAGGTATCGAACAGAGAAATTAAAAGTATTTTAGAAAAAACTGTTTCGACCTCAAGAAAAGACTGGTCGGTTAAGCTCGATGATGCTCTCTGGGCTTATCGGACTGCGTACAAGACTCCCATAGGAATGACTCATTTCAAATTAATTTATGGAAAGTCTTGCCACCTTCCGGTAGAACTAGAGCACAAAGCTTACTGGGCAATTAAACGCCTTTACCTGAACATGGAATTAGCTGGAGAAAAAAGAAAACTCCAACTAAACGAATTGGAAGAACTGCGAATGGATGCTTATGAGAATGCCAAACTATACAAAGAAAGAACAAAAAATTGGCATGATAAGCGTATCATTCGCAGAGAATTCAATGAGGGTGATCTGGTGTTATTATTTAACTCCAGACTAAAAATTTTCCCAGGAAAACTAAAATCGAGATGGTCCGGTCCTTTTGAAATCCGTAAGGTTTACCCCTTCGGATCTGTAGAGATCTGGAGCGAGAAAACCGGATCGTTTAAAGTCAATGGGCAGAGGTTGAAAAATTATTTAATTGGTGACCCAATTGAGAAAGGAACTAGTTTAGTTCTACATGATCCCAATTGAAAAATTCTTTTTGACCGTCAAGCTAGTGACGTTAAAAGAGCGCTGCGTGGGAGGCAACCCACGGCTTAATGTATTTTTCATTTATTGAACAGAAAAATAGCTCACGGTTGGAAATTATGTCAATCCTGAGGCTTGCACAGCTTTTTGAAGTTTAGAACAGCACTAAAAACACTCTGCTGGACAGCATGGGCGCCACGGGCGCAGCACAGGGCGCCTTGCTGGGCGCCATCAGCAACAAACAGGGCGCACGACCCTGGGTGCACCACGCACGACCCGTGCGTGTTTTAAACTAAAAAGACCCCTTTTTTGCAGAACAAGGCGCACGACCCTGGAGCAGCATCAGCAACAACAGGGCGCACGACCTTAAGCAGTACCACGCACGACCCGTGCGTGTTTTGAACGAAAAACAGCCCATTTTGTCCGAATAAAACGCACGACCCCATGCCCATGTGCCCCACGAATTGCTCTTCATCTTCATCACTTTCATCATCTCCTTCACTCAAAAACACTATTCACAACCCCATACCCAAAACTTAAAACCTCCATAAACACCCAAAAACTCAACCAAACTCCATCAAATTTCCACCAAAACAACAACCCACAACCTCCTCTACAAAACCCTACCATCAAAATCATCAAAACTCCACCCAAAAACACACCCCCAAATTCGTGTACCTCCATAACCATAAACAAAAAGCTCCATAAACCACCCCAAAACACCACCCAAACACCAAATTTCTTCCCCCAAACCAATACCCATCATTACTAAACCAATATTCCTCCATCAAAACACCAAAAAACCACCAAAATCACAAAACCCAAAAATCACCAAGAACCCCATTTTTCAAAAAATTCCAAAATTACCCTTTTTTTTGCTATGGCTTCAAAGAAGATGAAAAATGTTGAAGTTGGAAGCACTTCGACCGGGAAAACAAAAAGGAAGGATAGCGCGCCAAATGAATACGGGTTGATCTTCAAAAACAGAGACCAAAGAAAACAGTTTGCGGCTCTCCACGAAAGGTTAGTCATTCCTACACGATATCCGCATTTTTGTCCTACTCTACAATCCCTAGGATTAGATGGAAATGTGAAATATCTGTTAAGCACCGTTCGCTGGCTGAAATTTCTGAATGAGCCTAGGGCTACATATATCGGACTCACTCTTGAATTTTTAAGCTCGTTGCATATTACTAGAGATGAGAGCAGCGTGTTAAACCCAAACCATAAACTGTGCTTCCGGCTTTTTAATGAAGATTATCAAATGATGTTCAGTGATTTCTGTCAATTGCTGGGTTTTGAAAATCAAGGGTTTATTCACGATTCCATAAATGCTGCTGTTAGGCCACAAGGTTATGACCCTAGTACATTCTGGTCACAAATCACCGGAATTAACCATTATGAAGCAAGAAGCGCAAAAGCTAGCTCAATTCATAATCCGGTTTTCCGGTATACTCTTAGGGTTATGGCATGCACTATCTTTGGCAGGAGTGAAACAGGTGGTGTCAGAACAGGTGAACTGTTTTGCTTATGGGCAATGGTACACGGGATGCCGATAAACACCTGCCATTACATCCTAAGTAATCTGGCACGTGTTGCAGCACAACCAAAAGGGGATATTGTTGTAGGGGGAATGGTAACCTACATTGCCGAAAAGCTGGGATTGCAAGAAAAGCTGGGAAATCTAGAAATTTTGGCAGGGAACCAGTTCATTGATATGGACATTTGCAAAAGCATGTCCTTGGTAAAGCCAACAAAAAAGGGAGCAGCAACATTCCATCTGCTTATTGCCAAACAAAAGTCAATCATTTTGCCGGACCCAGCCAGAACAGATACAAGGAGCCAGGCAAATTGGCTATATCAAGATGAAGCCCAGGAAATGCAACAAGAAGCACAAAAGCCAGTTCAAGAAGAAATGGCTGAGCAGCAACCCCATCATAACCAAAGCTTTGACATGCAAGCCTGGTGCCAAAGGATCGAGGGTGAACAGATAAGGCAAGGTGGAGAGCTGCAAAGGCAAAGTGAAGAGCTGCAACTAATCAGGGAAGACCAGCTGTACCACAGCCAGCAATTGGAGCACGTGACAGATATGCTCCAAACCATAATGCATCATTTCAACATCAATCAGGGGCCCCCGCCCGGGCGGCTGTGATCCGGTGAGCTATCTTAACCCCCTTTTGTGTTGTTTTATTTGAAAAATCATTGAGGACAATGCCTAGTCCAAGCATGAGGGGGTATTTCATTGTTTTTTATTGGGTATGTCTTTATTGCTTTACCGAGTTTTTATCTTTTTTGTACTTTGAGTCGTATCTGCTCCCTCCATCACGAAACTTTGTGAACCCTAAGCATGTTTTAGATAAGCCTTTTCTGGACAAAAATAATTTTTCAATTTTTCATTAGCAATCATCTAGGTGGACTGGTTGGGAACAACAAAATTGTATCATGGTTCGATTTCTACTTCTAGGGCTTTTTCACACACACACACACTATCGAGACTGTTTTCAGTTATTAATACAATTAGAGGGACTGAAAAGAAACTAGTAACCTGGTTCTCTTGGTGACATTCACTAGATGCGCGGTTACTGGAGAAAAACGTCTGAGTTGGGGTATCAAAAAAAAAAATATATTTACATGCAAGAATTGGTGCACAAATTGGTGCAAATATATATATATATATATATATATATATATATATATATATATATATATATATATGTGCAAAACCAATTCAAAAATGCAAAAATCGGTGCATTTTAAATGTCAAAAAATGAATGGTTAGCATATGAAAATCAAAAAGAAAAATGCTTGAATGCCCAACGTATAAAGACCCTCCTTTGAGACCCGGTCTTAGTGAATGGAGGACCCAAACTTAAGAATGCCAGGGAATCGGTTCTATGATGACATTGATATCCTCTCTAGATTATTGATACTTTAAACTGTCTCCCAATTCCACAAGAAGCCCGGATAGTAGTTCTCAGACCAAAGTGTTAGAATTGCCCCACAGTTCACTTAAGGTTTCGATATGAAAATAAATTCCCTTCAGAACTGGCCAAAAAAAAAAAAAAATTTACACTGTTTTTGCTTGAGGACAAGCAAAGGTTCAAGCATAGGGGAGTTTGATAAGTCTATTTTTACAGTCTTTTTAATAGTTATTTTATTAAGTCTTTTTAGTATTTTAATTATATTTTTGAGCTATTTTACTGCAAATGTTTTCCTTTTATTTTCAGGTTTTATTTTGAAGCAAAAGCGAAAATATGAGCTAAAATGAAGAAACTTAGAAAATAATTGAGGAGGAACAATTTTTAAGACAGCAGCAGCAAAACTGGCGCAAGACAGGGCACACAGGGCGCCAAGGGCACCAAAACAGCAAAACTGGCGCAAGACATGGCACACAGGGCGCCAAGGGCGCCAAAACAGCAAAACTGGCGCAAGACAGGCACACAGGGCGCCAAGGGCACCAAGCAGCACACGCACGACCCTGGGTGTACCACGCACGACCCGTGCGTGTCTCCAACTGAAGATGGCCCATTTAGCAGAGCTGGGCGCACGACCCATGCTTGCCAGCAACGCAGTACAGCTGTTGCCAGCACAAGGCGCACGACACTGGCACCATAGGCGCACGACCCTGGTGAAAAACTGGCGCAGAGCAGCCAAAATTGACTGACCAGGGCGCACGACCCAGGCACATGGGCGCACGACCCTGGCGCCAGACAAGTCAATTTTGGCTGCACCCACTTGCTGATGGCTTTCCCTTGCCACTTGATTTGCCACTTTTTTTATGGCCATTTTGCCCCTCCTCTCAAGTGCCTTAGACCTAATATTTTCCTATAAATAGAGGCTTGATCCTCACTTGTACTAAGCTTGAATTTTGTTAGAAAATCAATGACAAATGCTCTCTAAATATTCATGACTTCAATTTACTCTTCATGTTTTTATGATTCTTGTTTATTTACTTTATTGCCCCTTTAATTTCTCGCTCTTTACTTTTTCGCTCTTTACTTTTCGCTCTTTACTTTCTCGCTCTTTTATTTTCCTTGCTATTTACTTTCATGCCCCTTTTATTTTCCAAGTCATTTACTTTCACTGCTATTTAATTTCTCGCTCTTTACTTTCTCGCTCTGTTATTTTCCAAGTCATTTACTTTCATTGCTATTTAAATTCTCGCTCTTTACTTTTCGCTCTTTACTTTCTCGCTCTTTTGTTTTCCTTGCTATTTACTTTCTTGCCCCTTTCATTTTCCAAGTCATTTACTTTCATTGCTATTTAATTTCTCGCTCTTTACTTTCTCGCTCTTTACTTTTTCGCTCCTTTACTTTCCACTTCTTTTATTTTCCTTGCTATTTACTTTTTGCCCTTTTACTTTCCAAGTCATTTACAATTCCTTGCTATTTACTTTCTTGCACTTTTATTTTCTTGTCACTTACAATTCTGCTATTTATAATTTTGCAATTTACCGCTTTCTTTTATTATCTCGCTATTTAACTTTATGTTTTCTTCTCTTATTTTCTTTTCTCCTATTTTGTCTACAATGATCATGAGTGAGTAGACTTTACTAAAACATTCCTTCTTTCTAAAAACATTTTCTTTTCAGTTAATCAACTTTGAAAAATTAAATTGGTATTCACCTAGGCTCTCCCTGTGGATCGATAACTCTTTTATTACGCGATACGACTCGTGCACTTGCGAGGCTATCAGAGTGCTAATGGTGGTCACTTGGAGCCTTTGCTCAATTGATCATCATGAAAGCTCAATTTTCACAATTAAACAAGATAAAAAACAAAAACCTTTTTCTAGACAACCCAGAACTACGTAGCTTTGAATTCTCCATCGCACCGGGAGATACGTAGGAGCGGATACTCTCCGTCAAGCACAACAAACCCAAAACATTTTTCCTTTCAAAAACCAAACACTTTTTCAAAATAAAACATTTTTCAAAAACAAGAACTACGTTGCTTTGAATTCTCCATCGCACCGGGAGATACATAGGAGCGGATACTCTCCGTCAAGCGCGAAAACTAAATATTTTTCATTAAGTCATCCATCAACAAAAGAGGTAAAAACAAAGCATTTTTCCGAATCAACTGTGAAAATCACATATTTAATTAAGGTAACCCTTCTTTGAAGGGACGTTATGGGGTGCTAATACCTTCCCCATACGTAATTAGACCCCCGAACCCAAATCTAATGGTTCCAAAGACCATTGCCTTCCCAAAAAGGTTTTTCCGATGTTTTACCTTTTAAAAAATATTGGTGGCGACTCTAAAAACCCGTTGTGCGAAGAAAAATCCCTCCAAGGATTTTTCGGGGTGCGACAGTCGTGTCGTGTCAAAGACTGGAAAGGGCGCTTACCAGCTCGAAACAATGGGAGGAAGGGCGGTTCCTCAAACTTGGAATGCCACGAAACTAATAAGATACTACAGCTAAAAGATGTAATTGATTGCTTGTAAGGAATGTAAAACTGGGCTGGGCACTCTTTTTCCCTACAGGGTTTTTTAACGATGCCTCAGTCCATCCGTCGTTAATAAGACGAGGCATTTTTGTACAAAATAAATTCGAAACTGTTATTTTACAAGACATTCACGAAGGGCGGGCCAAGAGTGGGCCCTTGCCTCTAATAAACCTATAAGGCGAGTTAAGTCAAAGCCGAGTCTCGGTAAACTGTCTGCTAGGTCAAGTTGTTGATCAACCCAACGAAGAATATCGAAGCTACCACACGAGTGAGTCGCCCTCCCCCTTTGAGCATATTCAATCTGGACCGAGATCCGGTAAACTGCTCTTAGTGGGAAAACTGAATCGATAAGGCCGCGAAACGGCCGCACAAAGAAGGCAAGATCGTAGAGCGAAAAACAAGCAAACATAATCAACACACCTAATAGGAAACCGCAATCGAACTACGACGAAGCATGACTGCGTGACCACTCGAACGTGGTATCTCTCGAAGGCCCCATGCGAAAAAACCACGCCCGCGCAAAGTAGTATACAGCCCTCAAGTAGGGGCGGACTAATGATTAACACGATCGAGCCAAGGAATGCCCAAGACCGGGGGCATCAAGCCTGAACTCGCCCTTCGGGTGACTTCAGCTTGTGGGGCAACTGTTTTGGACTAGGCCGACGGCCCATTCGGCAAGATAAGCCCAACTCAATCAAGGTCACTATAGCACGTAGCGCCTCTAAACGACTCAGAATACCTCAACGGTTGAGATCGAGCCGCATAATCCAACGGCTAGGGAGCTCCGCCAAACTCTATTAATACGGGCAACCCCCCCCCCCCCCCCCCCCACGTTGTTGCACCCCAAAAAATCCGGTTCGGACTTCTCATTGTACAACGTGGAAAAGGTATGGAGCCGCCACCAATATTTTAATTTTAAGACCAAAACATTGAAAAAAGGTCTTTTAGACAAGGCGGATGGTCTTTCGAAAACTAGAGATATGGGTTCGGGGGTCGGTTAGGCATGGGGAAGGTATTAGCACCCCGTACCTCCTTTCTACCGAAAGGGAACCTTTAATTAAATGTGTGGTTTGAAGGGTTGATTTGAAAATGCTTTTATTTTGCCTCTTTATTGAAAAGGGAGTGAGAAGACTTAATGAAAATTTTTATTTTTGGCGCTTGACGAGAGTTGGCCTCTCGCTCCTACGTATCTCCTGGTGCGATGGAGAATTCAAAGCTACGTAGTTCTTGGTTGTCTTAAAAAGGTTTTTGTTTTTTAGTCTGTTTAGATGGGTTTTCGCAGTAGGAGTGAGGATTTGCGATGACCAAACAACAACGGTTTAGAGTGGCCGCGCTACTAACTCTTTTGAAAATGAAATTATCATTAACAACCAAACGGCAACGGCGCGAGTGATCATTAACGATAATCGATTTTGCTTTTGATTCGAGTGTTCGCGACGACCAAACAACAACGGTTTAGAGTGGCCGCGCTACTAACTCTTTTGAAAATGAAATTATCATTAACAACCAAACGGCAACGGCGCGAGTGATCATTAATGATAATCGGTTTTTATTTTAGATGATCAAAAAGGGCTTTCGCAATCGAATTAATTTTGGTTTGTTGTGCTTGACGAGGACGTGGCTCGCTCCTACGTATCCCAAATGGGAATCAAAGCGACGTAGTTCTAATTTCTTTAGTTTTGAAAAGGTTTTCGAAGTAGGACGAGCATTAGCGAATGATTAAACTAACAAAGGTTATGGGTAATCATCGCTGAGTACTCATGTGAAATTGAAGAGCGTTCATAGAGATCAAACTAACAAAGGTTATGGGTGACCTCCACTACTTGCTTATTTTTGTTTATTGAAAATGCTTTGAAAATTAATTGGTTTGGAAAAGAGTTTTTAGAAAATAAATAAGTCATTTTCAATCGAATTCTATGTCCAAAACCAAATGCAAAATGCATGAATGAAATTCAAACATATTCAACTAATCAAGCAATCATGAACATGTTGACCATCAACTAAGATTAAGCATGCCGATATAATCAAGAGATTTAATTGTCAAAGATGCGAGACAAAGTTCTCAAAACAATTGTATTTGTGTGTGAAGGGGAATTGCTACACAAGTTGGGAGCAATCTCAAGAGGGGCACATATACCTCTATGCTACACATGTTGGTAGTCTTATAAGGGCACATGATTGTGTAAAAGGGTTTGTGCACAATTAAGTCAAGACATTCAAATGGCATCAAGAACAAAGAAATACAATTAATCATAGGCATAGAGTATTCTAGGTTAGGTGAATGAACATGTGAGCAACGATGCATGATTAGGCAAGCATGTGAATGCATGAGCATACAAGGAACGAATGAGTATTATCGAATGCAAGACATAATGTTAATGAATGCATGAACATATGAAAATGAGTGCAAGACATAGTGTTAATGAATGCATGAACATGTGAAAATGAATGCAAGATATAATGTTAATGAATGCATGATCATATGATAATGAATGCAAGACATGATATTAATGGATGCATGAACATGTAAGAGAGTATGAGAATGCAAGAGGCATAAGCATATATGAATGCATGAACATGTAAGCATATGAAAGTATGCGAGTATTAATGTGCAAACATAAGAATGTGTCACACAAGTGATGAAATGCAAAGTGTGAAAATGTTTTGGGTATTTTTGCAAATTGACAAGTAGTAAAACTTTTAGTAAAAAGTTAGTAAATGGTAAAGTAAAAATGCATGAGGCAAATGGTATTTACTTAATGAAAGGGTAAAGTAAAAATGTAAAAAAGGTAAATGGTAATTACTTAATGAAATTGTAAAGTAAAAATGTAAAAAAGTACATGGTAATTACTTAATGAAATGGTAAAGTAAAAATGTAAAAAGGTGGTTAAAAGTCAAAAACACACTAACACAATTACACTTATCTACACAAGATCAAACAACACATTTTGAGCACTAAGATATGCACAAAAATGGGCTCTATGGCCGAAACCCTATATGAGCATAAACACCAAATTTTTCATGCCAAAATTCATAATCAACACATAGAACAAATCATGCAAATCAAGCACATCATGCATTTTATTTACATAAATCAAGGAGTGAAAAGAAAGCAACAAAAACCCTAAACTCTAAGGCTCAAAACCGAAACCCCTACACCCATAAATCAAGCCAAAATTCAACTTGCAAGTTATGATATGAACAAGAAGATGCATATAATATGTGAAAGCCCTCTATTTATGGAAAAGTGAGAAAATGAGTGTGAAAATACAAACTACATGGTTAAAAACACAAGAAAGTTCCCCTCAAGGCCAAGGACTCATTGCCAACACCCAAGGCTCCCAATGTCCTTGTCATAATGTTGGAAACAAGTCCTCTAAGCCTTTTGAGAAGGGAAAGAGGAGTAGAAGAAAGATTTACATGCTAATAATTAAAAATGCAAGAGATAATAGGCTTACCTCAAGAAATAACTAGAAAAGGAATAGAGATGTAAAATAGGAGCAAGAACACTTGAATAACACCTCCAACAATCTAGATCCTCACGCAAATCCTCTTCCTTGGGTGGACTTTGATGAAACTTGGATGATTATGGAAGCTTGGAAGGAGAGTTATTGAATAGATGAAGGATTATCAAGCTTTGGTATTTGATGGTTGAAGAAATTGTGGAGAGAAGATGGAGGAGAGGGTTTTCGTTTTGAGAGAGAGGGGAGGAGAGTATTTGAAAGAGGGATGCAAAATGAGGTGAGTTGTTTGTTAGGGTTTTTGGTGTAGGAGAGAATGGGAAGGTTTCTTTGAGATGAAAGAAAAACAAGAGGAAGTGAGAGGGTGGAAGGGGGGCTACGAATTTCTTGGGTCTTTTTTGGGGAGGAGAGGAGTGAGTTGTCCTTATTCAAATCCTTGGGAGGCCAAAGATCTAATGGGTTTAAGGTTGTGAGAGGGAAATAAAGAAATTAGTGTGTATTTAGTGGTGTAGAGAGAAAGAAGGTAAAAATATGTTGTGTATTGAATGTTATTGGATTCAAAGGTGTGCTTGTCATGATGAAAGGCTTTTTTGTGATGTGCACTTGATGGGGGCTGAAGTGAAGGTGGAGTGAGGGAGGTTGTTTGCTTGTAAAATTGGTGCTTACTTTGGCCAAAAATGGATAAAAGCAAAAAGCACCTAAAAGGAATTAGCCCTAATTCTAAAAATACAATAAACATCCAATATTATTTTATTATTCATTTTTCATTTTTGATTTCAGATTTCATATTTTAAATTATACATATTTTTTTTTGAGCCTTTTTGAAGAAAACCGTTACAATTGACCAAAATACCCTTTTTGACGCTAAAACCCTAATTTGCCCGAAAAATGCGTTTCCACTTCAAAAATGAATCTATAACCCTAGAAAAGACCTCTAGAATCTTAGAATGCATGCTCAATGACTTTCATGAGGAATTATCATTTTTATTGTGAAATGACCAAAATACCCTTTTGGACTCAAAAAAACCTGATTTACCCAAAAAGTGCATTTCAACTCTAAAAATGATTTTAGAAACTTTGGAATGACTTTTAGGACTCAAAATGCAATGCATGATGCTTCTCACCCCTCAACTTATTTATTTTTGTGGAAAATTAGGGTTTTGACCTAAGCTGGACAAAATTGGGGTATGACACACGTCAAGGTACATTACTCATCCCATCTCTCATTTCCTGCTTTGACTTCTTCCTCCCTGACTTGGGCGTTGGAGTGTCTTTGTAGGTACACCCACCCTGAGCTCTGCACGCGACCTCACTGCCCAATAGAGCGACCAGCAACTTACCCGTTCCACCTTTGGGAGATCAAGGTACGGATCAAATATTAATCCCTAAAGTGAAGTGATAAGAAAAAGAGAAGAATTATTTATGAGAAAAATAGAATAGAGAAAAGAAACGAGATAGAAAGATTATATGTGGGATATAAAGAAAAAGAAGTGAAGTAAAAGTCAAAATTTTGTGAAAGGTAATAGTAAAGTAAAAAGAAAAAAGGAAGAAAGAGAGTGTAAGAGAAAAGTAAAAAGGAAGAAAGAGAGTGTATGAAGAAAGAGAAGAAAAAGTAAGAAAGAGAGGGTAATGACGTTTTTGCCCTTAAATTAGTTACGTGTCTTGTTAATAAGAGATCCAAATTGGTAATTTCATAGGAGGTTTATTTGTATAAATAGATATTTGTATAAATAGATATTAGATAGAACTTGCGAAATAGGAGGAATTTGATCCATCAGCTGTATTTTGCCACAAGCACGAGAAAAGGATTCATTGAGCCCCATGAGAAAAGTCATCACATACTCGTCTTGGATGAAATCTACCAACGGTTTCACGCCTCCACAATCAAAGCTATGAATCAGATGGTATTCCCTCAATTTTTCCCACAACGCTTTGAATTTTGTAAAATAGGTGCTCAAAGGTGTTGAATCTTGCGAGAAGAGAGGATAGTCTTCTTCAATTGAAATATGCGAGAACCATTATGTTGTGATAAACGATCCTTAAGATCCTTCTAGATTGGTGCCGAGGAAGAGGAAAAGATGACATAAGCGCTGATTTTTACGAAATCGCGTTGTGCAACCACGAAGACACAATGTTGTCGTTGTGCTTCTAGAGGTGGACATTGTTCGTGTTAGCCAGATCGGGGGACGGAACAACGCCATTGACGAAGCCTATCTTGTTCTTCCCGTCAATTGTAATAATCATCGAATGCTGCCACGTGATATAGTTGGTGCCATCAAGCGGTTGCAAGACCAACACGAAACGCAGATTATCCAAGTGATGGAGATAAAGTGGATTTTGTTGATCCGTTGATGAAGGAACAATAATCTATAAAGAAGAACGAGTTAAAGATTGAATTGCAAGATCGATGAGGAGGACGATCACAAAAGATAGATCAAAAACTGAAATGAACCTCAATGTCAAGGTAACAGTATTCAATTGAAATCAACGGAATCTTCGATTACAACCGAGGGCAATTGCACAATTGAATACATGAATTCAACTAGCTTGAAGATCAAGCCAATGTTGTAGTTACACGATGGAATGAATTACACAAAGAAGACGAAAGGTAGTGAATCAGAGAGGAGAGAAGAAGACTATCAGATAGAAGGAGAGAGATATCAGAGAGGAGAAATTTCACACAAATGATTCCATAATCTTCCCTCATCACATGAGTGCTATTTATAGTTGCTGCCTTCACTTGCATTTCCCTAGTCTTTGGGTTCATTACAAAAACCTACTGATACCATCTTAGGAAGAACTCCGAGACGGAATCTTGGAAATGAAACTCAGAGGAGAAGAGAAAACTTACTCTCATTGAATCTACCAGAATGTACAAATGGATATATATATATATATATATATATATATATATATATATATATATATATATATATATATATATATATATATATATATATTACAATTAGCTCTAGCTCACTAACTGATCTAAGAACAAAATGCTAACTGACTATTTACTCTAACTCTACCTTCTAACCCGCAAGTTACTCTAACTAATGCAAGTTAATTAACTTAACTGAAACTATTATTGTTGTACCATAAAACTCTCTTCACTTTATGTTTTTTTATTGTGTTTTTGTGTCCATATATTATTTATTTAATTTGAATGATTGTGCTTAAATTGAGGTAGGAGAAATTGTGAAATCCTTCTGCTTGTGATTCTTCTCTATTTGGATCTACTATTATTTACTTTATACATAGTTGGGAGACAGAGCTTCCACCTCTGCTACTTCATTCTGGTAAGATGACTCTGATCCGCCACCAGCTTACCATATTTTGATTTGATTTTTCACACCCACTGTTAAATTTTTGCTTACTTAGCGGGTTTGGAGAGTGGAAGACTACATGGTAATTTTTGTTGAGGCAAAATCTCTCAAGTGGTTTTGAGGGTTAAAAAACATTTTTAATGAGAAGCCTAAATTCCCTGATTTCATATGTGTCTAATGTAAATTCTTAAGTGTATATTAAGAACGGGTAACAATAGCCACTACTCAAGAATATTACTAACTTATTGAAGCATTTTTAAAAGACTTGAAGTAATATTGAAAGCCAAGAAAGCATGAAAATAAGCCATGAGAAGACTGCCAGAAACAACATTGTATAATGCCTTCTTAAGAGTCAAGAAGGATCAAGTGAAGACTTAAGTTGAGAAGACTCAAGAAGACTCTGAGGTAAGAAGACTCAAAGACATGAAGATTGACAAAAACTTCTGCAGAGTTGAGAAGACTCAAGAATATGCCTTCTTATCACATCAGTAAATGAAATCTATCAAGTGATATCAATACCCAAGAAGACTCACATGAAGATATTATCAATGAACTTTAAAGTTAAGAAGACTATTGAGAAGTCAGAACATGAGAAGGGTGGTTCCAACTGTAAAGTGTATGTTTCTGCAAAAGTATAGAAGAGCTGTTATACTTTTTGCCCATGCTTCCCAATGGCTATATTCAATTTGGAACCACTTCCAACGGCTATATTTCAACTAATTGGCTATAAATAGCTTCAAGGATCACCCCTGAAGGTTTTCGTGAGAGTGGATTTAGATTTGCCAACCTTCTCAAGTGTTCAAGCCTTCTCTCAACCATACGTAGCACATACATTAGTCTAGGTATTTATATATAGAGTATGTATTAAATAGCTTCAAGTATAGGATTCCTTTGAACCTACCTTGATCAACCAAGCCCTTCTAATCCCATAAAACCCCAAACCTTGTATTGTATAACCTATAGTGTCTTCTAAAGTTAGCATGTGTTGCTATAGTTCGTGAGAAGCCTTTAAGGAGCCACCTAATAAACCACAAGGGTTGTCTTAGGTGTGTAACATGAGGTAGAGCTGTGTGAAAAAAACTGCCTCAAGGTTTTTTAGCCTAGCTAGTTGTAAAAGTTGTAAACTATTTGGAAAATTGTGGAAATACTCACTTGGCTTGAGGAGTGGATGTAGCCCTAGGATTTTGGGTGAACCACTATACATCTTTGTGTCATTTTTTGCTTTTCTTAAGTTTTATTTACACTGCAATTAAAACTCTCTATTTAGAGAATATTTTTAAAAGAGAGGAAACTATACTTCAATTTCATAAACACTGTTTTACAACCCTTCTATAGTCTTTAATGTGTTTAAAACTAAACACCCTTCTTGAGATTCATTACTTAAGTTAGTATTATTTAAAGACACACTTGTATACATTGGGAAAACATATTTGTGAAAATACATTACCTCTTAACACAACAACAGATTTAAGGATGGGCAGCGCTTTTTTTTAGCCATGGGTAGCGCTTCTGAGCGTTGCTTAACTTGGCGCTGCTGATTCCACTCTAACAAAGGGCAGCGTTTAAAAAGCGTTGCTCATTGATAGCCATGGGCAGCGCTTCCAAGTCATAAGCGCTGCTCATTCCAAAATTTCGCTAAACAATGGGCAGCGCTTGCACTGAAAAGCGCTGCTCATTGCCCTATTTCGCTACACAATGGGCCGCACTTGCAGGGGAAAGCGCTGCTCATTGTCCTAGCGCTTCTAACAATGGGTAGCGCTTTTCCCTGCAAGCGCTGCCCATTGTTAGAAGCGCTAGGTCAATGAGCAGCGCTTTCCCCTGCAAGCGCTGCCCATTGTTTAATTTTTACTTTTTTATTTTTTTTCTGTTTATGTTTATTTTCCTTTTTACATTTGATATTTCCTGGTCATATATATACAGCCAATAAAATCCAATCCATTATATACTAAACAACAACAAGCTAATACAAATGCACTAATATGTACCAATATGTACCAAAATGTACCAAAATGTACCAAAACATGAACCAAAATGTATCCAACAAGCTAATACAAATGCACCAATTAATACGTACCCAACAAGAACCAAAACAAACTAGCTAATAATTAAGTTACATTATTATGTATCCAAAACAGCTAGCAACTATCCAAATCAAACAATTCATATGTATCCAAATCAAACTCTAACAATCCAATCCATTATATAGTTAACAACAACAAGCTAATACAAATGCACCAATATGTACCAATATGTACCAAAATGTACCAAAACATGAACCAAAATGTATCCAATTCATATGTATCCAAAACTAGCTAAACTTACAATATGAACCAAAACTAGCTTAGCTATATGTATCCAAATCAAACTCTAACAACTTACAATATTACATTCTATCCAAAATAAAAAAAACGGGAGACATAACGGCACCACTCTCCCCTAAGCTCAAGTAGCTGCTCAATAATTCTATAACCCTTTAAATGTCCTGCCAACTCCTCTGCATTAACTGATTTTACATAACAACAACTTAAACAAGGACATTTGATATCACTAGAAGTACCTAAACGTTTAACAACACAGTTCACAAAATAATCCACTACAGCGACATATTCCTTGGACAGACGATTGGCAGACATCCACTTTCTATCCATAATTTCCCAATATTTATAATAAAATCCTGATAAGATAACTTAAACCTATTACAGGTGAAAAACACACAACGTACAATTTTTTTTGAAGCTAAGACATTCAACTATTTTCAGCTAAAAAAATCAAAGACTTTTATGTCTTCCATATTGTCATTCTTCATATAATAAATATAAGAAAACAACAAAAGTACCTGAACAAGTGGAAGCAACAATGAACTCGAATGAACTAGAACGAACACTCGAACCAGGACGAACTCGAACAATGAACACGAAGCTCCGGCAAACCAAACTCGCAAGGGAGGGTTTCGTTTGGGGATGGGTTTGTTCGCGAGGGAGGGTTTGAGAGAGGTTGCTGTAGGTGTTGCACTGTGAGAGAGACGTTAGAATGAGAGAGAAGAGAACGAGGATACTGTGAGCGAAACAGAAACGAGGGAGCTAAGGAAATTGAAAAATTTTAATTAAAAAGACAATGGGGAGCGTTTCCTCTTAAAAGCGCTACGGATCAACTCAGCGCCTATTAGCCATATGCAGCGCTTTTTAAAAAGTGCTGCCCATCACCCCCAGCGCGTTCCATAATATGCAGCGCTTCATAAAAAGCGCTGCCCATCGCCCCCAGCGCGTTCACCATAGGCAGCGCTTCCTGAAAAGTGCTGCCCATGGCCCCTGCGCAATTCAATCAAAAGCAGCGCTTCCTTAAAAAGCGCTGCCTATTCCCAGCGCATTTTAGCCAAAAGCAGCGCTTCCTTAAAGAGCACTGCCCAATAGGGCGCCATTTTTCTCAACATCTGGCGTAGTGTAACTTAACTTGTCTTGATAAGGCAGAATCAAATGAGCCTTCTCAACTCAAATATTTTGTTAAGAAGGTTGTAACATATCAGTCTTCTCAACTCACAATTTATTCTTACAATTCCTAACACTACTTTGAAGTTGTTTACATTATTTTCGGTTAATATTTTAAAGGGTCACAATTCCACCCCTTCCTTCCTTCTGACAATTAATGACTTCAATTGGCATAAGAGCTCGCCCTCTGGGTTGAGCACACTCTAAGAGTGTGAGAGGAAAATATTTTGGAAGAACTCATGGCCAAACAAAATTCTATAGCCTTCTTACCAAAAGGAGATCAAATAGGCCACCTTGTTTAAATGCAGAACACTACTACTACTGGAAAAATCAAATGATATTATTCTTGGAGTGTTAGATCACTGACATCATTGTTTAAAATTGACCATTTGTTCCCATGGTAACCAATGATGATGGCACCACTACACAAAAGGCTAAAGCTCAATGGACTACAGATGACAAACATAAACTTTTACTAAACTCTAATGACAAGGTGGTATGAAAGGAAACTTCCAAGCCAGTTGCTCTTGAAGGAACTGATTAGATAAAGGAAGCAAAAATGGGCATTCTCATTCATGAATGTGAAATGTTTCAAATGAACGAGAAAGAGTTCATAGATGAAATATTCAGTAGATTCACTACAATCAAAAAAGGATTGAATGCAATGGAAAAACTCTACACCAACATAGAAAAAGTCAGAAAAAATTGTCTGCCCAAAGCTTGGAGACCCAAGGTATCGGCAATAGAAGAAGCAAATATTCTAGCAACGCTGGATATTAATCTTCTACTGGGATCACTCGAAGTGCATGAACAAGTTGTAATAGAAGAATTTCAACCCAAGAAAAAAAGTTTTTGCTCTCAAAACTTCTCGTAAGACAGGATTTTCATCTTCTCAAAAAGGAAAAGCACCTGCTCTCAAACTATTCTTAAGAAACTAGAATAAATTTCTTGCATTTGACGGTATCCCTAGCACCTCGATAGAGGAGCATCATATCAAAGTAGTTGAGGTGATCAGCAGGGTCACCAGTGCCATCGTACGTACATAATCAGAATATGTGGCATCTCAAGGGCTTTTGGAATGGGATAGTTATCGACCCTTCGAATAAATGGTCCATGCCAGGAGCAACCTAGGCGTCGTGAAAAATCCTTTGGAGAAGTGTCGCGCCTGCTCTTCCTAGTCAGAGATTTTTAATAATTTGTGGAATCTCGCCTTGGCCTTTGAGGGGACCTTTCCCACCCACGAGAGCGGTGACAGGGAGAGGACGAGGCAAGCGACAAAATGAGGTTGGAAGATATAAATCACATGTTGGTCGTGAAGAATGCGACAGGTGCGAGGTGGAGAGCGACAACATCTCGACGCCACTGTTCCGTGGTGGGGGCGAGAGGTCGAGGATGCCGACGTCCAAGAGTAGGCACAGAAGAAAGGGTGACGGTCTCTCTTCGATTAAAGCCACTGCAGTCACAAGCTCGACTTGAGCGTGAGGCACAACTTGTGGGAGTTATTGCACTTGTTGTTTGGGACCCGAGACGTTTTGAACGTAGCCCTTGGGTGTAGGTGAGCGTCTAGGTGGGATCTCCACCTGGATTGTGATCTGCTGAAGTCTGTGCCCAAAAAGTCGACATCTTGGAGCCATTAGAGAGTTGGCTAGAGGTGATTCTGAGAAGTGAGGAAGGTGAGAGACATGGTGCTCCCACTGTGGTCGCCAATGAACTTTCCTGGAAGCCGAACTCGGTGTTGAAAGCTGGGCCGAGTTGCCGTCGAAGTGATAAGTCTGATCTGCTTCAGGTGAGGCTCTGTCACGTTGCTCCGGCGAGGGGGTGGTACCTAAATACACTCCGACCCTCAAGCCAGTGCAGAAGAAAGGGTGACAGGCAATATTTAGACGTGGTGTGTGTTTCTGGGGCTGGTCCCCTTTGTGATTTGGGCCTAATTGTATTTATTTGGGCCTTGCCCTGTTTAATGAAATCAATACAGCAGTTGACCAAAACAAAATTGAATGTGTTTAGTGAGTTGTTTGGAGTTTTTACCACTAGACTATGACAAAGTTGTATCAAATTATAATGATGTTTATGATGAGGACATGTTTTACCAGAATGATAGCCAATAAATATTAATAAAAAGCTTAAAGACCAGTTTTTTTACGAGAAAGATATCTCATTTGATTAATTGAGACGAAACATTACAATCAGGATGATCAATCAGTGTTGGGGCATACCCCAAACACGTTTTCAAGTTGCTTCTACTAGTTAAAACATACAGAACATTTGCATCATTACACAAGAACAATGTAAGCCACAATGGTATGACATCTATCCACCTAGCTAACACTATCAGCCACGCAAATAGCATCCGCCCATGGTAGATGGCCATAAATGAAGGTGAATCCACAGTCTTTGATTCTATCCAGTTACAGATCTTTTATTTAGTTGGGATATGCACAAATCGACTATTTCTGGTCTCACGATGGTCCAACCACACCACAAGGTCGAAAATAGCTTGATAGAGAGAGGGATACCAATCAAAAGCCAATTAGGGCCACCAGAGTCAGAAAATTTCACTAATGACCTAGATTCAAACCAAGTTGCCTTTGGGGACGGCCGAATCGGGAACAAAGTCAATGGAGGGGTTTCAGTCGTACGAAATCAGGGAAAAAGGCACTTGTTCGTATCAGGAGGGAAAGTGTAACGCCCAAATAATTTAATTATTTAGGTGTTTTATTAGTATAGTCATATTTAATAATTAATAAAATGATGTTTCATTTAAATTAGGGGGTGATGCTTAGTAATTAGCTGAGTAGTAGACGGGGGCCCGTGATCCAAGAGCCCAAGGCCTAGGCGCATGAAGGAGAGTGTTGGCTAGGGTTTAGTCATTTCGCATTTTTGGGAGAAAAAGAAAGAAAGAATTGCGAAGAGAGGAGAGGAGAAAGGGGCGCGGCGAAACCAAGAGAAAGAGGAGAGGAGCTTTGTTGCTGTGGTTCTTTGGAGTCTTCGTGCAAGAGGATCACGTACTCGGCAAACCTAAGGTAAGGGTGGGTTCTACTTTATAATAGGGTGCATGATGGGGGTTATGTGGGAGATAGGACCTATGATGCCTCTTTGATCTTGTTGATGTTGATTTAGTGATGTTTGGATGTACTCATGTTGATTGATCATGGTGAAAATTTGGTGTTTGGTGCGATTTGGCATTGTTGTTTTGGTTGCTGATTTTGGCGCTAGGCGCCCTACCATGATGTTCTGTTTTGTTGTTGCTGAATGTGGCGCCTTAGGCGCCCAGTCATGATGTTCTGTTTTTGTTGTTGCTGGAAGTGGCGCCCTAGGCGCCCAGTGATGCTGTCTTAGTTGCTGGAGTTGGTGCCCTAGGCGCCCAGTGTGGTCTGGTGCGGTTCTGTGTTGCTGTGAAGGGCGCCCTAGGCGCCCAGTGATGTTCCATGTTCTGCTGTTACTGGTTGTCTGCCTGTGCCACTGCTGTGCTAGGCGCCCTGCTCCTGGGCGCCAAGTTTGTTGTTGCTGTCTGTGTTGCTAGGCGCCCTGCTCCTGGGCGCCAAGACTGTTGCTGCTTCGGTTGTGCTAGGCGCCTTGTTCCTTGGCGCCAAGTCTGTTGCGTTGCCTGTTGTGCCAGGCGCCCTGTTGCTGGGCGCCAGTTTCTGTTGTTGTTGTTGCCTGCTAGGCGCCCTGCTGCTGGGCGCCAGTTTCTGGTTGTGCTGCTGTCTCACTTGGCGCCCTGTTGCTGGGCGCCAGTTTCCGTCTTGTTGCTGTTGCTTTGTTTCTAAAAATTGAGGTTGCTGTCACAGTGAACAAAATGTTGCTGTTTTTCACAAATAATGTTGCTGTCACAGGGAACAAAATGTTGCTGTTTTTCACAAATAATGTTGCTGTCACAGTGAACAAAATGTTGCTGTTTTTCACAAATAATGTTGCTGTCACAGTGAACAAAATGTTGTTGTTTTTCACAAATAATGTTGCTGTCACTGTTTTCATGTTGCTGTTTTTATGGAAAATCACTGTTGCTGTCCCTGTTTTCATGTTGCTGTTTTTATGGAAAATCATTGTTGCTGTCACTGTTTCCATGTTGCTGTTTTGCCAAAAAAATCACTGTTGCTGTCACCGTTTTTAAATTGCTGTTTTAAAAGCTATTGTCGCTGTTGCTGTAAATTGGTATTGTTCCTGGTGTTGTCAATTGTCGATGTGTCGGTGTTGTAAAATTGTCATTGTCATCGATGTTGTAAATTTATTGGTGTCCTTGGTGTCGGTGGTCGTTGGTCAAGTTGTTAGACTGTCCTATAGGTGTAGGTGTATTGGTGATGATTGGTGCTATTGGTGATGGTATAACAGGTGATGCGCCTATTTTATGGGCTAAGGTGAACAGGTGATGGGTCTATGACCATTTATTGAGGTTGGTGCTGATTGTGTCACATAGATGACTGTTGTTGTTGATTGACTTTGGTGTGTTGTTCATGGTATCGCATACATTTCATATGCATTATATTTTGGTGATGGAGGCTTCGGCCGTGGAGCTATAGGTGATGATGGTGATGCTCATATAGGTGATGTTGCCCTTATTGGCTACTTTAATGGTGATGATTGGTACCACATGCATATACCCGTTGGTGTGGGTTGCATCTCATATACTTACTCATGATGTTGGTGATAATTTTTGGTGATTTGTAATTTGATGTTGTTATGAAGCGGTTGATATAGTTGTTGTGACTCTAGCATATTGCCTATCATATATGCTATTATAATGTTAGATATCTCACCCCTTCTGTTTGAATGTTACCCCTATGTTGGTAACGTGTAGGTGATTGCGAGTGAAGGCATGTCTACCTTCGCTAGTTGAGTCAATGTCGTCGCTCTGATACGTAGCACTCGGGGGGATGGACGCTAGTTTTGTCAATTGTCTTTATTATTTAATTTCTGTAGTTTTACGGTGATGTTATGGGTTAATTGTTGAACCTCTATTTTTATTCCGCTGCTTGGTGATGGAGTTACTGTTATGTATCTTACTATTTAATGGTGAATTTTATATTATTGGTGTGATGTTTAACGGTGAAAATGTAGCATCCCTTATGGGTGTAGTGAGTAATGTTTTGAAACTCTGATTTTTATCGAAAAAATTTCTGGGTAGAAAAGGGGTGTTACATTAGTGGTATCAGAGCAGTTTCGGTCTGTCCGGCCAAGTTGTCAAGTTAGTGTGTCATTGACGATCAAGTATTGTCAATTGGTTCTAACTGTTGTTTATGATTGTAGTGATTAGTTGAAATGGCTGGAAGGAACGATGCTGCTATTGCTGCTGCGTTGGCTGCTATGGCTCAGGCTGTGGAGGGTCAATAGAATGCTGGTGAGAATGCTGGGTCTCGGAGTTTGGCTACCTTTCAGAGAGAGAATCCGCCTACCTTCAAGGGCAGGTATGATCCCGATGGTGCTTTAGCTTGGTTGAAAGAGATGGAGAGGATCTTTCGTGTGATGGACTGCACTCCAGCACAGAAGGTCCGTTATGGTACCCATATGCTGGCAGAGGAGGCCGATGACTGGTGGTTAGAGGCTGATAACTCTATTTTATATAGAGTTATTCATACAATCAAGCTTGAGTTATTGCTTATTTTCAAGAACATTTATATATATTTATAGCTTATTTATCAATGAACAACATTCTAAATATTCAAATGGATAAAAGGCAATGATCTAGGCAAAATGCACACATCTTGTTAGGTTTGATGTTTTTGTTCAGTGCAGCTACTGCAGGAGTGGGAACACTGCCAAACACCAGGAGTGGAAACACTAGGAGTGGAAACACTGCCAACACCTGCTAAAATTCTGCAGTTAATACCAAAACATCCAAAGACCATTTCAATGCTTCCACACTTGATTAGTGACGTCATGCCTAGTCACCTGGAGCTGAGCCACTTGCTGAAGTCGGCGATACACATAAAAATCAAGTTGCAAGACTCAAACTTATCTAAAAGACATGTGGCACTTCTCCAATGGACCTCATCTTTTGTTATGCATGCAAGCGACCAAACCTGTGCAGCTTGGTTGATTGGTTGTCAACAAACTAACCATGTTCAGTTTTCTCAGCTGATCTTTCACGCAAACGGAAACCCCTTGCAAGAGGAAAGCTTTCAAGCCTATAAATAGATATCATATCTTCACAAGAAAAAATATATCATATATCATCTTTCACATCTTTAAATCTTTCATCTCTTAGTTTAGTTTAGGTTTAGTTTATTTTCATTTTAAGTTTCTAAGGAGAGGAAGGTGAGGAAGTGCTTGACAACCATTCCCTTCACTTCTACTTTGAAGAAATTCGTGTAAGAAATCTTTATTGTACTTCAACTTGGGAACTTAATGCAAAAGATCTTCTATTCAAGTAATCTCTACTCTTTTAAGTTCTTTTGCTTTATTATTCATTTACTTATGTTCTTTGCATATTCTTTGCTTTATAACATGAGTAACATGAGCTAAATTCCCTTAAGTTGAGATGTTCTAATCTTGTAATGAACTTCTAAATGTATTATGGTTTATGTAGTGTAAACACTTTAAACTCTTGCATAATACTTCTTTCAACTTATTCTGGAATTGATCACTTTAGAATAGGTAAAACTTGTAGCAGCAGACATGGGCTACATTTATGAACTCAAGAGTTAATAGGGACAAATATTTAATAAAGGAAACTTTGTTAAATATATGCTAAAACCTAGACATAGGATAGCATAGTTCTTAGGATAGTAAAATTACAAGAGTGAACCTATTTAGCAACTTGGATCATTGTTAGGAGGCAAGGGAGGAATTGACAAACCTTTCTTTACTGTAAAAAACAAAGATCATAGGAGCTTGTAATGAAACTCTGAAGAGAAGTGCTGAAAGGCACAAACTGATGCACCTACAACCAGTGTTCCCACACTACATACTCCATTAAAACATTTAGAAGTAAAGTACTTGGTGAAAACATCTCAACTACTTTTTCCAACTGATTTCTCACACATTTTATTGCTTATTATTATTTTACTTACTTTGAAAACTCCAAACCAAAAATACTGAATAGTGTAGACACACTAAGTGTACACTTTGAACTACAAAAGTTTACAATACATAATCCCTGTGGGTTCGACCTTTCTTATCACTTTATTACTTGTGTGACTATGTATACTTGCATATAATAAACCACACCAAGTTTTTGGCGCCGTTGCCGGGGATTATAGTAAAATTTTTGTTGTTTAGATTGTTAATTTAGTGTTTTATTAGTACTACTGGTATTCTGTTTTCTGTGCAGAAACACTTAGTGCAGAAACACTCAGTGTGGAAACACTAGTTTATGCCCAGAGATAGACCACCAGAATTTGATTGTGATCCAGAAATTGAGAGAAGATTTAGGAGATTGCTAAGACAACAAAAACAAAGACAACAAGACTGCAGAACAATGTCTCACCACAGTGAAGATGCCTCAGTAAGAGGAGGACCTAATTCACATCAACAAACTGAAGGTGGACCAGATCACAGACAACAATTCATTCAAATGGGACCAATAGGTATGATTAATGATAGAGATAGACCTATGAGAGACTATGCTCAATATGACCAGCAGCACATACAAACTAGTATTGCTAGACCTCAAATTGATGCTGTTCATTTTGAATTTAAACATATGATGTTTCAAATGTTGCAAACAATTGGTCAATTTGGTGGATCCCACATGAAGATCCCCATGAACATTTAAAGCAATTCATAGAAGTTTGTAGTAACTTTATCATTCCTGGCATTAGTGAGGATGCATTTAGGCTTAAGTTATTTCCATACTCTTTGAAAGATAGGGCTAAATCATGGCTAAATTCTATGGAGCCCAATTCTATTCATACATGGAATGAATTAGCTGAAAAATTCTTAAGCAAATATTTTCCTCCTATTAAAAATGCTAGGATGAGACATGATATTACATCTTTTAGACAAAAAGAATTTGAATCATTGTTTGAAGCATGGGAAAGATGGAAAGTGTAACACCCTAAAATTATTTAATTAATTTATTTAATAAAGTAATTGGGGATTTAAATTAATTTATTTGATATAATGTAATTAATTAGAATTTTATTAATGTTGGTGGTATTAGGAGGGTGTGGAGGCGCCACTTGCATGACTTGGGCTTGAGTGGAAGGCCCAAGCCCATGAATCACAAGTATTCGAAGTGGAGTAGTGTTTGGGGGTTAGGGTTGTTGGCTCATTGTTGCGAAAGTTCAAGAGAGAGCAAGAGAGAAAGAGAAGAGCGTGAGAAAGAGAGAGAGCAAGGAGGCGGCCAAGAGGAGAAGGAGAAGAGGATTCGAAGATCAAGAGGAAAGGATCTCCGTTGTTGCTGTGGCTCTGTAGGTGACTTCTCCTAGGGCATCGAATTCTTCTTCTTGAAAAGGTTAGGGGAGCTCTATCCTTCCATCTAATAAATCTATGATAGGCCCTAGATCTAAGGTTTCTCCTAGACTCCATGATGTTCTTGATGTTCTTTTGCGTTTCTTGATGTTCTTGATGTTAACTTTCATATATGTTTATTATGAGAATATGCGAATTTGATTCATTGCTTTGTTGTGATCTATGATTTTGCCTTATTGGTGGTGTTATGCGTATGAGTTGAGAAATATGATGTTGATCTATGCGTTTGATTTGTTGGAAGTGAAGTCGCATAAGGGTTGTAGGTGTTTTGGGCGCCTAGGGCGCCATGATGGTGTTAGTGATGTTGTTTTGTTTAATTGAGTTTTGATAAATTGAGTTTTGGTGATTTTGAATGAGAAAAGTGCGTTTTTAGTTGCTGGAAAAATTGAGTTTTTACACTTTAAAATTTGTTAGGAAACCAATTTTTAGTGTTGAAAAAATTGTTGAACAAAATTCTGGATGTTGCTGCTGTTTTCTGGGCGCTAAGCGCCTGTGCTGGGCGCTGGGCGCCTGAGGCGTGTGTGTTGCGCGTGTGTGCGCGCCTGGGTGCTAGGCGCCCGTGTCGTGTCGTGTTGTGCGTGTGTGCGCGCCTGGGCGCTGGGCGCCTGTGGCGCTGTGTTGCGTGTTGCGTTGTGCGCGCCTGGGCGCTGGGCGCCTGTGGCGCTGTGTTGCGTGTTGCGTTGTGCGCGCCTGGGCGCTGGGCGCCTGTGGCGTGTTGTGTTGCCTGGTTGCCTGGGCGCCTAAGGCGCCAATTTTCAGAATGTTGCCTAATTTTTCCCAAACTTATTTTTATCTTAACTTTTGACTCAGACGTCCGTTTTGAACGATTCGAAAAGTGTCGTGAAGCTTTTTACGTTGTCCATCTATGGGTCCAATTTTTAAAATGAAAAAAATTGTTATTTTCTGATTGTTTGTGGGCGCCCAAGTGGCTGTCCCCGGTGATCGTCCCAGTGACATTGAAAATTGACATGGAGTTCCTTAAAAACCCCTTTTGGTGTATAAACAACAGTTTTAACGTGGTAGTGTCAAAATGACTGTTTTGCCCTTAGTGGCCAAAGTTAATGATAATGATGTGTAAATGACGAGGATGCCCTTGGTGGCTAGTCAAATGACGTTTTCGCCCTCCGTGGCTATTATTTGAGTTGATTGATAATTATGTGTAAGTGACGATGAAAACCCAGTGACGTTTTGGGGCCCGAAGGGCTAAGTGATGTTAAGGTCTAAATGGCCTAGTGACGTTGTGTGCTGATTGTGAATTTGACAGGTGCTGTGCTCTTTGCGAGCCAACCGGTAAGTGACGGGTCACATAGTTGACTATGAATTGAATAATTGTGCGTTTGTGTATTGTGAGTGGTGCATGTCATAGTGTCTCATGCCCATATGCATAAACCCAGTGACGTTTTTGGGGCCTGAGTGGCTAAGTGACGATGAGGCCTTAAGGGCTAAGCGACGTTTTGTGAAAAGGTACCTTCATGCATATACCCGCGAGTGGGTTGCATTTCATAAATCTACATGACATGAGATGAGTTATTGTAAGTGATGCGAATGATGACTGTGATGTGATATTTGGTGTTTTTTTTTTGGATGCTGATTGTTCTAGTGTGTGGCCCAGGATTAGTACTTATCATATTTTCTATTATATGGATTGAAATGATGCTCACCCTTTCCTGTTTGAATGTTACCCCCGTGTTGGTAACGTGCAGGTGATTCCCAGTGAATGCCTTAGCTTCACTTCTTGAGTCGAGTCGTCATGCTCTGATACGTAGCACTCAGGGGGGAAAACGAACTCGACATTTTATTTATGTTTTTTTTTCTGGTTGTTATGTCCATGTGGACTCTTCAGTTATGTTTTATTATTTTCCGCTGCGTAGTTTGTTTTGTTATGTTGAGTTTCATAAGCGACGTTAAATTGAGGCTTGAGATTCTTTATTTGTGATGTGCTACGTGAACGCATGAATACTGAGTTGAACTGTTCTTAAAATTGATAAGCGACGTTTTAATGAAGTATGTGTAACATTCCCTATGAACGAAATTTTTTAAACTCTGATTTTTATAAACAAAGTGACGGGTAGAAAGGGGTGTTCCATTAGTGGTATCAGAGCAGTTCGGTCTGTCCGGCCAAGGTTGTCCTGTCATAGTGTCTTATGACAATAGATTAGTTCTGAATCTTTGGTTTGTGCTGCAGTGATAGTTCATAATGGCTGGGAGGAACGACGCTGCTCTTGCTGCTGCATTGCAAGCTATGGCTCAGGCTGTGCAGGGTCAGCAGAATGTTGGAGATAATGCTGGTTTTAGGAGTCTGACTACCTTCCAGAGGGAGAATCCGCCCACCTTTAAGGGCAAATATGATCCAGATGGTGCTATGGCTTGGCTGAAGGAGATCGAGAGGATTTTCAGGGTGATGGACTGTACTGTTGAGCAGAAGGTCCGTTTTGGTACCCACATGTTAGCCGAGGAGGCCGACGACTGGTGGTTGGCTACTAGGCAGAGGTTAGAGGCTGTGCAGGAAGAGATTACTTGGGAGGTATTCAGCAGGGAATTTCGGAGAAAATATTTTCCTGAAGACGTCTGAGGGAAGAAAGAGATAGAGTTTTTAGAGCTGAAGCAGGGTGGTATGTCTGTGACTGCCTATGCGGCAAAATTTTTGGAGCTAGCAAAATTTTATCCACACTACAGTGAGGCCACAGCTGAATTTTCAAAATGCATCAAATTTGAGAATGGGTTAAGGCCTGATATTAAAAAGGCCATTGGTTATCAGAAGATTCGTGTGCTCGCAGATCTGGTTGACAGTTGCAGAATCTTCGAGGAGGACAGTACTGCTCACTACAAAGCTACTTCTGAGAAAAAGGGCAAGTTTCAGAGTCGAAGCAAGCCGTATGAGGTTCCTGCGGGTAAGGGTTATCAGAGGGCTGCTGGAGGTAAGGGTTCTAGTGGGGGAGATGCCCCTGCTAGCATTGTCTGTTATAAGTGTGGCAAGCCTGGCCACAAGAGTACTACATGCAGGTCTGATGAAAGGAATTGCTACCGTTGTGGTAAAAAGGGTCATATGGCAGCCGAGTGTAAGGTCAAGGATGTGGTGTGTTTCAACTGTGGTGAGTCTGGGCATATCAGTACAAAGTGTACAAAGCCGAAAAAGGAAAGGTCTACTGGGAAGGTATTTGCTTTGGCGGGAGAGGAGCCTGATGATGATGATGGTCTAATTAGAGGTACGTGTTTTATTAATGGTACTTCTCTGAAATCTCTTATTGATACTGGTGCTACCCATTGTTTTATATCTGTTGATTGCTGTAAAAGATTGGGTCTTGTTTTATCTGCTATGTGTGGGGATATGGTTGTCGATACTCCTGCGAAGGGGTCGGTGATTACGTCCCAGGTGTGTTCTCAGTGTCCCGTGTCGATCTTCGGCAGGGACTTCATTGTGAATTTTGTTTGTTTGCCATTGAGAGGTCTGGATGTAATCTTAGGCATGGACTGGTTAGAGAATAATCAAGTTCATATCAACTGTCGTAGCAAGTCGGTTAGTTTCGGTGAAGAAAGTTCGGTTTTGGTGTCTGCTGGTCAGTTGAAGAAATTGAAGAAAGAAGGAGTTCAGTTATTTGCGTTGATGGCTTCGTTGTCTGCTGAGAGTCAGGCTGTTATTGAAGAACTGAAGGTAGTACGCGAGTTTCCTGAAGTATTTCCTGATGAAATTCCGGGTGTGCCACCGGAAAGAGAAGTTGAGTTTTCGATTGATCTTGTACCTGGTACGAGGCCTGTGTCTATGGCACCGTACAGAATGTCGGCGTCAGAACTGTCTGAGTTGAAGACGCAACTCGAAGAATTGCTTGAGAAGAAGTTTGTAAGACCGAGTGTATCACCGTGGGGAGCTCCGGTATTGTTAGTGAAGAAGAAAGACGGGAGCATGAGGTTATGTGTGGACTATCGTCAGTTGAATAAGGTAACTATCAAGAATAAGTATCCGCTTCCGAGGATCGACGATCTGATGGATCAGTTAGTGGGTGCTCGTGTTTTCAGCAAAATTGATTTGAGGTCCGGATACCATCAGATTAAGGTAAAGGATGAGGATGTTCAGAAAACGGCGTTCAGAACAAGGTATGGGCATTATGAATATTCAGTGATGCCGTTCGGTGTGACCAATGCTCCTGGTGTATTTATGGAATATATGAACCGTATTTTCCATAATTACCTAGATCGGTTTGTGGTGATCTTCATAGATGACATTCTAGTTTATTCTAAGTCAGAGGAAGAGCATGCTGAGCACCTGAAGTCAGTGTTGGAAGTTTTAAAAGAGAAAAAGTTGTACGCTAAGTTATCGAAGTGTGAATTCTGGCTGAAAGAAGTGAGTTTCCTTGGGCACGTGATTTCTGGTAATGGTATTGCGGTTGATCCGGCAAAAGTAGAAGCAGTATTGGAGTGGGAGTCTCCGAAGTCCGTAACAGAGATTAGAAGCTTTTTGGGTTTGGCTGGGTACTACAGGAGGTTCATCGAGGGTTTTTCCAAGTTGGCCCTTCCATTGACTCAGTTGACTTGCAAGGGTAAAGTTTTTGTTTGGGATGCTCGGTGTGAGGAAAGTTTTATGGAACTGAAAAAGAGATTGACGACGTCGCCTGTTTTGACGTTGCCTAATCCAGAGGAACCGTTCGTTGTATATTGTGACGCTTCGAAGATGGGTCTCGGTGGAGTGTTGATGCAAGATGGGAAAGTTGTTGCGTACGCGTCGAGGTAGTTGCGGGTTCTTGAGAAAAATTACCCTACGCATGATTTGGAGTTGGCTGCTGTGGTATTTGTGCTTAAGATTTGGAGGCACTACCTTTATGGTTCGAGGTTCGAAGTGTTCAGTGATCATAAGAGTCTAAAGTATCTGTTCGATCAGAAAGAGTTGAATATGAGACAGCGTCGGTGGTTGGAGCTCTTGAAGGATTATGACTTTGGTTTGAATTATCATCCCGGCAAAGCTAATGTCGTGGCTGATGCTTTAAGCAGGAAGTCTTTGCATATGTCGGCTATGATGGTGAAAGAATTAGAACTGATCGAGGAATTCAGGGATTTGAGTTTGGTTTGTAAAATGACACCTCGCAGTGTCAAGCTGGGGATGTTAAAGATCGATAATGATTTCCTGGGCAGCATCAGGGAATCTCAGAAGACAGATGTCAAGTTAGTAGATTTAATTAATGGGATCGGGCAATCTGAAGATGAAGATTTCAAATTAGATTCCAGTGGTGTGTTGAGGTTCCGGGGTAGGATCTGTGTTCCGGACGATGAAGAGATGAGAAAGGCAATTTTAGAAGAGGGTCACCGTAGCAAGTTGAGTATCCATCCTGGAGCGACGAAAATGTATCAAGATCTGAAAAAGATGTTTTGGTGGTATGGTATGAAGAGAGATGTGGCACAGTTTGTGTATGCCTGTTTGACCTGTCAGAAATCTAAGGTTGAGCATCAGAAGCCTGCAGGGTTAATGCAACCGTTGGAAGTCCCAGAGTGGAAATGGGATAGCATTGCGATGGATTTTGTGACGGGATTGCCGAATACAGCTAAGGGTTATGACACTATTTGGGTGGTCGTTGATAGGTTGACGAAATCTGCCCACTTTATTCCTATTAACATCACTTATCCGGTGTCGAGGTTGGCAGGGGTATATGTCAAAGAAATTGTGAGGCTGCACGGTGTTCCGAAGAGTATTGTGTCAGATAGGGATCCGAGGTTCACTTCCGAGTTTTGGAAGAGTTTGCAGAAAGAATTGGGTTCTAAGTTAAAAATGAGTTCGGCGTATCATCCCCAGACAGACGGTAAGTCAGAGAGGACAATTCAGTCATTAGAGGATTTGTTGAGGGCTTGTGTATTGGAACAGCGGGGTTCATGGGATTCCTACCTTGCATTGATTGAGTTTACTTATAACAACAGTTACCACTCCAGTATTGGGATGGCACCGTTTGAAGCATTGTATGGTCGAAAGTGTAGAACGCCATTGTGTTGGTATGAGTCGGGAGAGAGTGTAGTGTTGGGACCGGAGATTGTCCGGGAGACTACAGAGAAGATCAAGATGATCCGTGAAAAGATGAAGGCTTCGCAGAGCCGTCAGAAGAGTTATCATGACAAGCGGAGGAAGGATTTAGAGTTTCAGGAGGGTGAGCATGTGTTCTTGAGGGTTTCTCCTATTACCGGTGTTGGTCGAGCGTTGAAATCGAAGAAGCTCACTCCTCGATTTGTTGGTCCTTATCAGATTTCTGAAAGAATCGGAAATGTGGCTTATAGAGTGGCTTTACCGCCAAATCTTTCGAACTTGCATGACGTGTTTCACGTGTCACAACTTCGGAAGTATGTTTCGGATCCATCTCATGTGATCCATATGGACGATGTAGAGGTGCGGGATAATCTCACTGTGGAGACGATGCCCGTACGGATTGAGGATCGTGAAGTGAAAGCGCTTAGAGGCAAAGAGATTGCATTAGTGAAAGTGGTCTGGCTAGGAGCTGCCGGCGAGAGTATGACTTGGGAGCTAGAGAGCAAGATGCGAGAATCCTACCCAGAGTTGTTTGATCAGGTAAATTTCGAGGACGAAATATTCTAAGTGGGGGAGAGTTGTAACACCCTAAAATTATTTAATTAATTTATTTAATTAAGTAATTGGGGATTTAAATTAATTTATTTGATATAATGTAATTAATTAGAATTTTATTAATGTTGGTGGTATTAGGAGGGTGTGGAGGCGCCACTTGCATGACTTGGGCTTGAGTGGAAGGCCCAAGCCCATGAATCACAAGTATTCGAAGTGGAGTAGTGTTTGGGGGTTAGGGTTGTTGGCTCATTGTTGCGAAAGTTCAAGAGAGAGCAAGAGAGAAAGAGAAGAGCGTGAGAAAGAGAGAGAGCAAGGAGGCGGCCAAGAGGAGAAGGAGAAGAGGATTCGAAGATCAAGAGGAAAGGATCTCCGTTGTTGCTGTGGCTCTGTAGGTGACTTCTCCTAGGGCATCGAATTCTTCTTCTTGAAAAGGTTAGGGGAGCTCTATCCTTCCATCTAATAAATCTATGATAGGCCCTAGATCTAAGGTTTCTCCTAGACTCCATGATGTTCTTGATGTTCTTTTGCGTTTCTTGATGTTCTTGATGTTAACTTTCATATATGTTTATTATGAGAATATGCGAATTTGATTCATTGCTTTGTTGTGATCTATGATTTTGCCTTATTGGTGGTGTTATGCGTATGAGTTGAGAAATATGATGTTGATCTATGCGTTTGATTTGTTGGAAGTGAAGTCGCATAAGGGTTGTAGGTGTTTTGGGCGCCTAGGGCGCCATGATGGTGTTAGTGATGTTGTTTTGTTTAATTGAGTTTTGATAAATTGAGTTTTGGTGATTTTGAATGAGAAAAGTGCGTTTTTAGTTGCTGGAAAAATTGAGTTTTTACACTTTAAAATTTGTTAGGAAACCAATTTTTAGTGTTGAAAAAATTGTTGAACAAAATTCTGGATGTTGCTGCTGTTTTCTGGGCGCTAAGCGCCTGTGCTGGGCGCTGGGCGCCTGAGGCGTGTGTGTTGCGCGTGTGTGCGCGCCTGGGCGCTAGGCGCCCGTGTCATGTCGTGTTGTGCGTGTGTGCGCGCCTGGGCGCTGGGCGCCTGTGGCGCTGTGTTGCGTGTTGCGTTGTGCGCGCCTGGGCGCTGGGCGCCTGTGGCGCTGTGTTGCGTGTTGCGTTGTACGCGCCTGGGCGCTGGGCGCCTGTGGCGTGTTGTGTTGCCTGGTTGCCTGGGCGCCTAAGGCGCCAATTTTCAGAATGTTGCCTAATTTTTCCCAAACTTATTTTTATCATAACTTTTGACTCAGACGTCCGTTTTGAACGATTCGAAAAGTGTCGTGAAGCTTTTTACGTTGTCCATCTATGGGTCCAATTTTTAAAATGAAAAAAATTGTTATTTTCTGATTGTTTGTGGGCGCCCAAGTGGCTGTCCCCGGTGATCGTCCCAGTGACATTGAAAATTGACATGGAGTTCCTTAAAAACCCCTTTTGGTGTATAAACAACAGTTTTAACGTGGTAGTGTCAAAATGACTATTTTGCCCTTAGTGGCCAAAGTTAATGATAATGATGTGTAAATGACGAGGATGCCCTTGGTGGCTAGTCAAATGACGTTTTCGCCCTCCGTGGCTATTATTTGAGTTGATTGATAATTATGTGTAAGTGACGATGAAAACCCAGTGACGTTTTGGGGCCCGAAGGGCTAAGTGATGTTAAGGTCTAAATGGCCTAGTGACGTTGTGTGCTGATTGTGAATTTGACAGGTGCTGTGCTCTTTGCGAGCCAACCGGTAAGTGACGGGTCACATAGTTGACTATGAATTGAATAATTGTGCGTTTGTGTATTGTGAGTGGTGCATGTCATAGTGTCTCATGCCCATATGCATAAACCCAGTGACGTTTTTGGGGCCTGAGTGGCTAAGTGACGATGAGGCCTTAAGGGCTAAGCGACGTTTTGTGAAAAGGTACCTTCATGCATATACCCGCGAGTGGGTTGCATTTCATAAATCTACATGACATGAGATGAGTTATTGTAAGTGATGCGAATGATGACTGTGATGTGATATTTGGTGTTTTTTTTTTGGATGCTGATTGTTCTAGTGCGTGGCCCAGGATTAGTACTTATCATATTTTCTATTATATGGATTGAAATGATGCTCACCCTTTCCTGTTTGAATGTTACCCCCGTGTTGGTAACGTGCAGGTGATTCCCAGTGAATGCCTTAGCTTCACTTCTTGAGTCGAGTCGTCATGCTCTGATACGTAGCACTCAGGGGGGAAAACGAACTCGACATTTTATTTATGTTTTTTTTTCTGGTTGTTATGTCCATGTGGACTCTTCAGTTATGTTTTATTATTTTCCGCTGCGTAGTTTGTTTTGTTATGTTGAGTTTCATAAGCGACGTTAAATTGAGGCTTGAGATTCTTTATTTGTGATGTGCTACGTGAACGCATGAATACTGAGTTGAACTGTTCTTAAAATTGATAAGCGACGTTTTAATGAAGTATGTGTAACATTCCCTATGAACGAAATTTTTTAAACTCTGATTTTTATAAACAAAGTGACGGGTAGAAAGGGGTGTTCCAGAAAGAGCTTTTAAGAAAATGTCCACATCATGGTCTACCTGTCATTATACAAATGGAAACTTTTTACAATGGTCTAGAACCACAAACCAGAGTGATGCTTGATGCATCAGCTGGTGGTGTTCTTTTGAATATGTCTTATAATGAAGCATGTGATCTTATTGACAAAATTGCTACAAATGGTTCAAGTTGGCCTACTGAGAGGGTAAGTGCTCAAAAGAGAACCTCTGGAGTACATGAGATTAATGATATATCAGCCCTATCAGCTCAAGTAGCCACTTTAACCAATCTGATCAAACAGTGCACTAGTGCACCTACATCTAGTGTAGCAACACCTAAAGAAAACACTGCAGCAGCTATAGAACAAGCCCCTCCAGGAACTACAAGTTGTGTGTATTGTGGAGGAGGCCATCTATATGAAGAATGTCCTAGCAACCCTGTCTCTGTCAATTATGTACGTTACCATAAAAATAACAACCCTTACTCTAATACCTACAATCCAGGATGGAAGAACCACCCAAATTTTAGGTGGAACAATTCTAATGCACCTGCACAAAGTGCACCTGCACCAAGTACTCCTCCTGGATTCCTACCTCAAAACCAACAAAGATCAAACCCACCTGCCAGTGCCAACTCTCTAGAAGAATTGCTTAGATCATTCATTAGTGAAACTAGAACTGCTAGGCAAGCTCATGATATATCAATTAAGAACCTAGAGAACCAAGTAGGGCAATTAGCAACTGCTTTGCAGCAAAGACCAGCAGGTACTTTGCCATCAAACACAGAAGCTTCACCCTCACAAAGGCAAGGTAAGGAACAGGTTAAAGCCATATCTTTGAGAAGTGGCAAGGATCTAACAGAACCATATGAGCTTGAAGATACAGAGAAGGGAGAAAAAAATAAAAATAAAAAAAATTCTCAAGATGCAGAAACACCTGGTGTTCCTACATCTCCTACTCCAAGGTTAGTACCAGAATACCCTTGTAACAGCCCAAAATAATTAGTTAATTTATTTAATTAATTATCTAGGGTTTGTGTTTGAGAAAAATAAAATAAAATGATAGGAATAATTATTTAGGGATTTTATGTGATAGAATATTAGAAATAATTAGTTGTTAGTATATGTGGATAGGTGGTGGCGAATTAGAGGTGTTAGTGGAGGCCCATGATTAAGTCATAAACTAAGAAAGCCCATGATTGGTTAAGTGAGCCTATAAATAAGGAGTTTTTAAGTTAGGGTTTCATTAGTTGAGAAAATTAGATTTTGTGAGAGAGTGAGAGCTAAGGGGTGGCGGCCAAGGCAAGGAAAAAGAGAGGAATTTCGTGGCTTCCATAGAGAAAAAAGAAAGAGAGGAGTTCGTGACCAAGAAAGAAAAGAGGAGAGAGAAGAAAAGCTAGGTTTTTCAAGGTTTCTAAGCCTAAGGATTCGAGTTCTTCAATAAGGTAAGGGGGCTCTCGTTCATAGTTAATAATTTATAAACCACGAAATCATGGGGACTAGGTGTTAGGAGTAGTTGTTTAAATTGCTGTTGATGTTTATAATATCTATATGTGCCTGAAGTGTGATGGTTGTTTGTGTTGTTGAATTCACTGTTTTGAGATGTTCTGACATAGGTTTAGTATTTCAGTGACTGAGAACGTTTTACTAATTGAAAAATTATGTGGTTTGTCATTTCGAAAACTTGATTGAATGCTTGTTAATTTGACGCTGGTTTGGTTGCGTTTAGAGCTGTGAAGATCGAGTTATGAATTCCACAAGTTAGGGTAATATTCTGGAAACGATTTGGGTAGAGGTTCAGTATTTCGGAAACTGGGAACGTTGTGTTCACTGAAAAATTATGTGGTTTACTGTTCTGGAAAATAGACTTAATTCTTGTTAATTTAAAACTGTTTTGGTTGCGTTTAGAGTTGTGTAGCTCGAGATATGAATTCCACAAGTTAGGGTAATATTCTGGAAGCATTCTGGACATAGGTTCGGTATTTTTAAAACTGGAAACTTTCTGTTCGTCAAAAAATTATGGGACCTTTTTTTGTTAGAAAACAGACTTAATTTTGGTCACTTTGGCACTGGTTTGGTTAAATTTGGAGTAGTGTAGCTCGAGTTATGAGCGTCCCAAGTCAGGTCAAATTTCTGGACTTAAACTAGGTATAGGTTCAGTGTTTCAGGTCTTGTGTCTTCAATTGAACTCTGATTTGAACGATTCTTTTTCCATTAGAAACTATACTCAAATTGCTTTTGTTAAGGCTAAGGTTTTGTTCCATTTGGTCAAGTGTAAGTCAGTTTAGAGTGATTTGAAGTGGAAGGACAGAATCTGTCCAGTCTGGGAACCATTCGGGTTGTTTCTAAAAACTGTACTAACTGGCTAATAATGTAAAGGTGATGTTTATGACGATGTCGTGATGTGATTGTGATGTTTATGATGCATATTAATGGTGAATATATCTTGGTGTGATTGGTGTGCTATCCTTAGAGCTGAAAATTTGGAGATGTATAATGGTGTTGTATATATTTATATGGTGTGAATAATTATTGGTGAATGGGGTCTATGATCCTCTTTTGGTGTTGGTGAATAAGTAAAACTATTGGTGAATATGCTATGGCGTACTTTGGTGATTTTGTTGTGCTTGATGCATTGTCATGGTGTCGCATAATCATATGCATTTCTGGTGAATAGGCCTCGGCCTCCTAAAATGTTTTGGTGTTTGGTGAATGCCCTCAAGGCAATTTTGGTGAATGCCCTCAAGGCAATTTTGGTGAATGGATCCACATGCATATGCCCAGTGGAGTTTGGGTTGCATTTCATACATTGCATACACGTCCTGTGTTTGATTGCGTCTTCCTAAACTAATGGTGTAACTGTATTCTGGGTGTAACTGTATTTGGTGTAACAGTATTCGGCGTAACTGTATTCTGGGTGTAACTGTATTTGGTGTAACAGTATTCGGCGTAACTGGATTTGGTGTAACTGTATTGATGGTGTAGTTAAATTGATGGTATTCCGGGCGTGCCTATTATACTGTGTTTCTTGTTTTATCTATTATTATCTATGTATTGAGACTCACCCTACTGCGTCGTGTTGCCTCGTATGTCGGCAACCTGCAGGTGACGGTGACTGAAGGTGGCTAGAGATTCTTCTTCTAGTATGGTCGAGTCGGCTCTGATACGTAGCACTCGGGAGGGTTGTCTTTGTGTCTTTCCTTATGTGTTATGTATATGCCTTTCTAAGTTGTAAACCTTTTGAAGTATGATTGCCAAGTTAAACCTTTTTATTTCCGCTGCATGTTTTTGAAAAGAAGTTAGTTATAATTAAAGTACTCTGTTTGCGAAGTGGTTTTCCGGTTCGAAAAATGTGACACTCTTTTGGCGCGAAAAACTCTGATATATTTTTTTAATAAACCGTTGGGTAGAAAAAGGGGATGTTACAAATGGTATCAGAGCAGCAGACCTCTCTCAGTACGGTGTGGTTCGGGGACGAACCAAGCGGAAGCTGGTGGGCATGTGACATCCGTGGCTGACGAGGGCGGGGAGTGATCGCCGGTGTCCAAAAGTTGGCATGGCAAAGAGCGGATCCTGGCAGCTTCTAGGCGAAGGGATACATGAATGAACCGAATACGCACAGGAATGAGAGGGATCCTGAGGCTGTGCAGGTATGGGACTGTACAGTTGAAGGAAGGCTTAAAAGAATTGATTTGGACTACCTATACCAACAAGATGCATCTTCTTTTCGGGAGCTCTTCCATAAGAACTCCATAGTTAAGCGTGCTTGACTTGGAGTAGTAGTGGGATGGGTGACCTTCTGGGAAGTTTCCTAGAAAGCATGCAAGTGAGGACAACGCATGCTGGAAAGACAAGTGTTGGTTTGTGGGGGCAGTCGACAGTTCAGAAAGCAGTCTGGGATGTTACAACCCTCCTCCTCCTTTTCCTCAAAGATTGAAAAAAATACATGAGGAGAAGCAATTCAGTCATGGCAACTAGTCCTGCAGCAACAATCTCTGCAGTTCTGAAGGCCTTAGCAGAGAAGAAGCAGATGCTGGGATACACAAGGAGAACAATGAAGCCTGCTCCAACAAAGAAGAAGTGGACAATGAGCTCACTCTATGGTGCACAGGGTACAGGGATACAAGCTGGTGAGAAGGAAGTATCTGAGGAAGCTACACCCAAAGAAGGAGAGAAAGAAGCTGAGAAGGTAGCAGAGCAACATCAAGAGGGAATTGAGCAGCAATCTGAGAAAACTCCAGTGCAGAGTGGTGTACCTGCACCTGAAGTCCAAACACTGGCTACACCAGATGTTCCTGCAGAAGCTACACCTGAAGAGGCAGAAATGCCTGAGGCTGCTGTAGATGATCCTGGTGTGCCTACCTCTGATGTGGCCACTACTAAGAAATCAAAGAAGACAAAAGCCAAGCAAAGCCCTGCTCTGAGAGCCAGCCCCAGATTCCAGAAGAAAGAGTAAAAAGATACCTTTTAATGTTGTTTCCAGTATTTATAATATGCTTTAGTAGTATACTCTATGTGCTAAATACTATGTGTTAACTTACTACTATGTGTTAAAAACTTTTGTTTGTTTCTCCCAACATTAGTACTCCCCTTTTTCCTAAACTTAGAGCAGTGGGGACACTGCTCATATTTAAGTTGGGGGGGGGGGAGAGTGGAGAATAGTATGTATTTTGTGTATGCACTATATTTGCAGCATGTTTTGAACCTAGTACAAATATATATGTATGAATATAGAAATATGTTTGAGTAAGTATTTATAGCATGTGAGTATATAGTGTTAATATGTTTTAAGTTTTAGATGTACTTAACAAAGCATGATAATTTGTGTTAACATGGTGAATTAAGTGCATCAAGTTGTTTTTAGATTTAAATGATTATGAAACATGATCAATTCATATTTTTCTCAACAAAATTGAAGAAGTGTGTCAATGAGTCAATTTTTAAATGATGAAAAAGCCTTGTTTTCTAGAAATGATCAGTTTTATAAAAACTTTGACACAACAAAATTGAGTTTTGAAAAGAACCATGCTAGATCAAGAGCTATCTAAAGTCAAGGAAATTTTGGAAATTTGAGGTCAAAATTAGATTTTTATTAAAAATTTAGAAGAGCATAAAGACTTAAGTTTGGGGGAAATTCCATGAATACAAAGGCCAAAGTGTGACAGCTTGAAGAGTGCAAGCCACAAGTGTCAAAACCACTCAAAATATCCCAAAAAAGAGCTACACTTACCCGAGTCATATAAACTGAACCTGTCCCTTAAGTGCAATTTGGTTTGAAATATATGAACAAAGTTCAAAGAAGAAAAGAAAAACAAACCAAGAAAAAGAAGAAAATGCATGTGGAGGTCAGTGAGGAGGGCAGTGTGCGCTACCAAAAATACTCAAAGAGTTCTAAGTGTGGCAATACTTAGTGTGCCAACACCATCTACATCAAAAGGCACCTACACTCAAAATAAGGTGAACTTACAATCCAAAAATGATGTTTTTGCACTCACTGCATTACATCATCAAAAATCAAAACACCAAAAATAGAAATAAGGTATTGGCTCAACAAGTTGGAAACACCAAAAGCCCTTTGTTGTGCTTAAGAGTCCCCTAAATACTTGAAGAAATTGTTAGTCTCAGCCATATTTTGAAAAATCTCGAAGAGTGACCAAAAGAATTCCATCTTTTTCAAAAAGCTAAGGAAAAACTCTTTGTTCAGTTATGAAACCAATTAGAAACTCAATGGGCCACACACTCACGCAAATGAGTTTTTATAACTCTGAATGTTTTAAAGCAAGGGCATGGAAGAAAAAGCACCAAAAGAGAAAGGCTTATTACAATACACTTCAAACACTTCTTGAAAAAACATGAGTTGAGATGTCTTCATAAATCTTGTGTTTTTGTTTCTTGTTGTTGCTTGAGGACACGCAACAATTTAAGTTTGGGGGTGTGATAACTCTATTTTATATAGAGTTATTCATACAATCAAGCTTGAGTTATTGCTTATTTTCAAGAACATTTATATATATTTATAGCTTATTTATCAAGGAACAACATTCTAAATATTCAAATGGATAAAAGGCAATGATCTAGGCAAAATGCACACATCTTGTTAGGTTTGATGTTTTTGTTCAGTGCAGCTACTGCAGGAGTGGGAACACTGCCAAACACCAGGAGTGGAAACACTAGGAGTGGAAACACTGCCAACACCTGCTAAAATTCTGCAGTTAATACCAAAACATCCAAAGACCATTTCAATGCTTCCACACTTGATTAGTGACGTCATGCCTAGTCACCTGGAGCTGAGCCACTTGCTGAAGCCGGCGATACACATAAAAATCAAGTTGCAAGACTCAAACTTATCTAAAAGACATGTGGCACTTCTCCAATGGACCTCATCTTTTGTTATGCATGCAAGCGACCAAACCTGTGCAGCTTGCTTGATTGGTTGTCAACAAACTAACCATGTTCAGTTCTCTCAGCTGATCTTTCACGCAAAAGGAAACCCCTTGAAAGAGGAAAGCTTTCAAGCCTATAAATAGATATCATATCTTCACAAGAAAAAATATATCATATATCATCTTTCACATCTTTAAATCTTTCATCTCTTAGTTTAGTTTAGGTTTAGTTTATTTTCATTTTAAGTTTCTAAGGAGAGGAAGGTGAGGAAGTGCTTGACAACCATTCCCTTCACTTCTACTTTGAAGAAATTCGTGTAAGAAATCTTTATTGTACTTCAACTTGGGAACTTAATGCAAAAGATCTTCTATTCAAGTAATCTCTACTCTTTTAAGTTCTTTTGCTTTATTATTCATTTACTTATGTTCTTTGCATATTCTTTGCTTTATAACATGAGTAACATGAGCTAAATTCCCTTAAGTTGAGATGTTCTAACCTTGTAATGAACTTCTAATTGTATTATGGTTTATGTAGTGTAAACACTTTAAACTCTTGCATAATACTTCTTTCAACTTATTCTGGAATTGATCACTTTAGAATAGGTAAAACTTGTAGCAGCAGACATGGGCTACATTTATGAACTCAAGAGTTAATAGGGACAAATATTTAATAAAGGAAACTTTGTTAAATATATGCTAAAACCTAGACATAGGATAGCATAGTTCTTAGGATAGTAAAATTACAAGAGTGAACCTATTTAGCAACTTGGATCATTGTTAGGAGGCAAGGGAGGAATTGACAAACCTTTCTTTACTGTAAAAAACAAAGATCATAAGAGCTTGTAATGAAACTCTGAAGAGAAGTGCTGAAAGGCACAAACTGATGCACCTACATCCAGTGTTCCCACACTACATACTCCATTAAAACATTTAGAAGTAAAGTACTTGATGAAAACATCTCAACTACTTTTTCCAACTGATTTCTCACACATTTTATTGCTTATTATTATTTTACTTACTTTGAAAACTCCAAACCAAAAATACTGAATAGTGTAGACACACTAAGTGTACACTTTGAACTACAAAAATTTACAATACATAATCCCTGTGGGTTCGACCTTTCTTATCACTTTATTACTTGTGTGACTATGTATACTTGCATATAATAAACCACACCAGAGGCTAGGCAGAGGTTGGAGACTGCAAATGAAGAGATCACTTGGGCTGTGTTCCGCGGAGAGTTTATGATAAAATATTATCCAGAGGATGTCCGCGGTAAGAAAGAGATTGAGTTCCTGGAGCTGAAACAAGGGAATATGTTCGTGACTGAGTATGCTGCTAAGTTCGTGGAATTAGCAAAGTTTTATCCGCATTACAGTGAGGCTACTGCTGAGTTTTCCAAGTGCATTAAGTTCGAGAATGGGCTGCGTCCTGAGATTAAGAAGGCTATTGGCTACCAGAAGATCCGTGTTGTCTCTGACTTGATTGATAGCTGCAGAATTTATGAGGAAGACAACAATGCTCACTACAAGATTATGAATGAGAAGAGGAGCAAATTTTAGAGTCGTGGTAAACCGTATGATGTTCCTGCTGGTAAGGGTAAACAGAAAGCTGCTGTTGGCAAGAAGACTAGTGGGGGAGATGCTCCTGCTAGCATTGTGTGTTACAAATGTGGCAAAGCTGGTCACAAGAGTAACGTGTGCAAAGCTGAAGTGAAGAAGTGTTACCGTTGTGGTAAGGAGGGTCATGTGGTGGCTGAGTGTGAGCGTAAGGAGGTGGTCTGCTACAACTGTGGTGAATGAGGGCACATTAGTACTCAGTGTCCGAAGCCGAAGAAGGAAAGGTCCAGTGGAAAAGTGTTCGCTTTAGCAGGTGAAGAGCCTACTGAAGATGATGGTCTTATTAGAGGTACGTGCTTCATTAATGGTACCGCTTTAAAATCTATCATTGATACTGGTGCTACTCATTACTTTATTGCTGCTAATTATTGTAAGAAATTGGGTCTTGTATTGTCTGCTATGAATGGAGAGATGGTTGTCGACACTCCAGCTAAGGGGTCGGTAACTACTTCTCTGGTGTGTTCTCAGTGTCCCTTGTCGATCTTCGACAGAGACTTTGTTGTGGATTTTGTTTGTTTACCGTTGAGCGGATTGGACGTAATCTTGGGTATGAACTGGTTAGAGCATAACCATGTTCATATTAATTGTCGTAGCAAGTCGGTGAGCTTTGGAGGAGAGGAGCCTGGTCTGTTATCCGTTAGTCAGTTGCGGAAGTTGATGAAGGAGGGAGTTCAGTTATTCTCGCTGATGGCATCGTTGTCTGTTGAGAATCAAGCTATCATTGAAGAGTTGCAGGTGGTGTGCGAGTTTCCTGATGTTTTCCCTGATGAGATTCCAAGTGTACCGCCGAATAGGGAAGTTGAGTTCTCTATTGATCTTGTACCTGGTACCAAACCTGTTTCTATGGCACCGTACAGGATGTCCGCATCCGAATTGTCTGGGTTGAAGAAGCAACTTGAGGATCTGCTCGAGAAGAAGTTTGTGAGGCCGAGTGTATCGCCGTGGGGAGCTCCTGTGTTGTTAGTGAAGAAGAAGGATGGTAGTATGAGGCTCTGTGTGGACTATCGACAGTTGAATAAGGTAACAATTAAGAACAAGTATCCACTTCCGAGGATAGACGATTTGATGGATCAGTTAGTGGGTGCTCAAGTATTCAGTAAGATTGATTTGAGATCGGGTTATCATCAGATCAAGGTGAAGGACGAAGATATTCAGAAGACGGCTTTCAGAATCCGTTATGGTCATTATGAGTATTCGGTGATGCCGTTCGGTGTTACCAACGCACCAGGAGTATTTATGGAATATATGAATCGCATATTTCATACTTACTTAGATCGGTTTGTAGTGGTGTTCATCGACGACATTCTGATTTACTCTAAATCGAAGGAAGAGCATGCGGAGCATCTGAGGTTAGTATTGGAGGTATTGAAGGAAAAGAAGCTGTAGGCGAAGTTGTCGAAGTGTGAGTTCTGGTTGAAGGAAGTGAGTTTTCTCGGTCATGTCATTTCTGGTAGTGGTATTGCGGTGGATCCGTCGAAAGTAGAAGCAAATTGGGAAGCTCCGAAGTCGGCAACTGAAATTAGAAGCTTTTTGGGATTGGCCGGCTATTATAGAAGATTCATTGAAGGTTTTTCTAAGTTAGCACTTCTGTTGACTTAGTTAACCTGCAAAGGAAAGGTTTTTGTTTGGGACGCCCGTTGTAAAGAAAGTTTCATGGAATTGAAGAAGAGATTGACAACGTCTCCTGTCTTGACGTTGCCCAATCCGGAAGGGTCGTTTGTGGTGTATTGTGATGCTTCAAAAATGGGTTTAGGTGGTGTGCTTATGCAAGATGGGAAGATTATCGCGTATGCATCGAGGCAGTTAAGAGTTCATGAGAAGAATTGTCCTACGCATGATTTAGAACTAGCTGCAGTGGTCTTTGTGCTGAAGGTTTGGAGGCACTATCTCTATGGTTCCAGATTAGAGGTGTTTAGTGACCATAAGAGCTTGAAGTATTTGTTTGACCAGAAGGAGTTGAATATGAGGCAGCGACGATGGTTGGAGTTGTTGAAGGACTATGATTTCGGTTTGAACTATCATCCAGGCAAAGCTAATGTCGTGGCTGATGCTTTGAGCCGGAAGACTTTGCATATGTCGGCTATGATGGTTAAGGAGTTAGAACTGATCGAGGAGTTCAGAGATATGAGTCTGGTTTGTGAAGTGACACCTCAGAGTGTTAAGTTAGGGATGTTGAAGATTGGTAATGATTTTCTGAACAGCATTAGAGAAGCCCAGAAATCAGATGTTAAACTGGTAGACTTGACGGTCGGGATTGATCAATCTGAGAATGAGGACTTCAGGTTGGATTCCCAAGGTGTGTTGAGGTTCCGTGGTAGGATTTGCATTCCTGATGATGCAGACATGAAGAGAGCCATTCTTGAAGAGAGTCACAGAAGTAAGTTAAGTATTCATCCGGGAGATAGGACCTATGATGCCTCTTTGATCTTGTTGATGTTGATTTAGTGATGTTTGGATGTACTCATGTTGATTGATCATGGTGAAAATTTGGTGTTTGGTGTTTCGTGCGATTTAGCGTTGTTGTTTTGGTTGCTGATTTTAGCGCCCTAGGCGCCCTACCATGGTGTTCTGTTTTGTTGTTGCTGAATGTGGCGCCTTAGGCGCCCAGTCATGATGTTCTGTTTTTATTGTTGCTGGAAGTGGCGCCCTAGGCGCCCAGTGATGCTGTCTTAGTTGCTGGAGTTGGCGCCCTAGGCGCCCAGTGTGGTCTGGTGCGGTTGTGTTGCTGTGAAGGGCGCCCTAGGCGCCCAGTGATGTTCCATGTTCTGCTGTTACTGGTTGTCTGCCTGTGCCACTGCTGTGCTAGGCGCCCTGCTCCTGGGCGCCAAGTTTGTTGTTGCTGTCTGTGTTGCTAGGCGCCCTGCTCCTGGGCGCCAAGACTGTTGCTGCTTCGGTTGTGCTAGGCGCCCTGTTCCTGGGCGCCAAGTCTGTTGTGTTGCCTGTTGTGCCAGGCGCCCTGTTGCTGGGCGCCAGTTTGTATTGTTGTTGTTGCCTGCTAGGCGCCCTGCTGCTGGGCGCCAGTTTCTGGTTGTGCTGCTGTCTCACTTGGCGCCCTGTTGCTGGGCGCCAGTTTCCGTCTTGTTGCTGTTGCTGTTTTTCTAAAAATTGATGTTGCTGTCACAGTGAACAAAATGTTGCTGTTTTTCACAAATAATGTTGCTGTCACAGTGAACAAAATGTTGCTGTTTTTCACAAATAATGTTGCTGTCACAATGAACAAAATGTTGCTGTTTTTCACAAATAATGTTGCTGTCACTGTTTTCATGTTGCTGTTTTTATGGAAAATCACTATTGCTGTCCATGTTTTCATGTTGCTATTTTTATGGAAAATCACAGTTGCTGTCACTATTTCCATGTTGCTGTTTTGCCAAAAAAATCACTGTTGCTGTCACCGTTTTTAAATTGTTGTTTTAAAAGCTATGGTCGCTGTTGCTGTAAATTGGTATTGTTCCTGGTGTTGTCAATTGTCGATGTCTCGGTGTTGTAAAATTGTCATTGTCATCGATGTTGTAAATTTATTGGTGTCCTTGGTGTCGGTGGTCGTTGGTCAAGTTGTTAGACTGTCCTATAGGTGTAGGTGTATTGGTGATGATTGGTGCTATTGGTGATGGTATAACAGGTGATGCGCCTATTTTATGGGCTAAGGTGAACAGGTGATGGATCTATGACCATTTATTGAGGTTGGTGCTGATTGTGTCACATAGATGACTGTTGTTGTTGATTGACTTTGGTGTGTTGTTCATGGTGTCGCATACATTTCATATGCATTATATTTTGGTGATGGAGGCTTCGGCTGTGGAGCTATAGGTGATGATGGTGATGCTCATATAGGTGATGTTTCCCTTATTGGCTACTTTATTGGTGATGATTGGTACCACATGCATATACTCGTTGGTGTGGGTTGCATCTCATATACTTACTCATGATGTTGGTGATAATTTTTGGTGATTTGTAATTTGATGTTGTCATGAAGCGGTTGATATAGTTGTTGTGACTCTAGCATATTGCCTATCATATATGCTATTATAATGTTAGATATCTCACCCCTTCTGTTTGAATGTTACCCCTATGTTGGTAACGTGCAGGTGATTGCGAGTGAAGGCATGTCTACCTTCGCTAGTTGAGTCAGTGTCGTCGCTCTGATACGTCGCACTCGGGGGGATGGACGCTAGTTTTGTCAATTGTCTTTATTATTTAATTTCTGTAGTTTTACAGTGATGTTATGGGTTAATTGTTGAACCTCTATTTTTATTCCGCTGCATGGTGATGGAGTTACTGTTATGTATCTTACTATTTAATGGTGAATTTTATATTATTGGTGTGATGTTTAACGGTGAAAATGTAGCATCCCTTATGGGTGTAGTGAGTAATGTTTTGAAACTCTTATTTTTGTCGAAAAATTTTCCGGGTGGAAAAGGGGTGTTACAGAAAGAGGAAGAGTTTTCATCCCACAATGCCACAACCTGAGGTGGGGGTTCAGGTGGAGGGCATTTGAACGAAATAGGACAGTCAGGTGTTGCAAAAATATACCTTGAAGTGCGGCTAGCAGGAATGGCCAATGGCGGCGGAGCATGGCCATCAGAGGAGTGAAAAAGTTAAACAAATCTAACCAAGGACCTTCAGATCGAAACCGAAAAGACCCGCTTGAAGGTAGATCTAGGGGTTTTTGATGGGAACATGCATAGATATCTTTGAAGAAATCAGTGGTAACGGCAACCACACGATCGATTTCGCGCTGGGGTTTGGGGTTGAGGTGACGGGACCTATCGAGGAAATCCGCAGGAGAGAAGGATGGAGGGATGGATGAGGGTGGAGCAGAGAAGCAGATGCGATGGGGATTAGGGTGTAGATGTGGGGGGGTTGAGGTGAGGTAACAGAGAAAATGGTTGGGAGAAGGGATGGAAAAAGGAAAGAAAAAGAAATCACACCCGGAGGATGGAGGCAGAGCCTCCGCAAAGGAGGAGAAAGACCAGCGAACTGGGGCAAACCTCCACGAAACCCTAGTTTCGGGAGGGGGGTGACAGCATGGTAGAAAGAAGGCAGAGCACCTCTCTCTAGACATGGACCGCAGATTCTTAAGCACTCGTTTCTTAAAGACCAGCTTTACAAGAAGAAAAAAAGATGAAAGTAAACAAAATCCATTATTTAATAGTGATGATACATTTATGTATACAGGGATTGAAGTTGAAAATTAAGAGTGTTTTATTCTTTTAACTTATTTGTCCATTTAAACCTTTTTTATTTTTGTTTGTGTGAATATTTGTTTACTTTTTGTTCCCGCCACGTGACATTCACCCATGTTTACATGTCAATGTGCAAGTCATTACGACATGGTAGTAACACGTGGCATGGTGATCCTATATGGTAATGATGACATGTATCTCCATTTGCCACATATCATTTTTGGACAGAGAGATGACGTTAAAGACAAAAAAATAAGAGTCAAATATGTCACGAAAGGAATATAGTGAGGGGATGACATTTGAGTCTAAAATAGAGAAAATCTTTGGGGTCTTTGAGTACTTACAAGGGAATTACATTTACCTCACCCTAAGTATTTATGCCCGGGACATCTCGGATACAAACCCTGTAATTCTCCACTAAGCCAACCCCTATGGTCATAAACTATTTTTACTATTCCTACTATGATATATATTCTTGTAACACCTAGATTCTTTTATTTTTGCATATGCATGTTTTGTGAGAATAATCATTGGCAAGGGCGGACCTAGGTTGTGCTGAGGGGGCCACTTGAACCCGGTGAAAAAAATTTCTATTTTCTCCCTTATATAAATTTTTTTGTATCTCCGGAAAATTTAAATTTGCACTAGTACCCCTACATTTACATCCAGTTGCACCCATGACACGATGTTGAACTCCCGATCCCGAGTCTTGAATCCGCCACAGTTCATATTAAATAAAACCAGGGTCTATGATTACTACAATATATATTAAATAACACACCATGACATAAAAAATTTCAAGATTGATAAGCAATCAGCTGATCAGCAGCTACAACACAAGCAATGTTTAAAATAGATCCTAAAGGCAGTTACACCATTTTTTTATTCGAAAAAAGAAACTAAGAAGTTCACATGGGGTATTTGTATAGCTCAAGAACCTTCTTCCAAGATGGCCTATTGCTAATATCATCCCACCAAGCACTAACATGTTTCCTCTCTCTCTTACCATATTCTCTTTTTTCATTTGATTCATCAAAAAATGTCCAAAAGGGAGATGGCTAAGATCAGCAAGGCTAAAGAAATCCCCAGCCAAGTACTTAGTCTTTGAAAGCCTCTCCTCATAAATATCCAACACCTTCCCAAGCTTTTCTTCACTCTCCTCAATAACTTTTGGATCTGATGGAAGACCAACAAATGGGAAAACCAAAATATGCATTACTAAGTTGTAGACATGTGGATTAAAGTTGTGTGCTTCAACTTCTAACCATTGCTCCACTAGACCCCTTTCTTCTATTGTCTTCCCTAGCAAATCAGTCCCTTGATTTTTGTATTTTTCAGCATAGTACCTAAGGATTGCTCGAGATTCTGTAGAATTATCGAGATAGATCAATATTATTGCTGCTTAAATAAATGGAAAATAATTAACATAGGAGATAGTCGTGAAGGGCCTCACCATAGAGAGTATAATCACCATCTTGAATAACAGGGAGCAATCCAAATGGCTGTGTTGGTATATGAAAATGATAGACTACACTAAGCTAAACACTAGATCTAGGGTTGCAAGAGAAGAAAGAAACATAAAACAACTTCTGATATTTCATATCCCTCAAAGGAGGCAGCAAATACACTTAAATACTTAGGGTTTTTCAAAGACTAACGGATCAGACCCAATTGGGCCACAGGCCACTTAAGGTAAACATAGACTAAATAAAAACAGCATAAAGTTCGTTACTAATTTCACCCCCCAGAACTATTGAACAAAGCCTTTCAACCATCCAGGTTTTTGGGTCAACCGAATGGGCCTACTGGTTGCCACCCCCAAGTTACTAACATTACTCCCGGATTCCATGAGAACCTTGTCCTCAAGGTTCAAGGCGCCACGTGGCAGCAGGGTGTTGGTTGGTGCAAGAGATGCGGGTCCGTGAGAGGCCTTGAGATCTGGTGTTGCAATCAACGGACGTGATGCACGTGGCAGTGAGTTGTTGTGATCCAACGGAGGAAGGGAAAAGATGCTGGCGTGTTGCAGGACGTCAGTTGGTGGAGTGGACTTGTGATTGGACTCTGAATCATCATCCAACGGTGCGGAGTGGGGCAGCAGGGGACCGTTGGAGTCCTGTGGTGCAGGATGAGCCGCGTTGTCCCGAGGCAGCAGGGAAGGTACGCTGGCGTGTGACAGGGCGTCAGTTGGTGGGACACGCGTCTGAGTTGGAGTGGACTGGTGATAGAATTCCGAATCTTCATCCAACGGCTTGGAACGGATCCGTAGGGGGCTGTTGGGATCGTGTGGCGCAGATTTAGACATGTTTTTCCGAGGTAGCTGGGCAGGCGCGCGTGACACGGCTTGCGCAGGCGTGGTCAGCGTAATTTCAGGCGCGTGTGTCAGCTGCTGATCAGACTTTGGGGAGCGCGCGAGATCTGATGGTGGGGAGAGCTTGCGTGAATCTTGAGCCGGATCACACGGTGCAGAGTCGTTGGCGTGTATTGGGTGCTGAGCTGCGCCTTTTACTCCACCTTGAGGGTATCCAATGTATTTCAACGGATCTGATTTACCTTCAACACTCAATGGTCCAGATTTAAGTGCTATTGAGGTGTCCAACGAGTCAGTATAAATAACTCCCTTCTCTCTGTTTGTACTTCCATTAAACTCCATTGTAACTGTACCATTTCGCACTTCAGCTTCCTTGTTCTCAAAAACTTCAACCAAATCTATCTGTTTGTCTTTAGAGTCCCTCGAAATTTCAGATAAATATGCCTCTTCCTCAGTTGAGCGAAACACTGTACTTCCTTCAGTTAAAGAACTTAGCTGTTCTGCTGTCTTCTCATTCACCCCCAACGTGTTTTTTTCTCTGTCTGCTGCAGACTGCCCTTCATTTTCATCTAAGGCTGTAATATCCAAACCATCTCCCTTATCTTTAAGCTCCTCAAGATTATGAGCTTGAGAATCACCTCCAAAATAAGGACGCAGCTGAGAGACGTGAACCACTGGGTGCATACGAGATTCAGAGGGAAGTTCCAGTTCATATGCCACGTTCCCAATGCGCCGGAGAACCTTAAATGGGCCGTAGTAACACTTGGCCAGTTTCTCTGAAGATCTGCGCGCAACAGTTTGCTGGCGGTAAGGCTGTAGACGCAGAAGAGCCAGATCTCCAATGTTAAAGGTATAGTCCCTCCTTTTTTTGTTAGCTTGGTCAACCATTCTTTGTCTGCTTCTTTTTAAGTTCTCTTTCAACGCTTTCATTATCTCTTGTCTCTGTTGCAGAGTGGACTCCAAGTTGTCAAGATCTGTTGCACCTGTAACATAATCTGGGACTGATGGTGGTGGTCGGCCGCAGAGAGCCTGGAAGGGGGACATCAGAATGGCCGAATGAAAAGAGGAGTTATACCAATACTCTGCAAGATGTAGGAACTTGAACCATTTTCGAGGGTGATCACTCGTGAAACAGCGAAGATACGTCTCGAGGGTGCGGTTGACGACTTCGGTCTGGCCATCAGTCTCGGGGTGGTAAGCGGTGCTGTACTTTAGAGTTGTTCCCTGCACGCGGAAAAGTTCTTTCCAGAAGTTGCTTAAAAATAAGGGATCTCTGTCAGATATGATGGACTTAGGGATGCCATGGAGGCGACAGATCTCGACTGAGAATCTAGTGGCCAGATCTACTGCCGAATATCTGGTTGGTAGTGTTATGAAGTGAACAAACTTGGTGAGTCTGTCGCAAATCACCCAGATGGCAGTGTGTCCAAAAGAGTTTGGAATGTGAGTTATGAAGTCCATTGTAAGTTCTTCCCAAACCTGACTTGGTGATGATAATGGTTGAAGTAACCCTTGTTTTTTTTGTGGTAGGTACTTGTTCTGCTGGCAAGTGGTGCAGTGTTTGATGAAGAGTTTAACATCTCTGTGGATTCATGGCCATGAAAAGGAAGCTGACAGTCTCGCCAAAGTGGGTTTAACGCCTGAGTGACCAGCTACAGGGGTGCTGTGATATTCATGCAGAAGGGTCCTTCGTAGATCGGCTGAGTCAGGTATGAAGAGTTTGCCCTTGTAATAGATCAAGTCATTTGAGTAACTGTAGTTGTTCTTCATGTCTGATTCTGATGTGCACTTTTGAACAATTTCCTTTCCCTTGTCATCTGTCTTGTAGAACTTTTGTAGTTGAGCAATAAGCGTTGGAACTGGAGATGAGATTGCTGAGAGCAGTGTTGCATCCTCTGTGTATTTGCGGCTAAGTGCGTCCGCAACCAGATTAGACTTGTCAGGTTTGTAGTAAATATCAAAACTGAACCCTTGTAACTTAAATGCCCATTTCTGTTGTTCTGGTGTTTGAATCTTCTGAACAAGGAGGCTCTTAAGGCTCTTCTGATCTGTGTAAAGGTGAAAATGTCGTCCTAAGAGGTACTGACGCCACTTTTTGATTGCTTCCGTGACAGCAAACATTTCCCGTACATACACTGAGGCAGCTTGCATCCGAGGGCACATCTTTTTGCTGAAGAAGGCTAAGGGGTGACCGTCTTGGGAGAGGACAGCACCAATGGCAGTAGCGGAGGCATCAGTCTCAACCACAAAGACCTTGGTAAAATCAGGGAGAGCAAGCACTGGCGCTGATGTAATTTTCTGTTTTAACTCTGTAAATGCCTCTTCGGCATCTGTACTCCATGTAAACTTAGTGGAACGCAACAAATCGGTGAGAGGAGCGGCGAGAGAGGCGTAGAGACGCACAAATCGTCTATAGAATCCGGTGAGGCCTAAAAATCCCCTGAGTGCCGTGAGTGAACGTGGCTTTGGCCAGTCTGTAACGCCCCAAAAATGATAGATTAATTTATTTAATTAATTAAATGAAATTGAGTGGTAGAAATAATAATATAATTATTATTTATTACTTAATAAAATAATTATAGGTGTTATTATATGTGAGCCTTAGTTGGGTTGGAAATAATTATTTAATTTGAAGGGAGTGGTGATGGTAATTCCGGATGTTAGGATCGGCCCAAGCCCAAGCCCATTGACTTAGGCCTAGGCAAATTAGTAAGGGTTGGAGACAAGTGTCTCATTGGTGCAAAAGAAAAAAAAGAATTCGAAGAGAGGAGAGAAGAGAAGAGAAAAAGAAAACGAAAAAAGAGAGAGTGAGAAGAGGAGAAGTCACGAAGAGAGGAGGAGAAGAAGAAATAGGGCGAATCACTCAAGGAGGAAGAGAAGGCTTGTTGGTGTCTTGCAATTTCTTGGAGCCTTGCCTAGCAATTTCGACTTCTAAGAGGTTAGGGGGTCCTCTTTTTATCTTTAATAGCTTATGTGATGAGTAATGCCTAGGCTTAGGTCCTAGGGTGATTTCTATGAATGATTGGTATATTGTGATGTTGTGCTATGCTGAATTTTTAATTGTGCAAATGGATGTTTGATTGGTGTTGAAATTGTACACAATAGGAATGATGCATGCCCATTGTTTGGTGTTATGATTGAATGAATTTTTGGTGGTAAATGTGATGATTGGTCTTATATGGATAAATTAAGGTTGGAGATTTAATTTGGGAATTTTTGGTGGTGAGGAACTCGAAATTGGTTGGCTCCTTAGGCTCCTAGGCGTATGTGTGTGTTGCTGGAAATTCTGTCTAAGACTGTGTCTAGCTCCTGGGAACCAGGCGCCCATGTGCTGTGTCTGTGTTGCCTGTGTCTGGTTCTGTGTCTAGACACTGGGCGCCGGGTTCCCTTGTCTGCGCCAGTGTTGCAGAATTGTGTTGCTCGTGTCTAGGCACCATGGGAACCGAGGGTCCCGGAGAATGGATGCTCGGTTTGTTTTCAAATTTGGTATGGAAGTTCCTGGACACAAAAAGAGTCAGTTTCAGGTGTTGGGTCAAAATTTGGCCGTGTTCCTTGTGCCATGGGCGCCAAGGGCCCCAATTTAATGTTGTTCATTTTGCAAAAATTGATACTGGGTTTTCATGTCCAAGCTAAATGGCTCGTGTAAAATCATTTTTGGAGTCATAGGAGTTGTGGTTTGTCTTGGCCTTAGGCGCCTAGCCCATGGGCGCCAAAGAGCCGTGTCACTTTTTGCCAAAATTTTTGTTGGGTTCTCATATTCTGAGTATTTGGCTCGTGCAAAATTAATTTCGAAGTTAAAAGAGTTGTCTTGCGTGTTTTGCCAAGGCGCCTTATGTATGGGCGCTGTGTTCCCTGCGCCAGTTTTCCTGCGCCTGTGTCTGGGCGCTAGGCGCCCTGCGCCAGTTCCTGCGCCAGTTCCTGGGCGCCAGCGCCTATGCGCGTGTTGTTGTTTCTGGGCGCCAGCGCCATGCGCCAAGTTTTGTGTTGCTCCTGGGCGCCCAGCGCCCTGCGCCAAGTTCTGTGTTGCTCCTGGGCGCCCAGTGCCCATGCGCCAGTTTCCAGGATGTCTAAGTATTTTTCCGGTTTTGTTTTTAATGTAACTTTTGACTCGGTTATCCAAATTTAACGGTTCAAAATGCGTTTCGAAGCTAATTTCAGTGTCTATCCAAATGTTCCAATTTTATGCAAAAATAAATTATTTTACTGGTGTTTCTGGGCTGAGGTGTTCAAGTGTCTAAATGGCAAATTTTATTCGTTTTCCCTATGTCGTGTCAAATTCTAAAATTTGCCTAATTGAAATTGGTGTTGGTGTGAGTGGTGGGTTGAGTTGGTGAGTTTATTATGTGCATAATTGGTGAGCAGAGGCTTCGGCCTAATTTTAATTGGTGAGCAGAGGCTTCGGCCTAATTTTAAATCGGTGAGATGATTTAATGGTGAGTTTGATGAATTGTGTGGTGTGTGGTGGTGCATTTCCATAGCATCCCATGAAACATGTGCATTATTGGTGAGCAGAGGCTTCGGCCTAATTTTATTTGGTGTGCAGAGGCTACGGCCTATTTGTATTTGGTGACGGATCCGACATGCATGTGCCCGTGGAGTTTGGGTTGCATTTCACGCATAACCATACCTTTTGCATTGTTGTTTGGAGAATTGTAATTGTGATGTGGTTGCTGCCTTTGTTGTGAATCGGTGTGCCTAGTTACCTTTTCCTATGCAGTGCTTATTTCCATATGTTATTAATTATGAAAAGAGACTCACCCTACTGCTTTTATGTTGCTTCTTATGTCGGCAACGTGCAGGTATTAGCGAGTGAAGGTTATCCTCATGCCTTCGTCTGGTAGGGAGTGTCATGCTCTGATACGTAGCACCGGGGGCGTCTTAGGTTTATGTGTTATTTTAATTACACTGTTAGACTGTTATTAGTGATGTATTGGATTTGTTTTCGAACTTAATATTTTTCCGCTGTGGTAATGACTGTATTTAGTTGATGCGAACTGAACCGGTATTTTATGGTGCTACGTATCTTGTTGCTTTTAGCCAAATTATGCAAATTTGAAGTTGTTGATTTAATGGAGTAAGTGTAGCACTCTCTTATATTGTTTTCAAAAAAAAAAAAGAAACTCTGATTTTATTAATTAGTAAGGTTATTAGAATGGGGTGTTACATTAGTGGTATCAGAGCAGTTCGGTCTGTCCGGCCAAGTCGTATAGTCGTAGTTTCCTTTGATGATTAAGTAGTGCTGGATTAGTTCTAACCATTGTCTGTGTAGTAAGTGATGTTCCTGCAGGTGGAGGACAAACCGAGTACTGCTGATGGTAAGTGAATAAGTGGGGGAGATACCCTTGCTGATGATGTGTGTTGTATTGTGTTTCCAGTGTGTGAACTCTGTGTCATTTGGTTTTGATTTCTCTGCTGGTTTGGAGAATGCTTGGTTTTCGAAAGATGCATTAGTTACTTCTTTTGAAACTGAAGGAAAATATTATCGGGATTAGGAAGAATTTTCAACATGGTATTTCAGGTCATCCTAGTTATCATATCAAGAGAAATATTTTGCCGCTCTAGGCTTTGATGTTCTTATAAATAAAAATTTTATGGTTTGAAGAGCTGATGACACCTTTCACTTGCGAAAATCATTTCCAGAAAATGAATTGTTGATTGTGTTGAGGAGCAATTTTTACTCATTTTTCGCACTTCCAATTATAAATATTTTGAAATGGAGATGTCATATTTATTGATATGTCGATTGTGTGATTGTTATTTGACTTGAATCTGGTCCATGACTTTTGTTGTGGTTGTTGGGTCAATGTGACCAAAGCGATGTTGTTGTTGTTGAGTCAATGTGACCAAAGCGATGTTGTTGTTGTTGTTGTTGTTGGGTCAATGTGACCAAAGTGTTGTTGTTGTTGCGTTGAGTCGAATAAGACCAAGTGTTGATGTTGTTGTTGCTGGGCTAATTAATGATGCATTTGTGAATTAAATGACTGTGTATCTAATGATGGTGTATTAAATAATGAAATTGTGGTGTTGAGGTGAACTATGAGCATATGTTGCCTACAAGTTGTTTTGATGATATTACCCTAAGAGTTTCGAAGGTGAAATTAATATGCTTAAGTAGTATGTGATGTTGAAAATTGGTATTTTTGGGTGGTTAGGTGAATTTGGGGTGTCTTGATGGTTTGATTGAGTTGTAGTCAAAGTGTGCACATAGGAGTTTGACCAAATGTCAATATATTGATTGAATGCCCGAGTGTTGTTTGATGACATGAATTGTTGAATTTGAGTGTTGTTTGAGATTATTGTTTCGTGACTAAACATGATGAATTTTACTTGTTTACGGTTTTGTGCAATTCTGGACACTGCTTCGTTTTCCAAAAACTGGCACCGTTTAGTTGATCCAAAAATTATGTGGTTGATTGTTTTTTAAAATAGATTTAACGCCGGTCGTTTTGCCACTGGTTTCGTTCAATTTGGAGCTGTGTGGCTCAAGTTATGATTGTTTCAAGTTAGGTCAAGTTTAGGGGATCAAACTGTGAGTAAGTTCAGTTTTTGTAGGTTTTGTGTCATCAAATGAACTCCTTTTCGAATGAATCCAATTTCCTTGAAAACTAGACAAGATGTTTTACTGTTTAGGCTGAAGTTTCAGGTCATTTGAGTTTGTTTTGGTCATTGTAGAAGAGTCACAACCTTGGACACCGTCGCTGCCCCATTTTCTGGACCTACTGCCTTGTTTGCGAAAACTGTGCTATTGGATTCATCATTTTGAAATTCTAAAAATATAGCCTGAAACTAGACTCCGTAAGTTTTCCGTAGAAGGGTTGTTTGCTAAATTCCGATGTCGTTTGATAGGGTAAATAAATTGTTGAAGTTTATGTGTGAGTGCTGGAATTTCCTGCGTTGCTTAGTTTGTACTGTCACTGTAACGGAAAAACTGTTTTTGCAATATCTTTTGAACCAGGAGTCCGATTTGAGTAAACTAAAATGCTTCGGAAAGCTTATTCAGAGGCCTAACTGAATATTCTAATTTCAAGGCAAAATTGACTGTTTCTGGTGTCGTTGATTTTTAGACGTGTCGGTCGAATTAAATTGTTATTGTGTTGTCGGTGGCTTAGTACCCCAAGTCGTTGTTGCAGTGTCGGCGCCTTGGTGCCCGAAGTTGCTGATGTGTTATTGATTATGGGATTGTTGGTCCCGGAGTTGTCTCTGCATTGTTGCTTTGTTGTTGCTTGTGGTTGCCTCGTTAATAATGTCGAAGTTTATGTGTTGCCTTGGGTACCGCTGAATGGCCCAAGTTATATTGTTGTTGATTTGTTGTTGTGGGCCGATGGCCATTATTGATTAGTGCGGCGCTACTATGCCCCCATGCATTGTTGTTGTTGATGATGTTGCTTTGCTGATGGTTTGTCGTTGTTGATGTCGCCTGAATGGCAAAGTTGTTTGTTGATGTTACTGTCGTGTTGTTAAATTATGAGGCTTGTTGTACGGCTGTGATGCACTCTGTGAATTTCGTTGTGATGCTGTGATGATTGAAGTATTGCGTTATCCATGGGGATAGATGAGTGAGATAGAATGCAAGTTAGTCTATCAGAGTGGCGCAGCGGAGTAGAGGGTGAGCCTGACTATTACTGCTTGAAGTTACCTGGCTGAACAAGTAGGAGGGACGGCCGCCCAAGCACTTACCGCCGGTAATCAAAGTAATAGTAATCAGCGTGATAGGTAGCACTAGTTGTCTAGATGGCTGTAGTTGGTAGTGGAGGAGTGTTGGCTTTAGCAGGAGAAAATTTCGAGGACGAAATTCCTTTAAGTGGGGGAGAGTTGTAACGCCCCAAAAATGATAGATTAATTTATTTAATTAATTAAATGAAACTGAGTGGTAGAAATAATAATATAATTATTATTTATTACTTAATAAAATAATTATAGGTGTTATTATATGTGAGCCTTAGTTGGGTTGGAAATAATTATTTAATTTGAAGGGAGTGGTGATGGTAATTCCGGATGTTAGGATCGGCCCAAGCCCAAGCCCATTGACTTAGGCCTAGGCGAATTAGTAAGGGTTGGAGACAAGTGTCTCATTGGTGCAAAAGAAAGAAAAGAATTCGAAGAGAGGAGAGAAGAGAAGAGAAAAAGAAAACGAAAAAAGAGAGAGTGAGAAGAGGAGAAGTCACGAAGAGAGGAGGAGAAGAAGAAATAGGGCGAATCACTCAAGGAGGAAGAGAAGGCTTGTTGGTGTCTTGCAATTTCTTGGAGCCTTGCCTAGCAATTTCGACTTCTAAGAGGTTAGGGGGTCCTCTTTTTATCTTTAATAGCTTATGTGATGAGTAATGCCTAGGCTTAGGTCCTAGGGTGATTTCTATGAATGATTGGTATATTGTGATGTTGTGCTATGCTGAATTTTTAATTGTGCAAATGGATGTTTGATTGGTGTTGAAATTGTACACAATAGGAATGATGCATGCCCATTGTTTGGTGTTATGATTGAATGAATTTTTGGTGGTAAATGTGATGATTGGTCTTATATGGATAAATTAAGGTTGGAGATTTAATTTGGGAATTTTTGGTGGTGAGGAACTCGAAATTGGTTGGCTCCTTAGGCTCCTAGGCGTATGTGTGTGTTGCTGGAAATTCTGTCTAAGACTGTGTCTAGCTCCTGGGAACCAGGCGCCCATGTGCTGTGTCTGTGTTGCCTGTGTCTGGTTCTGTGTCTAGACACTGGGCGCCGGGTTCCCTTGTCTGCGCCAGTGTTGCAGAATTGTGTTGCTCGTGTCTAGGCACCATGGGAACCGAGGGTCCCGGAGATTGGATGCTCGGTTTGTTTTCAAATTTGGTATGGAAGTTCCTGGACACAAAAAGAGTCAGTTTCAGGTGTTGGGTCAAAATTTGGCCGTGTTCCTTGTGCCATGGGCGCCAAGGGCCCCAATTTTATGTTGTTCATTTTGCAAAAATTGATACTGGGTTTTCATGTCCAAGCTAAATGGCTCGTGTAAAATCATTTTTGGAGTCATAGGAGTTGTGGTTTGTCTTGGCCTTAGGCGCCTAGCCCATGGGCGCCAAAGAGCCGTGTCACTTTTTGCCAAAATTTTTGTTGGGTTCTCATATTCTGAGTATTTGGCTCGTGAAAAATTAATTTCGAAGTTAAAAGAGTTGTCTTGCGTGTTTTGCCAAGGCGCCTTATGCACGGGCGCTGTGTTCCCTGCGCCAGTTTTCCTGCGCCTGTGTCTGGGCGCTAGGCGCCCTGCGCCAGTTCCTGCGCCAGTTCCTGGGCGCCAGCGCCTATGCACGTGTTGTTGTTTCTGGGCGCCAGCGCCATGCGCCAAGTTTTGTGTTGCTCCTGGGCGCCCAGCGCCCTGCGCCAAGTTCTGTGTTGCTCCTGGGCGCCCAGTGCCCATGCGCCAGTTTCCAGGATGTCTAAGTATTTTTCCGGTTTTGTTTTTAATGTAACTTTTGACTCGGTTATCCAAATTTAACGGTTCAAAATGCGTTTCGAAGCTAATTTCAGTGTCTATACAAATGTTCCAATTTTATGCAAAAATAAATTATTTTACTGGTGTTTCTGGGCTGAGGTGTTCAAGTGTCTAAATGGCAAATTTTATTCGTTTTCCCTATGTCGTGTCAAATTCTAAAATTTGCCTAATTGAAATTGGTGTTGGTGTGAGTGGTGGGTTGAGTTGGTGAGTGTATTATGTGCATAATTGGTGAGCAGAGGCTTCGGCCTAATTTTAATTGGTGAGCAGAGGCTTCGGCCTAATTTTAAATCGGTGAGATGATTTAATGGTGAGTTTGATGAATTGTGTGGTGTGTGGTGGTGCATTTCCATAGCATCCCATGAAACATGTGCATTATTGGTGAGCAGAGGCTTCGGCCTAATTTTATTTGGTGTGCAGAGGCTACGGCCTATTTGTATTTGGTGACGGATCCGACATGCATGTGCCCGTGGAGTTTGGGTTGCATTTCACGCATAACCATACCTTTTGCATTGTTGTTTGGAGAATTGTAATTGTGATGTGGTTGCTGCCTTTGTTGTGAATCGGTGTGCCTAGTTACCTTTTCCTATGCAGTGCTTATTTCCATATGTTATTAATTATGAAAAGAGACTCACCCTACTACTTTTATGTTGCTTCTTATGTCGGCAACGTGCAGGTATTAGCGAGTGAAGGTTATCCTCATGCCTTCGTCTGGTAGGGAGTGTCATGCTCTGATACGTAGCACCGGGGGCGTCTTAGGTTTATGTGTTATTTTAATTACACTGTTAGACTTTTATTAGTGATGTATTGGATTTGTTTTCGAACTTAATATTTTTCCGCTGTGGTAATGACTGTATTTAGTTGATGCGAACTGAACCGGTATTTTATGGTGCTATGTATCTTGTTGCTTTTAGCCAAATTATGCAAATTTGAAGTTGTTGATTTAATGGAGTAAGTGTAGCACTCTCTTATATTGTTTTCAAAAAAAAAAAAAAAACTCTGATTTTATTAATTAGTAAGGTTATTAGAAGGGGGTGTTACATTAGTGGTATCAGAGCAGTTCGGTCTGTCCGGCCAAGTCGTATAGTCGTAGTTTCCTTTGATGATTAAGTAGTGCTGGATTAGTTCTAACCATTGTCTGTGTAGTAAGTGATGTTCCTGCAGGTGGAGGACAAACCGAGTACTGCTGATGGTAAGTGAATAAGTGGGGGAGATACCCTTGCTGATGATGTGTGTTGTATTGTGTTTCCAGTGTGTGAACTCTGTGTCATTTGGTTTTGATTTCTCTGCTGGTTTGGAGAATGCTTGGTTTTCGAAAGATGCATTAGTTACTTCTTTTGAAACTGAAGGAAAATATTATCGGGATTAGGAAGAATTTTCAACATGGTATTTCAGGTCATCCTAGTTATCATATCAAGAGAAATATTTTGCCGCTCTAGGCTTTGATGTTCTTATAAATAAAAATTTTATGGTTTGAAGAGCTGATGACACCTTTCACTTGCGAAAATCATTTCCAGAAAATGAATTGTTGATTGTGTTGAGGAGCAATTTTTACTCATTTTTCGCACTTCCAATTATAAATATTTTGAAATGGAGATGTCATATTTATTGATATGTCGATTGTGTGATTGTTATTTGACTTGAATCTGGTCCATGACTTTTGTTGTGGTTGTTGGGTCAATGTGACCAAAGCGATGTTGTTGTTGTTGAGTCAATGTGACCAAAGCGATGTTGTTGTTGTTGTTGTTGTTGGGTCAATGTGACCAAAGTGTTGTTGTTGTTGCGTTGAGTCGAATAAGACCAAGTGTTGATGTTGTTGTTGCTGGGCTAATTAATGATGCATTTGTGAATTAAATGACTGTGTATCTAATGATGGTGTATTAAATAATGAAATTGTGGTGTTGAGGTGAACTATGAGCATATGTTGCCTACAAGTTGTTTTGATGATATTACCCTAAGAGTTTCGAAGGTGAAATTAATATGCTTAAGTAGTATGTGATGTTGAAAATTGGTATTTTTGGGTGGTTAGGTGAATTTGGGGTGTCTTGATGGTTTGATTGAGTTGTAGTCAAAGTGTGCACATAGGAGTTTGACCAAATGTCAATATGTTGATTGAATGCCCGAGTGTTGTTTGATGACATGAATTGTTGAATTTGAGTGTTGTTTGAGATTATTGTTCCGTGACTAAACATGATGAATTTTACTTGTTTACGGTTTTGTGCAATTCTGGACATTGCTTCGTTTTCCAAAAACTGGCACCGTTTAGTTGATCCAAAAATTATGTGGTTGATTGTTTTTTAAAATAGATTTAACGCCGGTCGTTTTGCCACTGGTTTCGTTCAATTTGGAGCTGTGTGGCTCAAGTTATGATTGTTTCAAGTTAGGTCAAGTTTAGGGGATCAAACTGTGAGTAAGTTCAGTTTTTGTAGGTTTTGTGTCATCAAATGAACTCCTTTTCGAATGAATCCAATTTCCTTGAAAACTAGACAAGATGTTTTACTGTTTAGGCTGAAGTTTCAGGTCATTTGAGTTTGTTTTGGTCATTGTAGAAGAGTCACAACCTTGGACACCGTCGCTGCCCCATTTTCTGGACCTACTGCCTTGTTTGCGAAAACTGTGCTATTGGATTCATCATTTTGAAATTCTAAAAATATAGCCTGAAACTAGACTCCGTAAGTTTTCCGTAGAAGGGTTGTTTGCTAAATTCCGATGTCGTTTGATAGGGTAAATAAATTGTTGAAGTTTATGTGTGAGTGCTGGAATTTCCTGCGTTGCTTAGTTTGTACTGTCACTGTAACGGAAAAACTGTTTTTGCAATATCTTTTGAACCAGGAGTCCGATTTGAGTAAACTAAAATGCTTCGGAAAGCTTATTCAGAGGCCTAACTGAATATTCTAATTTCAAGGCAAAATTGACTGTTTCTGGTGTCGTTGATTTTTAGACGTGTCGGTCGAATTAAATTGTTATTGTGTTGTCGGTGGCTTAGTACCCCAAGTCGTTGTTGCAGTGTCGGCGCCTTGGTGCCCGAAGTTGCTGATGTGTTATTGATTATGGGATTGTTGGTCCCGGAGTTGTCTCTGCATTGTTGCTTTGTTGTTGCTTGTGGTTGCCTCGTTAATAATGTCGAAGTTTATGTGTTGCCTTGGGTACCGCTGAATGGCCCAAGTTATATTGTTGTTGATTTGTTGTTGTGGGCCGATGGCCATTATTGATTAGTGCGGCGCTACTATGCCCCCATGCATTGTTGTTGTTGATGATGTTGCTTTGCTGATGGTTTGTCGTTGTTGATGTCGCCTGAATGGCAAAGTTGTTTGTTGATGTTACTGTCGTGTTGTTAAATTATGAGGCTTGTTGTACGGCTGTGATGCACTCTGTGAATTTCGTTGTGATGCTGTGATGATTGAAGTATTGCGTTATCCATGGGGATAGATGAGTGAGATAGAATGCAAGTTAGTCTATCAGAGTGGCGCAGCGGAGTAGAGGGTGAGCCTGACTATTACTGCTTGAAGTTACCTGGCTGAACAAGTAGGAGGGACGGCCGCCCAAGCACTTACCGCCGGTAATCAAAGTAATAGTAATCAGCGTGATAGGTAGCACTAGTTGTCTAGATGGCTGTAGTTGGTAGTGGAGGAGTGTTGGCTTTAGCAGGAGAAAATTTCGAGGACGGAATTCCTTTAAGTGGGGGAGAGTTGTAACGCCCCAAAAATGATAGATTAATTTATTTAATTAATTAAATGAAACTGAGTGGTAGAAATAATAATATAATTATTATTTATTACTTAATAAAATAATTATAGGTGTTATTATATGTGAGCCTTAGTTGGGTTGGAAATAATTATTTAATTTGAAGGGAGTGGTGATGGTAATTCCGGATGTTAGGATCGGCCCAAGCCCAAGCCCATTGACTTAGGCCTAGGCGAATTAGTAAGGGTTGGAGACAAGTGTCTCATTGGTGCAAAAGAAAGAAAAGAATTCGAAGAGAGGAGAGAAGAGAAGAGAAAAAGAAAACGAAAAAAGAGAGAGTGAGAAGAGGAGAAGTCACGAAGAGAGGAGGAGAAGAAGAAATAGGGCGAATCACTCAAGGAGGAAGAGAAGGCTTGTTGGTGTCTTGCAATTTCTTGGAGCCTTGCCTAGCAATTTCGACTTCTAAGAGGTTAGGGGGTCCTCTTTTTATCTTTAATAGCTTATGTGATGAGTAATGCCTAGGCTTAGGTCCTAGGGTGATTTCTATGAATGATTGGTATATTGTGATGTTGTGCTATGCTGAATTTTTAATTGTGCAAATGGATGTTTGATTGGTGTTGAAATTGTACACAATAGGAATGATGCATGCCCATTGTTTGGTGTTATGATTGAATGAATTTTTGGTGGTAAATGTGATGATTGGTCTTATATGGATAAATTAAGGTTGGAGATTTAATTTGGGAATTTTTGGTGGTGAGGAACTCGAAATTGGTTGGCTCCTTAGGCTCCTAGGCGTATGTGTGTGTTGCTGGAAATTCTGTCTAAGACTGTGTCTAGCTCCTGGGAACCAGGCGCCCATGTGCTGTGTCTGTGTTGCCTGTGTCTGGTTCTGTGTCTAGACACTGGGCGCCGGGTTCCCTTGTCTGCGCCAGTGTTGCAGAATTGTGTTGCTCGTGTCTAGGCACCATGGGAACCGAGGGTCCCGGAGATTGGATGCTCGGTTTGTTTTCAAATTTGGTATGGAAGTTCCTGGACACAAAAAGAGTCAGTTTCAGGTGTTGGGTCAAAATTTGGCCGTGTTCCTTGTGCCATGGGCGCCAAGGGCCCCAATTTTATGTTGTTCATTTTGCAAAAATTGATACTGGGTTTTCATGTCCAAGCTAAATGGCTCGTGTAAAATCATTTTTGGAGTCATAGGAGTTGTGGTTTGTCTTGGCCTTAGGCGCCTAGCCCATGGGCGCCAAAGAGCCGTGTCACTTTTTGCCAAAATTTTTGTTGGGTTCTCATATTCTGAGTATTTGGCTCGTGAAAAATTAATTTCGAAGTTAAAAGAGTTGTCTTGCGTGTTTTGCCAAGGCGCCTTATGCACGGGCGCTGTGTTCCCTGCGCCAGTTTTCCTGCGCCTGTGTCTGGGCGCTAGGCGCCCTGCGCCAGTTCCTGCGCCAGTTCCTGGGCGCTAGCGCCTATGCACGTGTTGTTGTTTCTGGGCGCCAGCGCCATGCGCCAAGTTTTGTGTTGCTCCTGGGCGCCCAGCGCCCTGCGCCAAGTTCTGTGTTGCTCCTGGGCGCCCAGTGCCCATGCGCCAGTTTCCAGGATGTCTAAGTATTTTTCCGGTTTTGTTTTTAATGTAACTTTTGACTCGGTTATCCAAATTTAACGGTTCAAAATGCGTTTCGAAGCTAATTTCAGTGTCTATACAAATGTTCCAATTTTATGCAAAAATAAATTATTTTACTGGTGTTTCTGGGCTGAGGTGTTCAAGTGTCTAAATGGCAAATTTTATTCGTTTTCCCTATGTCGTGTCAAATTCTAAAATTTGCCTAATTGAAATTGGTGTTGGTGTGAGTGGTGGGTTGAGTTGGTGAGTGTATTATGTGCATAATTGGTGAGCAGAGGCTTCGGCCTAATTTTAATTGGTGAGCAGAGGCTTCGGCCTAATTTTAAATCGGTGAGATGATTTAATGGTGAGTTTGATGAATTGTGTGGTGTGTGGTGGTGCATTTCCATAGCATCCCATGAAACATGTGCATTATTGGTGAGCAGAGGCTTCGGCCTAATTTTATTTGGTGTGCAGAGGCTACGGCCTATTTGTATTTGGTGACGGATCCGACATGCATGTGCCCGTGGAGTTTGGGTTGCATTTCACGCATAACCATACCTTTTGCATTGTTGTTTGGAGAATTGTAATTGTGATGTGGTTGCTGCCTTTGTTGTGAATCGGTGTGCCTAGTTACCTTTTCCTATGCAGTGCTTATTTCCATATGTTATTAATTATGAAAAGAGACTCACCCTACTGCTTTTATGTTGCTTCTTATGTCGGCAACGTGCAGGTATTAGCGAGTGAAGGTTATCCTCATGCCTTCGTCTGGTAGGGAGTGTCATGCTCTGATACGTAGCACCGGGGGCGTCTTAGGTTTATGTGTTATTTTAATTACACTGTTAGACTGTTATTAGTGATGTATTGGATTTGTTTTCGAACTTAATATTTTTCCGCTGTGGTAATGACTGTATTTAGTTGATGCGAACTGAACCGGTATTTTATGGTGCTATGTATCTTGTTGCTTTTAGCCAAATTATGCAAATTTGAAGTTGTTGATTTAATGGAGTAAGTGTAGCACTCTCTTATATTGTTTTCAAAAAAAAAAAAGAAACTCTGATTTTATTAATTAGTAAGGTTATTAGAAGGGGGTGTTACACAGTCTAGTATAGCTTGAACTTTATCAGGATCTGGGGATACACCATTAACAGAAATAACATGGCCTAGGTAATGAACAACATCAACTGCAAAAACACACTTAGACAATTTCGCAACAAAGTGATGGGTCTGAAGTAAATCTAAAACAAGTCTTAAATGAAGTAGGTGATCAGATAAACAACGGCTATAGATTAAAATGTCATCAAAGAAAACCAGAACAAACCGTCATAAAAAGGGTCTTAGTAAATCGTTCATTGCTGATTGAAATGTAGACGGCGCATTAGACAGCCCAAAATGCATGACTAAGAACTCGTAATGTCCGTCAAAAGTGCGAAAAGCTGTTTTATGAGTATCTTCTGGTGCAACCCGAATCTGGTGATAACCTGAGCGTAGATCTATCTTGGTGAATATTTTTGCTGAGCCAAGTTCATCAAGAAGCTCATCGATAGTGGGGATTGGGAATCTGTCCTTAATAGTGACAGCATTTAGTGCTCTGTAGTCAACACAAAACCTCCAAGTTCCATCTTTCTTCTTAACCAACAAAACTGGGGAGGAGTAAGGGCTATTGCTAGGGACAATAGTGCCTTCTTGTAACATGTCATGGATTAGGGAAGTCATAGCTTCTTTTTGTGAGTGAGGGTAACGATAGGGTTTGACATTGATGGGGGGTGTGTTTGGGAGTAGTGGAATGTGGTGGTCATGAGGTCGGGGGGTGGTAGGCCGTGTGGCTCTTGGAAGACAGTTGGGTAGTTTTGGAGTATAGAGTGAATCTCGGGTGATAGGGTATGGGCTATTGAGTCAATGAGGTTGTTGGTGCTTTTGTGGGGGTTTAAGGCTTTGTCATTGGGCTGAAAGCTTAGGAGGTGAAGTGAGGCAATTGAGTCTGTATGTAGTAGGTGGCAGAGTTGATGATAGGTAGTTTGGGCTGGGTTGGTTTTAGGTTCTCCCTTTAGTGTGATGGGCTCATTATTGTGTTGGAAAGTGATTGATGGTATGGAGAAATCTGCCTGAATAGGGCCCAAGGTTCTAAGCCACTCCATCCCAAGGACTACATCAGCACCTTCAATTGGGAGTAAGTAAAATGGTAAGCAGAATGACTGGTTTTGTAGGTTGATAGGGACGTCATTACAAATCCCTTCACATTGTAAGTGGGAACCATTTCCAACCATGACAGAAAATGCTGGGATTTTTGAAGTGGGCAGTTTCAAATGCTCAGCAATTCTTGGTTGCAGTATGTTATGTGTGCTCCCCGTGTCAACTAGAACCATAACTATCAGTCCACCAATTAGGCCGTAAAACCTGAGTAATTGAGGGGCAAATTGACCCGTTAGAGCCTGAGGTGATAGTTGAAAGTAAGATTCTTCTGGTCCACTTTCAATTTCTTCATTATGAGATTCAGTGGGGTCTATTTCTTCACCTTCCTCAAGCATGAGTAAGAGATAGCGACCATTGGCACATTTATGCCCCGGAACAAACTTTTCATCACAATTGTAACATAGACCTTGAGCACGGCGTTCTTCCCGTTGGGCTGGACTGATGCGCCTTATAGAGTATTTAGGTTGGTTTGGTTTTGGTGTGTTTGGGGTGTTTTGGGTGGTAGGTGTAGTGGTTGGGTGTTGGGCTGGCTTGTGTGAAGGTGGGTTTGTGTTTGAGGTTTGGCCAGAGGTTTGGGGAAAGGGTCTGGAGAATTTGGGCTTGGTGGCTTTAATCTTATCCTCAATGAGTTTGGCTAGACCAATAGCTTGAGAAATTGAATAGGGTCGTTGTATGGCTATTTCATTTCTGATTTCTGGGTTTAAGCCCGAGATAAAACAGTTTAAAATCGCATCAGGGGGTAGCCCTAAGACTCTATTTCCCAATTTCTCAAAGTTAGCTTGGTATTCAGCAACAGACCCAGTTTGTCTAAGCTTAAAAAGTTGGGCTTGGTGATTTTCATAGGTAGAGGGACCAAACCTTAGCTCTAGCGCTCTAGCAAAGGTTGTCCAATCAGCAAGTTGGCTGTTGTGATGCATCCACTTAAACCAACTAAGTGCTTCCCCTTTCATATAAAATGAAACCATAGGCAAACGATTTACCATTGGAATGTTGTAAAAGGAGAAAAACTGCTCAGCTTGGAACAACCATTCCAAAGGGTCTGTTCCATCAAAAATTCCCATTTCTACTTTTGGTTGTCTATAAGGGATTTGAGGGGTAGTTTGGGAAAACTGTGGAGAGTACATCTGCTGCATAAAATTAGGGAACATATTTTGGTAAGGTGAGGGGTTGTATGGGGGGATTTGGGCGAATGCAGGGTAGGTTGTTGGGCCATATATGTTAGGGGGTGGTATAGGTGGTGGTTCAGATCCAGAAAGGGAAACAGTGGGTTGGGTCGAGGTGGTTTGAGTCAGAACTGTGGGTATTGGGGTAGAGACAGTGTGGGTAACAGCATGTTCATAACCAGGGGGTAATAAAGGGGAAGAAGGGTTACCTGATGAAGGAGAGTGCTGTTGTGCAGGAAATCTGTCATTAATCAGTTTTGTGAGTGTCTCCAATCGTGAATCCATTAGCTGTTGTTGATTATCCAGCCTTGTATTCACAGTACCCAGCTGTTCACCCAGTTGTTGCTCAAGCTGCTGGTTATTTTCATGGAGGGCAGCATCCATGTGTTAATAGGAAGCTTGAATGGCATCATCCAGATCCTTGGATGTTGGGTTGGTAGCTTTTGGAGGCATTGAGAAACAAAATGAAAGCACCAATTGATAGACTACACTAAGCTAAACACTAGATCTAGGGTTGCAAGAGAAGAAAGAAACATAAAACAACTTCTGATATTTCATATCCCTCAAAGGAGGCAGCAAATACACTTAAATACTTAGGGTTTTTCAAAGACTAACGGATCAGACCCAATTGGGCCACAGGCCACTTAAGGTAGACATAGACTAAATAAAAACAGCATAAAGTTCGTTACTAATTTCACCCCACAGAACTATTGAACAAAGCCTTTCAACCATCCAGGTTTTTGGGCCAACCGAATGGGCCTGCTGGTTGCCACCCCCAAGTTACTAACAGAAAAAAACATGGTTAATTAATTAATTCTTCATGAACAAAATATATAAAATAATTCTTGAAATCATGGCATAAAAAAAGGAATTAATTTGATGATTTAGTAGGAATGTTCAACGAGAACTTTTTATAAATGCGTATTTTCAACCGAGAGAACTTATTGTTACCCTATATGGATTTGCACGTAGACTATTTGGATGAAATAGTTTATGGAAGTAATGTAATTTTTTAGAGTAAATTGTACCTTAAAATTTCAAATTAAAATATTTAATTCCCCCCAAAAATTACTTTACCACAAAAAATATTGCATCCAAACACACCCTAAAGGCAATCTACGCCTTAGATTTATCATCTCTATTTTTTATTTTCAAGGTTGATCGTTCTTTCTTCATGGACCACATTAATTGTGTTGCACTAATTACCACAAAATAATCGCTCACATTAATCGTTCTTTCTTCAAGGTTTATTTTAATGCACTTTTTGTTGGATAATGTTATAGTGTGTCTCAGATTTTTGTCAAGCATTATGTACCTGAGACACACTATAACATTATCCAACAAAAAGTGCATTAAAATAAACAAGAAAAAGAACCTGCAACTTGAGGTATTCAGCTTCCTTATGCTCTCCCTTAAAGCCATCGACATGCACTGTTTCAAACTCGATTTCCTTCTCAATCAGACACACTATCACCCGTTTTGGGCAAGCATAGTCAGGGCCATAGACCTTCACCACCATCGTAAATTGTAGAAACAAAGATTTGAGAGATGGTTAAGCCATATGGGTTAAGTTGTTGCTTCTTATAGTGTGCCTCCCTAAATTAAAAAAGAATAAAATTCCAAAAGTGTTCAGTATTCAATGAATCCAAATCAATTTGATTCATTGAATTAAATGGGGAGATAAAAATATTAACTATTGCATAAATATGAAAAAAAGTTAAAGCATTGAAATAAATCATAACTGCCAAATAAATATTAAAGTATAATTATGAGTAGTTAAATGGAAAAGTGGTTTTACCTAACTGATTTTTTTCGGATACCGCTGCCTAGTTACAGATTGTCCCAACGCTTTCTCTCTTCTACATAACTAGAGAAAATTAAGTTAGTAACGTATATAATTAAATATAATTGCTCAAAAAAGTGTCGGCAAATGTCTCTAAAAAATGTACTAAATTAGAGTTTATCCATTGAAATAGAGCAAATTAAGTTAGTTACGTATACAATTAAATATAATTGCTCTAAACATTATCGGTAGAATGTTCTTAAGAAATGCACTAAATTAGAGTTCATCACTTTCAACGAAAGACTAATATCCGTTCATGCTTAGGAGCAAATTTTGCACTGGACAACACTGAGTTTGTTCACCGTGGGATTTTAACCCAAGAGCACTGGGTCGACCTCCCGTGTCCCAGGGTAGCTTATGCCACTAGGACAACGGTGTTGGTTTACTTTATTGAAATCATATCGTTGTATAAAAGTTTAATTTAATATGAGTACTTAAATATAGAATTAAAAATTACCAACATGGTATAATTCGAGTAGTAGATACTTACCAGCTAGTCAAGGGTAAAATCTCTGGCCGGTGCATATAAAAAAATATCTTTTAGGAGAGATCAATCCCTTAAATAGATCTCAGTACCTGAAGGGATTAGTCTCTGCAGTTGTGCGCAGGGGAGATACCTTGGTTTAAAAAAATGAGTACTCTCCTCGTGCATACGCACGAGTAACGTCATATTCTTTGTATAAGTAGAATCAGATATAATTCATATAGTGCGTACATACAAAGATAAATTATTATATTTCATGTCAAATTAGTCAATTTACATCAAAAGGAAAATACATATATTTGGCGCAAATACAATAAATCTTTCAAGTTGATAAGAAATGAAACTTTATAACTTATAATACTTCTTTCAATTGGCATGTTTTTATCATTAGGTAGTTACCAATCATATAGTAATAATGTAGCTCCCGTAACTAATAAATATACAGAATACAGAATATATTAAAAGGTCAAATTCGGAAACGTCTGTGGACGAGGAAGAAGACCGTGAATATAGCATCGAGATCTAGTAGGTACGATGATGGTCATAAGGAAGTTACGTCATTCTTCTTTTCCAATATTCCAGAATGAGTGAGGGCTTGGGACATGTATGATGTTTTTTCCAGGCACGGTAGGGTGAAAGAGGTGGTCATTCCGGCTACGAGGAATGGAAGCGGGAGGCGGTTCGGATTTGTACGCTTCTACGAAGTAAAAGAATCGGAAAGGATGGCTATTATTCTGGATAATATTTTTGTAGATGGTGAAAAGTTCTTTGTTAATCTGCCTAGATTTCAACGAGAGCGGCAGCAGGCACCACGCCCGAAGGAACTAATTAATGGAGCAACGGGGAAAATTTCATCAACAGGTTTGGAAGAAAAAGGACCCTATGGTGCCATTGAATTCTGGAAGTTCTTTCAAGGATGTATTGCTTGGAGTTAACAAGGGGAAGGAAGACAATATGATTCGTTGTGATTGGTCCGATGATGTTAGTGATGAGGAAGTCCACCCATTTTCCATGGCTATGGTGGGAGAAGTTATAAACCCCGGCAAGTCATATGCAATTCAAGATGAATTTATTAGGCAACAAGGGGTATTCACTATCAAGGCTACTCCAATGGGTTCCAACCAGGTTCTTCTTGAAGGTGGAAAGGATGAGGAGGATTTTAATGGCTTTATTGAAGATGCACGCGAATGGTTGTATCAATGGTTTAAATGGATCCGGCCGTGGAGTCCAACCGACGTGGACTTGGAACAATTAACATGAGTTAGATGTTTTGAGATTCCGGCGCATGCTTGGAATGCTGACTTTTTTACTAAACTTTCAGCTTATGTGGGATTTTATATTAATTCAGACGATAATACGGAGAAGAAGAGGTCGTTGGACGTAGCTAGAATTCTTATGAGAACTCAGGCAACAGACACTGTGTGAACAGAATTTTTCAAGTTAAAATTAATAGAGTTTCTTTTGTTATAAAGGTTGTGGAGGATTGGTTTGGCCCTCTCTAATGGAGTGGTGTGAGCACACATGTCAATGGAGATCATGGTTCGAGTAGTTCCGGGGAGGAGTCTGAAGATTTCTTTTACAATTCCGGCGCTGGTGGAGAGGAAGTGGACGATGAGGAGGGTGTTGATGCATTTATGGGTACATTTAATGTTGCCACAATAGTAGGAATCTACTATAATTGATGCCATCAACCTACCTGCACATTTACCTTTCTGTCCTCAAGATTTTTCACTCCCACTATTGTCCTTTTTGTCATTTCACGGATAAAATTCAAACTGCCCGCTGAAATGATGGTCAAAGAGAAAGGCCCACTCTGAACGCTCTCTCTCTCTCTCTCTCTCTCTCTCTCTCTCTCTCTCTCTCTCTCTCTCTCTTTTCCTTCTCATCTCATCTTTTTCTTCAACATTCAAAAAAATAAAAAACCCAAAAACCCTAGAAGTCTCTCTCTCTCAGAACCACCACTCCTTCTTCATGAGCTGACGGTGGTCTGCGGAGGTCTCTGGCGGAGGTGTGGTGGTGAGAACCACCATGAGTGACGATGAGGTATTTTTTTTCCAGTTCCATTATGTATGTATCCTTTTCTAGAACCACCAAATATATAGGAACCCTAGAAAATCTTAGTTTCTGACGTAAATTGTTAATTGTTTGCTGTTGTCTACATTTCATAGTTTGTAGATTGATACATTCCAAAAAGAAGTTTTGAATTGTAAAATAAGATTGATATGTACAGTGAGGGTGTAGATGATGAAGATCTATTTGACGTGGTTGATAAAAGATGAAGAAGCAACAATGAGGGTGACTAGCTCCAAGTCCTTCAATATTATATAAGCCATATAGGTAATATTTCTTTTACTTTTCAACTTTTTGTTTTGACGTGTTGCTCTACAAACTCACGCTTAATGAACTCACAGTTGCTGGATTTATATTTCCTTCAATCCATTTTGTCATATGCTGCAGATGCTTATTTTAACAATAAGTGCCTTTTTCAACATTTTGCTTCAATTATGTGTTTATCAACATTTGTTTTTATTTTTTGTTCATGCATTTTTTTTTCCTAATGCATATTGTGATGTTTTTCCCATAGCCAAAGTAATTTCTACTAGGTGTTTGCCTTTATTCCCCACTTAAGACCAAAAGACTATAACAAGTTAAAATGAAATTGTGTTTCTTTTCATGACCTAAAAGTAAGTTTACCATCCTAATTAAAGTATTTTAATCTATTAAAGCCATCAATGGAGTTATTCTGGATGATGTATATAGGGCTTACTTAGAGGGGGTGTTGTTTTATGCTTTGATAAAGAATTGGTGAGTTGAAGTTCTGTTTTAGAAACACAAGTGCTGCTTTTGGAGCTTTCATCGTGACTTCCACGTGCTTTTTCTTACCCTTTTCATCTTACTACATCTCTGCATTTGTGGATGAATGGGAGAGTGCTTTATCTTGCCTTTCTCTTAATTCCTATCAACTTTCTTCTTTTTGTACTTGATGTTTGTTCAACTGTTGTTGACAGGGAGTTCTCATCATATTAAGCTTGAAATGTGTAGCATAAACTAGAAATGGTAAGGGTGAAATGGAGGTTGGTAATTACTTGATCTAGAGCCGATTAAAATAGTATTTTTATGATTTTCACTTATCATTGCATTTATGTAATTTAGGCATCAGTATATTACAAATTGGTAATAACATTATTCTACTGGTCATAGGATACCAGTCTCTGAGGTAATCTATGTAATACATAGTTTAAGTGCCCACGGCGGAGTTGAAAGATAAGGTTTGGTAACTTAACTTATGCTTTTATTTGGAAGTAATGAAATTTTGCAGAGCAGCACTCGAATTTTATTTGAATTGATGTCTTTTAATATTTTCTTGAGCTAACTGAATGTCTCTAACTTACATTTATCACATAATGATTGTCAGTCTCTCCCTTTTGATTAATTTATGTTGAGTGCTCTTTCTTTGTTTTACTATTAGCTTTGTTATTGGTGTTAATAAGGAAAATAAGAAAGCTGTAAATAGTAGTTGTGTAGATTTATTTATATGCTTATGCTTTGGCCCAGACCCGTTAGGTCTTCTTAGAGAAGGCTATTTAAACTCTCTTGTATCTATTTGTATGGGGTATCACGGAGACATTATCAACTAAACGGAACTACAGCTACTCTTTGGCCGAGCTGCGTAAACAATATCGTGTGTTATATTTGACATGGTATCTGTAGGGTCGCGATCCTCCCTGTGATTTCGGTCTCTCTTCGTCGTTTGGTTCCTCTTCGTGGTTTGGTTTGGTTCTGGTTCGTGGTTCGTGGTTCGGTTTTTCTCTCTCGTGGATCTCTGGTTCGGATCCCCTGGTTCGGTTTTCTCTGGTTTGGATCCCCTGGTTCGGTTTTCTCTGATTCGGATCCCCTGGTTCAGCTTTCTTTCGTGAATCCACTGGTTCAGGAAGGAGATCTCTTGGTCGATCTCTGTTGCAGCATCTGATTCGGTCGTTCGTGAATCCTTTCGTGAATCCGTTGCTTCTGCCTCTCAGATCGCTTCTCTGATCGCCGCTGCGCGCTGTTGCTGCTCGCTGCTTCTGGTTCGCCGTCGCCTTCTTTGCGCTGTCCGTTTCTCGCATTCCTGTTTCTGGTTCAATAGGGTGCGCTATTGTGTGCTGTTGGTAGGGTGGACTACGGTGCGCTACATTCGTGTGTGCTGTTTCGCTACTGTGTGCTCTTGTTTGCGTGTACTGCTTGCGACTGGTGTGCTGTAAGACTTTCAGTTTTGTTACAATTATATTATCTCTTATTATTGCAAGCTACAGTAATTTTTTTAATGGCTTCGGAAGGAAGAGATAATTTTTGTGTTCGCTTTACTGGCAAGAATTATGCTGCTTGGGATTTTCAATTCAAGGTGTATGTCAAAGGAAAAGGATTATCACTACTAGAAATTCGCTAAATAGTGACTGATTTAGCGACCAAAAAAAATTGGTCACTTTAGGGACCGATTTAGAGACCGATTCAATAGGAATAAAATACTTTTTTCTTAGTGACCGATTTTTCGGTCGCTAGCTTTAGAGACCGTTTTTTCGGTCACTAGTAGCGACCGATTTAGAGACCGATTCCATGTATAAAATATTTTTTTCTTAGTGACCGATTTTATGTTCGCTGATATTTGTGACTGATTTTTCGGTCTCTAACCTTCCACCAAAAAATTCGATTCCCTCTGTTTTTTAACAAAAAATTTATTTCCCACATTTATTTTAACAAAATTCCGTTCCCTCTATTTCCCACTACCCTCTTTTTCCTCAAAAAAAAAAAAATTAGTCCACTAACTTAGGAATTAACGTTGAGCCTTAAGAGGATATATAAAAAAAACTAATGTTTCCAGTAACCACGCTCTTTCCTCTGCCTCCTCACAACATTCCTCAATCTCTCCACCTCCTTCGCCGCCAAATCACGCTCCATCAGCGCTGCTTCCCGCGTCTCCGCCACACTGGAACCCTCGCCTGCCATCATATTCTCCTTCTTCCTCCCCGCAGCATCGTCGCTATCACCGTGAACGGTTATATTCCGACGAATATTCTGTACCGTCTTCTCCGACTCGGCGCGTGTCTTCCGGATCGTTATCTTCTTCTTTCTTCTGCGCAAAGAGCCAATTTCTTGATCTGAATCCCTAATCGCAAAAGGATTTGTTACAAATCACTCTGTTACAAAATACCTAATCCCTAATCTCTCATCTGAAGGTTTGTGTATTTTTGAAACCTTTGTTACAAAATTTTGGTTAGTATCCTATGCAGTTTATTTTGATTTTTGTTAAACAAATTTCACCATTGTAAAGTTTTTGCTTTTGGCTGCATAAACAGGTTGACGACAGCGGCAGATTCACGCGTCTTGTCTTTGTGGATGTTCCGATTGCTTGGTTTCATATTTCTGGTTAGTACTCTTTGTCTTTCATCAGTTGCATAATTTTTGGTCTTCTGTGCCAGAAAAGTCCATGCTAAGATTATTTCCTTGTGAGATATTAATTGGAAGAAGGTAATATTCGTAGGAGAAGACCAAGGAAAGTCCATGCGAATATTCTGCAATTAATATTACCTTGTGAGATATTAATTGGAAAAAGATTCTATTTGCATAGAATTTTCCTTCTTCTTTTTGTGACAAAAATTGAACCTTGATGAAAATGCTTTTATGATTGAATGTCCTTTAGGCTTGAAATGAAAATTCTGGAATTGTGTTCAGTTGAAAATCATGAAATCAATACGTTGAGGATTTTACATTAAGTTATGAAACATATTTAGTGAATATTTAGGGAATGATGATGTCATTGATTTTGATGGATTGAAGTGTAGGGATTCAAGTGAATTCTTCTACCTTTTGTTTTGCTTATGTTGTGTGATGATTAAATCTTAAGTGATTGCAAGTTCTGGAAATGTGTTGCATGTAGGTATGATAATGATTGTGTTTCTAAAGGGTGTTAAAAACCTGAATTGGTGAATGCTCACTGGTTAGATTCGAATTCCTTGTTGAGATTGTGTTCAAATATGAAGTGAAACCAATTGCATGTCATTTTGAATGTTAATTGTTTCACAAACACATTTTGAAATGAATTGAAGTTTTATGTTATTTCAAAATCACAATTGTTTCCATTGATAGTGAATTAACCGTTCTTTTGTATATATATTCTGTTGGAAAGGCTATGAATTAGTCAATTGAAGTAAGGGATCATAACAGCAGTTTCTGGTAACATCAGAGGAAACACTATCGAGTTTGATGCAATTGTTTTTGGAAACCAAAAACACAGTCTTGTTTTAAAAACACGACTAGCCGTGTTTCCATCTGTTCTTAGAGTTGTTTCTTTGATATTTTTCCTTCTTTTGCATTGTTTAGCAAGCCTACCTCAACTCCTCTGTGTGTTATGATGAATATGATGGTTTAATGGTTATTTACTTATAAGAGATGAATTCATTATGTTTGGGAAAGATTGGATTACATATCAAGTCTAGAAATGAATTGAGTTCACGTGTTAGATTTGATAAGATAAAATATGAAAATGCTATGATGATGAATATATGTTAGCTGCTCAATGTGATGTATTGATGTGGAATGAAGATTTTATATAATTTTGAAGCAATTTTATGATGGGTGCCGAATTGCAATTTGGAATGATTACTTTGACCAAATCCTAGTTGTTAGTTTAATTCTTCTTGCATTATTTGAATGATTCATGTTATGTGGATGGTATGAACTAAGATATGGTTGAATGTTCCTGATTAATTGTTTGATTAGGAGTGATTTTTGCTCTACTAAGCTTTGAATGAAGTAAGGTGACACAAAAGAAAGAGGAAGAATTGAAAAACCACAATGGTGTTTATTATGCTTCATACCAAGCACTCAAAAAAGCATTGCATTTTGTGCTAGATAAATGATATAGGGAAGAGTTTGCTTTCATAAGCATAAGCACTACAATGTTTTTTCCTTAGATTATCATCTTCAGCCAACGAACTTGTCCATGATTTGTTTAATTTGTGCATGCTCTTAATTATCATAGGTTTTTGTTTCTGTTTTTATAGGATTCTCAATTGAAATCCGAGGTCAGGCTGGATTCTTTGGAAGGTTAGGTGCTGTTACTTTCTGGTGTTCCAATATAGTTAAATTTTCATTATGTAATGCTATATGTAAACCCATGACATGAATGTGTTTTTGGCTTAATATGATGGTTAGAATAGTATGACAACATTTTAAAACCAGAAGGTTCATATCAACATTTAAAAATTAAGATAACTTCTGTTAAACAACCATCTCTAGGACAGCAGCACTTACAATAAAGATGGTTAAACACTGCTTTTGTTGCTTGAACAACATTTACACATTCCAAAAGCGCCACAAGAAGTACTTTTCTGTGTAAGGATCGTTGGTGGGGTTTTCAAATTTAGCACATCCTTCAGTTTTATTTATGAAGATTGATCATAGCTATTCAGTTTTTTATTTTTTATTTATGATGATTGCCCATAGTTATGAGTCTCTTTCATTGATTCTGTTTTCAAACTTAGTTCGTTTCGCTGATTCGTGGGGATGTATTTTTTTGCTCTATCATCCGACAGAATATGGACATTCGCGTAACTCGTAGTTGGATGTATAATAGACTACTCCCTGGCCGTAAGAGAAAACAATTAGAATACAATTTAGTTTCTGATTTAGTTTCTGGTTAGTTGCTGAGATTGTAACAGATTTCTAAATCCCAGTTAGTTAGATAACAATTGGAATCTGGTAGAGCAATGTAACAGATTCCAAAACTTAAATATGCTTAGTCACAATATTTGCTATTGCTTATGATTTCGTTTGTTTTGGTATAATTGTTTGAATTGAAGTTTGAATTTTGTGTTTCAGAGTGGACTTTCGGGTTCTTGCACCTTTTTGCTTATTGTTTTGGTTCAGTCAAATTATTTTACAATGGTTTGCTTCAGTGTATGAAAACATCTTGTTTTCTCAATTTTTAGTCAAACTACTACATATTAGTGGAACCATATTAGCTGATATACAGGTATTTTGTGTTTCGCTTAATGGATTATGTTAGAGTGGTATAAAACTGAACTTGTTATTTTTCACTCATTTTTGTTATTGGTCTTGGTATTTTGGTTGAACCCATTAAACTTCAGTATTCAGATTTCAGATTAATGGTTTTCGGGCTAGAAAAACTTGGGTTATTTGCAATGTTAATTCACCTATGACATTACTAGCTTCTTGTTGTAGTACATATTTTTGTTTAGTGCTCTTTACACATTTTCTGATTTGCACCTGATCTGTTAGCAGTTTTCTTTAATTTGTATCTTCTTTATGTTCTTACACGAAACTGAACGGAACCCCTCCAGAGCTTATAGATTTGTTTCGTCGCACACACCAGCATCAAAAGGATAACACTTGGGTGGATAGAAAATCAGAACATACACATGTAATGACCTATAAATTTTTATTTCTATTATGTTTCTTATGTTGGTTTAAATTATTTGAGTGTCCTGAATATTAATTGGTCTTATATCCATATCAACAGGAGATCTTTACACGGGAATGGGAAAAACAGACCCAAACTGCATCTTTGCAAGGAGCTAATCCACCAAGTCAGATGGATGTATGGCGTGGTATAGTTGGAGTAAATAAAAACACGATGTATGGCAATGGACTACAATCGACCGAAGTGCTGAGACCTTACTATTACGGTTCAAGTTCTTCATCATCTGAGTGGGTGCAAAGGCAGGAGCTTAATGAACTCAGAAATTAGTTGGAAGAAGTGAGAACCGAAAGAGATGAACTTCGAGTTGAAATGGCAAATACCAATAACACTTGTGAGCAAAATAACAAGATGATAAAAAAATTGATGAAAATGATGAAGTATCAACAACCTCCAACTAATGAAGAGCTGTATGACGAAGATGATGAAGACGGAGATAATGAAGAGTCTAATTCAGAGGGGCAAAGTGGCGAAGAGGGTTAAACATTTTATGTATTTTGTTATGACTTAGAAACTAATTGCTATGTTATGTAGGTTTTAATTTAAATTGACTATTATGTTTTTTTACCAAATACATTATGTTTTCTAATGTAATGACTATTATGTTTTTAACTAAATTTTTCTATCAGTTGCTATATTGGTTGCTAAAACTAGTCATCAAATAGTCCAAATCAATTTCAAAAATTTGGTTGAGCGGTCATTAAAACAGTCACTAAAATAGTATCTAAACTAGCTGCAAATTAGTCACCAAATCAGCTGCAAATCAGTCACCAAATAAGTTGCTAAATCAGTCACCAAATCAGTCGCTAAATCAGTTGCTAAATCAGTCACCAAATCAGTTGCTAAATCAGTCACCAAATCAGTCGCTAAATCAGTCACCAAATCAGTTGCTAAATCAGTAACCAAATCAGTCGCTAAATCAGTCACCAAAACAGTCACTAAATCAGTCACCAAATCGGTTGCTAAATCGGTCACCAAAACAGTCACCAAATCGGTTGCTAAATCGGTCACCAAATCGGTCACCAAAATCGGTCACAAAATCAGTTTCTATTTTCGGTCGCTACATCGGTCACAATTTCGGTCACTAAATCGGTCACTTACGAAACAGTCACCAAATCGGTCGCCAATGGTTAGCGGCCAGTGATTTAGTAACTGGTTTTTTTGGTCGCTAATTCGGTCACAAAATCGCTTAGTGACCGATTTTTCCTGTATAGTGACCGAAAAATCGGTCACTAAATGACGTTTTTTTTGTAGTGTATGGAGTCACCTTGATGGAGTCTCTAAAGCGCCAGCAGATAAACCCGCCTTAGATGCGTGGGAAGTCCAAGATGCTCAGATTATTTCTTGGATCCTCAGTACTATTTATCCTCAGATGATCAATAATTTGCGAGCATTTTCAACTGCTCAAGAGATGTGGAATTATTGCAGCGTATTTACAACCAGAACAATACAGCTAAGCATTTTCAATTGGAGTTAGAGATTGCCAATTACAAACAAGGTAATTTATCAAATCAAGAATATTATTCTGGTTTTTTAAATTTATGGACAGAACACTCTGCTATTATATATGCTGTCGTTCCCAAACCATCACTGTCGGTCGTTCGTGATGTGTATGATACTAGTAAACGGGATCAATTTCTCATGAAACTTAGTCCGGAATTTGAGGCTGTTCGGAGTTCCTTGTTGAATAGGAACCCTATTCCTTCCTTAGATATCTGTGTTGGTGAGCTGCTCAGGGAAGAACAACGTCTGAATACTCAAGGAACCATGCTTAATGATCCCGTCCATTCTGAACCTGTGACTGTCGCGTATGGTGCGCACAATAGAGGCGTGGGCCGTGATATGCGACAAACTCAATGCTTCTCTTATAAACAATTTGAACATGTTGCTCGTAGTTGTCCTAAGAAATTTTGCAATTACTGCAAGCAGCGGGGTCATATCATCTCTGCATGTCCTACGCGTCCTCCACGACCGACTAGGCGTCCGGCACAGGCATTCCATGCAACTACTACCTCTACCGCTGGTCCTTCCACCACTGGTGTATCTAGCTCTGCTATTGGTCCTTCCACCACTGGTGCATCTGATGGTGGTGCTCTTCAGCCGGAATTAATTCAACAAATGGTACTATCTGCTTTTTCTGCCTTGGGTATTACTGGTATGTCTTCTTTCATTTCTTGGTTACTTGACTCTGGTGCATCGAATCACATGACGGGTTCCTCTGAACTCCTGCAAAATTTACGTTCTTATATTGGTAATCAAAACATTCAAATTGCTAATGGGAGTACCCTTCCTATAACGAATGTTGGTGACATTAATTCTACTTTTAGAAATGTGCTGGTAGCACCTGGCCTTGCCTCAAATTTATTATTTGCTGGTCACTATAAGGTTGTGATGTTAATCTTACTCCGGATGTTAATAAGGAAAATAAGAAAGCTGTAAATAGTAGTTGTGTAGATTTATTTATATGCTTATGCTTTGGCCCAGGCCCGTTAGGTCTTCTTAGAGAAGGCTATTTAAACTCTCTTGTATCTATCTGAATGGGGTATCACGGAGACATTATCAATAAAACGGAGCTACAGTTACTCTGTAGTTGCAGACGTAGGCAGTCTTTGGCCGAACTGCGTAAACAATATCGTGTGTTATATTTGACAATTGGGTGTTCTTTATTGTGTGCATTATACTGTTGATGAAATCATGTGAGTTAATTGGTTGAGGTTAGTTCGTACTAAAACTGAAGGTATGGTGCCTTTTTCTAATGTTTAATTCAATTTTTCTTTTTTTATTCGTTGGATTAATAATTTCTTCCACTTATTTTCATATTTATATTTAGTATTTTCCCAAGTATGCGAAAATTTGTTAAAAGAATCTTTCATTCTTTACTTTAGAAAGAGACAACTAAGTGGAGCCTAACCCGGTTTTTAGGGGTAAACGTGATTATGATGATTTCAAATTTTATTTTTATGATCATCTTTGTAATTTGTCTTTGCTTATGTCTTTAAAGGCTAATGCAAGGAGACTGGGAGGTTTTCAACTACACTTGTCAATGAGGTGGTCCTTTAGCCATGTCCAACACTAATAAGGTTGATTTATATATAATCAGACCATTTTGTAAAAGGGTATTTTCTTCACACGCTTTGTAAATTGCTTTGATGTATTAAAGAAGAATGCACTTGACTAATTTGTCTCATTTGTATATCAATCATGTAGATTTCTCTCCTATCTTATGAAGACTTGAACTCAAGTGATGCAAGAATGGGGAGCCTATAAACTTCACTTCCTCTAAATTATCAGGTAAGCTACCTTTCCTCTTTGTGTTCCTTTGAGCTATGATGTTGATTGATGTTATCTTATTGGATTCTTGCTGTTGTGGACATGCCAATAATGGTGTTTGCTTAGTTTTTCCCATTGTACTCCTTTTGTCATGTACTCCTATGCTTATTTATTGTGTCAAATTGTTTTCTAGCTTTCCCTTTTATTTATGGTTATATTATTTCCTGTGTGGATATAGAAGTTGAGATAATAACTGAATGGAGATTAGTTTCTATCCTTCCATCATTTTCTTGCCTAACCAAGTCCTTTTATGCTGGTGCAACCACGTAGGTTTTAAATTTTCTCTTATTGCAGGTTTCATATTAACTGAATGGAGATAATAACCTAGTTTTTTAATTTTTTTTCCCTCCTTTGTTTTAATTCTCTATAGTGTAAACATTTTTTTAACTATTCCAGTGGTGGTGTTGCTTTGGGTGGTCATGGGATGATACTATGGTGGCTCTCCTGGGATGAGTGATGCTGAGAAATCTTCATGGTGTTGGGTTTTGCGTGTATGCTTCAATTCTCTTCATATGGGTAATACAAATGCTGCTGCCCCGATATATATTCAACTTTCCCATTGTTTCATTCATCAACTTCCGCTACTGAATATGCTTTTTTTGATGAGGTTTGTATCCAGTACTATTGTTGCATCTATACATGATGCTTTTAAGTGGAATAAAAGCATAAATATGATGTTGTGTCCTGAACTCTTTGGTTGGGGTTGATTTGGTTGGTAAATTTTGGACTAATGAAATTCATTGGTAATGTTCACGGGGTAAGATTCAGACTAATGAAATTTGTCAATAAATTCACAAGTTAATATTTAGACTAATTAAATTTTGACTGAATCCATTCATAGAAACAATACCACAGTGCCCGCAGGTATACCGCTAGTAATGTTTTGGAGGGTGATAATGATATTTGCAATAATGTGGAGATAATTTGTGAAGGAAATCAAGGGATTTCAGATGAATGTAGTCAAACGTCTATTAGTGGTGGGGACCAAGCTATTAATCACTATGGTTTGAATTTTGAACCATTAGAAAGTTTTGTTCAGGACACTGTGGGTGTTAGTCAAGTAAACGTAAATGGGTTAGATAAGGATATGGATAAGGGCCATGACACAACTCTTCTCGATTTGGGCTGTGTAAGGTGGAATGGAAGCCCATTGGATGGGAATGAATTAGTAGGCGCCTCCCTTCAATCCAAACAAGGACTGACCCGCTAATGGATTTACAAAACAAACGGGTCAGACCGAGTAAGCAGCGTAAACTGAAGACGATTGGACCGAAAAAAACATCTAAAACTGGGAAACTCGCAAAAGCACATTGTGAGCTCAAAGAGGTTTTGTTCAATTCGCAGTTTAATTCGAAGGAAGCTGATGGTGAACAAGGCATCAATGCCTCTCGACCTAGGGCCAATTCGGAGTCATTATTCTCAGCTGGCAGTGTTGTGTGATGAATCAATATCCAGCGCTGACATTGCACAGTGCAATAACAATTTGGGGCGCTGCAAGGAAAATCTGTTGCGAGAAAGGTTTGGGAGGTCGCGAAGAAGCTAGGGATCACAGGAAATCTACCAGACGAGCGTTATGTCAAGATGATTGAAGAAGGGGAAAGTAGAGATGAGGCAGCCAGAAATAGGAGGGTGACTAACAATAGTGTTATTGGATGTGAATGGAGGTTTGGTGGAAGAGGTAGAAGAGGTAAAGGAGGGGGTTAAGAGGAACTTTGAGGCTTGTATGCCGAACCTTTACATAATAGACGAACTCTGGATGGTCTTCGGTTTAACCGGATTTCCAACGATGATAATGTGTTGTTACGGGATGGTATTCAATTCAATCATGTTTCTGGAATGGAAAATGACATGCTCGTGTCGCCTTCACCGAGGAGGAAATTAAGGAGGCGGTTTGGGAATGTGATGGTAACAAAAGTCCGGGTCCGGATGGCTTTAACTTCAATTTCATTAAATCTAGTTGGGATATTGTGGCGCCGGAGGTCTTAAAATTTTTTGATGAGTTCCATAAGCATGCAAGGCTCCCCAAAGCGGTTAGTGCGTCCTTCCTCACCCTTATCCCCAAATCCAACAATCCACAAGGTTTGCGTGAGTATAGGCCGATCTCTCTAATTGGATGCTTATACAAGATGCTCTCAGAAGTCCTAGCGGGGAGATTGAAGAAAGTGTTGAAAGGTGTTATCTCAGATTGCCAATACACCTTCCTAGTGGGTAGAAATATTTTGGATGGGGTGGTGGTGGTAAATGAAACTCTGGATATGGCAAAAAGGAAGAAGCAAAAGTGTGTAATCCTTAAAGCGGACTTTGAAAAGGCATATGACTCGGTGAGCTGGTCTTATTTAGACTACATGTTGGGAAGGTTGGGATTTGGCATGAAGTGGAGAAATTGGATGAGAATATGTTATTCTTCCAACTCAATCTCGGTTTTGGTTAATGGTAGCCCTACGGAGGAGTTTGTGGCCCAGAAGGGGTTGAAACAAGGTGACCCACTTGCACCTTTTTTGTTCTTGGTAGTGATAAGCCGCAAGTATGCGGTTATATCGCGTAATAAGAATTATCGATCCACAGGGAGTTATACGTGACTACCAATCTAGTTTCAGTGGTGATTAGCTGAAAAGGAATAGTTAAGTAGGAAATGTTGGTTTTAACTTTGAATATAAAAGGCGTCTCCTTTCGGAATTGAGTTTGTTTTAGGAAATATTGGTTAGATCACAATGATGGTAATAGAAAAACCCTTTAGCTATTCTCTATCTTATAATTGAGTTTGTTTTAAGGACAGGATATTCTTTTGGTTTAATTCAAGTTTCCTTTCGGAATACAAGAACGTGTCTCGAAACGATGATCAAGCCTATTCTCATGGTTGATCATCGCCGAAACCCATTAAGCACAACCTTATTGTCCCAAAGTTACCTCGGCTATTCTCATGCTTTGGTTACTTTGTCTAATTCCATTTGTTCTAATGTCAGGCTTCACCTTTCTGTACTTCACCTAACATTTGGGTTATACAAATTTGCACAATGGAATTAGATTAAAAGTCAAAGCAATCATAAGATAGGGCTTAGCTTTGGGATTAATTAGGGACCATCATTAGATTGTATCCCATAATCCCAAGACTAAAAGAAGTCTACTCACAATTGCTCATTGTAGACAAGGGAGTAGAAGAGAATGACATAATGTAAATAGCGAGAAATAAAATAAAGCGTGTAAAAGACTGAATTGTAAAAAGGACAGAATAACAATAACCTTAATAGAAAACTTGCAAGAACTTTAACATAAACTTAGAGTGAAAATTACAATGATCCAGGCTTCCTATGAAGCTACATTGAGGCTGTAAAAAGGTAAGTGAATCACTTTCGGTAGAATTACTACAATTTGCGAATGATACGATATTCTTTTGTGATGGTGGAGATAGGAGTATTTGGTGCTTGAAAGCTATTCTTAGATCCTTTGAACTAGTATCGGGTTTGAAGGTCAACTTTGCTAAGAGTAATGTGATTGGTATTCATGTTGAGAAAAGGGTTATAGAGGGTGTCTCTCGGTTTCTTGCATGTAGGGTGGGCACGGACTCATTTAAATTCCTGGGAATTCCGGTAGGTTCAAATCCAAGAAGAGCGGCTACTTGGCAACCGGTTGTGGATGCTATCAAAGGAAGGCTTAATAGTTGGAAAAGTAGACAATTGTCAATAGGAGGGAGGGTTACTCTTATAAATTCGGTGCTTGCCTCTCTTCCTTTGTATCTATTCTCATTCTACAAAGCTCCAAAAAAAAATAATTGAAGAGATCACAAAGTTACAAAGAAGATTCTTGTGGGGAGGGGATGAGGAGACCAAAAAGATGGCTTGGGTGAATTGGAACACGATTTGCACTCCGAAGGATAAGGGGGGATTAGGGGTCAAAAACTTAAAAGCTTTTAATCTAGCGTTACTAACCAAGTGGAGGTGGAGAGTTTTGGTGGAGGAAGGAAATCCTTTATGGAGAAAGATGTTGGAGGAAAGATATGGTTTGAATGGTAGGTGGCCTAGTGTTTCCGAGTTCGGAAGAGGATGGGGGGAATTATCTATTTGGTGGAGAGATCTTTGTCTATTAGGGACCGCTACTAATCTGGAGGAAGGATGGTTTGATGCCATAGTTAAATTAAAATTGGGAAGAGGGAATATAGTGAGGTTCTGGACCGATAATTGGTTGGGAAGGGATAGCTTTGCAACTCTATTTCCCTCGGTTTATCAGAGGTGCAGCAATCAGAATGTCGTTGTAGAAGAAATGGGTGTTTGGAACGCGAACGGATGGCAATGGGATTGGAATTGGGCCGCTGAATTTCTGCACGAAGAACAACAGCAGTTGGAGTACATGGCTGAACTGTTGCAACCTGCTGTTCCTGAAGCAGTTGTGATTCGTTGCGCTGCTTGCTGGATTCTGTCAGCGGCTTCACGGTGAAAAGATGTTATGACTGGTTTGCTAGTTTTTTTGCAGGTGGAGGTGTTCCGGACAGCATTGTTAGCGCGTGTAGAAAGCGATGGAGAAATGATGCGCCATCAAAAATAATTATATTTGTTTGGAGGGTATTTCATAATAGAATTTCCACACGTGATGCTTTGTTTAGAAGAGGAATACTCCAGTTACAACAAGACAAATGCTGCGTTATGTGCTTCCACGAAGACGAGACGATCCCACACTTATTTTTGGGTTGTCATGTTGCCAAATCTATATGGCAGCTGGTTTTTTCATGGTTGGGGGTGAATTATTTCGAGGAGGAGGATGTGATTGTGCATTTTAGGAAATTCGGACAGTTGGTAAAAGGCAAGAGACAAAGAGGAGTCAAGCACATTATATGGATGGCGGTTGTGTGGAACATATGGATTGCAAGAAACAAAGTGGTGTTCAAAGGAGAGGTGGTGTCAATTTCTTCGTTGCTCTTGAGTATCAAAGATGTGGCATGGTGTTGGTTCAAGGCAAGGAAGGGAAAGAATTGCGGGGCAGGGTGGGTCGATTGGTCCAATTGCCCGTTGGGTGTTCTTTCCACATTGTAATTCATCATTGTATGTTATTTTGAATTTAATAGGGGAGAAACAGTGATGGAGTTCTTGTTTCCTTCTCACTGTGGTGCTTTCTTGCACGGGGTACTCTTTTTCCTTCCTGAGTCTTTTTCTCAATGGGTTTTGGCTCAGGGAGGTTTTGAGGAGGCCCTCCCCCTTTCCTTTCTCTCCATTGTAAGGGTTGGGCACCCCTTGTGCTCCCTTCAATGAAGTATTTGCTTATCTAAAAAAAAGGAGGGAGGTGTGGAATTGTGATGGGGACAAAAGCCCGGGACCGGATGACTTTAATTTAAATTTTTTTAAGCTGTGTTGGGACTTGGTCAAGGTTGATGTTGTTGATTCTTTTAATGAATTCCATGCCAAAGCGATTCTGCCCAAAGCTATATCTGCATCGTTTATTGCACTCATTCCAAAGAATGATAACCCTCAAGGATTAGGGGAGTTTAGACCTATTAGTTTAATAGGTAACTTGTATAAGATTTTGGCAAAGGTGTTGGCAAACAGGATGAAGAGGGTTCTTCCGAATGTTATCTCCAAGTGTCAATCAGCTTTCCTAGGAGGAAGCTAGATTTTGGATGGGGTTGTGGTGATTAATGAGTTGGTAGACTTCGCGAAGAGAAGAAAGGAAGAGTGCCTTATGTTTAAAGTTGATTTCGAAAAGGCATACGATTCCATTTCTTGGGATTTCTTGTTCTATATGATGGGGAGATTGGGATTCTCTTGGGATTGGATCAATTGGATGCAAGCTTGTGTAAGTTCGACTACTATGTCAGTGTTGGTAAATGGCAGCCCTACTAATGATTTCAAGGTGTATAGATAATTGAGACAAGGGGATCCCCTCTCCCCATTCTTATTTCTTATTGTTGCGGAAGGTTTGTCAGCTTTGGTTTCTAAAGCGGTGGAGAATGAATCGTTTAATTGCTATTCTATAAGTGATAGTTTGAGATTCCACATTATGCAGTTTGCGGATGACACTGTGTTAATGGAGAAAGCAACATGGGACAATTTGTGGAGCATTAAGACTATCCTTAGGAGCTTTGAAATAGTGTCGGGTTTGAAGGCAAACTTCCACAAGAGCAAGCTTATCGGCATTAATCTCTCGGTTGAGTTTTTAGAGACGACATCAACTTTCCTTCATTGTAGGACAAAATCTATTCCTTTCAAATTCTTGGGGATTCCGGTGGGTGCTAATTCGAGGAGGCTTCAACTTGGAAGCCGGTGCTTGACAACCTTCGTAAGAGGCTTACATCATGGAAAGGGTGTTCCTTATCTATTAGAGGTCGGGTAACTTTAATTAATTCGGTCTTGAATAGTATCCCTCTTTACTTTCTTGCGTTTTACAAAGCACCAAAAGTGGTTATCAATTCCATTGTTAAGATTCAGAGGGATTTTCTTTGGGGAATTAATGAGGGGGATAGATGTATGTATTGGGTGGGATGGGATAAGGTTTGCAAATATAAGAAGGAAGGTGGGCTTGGTAACAAAGACTTAGAAAAATTTAATTTAGCTTTATTATCTAAGTGGAAATGGAGGGCGCTAGTGGAGGAAGAAGCAAGTTGGAGGGGTTTGTTATTGCGCAGGTATGGGGATTTCTTGGTTGCTTTTATACATAGGTCCACGACAGCTTTTAATAGAGGCGCTAAAGGTTCGTTGTGGTGGCGCGATATCCTTGGTTCAGACTTTTTCTCTTCACCGGTTGGTTGGTTTGGAGCTTGCATTAGAAGAGGTGTTGGTGATGGTAGATCAATTGACTTTTGGAATGATCATTGTTTGGGAGATACTCCTTTGAAACTGGTGTTTCCTAACCTTTATGCAGGTAGCACAAACCAGAATTTGAAGCTGGTAGATCTGGGTACTTGGTCGAGCAATGTTTGGCAATGGATGTTACTGTGGCAGAATTCTGATGATGCTGCTGTTAATGCTAAAGCAGTGCTGTTGCAGCAGATTTTGATGGATGTTAATTTGAACCAGGACAGCAGGGATATGTGGAAGTGGTTGCAGTATGGATCAAAAAAATTTACAGTCAGAAGCTGTTATAATTTCCTTGCTGCATCAGTAGTAGAAACAGATCTAGGAAGCGAGTTTGGCGAGGTGTATTAGCGCATGTGGAAGACAGCAGTACCGTCAAAAGTGACTGTCTTCGGGCGGCGTTTGTTTCTTAATTCTCTTCCAACTAGATTGTTGTTGTTGCATCGTAAAGTTATTACTGATATGGCAGACACAATCTGCCTATTCTGCGAGAATGGTAGCGAAGATATCCAGCACTTGTTTTTTTATTGCAGCTTCGCAAGTGAAGTATGGAAGCTTATTTACGGGTGGCTGGGCCTGAGTTTGACAGCACCTCACGGCTCTGTAGCGCATTTTCTTTGGTTGGGGACGTTTGCAAAGGTAAGAAGGCGAAGAAATTCAGATTTCTAATTTGGTTGACCACGTGTTGGTGTATTTGATTGTATCAGAATGGTCTTGTTTTCAGGAACGAGGAAGCTAATATTGCATCTGTTGTTACTCATATAAAAAGCTTATCGTGGAGCTAGTTTATTTATCGTGTAGGCAATCATTGTAATTTTTCTATTTCATCTTGGTGGATTAATCCACTTGTGAGCCTAAACAATGTGTAATCTCTTGTTGTTTGGGTTTTGAGTAGTGCTCCATTATATGAAGTATTGCTTATGGAAAAAGAAAAAGTCCAATTCAAACAGAATATAAAATCAAATATTTTTAAACTTTTTCTCAGTAATGAAATTATACCAATAACATTTTCCCGTTGTAACTCGAAAATGGAATATAAAATAATTATTTTTACAATGCGTAACGTTCCACCAAATATTCTAAAAATAAATTTGATCTAAAAATAAATCATATGGCACCAAATATTCTAAAAATAAATTTGAATAGTAAAACTAATTTATGTGCTTTTAGCCAAATATCTTTATAGTATTTTTAAATAAAATAAAGATTTATAATATTTTATCAGTTTGTTCAATTTTTTAATTTACTATTATATATTTAATCAAAACACTAATTTTTGAAATCTCTATTTTATCTATCTATCTATCTATCTATCTATCTATCTATCTACCTATCTATGTATAACGCAATAAATGTTTATTATATATTTTCCTTTAGAGTCTCAACGAGAAAAGAATAGATGTTGTTATTACGATTATTTTTTTATATATTATGAAATTACATTGGGAAAACATTAAATATATAATTAAATTTTATTTTCACGATTTTTTTTACCTTTATAATGGATTCTTTTTCTTTAGAGTTAGACGTTGCATCATATATTGGTATAAACATTTATGTGTTATGACTTTATAAATATCTTTACTTTTATTAAAAAATCTTGTTTTTCAAATTTTTGTCCAAACGTAACAAGTTGGAATATTCATTTTAATAGTTTGTCAAGAATGTCTTTGTCTTTTATAAATTAACATTTTAGTTTCGAGTCTCGACGAGAAAACAATAAATATAGTTAGAGAAATTATTTTTATATTTTTCTTTTGAATTCAAATGGGAAAATGTTAGATGTTGTTATTAAATTTTAATACTTTCGATTCTCAATGGTATTACATATTTTGTCGCAATAATTATTTTAATTGTGAGTCTCAACGGAAAACAATTCATCTTTTAACATATTAAATATTAGATGTTTTTATTAAATTTTAGTAAATTTTCCTTTTAAATGTTTTTTTTGACAACATTTCCTTTTAAATGTTAGATGTTGTTATTAAATTTTAACACTTTTCATTTTAATCAATATATTAAATATTTTGATCAAACATTATGGAAAAAACATATATTATATATCGCATGAATATCTTTTTAACATCACAAACATACAACTAGAAATTTTTAACTACTGTGTCAATACATCATATAAAAATTTGTCTAAGTCATGTGCAGGCCAAAACACTAGATTAAGCTGAATAATAATCTAGGGAATCTGTTGATTGCGCCACTTAATTGGAATCATTAGTCATTAGTTGGAGTAGTCGGAGCAGGAGCAGAGCATGTGTAGATACCTAGAAAAATAAATGTATTTTTTGTAAATATATTGTATGATAGTTGAATTGGATTTTTTATTAAAGAACTTTAATAAAAAATCCTTATCTCTTGGGTCATAACTTGTAAAATTGTATTAACTTGTGGATCATCAGCAAAGCGTACTTGGAGAATCGCAATGAGATCTCCAACCAAATTTTCTAATTTCCTGACTTTTCCATCCTCAATAGAGTTTGAACTTCCACATCGTGGAAGCTTACCAAGACATCGATGATATATATTTGATTGCGTCAACCTATGGCGCAATCAAAAAGGATCTTTATGCCTGATTTATCAACAACTAGTATCTTTATGCCTGAAAATAATGAATTCGGTCGTTGTGGTCGGATTTTATTATGGATTTCTGACCACATTATCTAGTGTTCGGGGCTGAATTTATGGCTTAATTTGAATTTGAATGAATTTAGAGGAGGAAGTAGTGGGATATTTGTTGCAAGATATTAATTGACAGTAATTGTGATCCGTTTTTTTGGGTGGTTAGTCGTATATCATGTGTATGTTGATTTGGAATTTCAAATTGTGGCAGAATGTAATTAGTGACAGTAATAAAATAATTACCATGTATATAATGTTAATAATGAGGAACATTTAATATTTGGTTTTAATGGTTTGTTTTAAATTTTTTTATTTCTGAATGTCCAGGTCATGTAATTACGTGGCACTGTTATTAGTCCAATTAGGAGGATTTTTATTAGGTGGACCAATAAATTATTCTATAATTTACGTGGCAATAAATTTGGGCCAATAAATTATTCTATAATCTAATATCTATCTAATTTAATCTAATCTAATCTAATCTAATCTAATCTATCTAATATCTATTTAAGAAAACAAATAACTTACTAAAAGACAATGGTAGACATCTTAATTTTTTAACACATCACCACTTTTGTGGACAATAATGTCTTTTAGCTTTATTTCTCATTTTTTAATTCTCTTTTCTCTTCGTGTGTCACTCTCTCTCGTGGTTGAGTGAAAGAGACATCGTTGGTGGAAAAACGTAGGCGTACGGGGTTCGAACCCTGCTCCCCCCTCTCCTCTAAAAACTAACACACTAATTACTAACCACTTTGCCTATCTAAAAAAAACTCTCTCTCTTTCAATCTACTGAAACTATTAAAACCAATCAATTTAACTACTAACAATTGTCAACAAAAATTCAACCACTATTAAAAATTCAAAAATAACTTTTTAAATAATTTTTTAATTTAATTAAAATGATTAAGTTAATATTTAATGATCTAGAATCTACTATTTACTATAATCTACCGAAACTAGTAAAACCAGTCAATTTAACTACTAGCAATTGTCAAAAACAATTTTACCACTAACAAAAAATTCAAAATAACTTTTTTTAATCTTTTTGAATCATTTAATTAAAATGTATAAATTAATATTAAATGATCTAAAATTTACTATTTACGATAATATGTCTATTAAAACTACTAAAACCAATCAATTTAACCACTAACAATTATCAAAAAAATTAACCATTATCAAGAATTCTAAATTTTTATTTAATAATTTAAAAATTTAATTAAGATGATTAAATTAATATTAGATGATCTAAAATATACTATTTACTATGATTTATTGAAATTACTAAAACTAATCAATTTAATTATTTAATTAAGATGATTAAATTAATATTAAATGTTCTAGAAAAAAAATAAACAAATGGCAACGGGAGCGGCAACGAGAGACTTACAATGGGAGCGGCAGTGGGGGAGACAACGAGAGATCTACTATCTACTATCAATTTATACTAATACAAAAACTCCAAAGGGTAGCGGTGTAAATTGACGGGTAAAAATATAATTTAATATCTGTTTATACTAATATATCACACTTAAAGTACCCAAACAAGCCTCCATATTCACTTGACTCCTGGTCTTCCTAATCTAACTCCAAAGGGTAACAGTGTAAATTGACGGGTAAAAATTATTAATCACTATCAACGTTTCACAACAGCTTTATTTAACTATTCCACAAAAAAAACAACTTTATTTCACTTCCATCAATTTTCATTTTCCATAGCCACTCGTTATGAGGCCGCGAAAATCTACTATCCTAAGTCATTTTACAAGTCCATCGGTTGAACTTAAAAAAAGAGGTTCATATTAGGGGCCTCGTTTTTGTACAATTATTTATACTTTTTGGAACAAAAATAATTTTATTGTCCAAAAAATTTCTTACTTGTGCAATGTAGACAATGGTCTAATTTTCTAAAACATCAAAAGATAAGAGACGGACGGAGTATTTTTTTATTCTTAGATATTTTAAAAATAGATTTCTACGCATCTCAAATATAATATGTTAAATTTCCCATCATAAAATTATACTTAAATAATTTACAACTTTTTTGCTAAATAATTTTTTTTTTCGATAAGCAAAAAAATTCATTGAAGGGAGCACAAGGGGTGCCCAACCCTTACAATGGAGATATAAGAAATGGGGGTCTCCTTAAAACCTCCCTCAGCCAAAACACAATGGGAAAAAGACTCAGGAAGGAAAAAGAGTACCTCGTACAACCTGCACCACAATGGGAAAACAACAACCTAACCCACTATTTCTCCCCCTACTATATTACAAATTGTTAAGGAATGTAAGTGGGTTAGACCACCATAGAGATACAGACAAAGATGAATTACAGTTGAGTTTATAAAGACACCAACTCTAAGATAAGTTCTTAATCCGGTTAACAACCCCTCTATATTTGCTAAATAATTTAATATTAATACGGAAAAGTAGATAATAGTTTTTTTATTGTAGCAAATAGTAGCAAATATTAATATTAAGAAAGTTAAACGCACTCGTGATGCTAACGCTAATAGTAGCAAATACTTTTTTTATTGTTAAATTCCACTTTTTGACTTTCAAGTCCCTGTTAAAGTTTCTCAATTATTTTTTGGGAAACCATCAAGATTTTTTTAGATCTCAGAATTTATTTGCAGGGCTCACTAGGATTAAATAATTTTTAAACATCAAAAAGTGTTTATTGAAATATCAAAATTAGAACTCTTATTTTGTGAGATATCCTATGATTAAGAGCATCTTCAATGGGAGTCTTCCGCTCTTTTTTCCTTATTAAGAATCATTTTTATTAAGAATCATTCTTAATACGGAATATCATTGTGGGCAAAAAAAAGTTTTGTTCCTTATATAGAGGAATCCTTCTATAAGGATTTACTCTCTCTTAATTTAGGTGGGTCCCATTTAAAAATTTGTGAGTTATTTTTTGATAAAGTGATAATGTGTAGTTATTTGTGAGACCCATTTAAAAAAAATTTGAAGGTGCTGTATTGGGGGATTAAGTGCTTATTAGGTATTAGTATTAAAAAGATATAAAGAATGATATGTACATGTGGAGTCCATTTATAGACTCAAATGGAGACTACTCCATTGTGGATGCTCTAAAGGCCGAAATTTGTATGTTAATCTTTTCTGTACTTACATCAATTATTTTTTTTTATTTTTTATTATATTTTTAACAATGCATGATTTTAAAAAATTTCTAACTCCCCAACTTCGGGTCCTAAATCCACTATTATTTGTGTTCCTCGATTATACACCTCGTCTTCTAAAAAAGTTGAAAGTATATATTTTTATAAGTGGCATTGGGTTCAAATATTGTTGTACTAATTTTTTTTTAACTCAAAATTTGATACTCTCTCGTCTCATATTATATGACTTTCTAGCCAAAAAAAATTGTCTCATAATACATGACTTTTTAGAATCCCAATGAAACATTAATATTTCTATCCTACCATACTCTTCATTATTTACTAATATCTCTTTCATAACTCTACTAATTTATCTTCTCAATGTCATCATTAATAAGGTTAATTTGGTAAACTAACTCACAATTTCTCTTTTCCTTACAAAATTAACTACTTTTCTTAATATGTGAAATGACCCAAAACGACATATAATATGAGACGGATGGAGTATTAAGCTAAGGCCATGTGCACCATCATGCATGCGCAACACAACCAAACCTAAAAATGGAGTTTCAAATAAAAAATTGATAAATATTAAAACTAAAAATGTAAAAGTATCATTTAAAACAATATGTGCATTTATCCTGTGTGTTTTTATATATCAGTGCAGTGTTTTTTTATATATCAGTGTTGTTATCCCATGTTTTTCTATATGTCAGTGCAACTATCCCGTGTTTTTATATATATCATTGCAATTATCCCCGTATTTTTTTATATATCAGTGCAGTTGTCAAGTGTTTTTTTATGTATAAGTGCAGTTATCTCATAGTTTCAATTGATTATTTGAGTTGATTAGTAGATTATTGTAGATAGTGAAAGATAGATAGTAGATTATCAATAACAAATATTTATCCCGTGTTTTTTTTATATATCAGTAACAATTAATTGCCCCTTTTTAGGTATTAGTGACAAATATTTGTCGCGTGTGTTTTAAATATTAATCAGTTTAAATAGTCATTAAGCCTTCTTGTTTTTTTAGATAGTAGTTTTCAAAAACTATAATTATCAATGGCAAATATTAATCCAGTGTTTTTTTATATATCATTGCAGTTATCCCCGTGTTTTTTATATATCCGTGCAGTTATCTGGTAGTTTCAATTGATTATTTTAGTTGATAGTAGATTATAGTAGATAGTAAATTTGTTAGATAGTAGATTATCAATAAGAAATAATTGTTTTAAATATTAATTAGTAATTTAAATAGTCATTCAGCCTGCTTATTTTTTAGATAGTAGGTTTGTAGTAGTAGGTTTCAAAAAATTTAATTATCAATGACAAATATTAATCTCGTGTTTTTTTATATATCAGTGCAGTTATCTCGTAGTTTCAATTAATTATTTTAGTTGATTAATAGATTATAGTAAATAGTAAAAGAGAGAGATAGTAGATTATCAATAAGAAATATTTATTTTAAATATTAATCAGTAGTTTAATAATCATTAAATATTATTATTTTTTAGATAGTAGGTTCATAGTAGTCTTCCAAAAATTTAATTATCAATGACAAATATTAATCTTTTGTCTTTTTATATATTTGTGTAGTTATCCCGTGTGTTTTTATATATCATTGCAGTTATCTGATAGTTTCAATTGATTATTTGAGTTGATTAGTAGATTATTGCAGTTATCCCGTATTTTTATATTAGATTATTTGAGTTGATTAGTAGATTATTGCAGTTATCACTAGTGCAAAAAAGGGATTTAAAGTCAGGCGAAAAGGGGATTTAAAGTCAGGCGGGCGCTTGACTTTTATTAAGTCGACTTTGTATGTCTGGAGTTTTAAAGTCAAGCGGTAGCCTGACTTCGTAAGTCTGATTTAAAGTCAAGCATGTATTGCGCCTGACTTCGTAAGTCTGATTTAAAGTCAAGCATTTATTGCGCCTGACTTCGTAAGTATGTTTTAAAGTCAAGCATTTATTCTTGTCTGACTTCGTAAGTATGATTTAAAGTCAAGCATTTATTTTTGCCTGACTTCGTAAGTATGATTTAAAGTCAAGCATTAATTATTTCCTGACTTCGTAAGTATGATTTAAGGTCAAGCTTTTATTATTGCTTGACTTCGTATGTATGATTTAAGGTCAAGCATTATTGCGCCTGACCTTAAAAGTTTTTTTTTTAAAAATTTTGGTTTAATCTATACACCCTGGTTATACAAATTTTTCGTTAAAAAGAAGCGACTCCACTGGGGATCGAACCCAGATCTCTGGTCCCGTGGACCAGCGCCTTATCCATTGGGCCATGGAGTCATATATCAGTGCTAGTTATTGCCAATCAAAAGATCTATCTATTCTTTATAAGGCAACATGTAACGACACACTATGCATCTAAATCATAAAATTTCAAAATACAATCAATACATTATGGACCAAGGAGGCAAGTCATAGTGCATTTTCATAAATTAACACACAGAGGTACCAAAAGCAGTTAGATAAAGCTTATGTTTCTAAAAGGCTTTAGCAACCTTTTGTAAAAGTCTGCGTACTAGTAAAGTAACCTTAATGAATGTAACCAATCAAGTGCTAGTCAACTTGCATTCTCAAAATAGAGTAAAACATATTTCTCAAAACAAGCATAATTTCCCAAAACAACTCTGATTTCAACATTAACCTTGAAAATTCTCAAGGCAAACTAGCAGTATACACTATACAGAGGCTGTTAGCAACAGGAAAATAACTAGAACAAAAATTGGAATTTGGCAAACAAGAAACACTAATTATTTCCTCTAACCTAAACGTTGATTGCTTGCTTTCTTTGTGGAAATTGCATCTTCTCTGGTTCTGTCTTCAATGCTGCCTGCATCTGTCTTCAATAAAAAGTAGACTTGAGTAGAAAGGTCTTACCGGCATGACCGAGAACAGGAATTTTGGTGGAACTCTTGATCTGAGAGACAAGTTTGTTGCTGCCTCTTGGAATCACCAGATCAATTACATCATCCACCTGTAAAAAGAGGTTACAGAAATAATATGGTACTGATTGTAAGCTACTTAGATATTATAATTTCTAATAACTTTCAGAGTTCAAAGCACTATTCACCAATATCTAATAACACAACCATTAAACACATAACATGCACACAAACACTAATAGAAACTGGTTCAAATTACACATAAAAGAGAGATCTCATAATGGAAGAATTCTAGTAGATACATAATGTGTCATTTAGTTGAATTTCTAAACTAATATAATGTATGTTCAAATGCGACAGGAAGTTTATATGACAGTAGTGATTACTTGAAAGCATAATTCTCTACATGTGAATATATAATAATTTAGTGTAAAAACAAAAGTTCTTAGATAACAACCTTGATTCTAGTTCAGGAGTATTATTTACCTTAGGGTATTGCAAGGGTGGTAACATTAACATTGGCATTTACCATAATAGCACAAGTATCATCGGGTAGAAATCATAAAAGTCACCTCAAGGGTCCCCAATTCAAATCTAGTAGAAATCATCAGCAACAACCTGACACTGAATACAAAATAACATAAAAGAAAGGCATTATCTAGGCTATAGGATCTTGATCTAGAACAGATATAGAAAACCAATTAAAAAGTCACCTCAAGGGTCCCCAATTCAAATCTAGAATTCAAGGCTACTGATCACCGCTCGTTCTTACTTGTATCTTGGGCGAAAATGGCATCACAAAACAGTGAAGAACAATAGAGTAGATAATGATATTAGAAACAAAAGGTACAAATCAAGAGACCAAAATTAAACTAAAACGTCAATTATAATATGATAGATCTTCAAGTTACAGAAAATGCAAAACACAGTATGCAAAGCAAATTGATTGCTTCAAGGGAAAAAGAAAATGCATGCATAGTTCTTCTCTCAACTTACTCATTATAGCACTCAAAATCCTCCTCTTTAAAGGGGAACTACTCTGGCCATTCCACATTCTTCAGTATCTAGTATCTACAAAAGTGAACATGGCATAAGGAATTAGAAAAACAAATACAATTGAATTTTAACCAAATTTCAAGCAATAAACAAGTGGAATCAATTCATTTTGATTAACCTATTAACAAACAGAACTCAAACTCTCCGCCGCTGGCTCTACAAATATACTTATTATATTTGTGTAATTTTAACGATAATAAACTCTAGAAAACAAATCATTATCAATGGAATAAAATATCTTATTCAAACATATCATAAGTTAGCGATAGAGTTTATGATTAGGGTTTCACCTTTGCAATCAAGTTTGTGACAGCGCTTGACGAGCCTGACGCTATCGTTAGCGAATTCTCTGAGCGGATCGAAGACAGAATCGATGGTGAGTTTCACAAACGTCATGAGAGGGCAAGGAAAACCACAACACTGAGAGACAAATACTACTAGCTCTTCATATCACCCACAACATAATACTGCACCAAAAAGCAATGCAGCAAGCATACATTCTCAATCTCTCTTTTCACTTTCAAACCAAAAGGGACACAAAAATGTAGGTTGAAGAGAACTGATCTAGTAAATAGAAATTATTATCCTAACTTGACATCCAATCACCATTATCAGTTGTAGAAAATGCAAAAAAGTTATAGCAGACCAAAAAGATCAATAAAATGAACAATTACCTTGTTGAAGAAGAGCTAACCGGCCCGAATATACTCAACCATCTACCACATTTTCACTTTAAACTTCCAGAATCTACATGCAGCCCAACTTCAAAAGACAAAATCTACCATTAGAGATAAGGAAATCAACATGTCAATAGAACAAAAAAACAATATTTTAAGCTCATGGGTTCACTTACCTAACAGAGAAATAGAAGGTAAGTTGAAGAAAGTGAGCACAAGCTTACTTGCAAAACAACATCATAATGAGTATTCAATATGATTACTATTCATATCAAGTCCACCATTACATAAAAGTTGCAGGAACCCAAAGTATTCCTTAAGATGAATGCCATGAAAACACAAAGAAAAACTAAAACTGAATTCATGTTGTATTGTATGTATCCCATTGCCTATATTCCTCAACGAACAAACTGTTCATGTAAACATAGAACTTTGACTATTGCTTGGGAAAGAATTTTGTTCAGCAATAAAGTAATTGTTCAAGCCAAGATGAGTACCAAAAACGAAATGAAAAATAAGGCGTTTGTAGATCCGATATGCATGAACATATATGCTCAATCTCAGTCCAAAACTCCAGAACAATTTCATATAAATTAGCCGGTTGATTCAAAACGCGTGTTGTAACATGTTATCCCAAAACTCCAAAGCATACCAAATAAACAGAAAACTAAAATGAATATTCCTTAAACAGCTAGGTTGCAATAACACAAGCAACCCAACAAATTCAGTCCTTTCAGTGGAAAATACCTCAACTTAGATACTTTATTCTTTAACTCAGAGATAAAAATCCAGAACAATTAAATTTTCCAAAGAAGTAAACTACAATTAGTCTTTCAAATACACCATTGCTGCATCATTTCTGAAATATCAAAAATTACAACAAAACTGTTCTTATTACAAAATTCCTATGAAGTTATAGATTTAATAAATCCCAGACACACAAAATTGTATCACTGATGATGATTACTTAATCCCAAAACAAAACTATTGATTTCTATGCAGTTTTAGATTCACATGCATTAACCACCAAAAGTATAGAAGCTATATGAGAAGGGTATGCTATGTGCAAACTCAAAAAAGTCAATAAGTTAGCTTACAATTTCTACAACAAAGCAAGAAAAACTAAGGGGGTGTTTGGGTAAACAGTTCAATGCAGTTTTAGTTAAGTTTGTTATTAAATAACAAACAAAGTTAGTTAAGTTTAATAACAAACTTAACCCAAAAAACCTGTATATATATAGCTTAATGTACAATATACAATACAGATGCAGAATTGTAATAGAATACAATCTGAAATAAATTTTACATTCAGTTTTAGTTTTCTTCTTCCTCTGTGTGCTACCTTCCGTGTGTGTTTTCTTCTCTTCCTTCTTGCCTTATCAAGTTGTTGCTTTCTTCAACAAGGTGCTGAAGAACCTCACAAAAGAGAAAATAGAAGTCAGTCTATTTTCAAGTTGTGAAAAAAGGCAAACAGTGATAACAGAGAGAGGGTGAGGACCGTGTATGTGTAGTCATGATGGTGTTCTCCATGTGGTGAGATTCATCATACTCACAAGCATCCATAGTCAAATACATACAAATCAAAAACAGAATTCAAATCAGGGATTTGAATAAAAGAAGAAAACGAAATAAATTCAGAGGGTGACTTTATACCTTCGTTATCTTTGTCCTGATCTCCGTTTAGTTGCTGACCAAATTCTGGTTACATGAGAAACACAAACAGCAACAAAAATAACACAGAGATTAGGGTTCGTATGTGAAGAAAAGAACAGTAAAACCGAAACTGAAAAAGAAGTAAAAACAGGTATTATACCTTCGTGTAAGCAAATCGTGGTGCGTAGAGCCAAGATCCTTCAAATCGTAAGCAAATCAGAGGGCTTTTGTATTCTACTTTCTGATTCGTGTTCGTGACTGAAGATTGAAGATCAAACAGCACTGAATCAGTGAAGAGAAGAAACAAGAAAGAGATTCAAACTGGGTTTCGAAATACAGCAAAATAAGTAACTGAAATCAAGGGTTTTCTCGCAAGTTACCTTAGATCGTTGTTCTTGGTTGAAGGTTGAGACTAGATCGTGCTTCAATCTGCTGGAATAGAGGAGGATCGTGGAACCCTAGCTAGGCAAGGAGAAGGCCCAGAACGGCGCAGCAAGAACGCAGAGCGTGATTCTTGAATTTCTGATCCAAGGCATATTAGGGTTTACAATTAGCTTTTATTCTTTGGGTACTGGGCGGGTTGGGAAGATCCGCGCATTGCTACAGTGTCACTTATGTAGTCAGGCGAATACACGCCTGACTTCTAAAGTCTAATTTTTTCCCTGTTTGTTCACTTTAGAAGTCAAGCGTGTATCCGCTTGACCTTAAAACTCGCGAGTTTTGCCTCTTAATTACAAGTTTGCCACCGTGTCTACTTATGTAGTCAGGCATCTGAGCGCCTGACTTTAAATGTCTAATTCTAATCCCATTTTTGCACTAGTGTATCACGTGTTATTTTAGATAGTAGTTTTATAGTAGTTTTCCAAAATTATAATTATCAATGGTAAATATTAATTATAAATTGTCAAAAAAGTTATAAATATCAATGGTAAATATTAATCCCGTGTTTTTTTATATATCACTGCAGTTATCCCGTGTTTTTTATTTATCAGTGCAGTTATCTCGTAGTTTCAATTGATTATTTAGTTGATTAGTAGATTATAGTAGATAATAAAAGTTAGATATTAGATTATCAATAAGAGATATTTGTTTTAAATATTAATTACTAATTTAAATAGTCATTAAGTCTTCTTGTTTTTTAGATAGTAGGTTTATAGTAGTTGTCTTCAAATTTTTTAATTAAAATAGTGTTTGTATAAATTTAGAAATTTAGTTAAGAGAATTAAAGTGAAGTGATAAGAGAAAGAGAATAATTATTTATGGGAAAAGTAAAGTAAAAAGAAAAAAAAGGAAGAAAGAGAGTGTAAAAGAAAAGTGAAAATGAGGAAAGAGAGTGTAAGAAGAAAGACAAAAAAGGAAGAAAGAGAGTCTAAGAGAAAAGTGAAAAGTAAGAAAGAGAGTGTAAGAATAATGAGAAAAAAAAGAAGAAATAGAGTGTAATGACATTTTTACCCTAAAAAATTTGAGGTGTCTTTTAGATAGAATGGGGGTATTGGTAAAATCATTTGTGGTGAATTTTTTATATATTACTGCAGTTATCCAATGTTTTTTATTTATCAGTGCAGTTATCTCGTAGTTTCAATTGATTATTTTAATTGATTAGTAGATTATAGTAGATAATAAAAGTTAGATATTAGATTATCAATAAGAGATATTTGTTTTAAATATTAATTACTAATTTAAATAGTCATTAAGTCTTCTTATTTTTTAGATAGTAGGTTTATAGTAGTAGTCTTCAAATTTTTTAATTAAAGTAGTGTTTGTATAAATTTAGAAATTTAGTTAAAAGAATTAAACTGAAGTGATAAGAGAAAAAGAATAATTATTTATAGGAAAAGTAAAGTAAAAAGAAAAAAAATGAAGAAAGAGAGTGTAAAAGAAAAGTGAAAATGAGGAAAGAGAGTGTAAGAGGAAAGAGAAAAAAAGGAAGAAAGAGAGTGTAAGAGAAAAGTGAAAAGTAAGAAAGAGAGTGTAAGAATAAAGAGAAAAAAAGAAGAAATAGAGTGTAATGACATTTTTACCCTCAAAAATTTGAGGTGCAATTTAGATAGAATGGGGGTATTGGTAAAATCATATGTGGTGAATTTGTATAAATAGTAGGTAGAGGTAGAAGATAGTAGATACTAACAAAAGTGCTAAAATACTATTTTCTCCCTATAAATAATTTCCAAATAAACGAATAAGGAATAAAATATGGCATTATGGGAACTTTCCTTTTACTCCACAAGGACACTCACTTCACTCTCTATAAGTGCAAGAACTCGAGGAACAACAGAGACACACAAACAAATACGTGAATCTTGTTGTCTGAGAATTAGGGTTGAAAAATATGGTTGTGAAGGTGTTCGGTCCAGCCTATGGCTCTCCGAAAAGGGTGTTGGTCTGTCTATTTGAGAAGGAAGTTGAATTTGAAACTGTTGATATCGACCTCATCAAAGGAGAGCATAAAAAACCTGAGTTCCTCAAGCTCCAGGTTCATTTCAATTTTCCCTTTACTTGATTATTTAGCATTTTTTTTCATGTGTAATTGTTCCTTTTTTTCATGAATCTGCAGCCTTTTGGAGAGGTTCCTCTTGTTCAAGATGGTGATTATTCCCTTTATGGTTAGTTAGCCATCTAACCCCTTTTCAATTTTCTGCAATTTTGCCCTAATTTCCTTCACCTTGTTAAGCCCTTATATTTGAAACTCTGAATCAAGATCTTAGATTGGGGTTTGGGGTTTGGAAAAATCATTTGCCTTCCTTATCCTGATTCATGTAATTTACAAAGAGGCTCATAAGGTTAGTATTAAGTAACTCAATTTAATTGATTGTTTGTTTTAACAAAGTGTTTGATCTCAAATATAATAAGGGTAAACAACCATTTTTATACTTAGAATGTGTGAGCTGTTGTCAGACTAGTCCCTGATTGTATCGAAATTGCTAATTAATCTTCGAAAACTAACTCATTCATTACATTAGTCTCGCAAAGTGATTGTTTGCTATCAATTTAATCTCTGGATTAACATACAAATCTTGTCCCTTGAGAACTAAACCGACTAGCGAAAGACATCATTGAAGATTAATTCGTTAATTAGATACAATTAGAGACTACTGTGACGGTTCCTCGCACTTTTAGGGACCAAAATGATTATTTTCCCAAATATAATTTCTGTTAATGTGGTGTGGTGCGGAATAATTTGTTCCTATATACTAATAGATTGACTTCAAACCAAATATATGCAGAATCTCGTGCAATAATCAGATACTATGCAGAGAAGTACAGAGGACAAGGAACTGAGTTATTGGGAAAAACAGTAGAAGAAAGGGGTCTTGTGGAGCAATGGCTTGAAGTGGAAGCTCATAATTTTCACCCACCACTCTACAAATTGGTGATCAATGTTCTGTTTGCCCCATTAACTGGTGTTCCCTCAGACACAAAAGTGATTGAAGAGAGTGATGAGAAGCTGAAGAAAGTGCTTGATATTTATGAGGATAGGCTTTCAAAGACAAAGTACTTAGCTGGGGATTTCTTCAGCCTTGCTGATCTTAGCCATCTCGCATTTGGTCACTACTTGGTGAATCAAACTGGGAGAGGGAATTTGGTTAGAGAGAGGAAACATGTGAGTGCTTGGTGGGATGATATTAGCAGCAGGCCATCTTGGAAGAAGGTTCTTGAGCAATATAAGTACCCTGTCTAGTTGATTGGCTGGTTTTGCTTGTGAACAGAATTCCAAACACTCTAATAAAAGACTTGCTTGAGAATAAAATAGAGGCTACTGTTGCATAGAACCTCAGTTTGCTTTCTAGTTTGATTGTGTGATAGTAAAAGCTAGTAGTGTTTGGATATGTTGTAAGAAGATCCATGTGCATTTATGTTCTTGTCAAGCTTGACTTCAGAAATACAATTTGGTATTTAGTCACTCTAAATAAAATCTGTTTGACTACATGATGGAGGTATTGCATGAGATATTGAATTATAGTTGCCTAGTAATTGATTTTAGGTTACATTGCTATAGTTATTTGAGGTGTGATGCATATAAAACAAACTCTCTTTATAATACATGCATATGAAATTCCTAGATGGAAATGGCTAAGGTCTCAAGAACCCAAACACAATTTTGACTCTGCCACTTGCTTAGGGGAGTAAATGAGCAACAACTCTGGGATTTTGCAGAAACTTGGCAAAATATCTAAGAGCATTTGCGAAAAAGAAGAATGAAGGAAAGGATTCACTACTTTTAAAGGCCGCGCCCACGACTTCAGTAAAATCCGATCCGTTGAAGGCTAAGAGGCGCTTCGCTCAGCAACACGATCCAACGACCCATATTATATCACCGAATCAATGCACCTAATCGGACAAAACTATAAGAGTTGCTTTGTTTGAACTCCGGGATTAGTGCTCGATGCGATGTGAGCCATCACACGTCATCCGATACGTCGCATCAAGACATCTCCGCATTAAATGAAGTCTGCTCTTAATCTTCTTTGAGACACACAAATGACCCGACTTTCGTAGTGATTTGGCTCAGCAAAATACAGCTCAGATGGTTCCTTTAGACTTCCAATTCCAAATGAATTAGAAGTCTAAGGGGCTTGTTTTATGATCACGACTTGCGCCGCCGAAACCGGTCCCAAGCTCCCCATAGAACTCTGGGCAAGTTTGATTGTGTGATAGTAAAAGCTAATAGTGTTTGGATATGTTGTAAGAAGATCCATATGGATTTATGTTCCTGTCAAGCTTGACTTCAGAAATACAATTTGGTATTTAGTCACTTTAAATAGAATCTGTTTGATTTCATGATGCAGGTATTGCATGATATATTGAGTTATAGTTGCCTAGTAGTTGATATTAGGTTACATTGTGTTGTCAAATTTTAAACTCGTGGAGTATCCGCTAAAAGCTTAGAAAAAGAGAAAGAAAAATCCATACATTAAATTTTTAAAAACGTTTTAAATAAAAAAGTCATAAAATATTAAATTACATTTATGTCCATCACATTTTGTTGTATCTAAATGAAAAAGGTAGGTCCTTTTAGTCCAAACAAAAATGTGTAGAGTTGCTAACATACATCTTCATGTGTGTGTGCACGCGCTACTATGTGTGCTCTAATTTATAAGAATGGAACGTAAGATCTTTCGGATAAAAGTCATGTCATGTTCTAGTGAACCAATAATTTGGAGTTAATTAAAAACCACTTGATAGTAACTAAGCCAATATTGGTTATTAAAAGTTGTCTATCGAAGATGCTAATAGTAATAGGTAATACTAAGAATATAAGGAAAATTAACAACCTACATCTTGTTTAGTAGTCTAAAAAAGTATCTAACTTCAAATTCAGCATTAAGGACATTTTTAGTACATTGTTATTAAATATCTTTAAGAATATAAGAAAGTCAATTTTTGCTTATATTTTGTTAATGTTAAAGGCCTAAAATTTACTTATATTGTGTTATAAATGGAGTACATAGATAATATAGAAGTGAAATGAAAAGTGAAGCCCATATTCACCCACAGACAGAAAGGGAGAAAAGCACCAAACAAAAGAAAATGAAAACTAGGCAAAGCAGCCTACGAAAAATCGAGAACGGTAGGAAGTTGGTGAATCGCAATTGAGTGGGGCCTCATCGTAGTGGGCTACCTGGTTTAGGCATATGTACGTGGTATTTGCAAATTGGCCATTGCTTTCCCCACACCCCCTCCTACTCCTCGCACACCCCCCAACTTATTTTTCCCCAAAATGACCTCGCGTGGGACGCTCGTGTAACACGGGTTAAGTGACTGTTCGAACGAGGTTATGCGAACCAGTTCGAACGACATTGTGCGTGTTAAGGAATTGGTACTGTTCGCATGACATCGTTCGAACCTGTTCGAATAATGTCATCCGTGTTAAGGAATATTGTTAACTGATGGTGTGAGGGTGTGTTTTGGCTGCCTCGAATGGCTTTATTCGAACGTGTTCGAATGGGTGCAAGTCGAGTCCAGTAAACATAATTATCGCGTTGCAAATAAAACATCAGTTGTTGGAGCTCAGTCCTACCCTCACGCATAGCCGACCTTTGCCTTTGACGACAGTTGTAAATTTGTTTCACAACCGTATAGTTATCATCAGGCTTCATCAATTTCAGCTCATTCAGTATCAATTTTGGCCGAGTATGGTGCCTAGTCATTCTAGCCACTAGATCCTTCTCTTCTGAAGATAACCTACCAATGTACGGACGTCCTTCATGATAAGTAGTCATACAATGGTTATGAGTTCCATTCATAACCCTCAAAATCCATCCTCCAAGCTTCTTAATAAATTTCCCTTTCAGTCTGAACTGACAACAACATTTTCTAGTGTTCGTGCCTTCCTCAACATTTGTCTTGTAAGATCCAGCTTTATCACAAATCAACATGCAGTATTGTTTACCTGATCGTCGTCCGGTGTCAGATCTTCCTATAACAATCACCATCCCAAGAGATTTTCCAACCGCACGCACCCACGTCAGCAGCTCCTCACGACTAGGGAATAACTGAAATTCAATTACTAAGTGTCAGTTAAATAAATTGAATAGTTCGCTAAAATTAAAACAACTAATTCATTATTACCGTATCCGTTTTGAACGAACTAGTAAAATCTTGGGATTCTACGATGTCAGTTGTCATTTCATCTGCTACTGTTCGAACGGCCTTATGCGAACGCTGTTCGAACGCCCTTATGCGAACACGTTCGAATGATGGTGTTCGAACCTAGCAAAGTCACACCCCATTAAACACTTGTTCGAACACGATCATTCGAACATGTTCGAACGACCCTGTTCGAACGGAGCGCGAATACAGAAAAAAAAATGGCGTGAAAAACTGAAAACAGAACCAAAATGAAAAAAGTTTGGTAGGGTTATTACCTTGAGCTAGTTGCCAATGTTGGGTAGTTGAATAGGAGTGAATGATGAATGTGAGGATGGGTGGGTTTGGAGTGGAGAGGGGGGGGAGGTTTGGGATTTTAGAGGGGTGTGTTGTGTTGAAGGAGAAGAAGAGGGAGAGGGGTAAAGGGGGAAAATCAATTTTAAGTGGGGTTAGTTTAGTAAATGTGTAGGGTGAAGGGGTGTGTTTTGAGTAGGAGGGGGTGTGGGGAAAGCAAAAGCCTGCAAATTTGGTCTTTATAAGTGTTCAGGATCCGACAAAACCCCATGGAGAACAATCCGCTGGGTCGAATATGGTTAATGGGCCGCAAGGATATTCCCTGACCCACAAACCTATGGAAAATGGATATTAAAACCCTACATCCAATGGATGGGGTCCCATCCACCTCTTTGGACACTTTCGCCTATAAATACGCGTTTTCATCAATGCTACAGGTACACATTTATCGCTACAAAAAAATGAGTATTAGCGACGGATAATAGAGAGGGAAATGGAATCCCTTGCAAAAAAACATGAGAGAGGGAATTAGCGACGGACAGCGCCGTCGCTAAAGGCTAGGCGTTTTTTTTAAAAAAGAAATAGAATCCGTCGCTAAAGACCTTAAAATCTGTCGCTAAAAACATTACAACAAGGAATTAGCGAGGACAGCGTCATCGCTAAAGGCTAGGCGCTTTTTTTTAAAAAAAGAAAACTGTGTCCGTCGCTAAAGGTCAGTTGTACCTTTCTGATTTGATGGGACAACACTGTCCGTCGCTATAGCCCTAAAATTCGTCGCTAAAGGTCAGTGTACCTTTATGACTTGATGGGACAACACTATCCGTCGCTATAGCCCTTAAAATCCATCGCTAAAGGGTTTTTAATGGGTTTTTATTCAAATCTCCCAACCACATCACTCTCATTTCCATTTCACTTCATTTTTTCTCCTCAACTCTTCTCTCTCCCTCTTTCTATCCGAATCTCTTCACCACCACCAACAACAACACCACATAGCTCCTACCACCCTCACTCTCTCTCTCTCTCTCCCTCTCTCACTCTCTCTTTCTCCCTTACTCTTCCCCTTTTATTTCTCCTTTACTCTTCACCACCACGCCACCACCACCTCCTCTCATCCTCACCCTCTCTCTCACTCTCTTTCTCACTTACTCTTCTCCTTCTCTCTCTACCCCAATCCACTCTTCACCACCACCACCACATAGCTCCTCTCATCCTCACTCTCTCTCTCTCTCTCTCTCTCTCTCTCTCTCTCTCTTTCTCCCTTACTCTTCTCCTTCTCTCTGCCCTAATCCACCATTCACCACCACCACCACATAGCTCCTCTCATCCTCACTCTCTCTCTCTCTCTCTCTCTCTCTCTCTTTCTCCCTTACTCTTCTCCTTCTCTCTCTACCCTAATCCACCCTTCACCACCACCACAAACTCTTATCCTCCATCTCTCTTTCTCTCTCTCTCTCTCTCTCCCTCCTACGAAGTGAACCACAACCACCACCACCACGAACTCCTCTCTCTCCTACGAAGTGAATCACCACCACCACCACCACGAACTCCTCTCCTCTCTCTCCTACGAAGTGAACCACAACCACAACCACCACATAGCTCCTCCCAACCACCACCACCACCACATTAATAATATAATATAATTTTCATTACTAATATAATAATAAATATATAAAAACAGGTTAAAAAAATTAAAACAAGTCATTCAAATTGGGACACGTGGCAGTCAGAATTGGGACGCATGACAGTCAAAATTAGCGAGGAAAATTGATTCCCTCGCTAATCGGATTAGCGAGAGCGATTTAGCGAGGGAATCAGTCCCTCGCTAATTCCCTCGCAAATGATGATTAGCGACGGAAATTGGACGTTTTGCGAGGGAAAATTCCCTCGCTAATAAACTTTTTTTTGTAGTGTTTTACCTCACGTCACCTATTCTCAAGGATGATTTAAGCATCAGAGTGTGTGCAGGTACCATCCCCCTCACTGGATCAACGCGAGCTGGAGCATGTCGACAACGACTTGGAGTGAGCTAGCTAGCTACTCAGCTTGGCGAGCATCTCGGCCCTCAGCCCGACCATGACTTGTAGTCACTACAGTTCATTGACGACTACAGTAGGAGACTCAACGCTCTCATGTACTACTCAATCCAAGTCGGCTCGCCTAATTTCTACTACCCCGGATCACCATTTCGACTTCAAATTGCTTGACCTCGACATCAACTAGGAAGGATCTCGCCGCCATCAGACCTCCGCTGACTTTTAGCGATGAAGAGCTGGTCGGAGGGAAACCCAATATTCTCCTTTCCGTGATAGTCCAGGCAACTATGACCAATCATTTAGTTCACACAATCCTCGTGGATGAAGGAAGTGCACATGACATCATGTCCCTCGGCTTGCTCACCTCGTTAGGAATCTCAAGAAAATACCTCGAATCTTATCAAGGGGAAGACCCTACTCGACCTGAATGGAACCCTGGTGACTCCCCTCGGGCATATCTGCTTGTCAGACACCTATGGGAAAAGTCCACTATCCCGAACGGTCAACACCCTCTTCCCGGTATTACCATGTCCACTAATACGTGATTGCATAATCGGAAGACCGACGCTAGGACACTTGGAGGCCATCACCTTTACCGTTCACTTGCAGATGAAATTCTACTCCGACAAAAGCGAGATCGTGACCTTGGACGTCGATAGACAGATCGCGCAATAATGCTACTCGAAAGCAGACATCTCCAAGCAAATCACCTCCAACCTCGAAGTAAACCTCACCGACCTAGAGGCTCGGTATGAGCTAGACAACTCGGATGATGAGGGGGATGATGTGCTCACCAAAGAGCTAAAAAAGAAAATCAAAAGGCCCGAGCCCGATGGCGAATTTGTTCCCGTACAAATCGGAGAAAATACAGATAGAGTCATCATGGTTGGATCTGACCTCTCTGAGGAGGTGAAAGATATGCTCGTTAAATGTCTTAGGAAATACACCTACTTTTTCGCGTGGAGTGCGGCTAACATGCCTGAAATTTCCCCCGCTATCACCTGTCACCATCTCTCCATCAATCCAACGGAAAAATGGGTAGCGCAGCGCAGAAGATCTCAGTCTGATGAGAAAGCCGTCGCAACAGCGAAGGCAATTGAATACCATATGAAAGCCGATTTTGTGAAGGAAGTCAAGTACGCAACTTAGTTGTCTAACATAGCACTCGTCAAGAAGGCTAATGGGAAATTGAGGATGTGCATGGATTATACCGACCTTAATAAAGCTTGCCCCAAAGATGCATTCCCTCTCACGAGTGTAGACAACCTGGTCGGCAAATCCTCTGGATTCCGCCTTCTTTCCTTTATGGACTCCTACTCAGGCTACAACCAGATCAAGATGTATCTCCCTGACTAGGAGAAGACCGCCTTCATGACTCCAAAGGGAAACTACTGCTACTGAGTAATGCCCTTCAGGCTGAAGAATGCTGGCACCACCTATCAAAGAATGATTAACAAAGTTTTCAAGTCCCAGATCGGCTGAATGCTAGAAGTCTATATGGACAACATGATAGTCAAAACTAAAAAAGATACATATCACGTTGTTAACTTAGCTGATGTGTTCGAGGAGGTGTGCAAACACAACATGAGGCTCAATCCAGAAAAATGTACATTCAGGGGTTAGAGCAAGGAAATTTCTTGGCTTCTATCTCACCGAGCGAGGAATCGAGGCTAACCCCGATAACCGTAGAGCTAACAGAGAAATGAGACCTCCGACCGTAAAGAAAGACGTCCAAAAACTCACTGGAATGGTTGCTGCCTTGTTCAAGTTTGTGTCTCAAGCAGCAAAATTATCCATGCCTTTCTTCAAGTTGTTAAAGAAAGGGTTCGAGTTCAAATGGACCCAAGAATGCGAACATACTCTTACTCAGCTCAAAGCCACACTCTTAGAGTCACCATTACTAACTCGGCCCCTAGAAGGTGAAGTATTGTACCTATACATGGCCGTTTCAGAAGAAGCCCTCAATGACGTTCTAGTCCGAGTGACCGCGAAAGAACACCGACCCGTATACTTCTTTAGCAAGGCTTTACAAGGCGCCGAAATACGCTACCAAAAGGTAGCATTGGCCCTGGTCTTGGCAACACGACGGCTAAGGCCATACTTCGTAGCTCATCAAGTGGTTGTCAGAACAAACCATCTTATTCACCAGATTCTCCATAGGCCTGACATCGCTGGAAGAATGATCAAATGGGTCATAGAATTGTCAGATATCAGCATAAAGTACGAAGCCAGAACGACCTTAAAAGCACAATCACTTGTTGATTTCATAGCAAAAATGACTCCAGCTGTACCGATAGAGACAAAGAACCTACTATGGACCATTCATGTAGATGGATCATGTAATAGTAAAGGCAGCGGAGCCGGCATCATAATGGAAAACCAGAACGGAATCATGATTGAGGTACCTTTAACCTTTTCGATCCTAACATCGAACAATCAGGCCGAGTACGAAGCATGCATCGCCGGGTTATAATTAGCCAAGGATTCCAACGCACGGCAAGTAGAAATTTTGACCGTCTCCCTCTTGGTTGTCTCACACACCAGTGACGAGTATGTCACCAAAGACGTTGTCTTGCAATGATATTTGGCAAAGGTAAAGGAATTGATCAGGCAATTTTCAAAAAGTCAGCATCAGACACGTACCCCGAGGAGAAAACACACGTGCAGACGCCTTAGCAAAACTGGCAAGCATGAGAACCACTGGACACCTAAGGTCAGCTATTCAAGAGACCCTCGCACAACCAAGCGTCCAGTTGAAAACCACGTCGTCTCTGTCAGTAAACATAATTGAAGAAGTCACCACTTGGATAGATCCCATTGTCGAATAGATAAAATCAGGTAACCTTCCGGTCAACGTCCGAAAGGCCACCCTAATCAGGAGAAGAGCCCCCTCCTATTCGATAATTGAAGGGAAGCTATACCGTAGAGGGTTCTCGTCCCCATTGCTCAAATGCGTAGCAGGAAGAGAGTGCCCCTATATCTTAACCGAAATCCATGAAGGAATCTGCGGACAACACTTGGGCGGTAGAGCACTAGCCAAGAAAGCCTTACGAGCAGAATACTACTGGCCCACCATGAACGGAAACACCATGGAGCTTGTAAAGAAATGCGACAAGTGCCAGTGACATGCAGACATTCACATCGCACCTCCCGTCGAGTTAAAGCCCTATGATGTATAGGCGAAATGTTATGAACATGATTCTAGTTTTTGCTTCAATCTTATGACATCAAACCAACAACAAAATAATAAAGTCCTACTCGGTTCAAAATCAACCTGAGAAAACTCTCAAAAGTCGGACCAAAGGGGATCAGACTAGCCTACAGCCTCTAAGGCTCTCTTTCTCTAGGCCTACTCGGTCCTCTCGGTTCAAAACCAATCTGAGTAAACTCTCAGAAGTTGAACCGAAGGGGATCAGACTAGCCAACAGCCTCTAAGGCTCTCTCTCTCTCTCTCTCTCTAGGCTTACTCAGTCCTCTCGATTCAAAATCGACTTGAGCAAACTCTAAGAAGTCAGACCAAAGGGGGTCAGACTAGCCTACAGCCTCTAAGGCTCTTTCTCCAGGCATACTCGTTCCTCTTGGTTCAAAACCAACCTGAGAAAACTCTCAGAGGTCGGACCAAATGGGATCAGACTAGCCCATCGATATCGAAAAAGAACGAAATTATTAAAATGCCTACAACAAAAGCGGCAAAACAAGTAAGAGACAAATAAAATGACAGAAATACAAGTCACAAAGAACTAGACATCGGCGGCATCAACAACTTCGGGGGTGCCCGACACATTTGGAATGAACTGGACCTCATGCTCAGACCTGTCAGCATTGTACTCCACCAACACGCCACCACGGGCATTCCAATCGATATTGGCCTCCAGAGTCCGAAGGGAAACCTCTGGGTTCAACACCGCTACTTGTTCTAAGACATTTTTAAAGGCTTCATCACCAAATGCCAAAGCCTTCCTAGCAACTCTTTGACTAGTCGAAAGCGCTTCATCCCTTTCCCTACAAGCATCATCCCGCTCCGCCAAGACCACCTTCACGGTTCCCTCCAGTTCGAAAATTTTCGATTGAAGGGTCTCAATCTAACCCACCCCTTTAGTTGCATCGGCGAAATTCTTCTCAGCCCCCTCAAGAGATTTGGAAAGCACACAAATCTGCTCAACAACGGTATCCGTTATGCCTCGGCCACTTGGCGAGCCGTAGTTTTCTTCTTCTGCATCCTCATCGCCACCCTGAAATCTTATATAGCAGATTCACAGCCCGCCACCGCTTCATCACGCTCCTTCAGAAGTTGCAACCTCCTTACTGAAGTAAATCACAAGCTCGCATCAGTTAATAGAAAAGAAAAGAAAATCAGAAAAATAGAAGCTGGGTAATACCTCCCTCGGCGAACTTACGATCGGCTTCGAGCAACTTAGTCCCAAAAGAAGTGTAACACCCCGTTTCTATTCCTTAATTTGTACGTCATTATCAGAGTACTTTCGTTTTTTTTTTTTCAAAAATAATAATTTAATTAGTAGAAAAGGAATGTCACATTCTTCATTTATAAAACTCATCGACTACGCCATTAACATTTGGGTAAAACGCATTCGTCACCAAAAGTCGAACTTCAAAATATCTCGTCACAGCGGAAATAGCGACAACTCACCAAAAATCGCTCAAACACGTCTCACACATCAATAAAATTATTAACACAGTTAATTAAATAAGTCATCAACTTCAACCCCGCCCCCTAGGTGTTACAATATCAGAGAGCGACTCAAAACATCTCAACAGCTATAAAGGAAGGCAGCATGTCCTTCAATCAGAGTCACCTGCAGCGTTGCCACAATAGAGCAACATTCCAAGCAGAAGGGGTGAGAATTTTCAACAAAATATAATTAAGCATACAGCAGAGTAATATGAGCAAACTATCACACAACATCGTCACTAATATCAACTTCATCGTCGTTACACACAACACCAAACAAAATCACAATTCACGTCACCCGTCATAAAAAAAATGAATGCGCATGAAGATGCAACCCACACCTGGGCATATGCATGATGGTACCATACTCGTCATAATAAGCCACTATGGGCACACCGTCACTGTTTTCTCGTCATAAATAAGCCACTATGGGCACACCGTCATTAAGAGGCCGAAGCCTATTCGTCATAAGATGCACATGCTATGAGACACTATGGACACATGTGCAATCACCAAAATTTACTCACCCGGAGTACTCATCATCACCACCATAAGACACTCATAGAGTGTATTCATCATAGTCACCATAGTAATATCACCACTCTTCATAACAATCACATTCAAAAATAATGTAGCAACATCTTTAAAATTATGGAATAAACATTTCACTTTACATCTTTAAAATTATGGAATAACATTTCACTTTCATACTTAGGAAGCGCCACAATTAAATTCGGGAAAAACATCTCATTTTTCCAAGTGGAAGAAAACCTCACATTTTTAACCGGACAAAAAAAAGTAATAGGATCAAAGTCACCTTTACACGCCCTTCTCTTTTACAAAGTACAGAAGTTCGGTTAACAAACGCAACAAATCGAAACTGAAAAACAGCGGCCATTTATGCGCAAAAGCAATAGCACTTTGACACAAATCAAAACTGAAAATGGTGGTCATCATTGCGCAAAACAGTAGGAATTTTTTATCCAATCGGAACTGAAAACAGTGGCCATTTAATTCGCAAAAACAGTAGCCATTTTACATCAAATCGAAACTGAAACAGTGGCCATTTATTTCGCAAAAACAGTAGTCATTTTACATCAAATCGAAACTGAAACAGTGGCCATTTATTTCGCAAAAACAGTAGTCATTTTACATCAAATCGAAACTGAAACAGTGGCCATTTATTTCGCAAAAACAGTGACATTCTATGGCTGAAACAGCAGCAAAAACAGCAACTTTAATTTGCAACACAGCAGTATTTTAATTGGTGAAAACAGCAACATTTTGTGGTGAAAACAGCAACATGACAGCATAATTAAAATACAGCAACAGCACTACTTAATTGACAGCAACAGCACCATTAAAATACAGCAACAGCACTAATTAATTGACAGCAACAGCACAATTTAAATTACAGCAACAGCACTAATTAATTGACAGCAACAGCACAATTTAAAATACAGCAACAGCACTATTGTTTTTATAAAAACAGCAACAACAAATTTCTACAAAACAGCATATAAAAAAAAATATGGCAACCAGCAATACAAAATTCTGCAACAACACATGAATAATTAACAAAAACAGCAATACATTTATTTGACTCACAGCAACAATTCATCTCCTCACTTCATAGGGCAATTCGCATTTCAACATAATAATTCCACTCATCATTCCTCCTCACCTATAAGTTTCTAATTCAACCACTAACACAAACCCACAAACCCTCCATATACTCAATTATATTAAATTGAAAACCGCTCACCCTTACCTTTTCAAGAAGATGAATCGAATTCTAGAGGGCAGACACCTACAGAGCCACAGCAACAACGGGAAACCTCTTTTCTTCTTGATCTCGAATCCTTCTCTCCTTTTTCCTTCTTGATTTCGCGAATCCTCTCCTTCTTTCCCCAAGCTCACGGCACCTCTTCTCTCTTAGCACTCTAGGGTTTCAAATTTTCGTTTTGGAGCAAAAATGACTAGCCCTAGGCAAGTCCCTTCTCAAAACCCAGGTTAGTTGGATCATGGGCTTCACTTAAGCCCATTCCTCTCTATTTCGCCACTCCCCCCTACCATATGCTACCTCTTAAAATAATTCTAATAATAATAATAACCTTATAAATAATAATATTAATAATGCAACACCTAAATAATTTAATCAATTAATTAATTAAATTATTTTGGGCGTTACAACTCTCCCCCACTTAAGGGAATTTTGCCCTCGAAATTTTAACTACCGACGCAATCACTCTTCCACTAACCAACTAACGACCCTTTAGACAACCAACGCTAACTAATAATCAGGCTCACTCTCCATTACTCCTAGCTTTAGGCAACTCTATAACACCACAAGCACCACTGAAACAATCGTATCAATCAATATCAACAAAATAGCACCAACGTCAAATTTGGGTCATTCAGCGATACCCTTAACACAACAATTTGCATAACAGCACAACAACATCCAATCTCAACAACGGCCATAGGCCCACAATAGCAAATTAACAATAATAACAACACAATCCATGTGGGCCATTCAGCGGTACCCGGACAAAACAACAACACCACTTGGGCCATTCGGCGATACCCAAGACAACAATAGTAAGACATCAGCATACGACCAGGCAACAACCACAACCTCAACAATCACGATAACAATCAGCAGCATCAGGACTAACAACTTAGTCACAACGGTGGGCGCTAAGGCGCCGCAAGCAACACAACTAAACAGGCATGGCGCCCCCGAGGGCAAGCGCCTTCGACAACAGCAACAAATTGGCACGTATTATACGATCACATAACATATTTCCACAACGTCAACCAAGGGTCAACGGACAACATATCAAAACAACAAGATACACGGAGCAGCGCATAAGATCGAGAACAGTAACAATAATTTTCGGACCAGTAACAATTATTATCAGAAAAACAGCAACAATTATTTTTCTGAAAACAGCAGCAATTATTTTTCAGAAAATAGCAACAGTAACTTTTAGAAAAACAGCAACAGTAGTTTTCTGAAAACGGCAACGATTATTTCTCTTAAAACAGCAACAAAATTTTCAAAGACAGCGACAATATCTTCCAGAGAACAGCAATATTAGTTTTTAGAAAAACAGCAACATAGTCTTCAGAAAACAGCAATAATAGTTTTTCGAAAAACAACAACAACAATAACATCAACAACATCACAAGGAAGTTTACTAAATGCGTAAATATAGCAACAACAAGGCACACGGCACGGAAACAATGGCATAGCGTCACATGGCAACAACAACAATAGTTTTTCAGGAAGTAACAACAATAATTCTCACAAAAACAGTAACAATAGTTTTTAGAAAAACTGCAACAATAATTTTTAATAACACAACATTTACATATAACATAAAAGCATATCACAAGGTGTTCAAGATCAAGGATTAAGGAGTATGGCACTAAGAAAATCTTATGACTAAGAATCAGTGAACACCCAATGCACAAAAATTCAAACAGCACAACAGTCGCACATTGGACATATCACTAAAGACGGTACTCCTTTTACCTCAAAATATTTGTAAGCGGAAGTGCGAAAATGTACCATTTGAAATTACAGTCCAGATTCAGATGTCACAAAGTCAGAACACTTAATTTTTAAATTAGTTTAGAAAATTCGAAAAAAAAACCTCGAAAACATTTTTCCCCGGGATCCAAAAGAAGTAACTACGGCGTCCTTTCGAAAACCAAGCATTTTCCAAACCAGCAGAAAATCGAAAACCAAGTCCAGTGATATTAGTCATCAACTACAGAATAGCTCCTTAGAGAAGTGACACACACGCACGAAACATTTTATTTGAAGTTTTCAACACAATAAAAAACACGTCACAGAAATTGATTCTCTCTCTTCAAGACTAAACGACAGCTTAAATGGTTTGAGTAGAATATCCTTAAGAACATATGGCAATAAAAGCTGACTCAAAGAAGTTCGCAACAGGGTCCCAAAAAATAATTTTCAATGCTACTATCAGTATCCAACCATAAAATTGTCTATGAGTCGTTCAAAAGCAATTTTCAAAATCTCTTCATCCTTTAGACCCCAAACCACCAAATAGGACAACTCATAAAATAGCAGCAGTGTACAAAAGTAGGGACAGTAATAGTTATTTTTGAAAGCACTGACAGCGGCCTTAGGAAGCAGCAACAACAACTTTTAAAAAGGTAGCAACAATCCTTTTTCAGCAATAGTCGTTTTGCAGAAAACCATAACAATTATCCGAATAAAACAGCAACGTTATTTTCTGAAAACCGCAATGATCATTTTTCACAAACAGCAACAATTATTTAAATAAAACAGCAACAGCAGTATAAACAAAACAGCAGTAGCATTCGACTTTTTAAAACAGCATGGCATTTATCATTCAAACAGCAATAGCAAATATCTCAGGATAATCCACGAAACATTATCAACTAAGTACACAGGAACACGGTTAACATTTAAAACCTTATTACAACTAGTCAGCCCAAATGAATAGTTACATTAACATTTACAGTAATTAGTTAATTCGGCCCAAGTGCACAAGCGTCCAAAATGCACATTTTTAAATCTTAAGATTTTTTTTTTTTTTAAAACCACGCAACGCATATCACAAGAGTGCAACTGCTAAAACAAAATCCGACTCGTTTATAAAAGTGATTTTCAATGCTAATCTCGGTATCCAGCCGTAAAAGTGTTTAATGGATGTTCAAAAACAATTTCGGAACTCCCATTATTTTTCGGATTATAAAACTCTATAGCGCAATTCAAGAAGTAACGACCAAAAAGATTTTGTCATAACACTCAAGCATACAAGACTCCACCTTGAGGAAAATTAGGCAAATCAAAATAGCAATCACACGAGACGGTAGTCCTCAGCTAAAATTGTTACATCAAATTGCGGTCTTTTCCAAAAAGAGTTGAGGTCAAAATTATAGCACTCAATGAAGATATTTTTCGTTTGTAGTGATTAAAACGCTACGACAGTTATTAGTGCAGCAATAACTTAAAATAGTCCACCAAATAATTTTTTACAACGCATTCGGTTTTCAAACCTCAAAACACATTGCAGAGTAACAGGCAACAAGGTAAATCATTTTAGAAACACGCAGCAAGGAAAGTCAACAACAAGGACCACAACAAGAAAACACAGTCCACAAACCGAATACACAATAGAGCACACATCACTAGTAGGGAGGTCCCCACTAGTTCACTTACCAATGGAAACTTTTGGTGTACCTGCAATTTCAAACAATGGTCAGCACTCAAAAGACAACAGTTGGTCGTACACCGACACAACGACTCGACGACTTGGCCGGACGGACCAACCATTGCTCTGATACCACTAATGTAACACCCCGTTTCTATTCCTTAATTTGTACGTCATTATCAGAGTACTTTCGTTTTTTTTTTTTCAAAAATAATAATTTAATTAGTAGAAAAGGAATGTCACATTCTTCATTTATAAAACTCATCGACTACGCCATTAACATTTGGGTAAAACGCATTCGTCACCAAAAGTCGAACTTCAAAATATCTCGTCACAGCGGAAATAGCGACAACTCACCAAAAATCGCTCAAACACGTCTCACACATCAATAAAATTATTAACACAGTTAATTAAATAAGTCATCAACTTCAACCCCGCCCCCTAGGTGTTACAATATCAGAGAGCGACTCAAAACATCTCAACAGCTATAAAGGAAGGCAGCATGTCCTTCAATCAGAGTCACCTGCAGCGTTGCCACAATAGAGCAACATTCCAAGCAGAAGGGGTGAGAATTTTCAACAAAATATAATTAAGCATACAGCAGAGTAATATGAGCAAACTATCACACAACATCGTCACTAATATCAACTTCATCGTCGTTACACACAACACCAAACAAAATCACAATTCACGTCACCCGTCATAAAAAAAATGAATGCGCATGAAGATGCAACCCACACCTGGGCATATGCATGATGGTACCATACTCGTCATATAAGCCACTATGGGCACACCGTCACTGTTTTCTCGTCATAAATAAGCCACTATGGGCACACCGTCATTAAGAGGCCGAAGCCTATTCGTCATAAGATGCACATGCTATGAGACACTATGGACACATGTGCAATCACCAAAATTTACTCACCCGGAGTACTCATCATCACCACCATAAGACACTCATAGAGTGTATTCATCATAGTCACCATAGTAATATCACCACTCTTCATAACAATCACATTCAAAAATAATGTAGCAACATCTTTAAAATTATGGAATAAACATTTCACTTTACATCTTTAAAATTATGGAATAACATTTCACTTTCATACTTAGGAAGCGCCACAATTAAATTCGGGAAAAACATCTCATTTTCCAAGTGGAAGAAAACCTCACATTTTTAACCGGACAAAAAAAAGTAATAGGATCAAAGTCACCTTTACACGCCCTTCTCTTTTACAAAGTACAGAAATTCGGTTAACAAACGCAACAAATCGAAACTGAAAAACAGCGGCCATTTATGCGCAAAAGCAATAGCACTTTGACACAAATCAAAACTGAAAATGGTGGTCATCATTGCGCAAAACAGTAGGAATTTTTTATCCAATCGGAACTGAAAACAGTGGCCATTTAATTCGCAAAAACAGTAGCCATTTTACATCAAATCGAAACTGAAACAGTGGCCATTTATTTCGCAAAAACAGTAGTCATTTTACATCAAATCGAAACTGAAACAGTGGCCATTTATTTCGCAAAAACAGTAGTCATTTTACATCAAATCGAAACTGAAACAGTGGCCATTTATTTCGCAAAAACAGTGACATTCTATGGCTGAAACTGCAGCAAAAACAGCAACTTTAATTTGCAACACAGCAGTATTTTAATTGGTGAAAACAGCAACATTTTGTGGTGAAAACAGCAACATGACAGCATAATTAAAATACAGCAACAACACTACTTAATTGACAGCAACAGCACCATTAAAATACAGCAACAGCACTAATTAATTGACAGCAACAGCACAATTTAAATTACAGCAACAGCACTAATTAATTGACAGCAACAGCACAATTTAAATTACAGCAACAGCACTAATTAATTGACAGCAACAGCACAATTTAAAATACAGCAACAGCACTATTGTTTTTATAAAAACAGCAACAACAAATTTCTACAAAACAGCATATAAAAAAAAATATGGCAACCAGCAATACAAAATTCTGCAACAACACATGAATAATTAACAAAAACAGCAATACATTTATTTGACTCACAGCAACAATTCATCTCCTCACTTCATAGGGCAATTCGCATTTCAACATAATAATTCCACTCATCATTCCTCCTCACCTATAAGTTTCTAATTCAACCACTAACACAAACCCACAAACCCTCCATATACTCAATTATATTAAATTGAAAACCGCTCACCCTTACCTTTTCAAGAAGATGAATCGAATTCTAGAGGGCAGACACCTACAGAGCCACAGCAACAACGGGAAACCTCTTTTCTTCTTGATCTCGAATCCTTCTCTCCTTTTTCCTTCTTGATTTCGCGAATCCTCTCCTTCTTTCCCCAAGCTCACGGCACCTCTTCTCTCTTAGCACTCTAGGGTTTCAAATTTTCGTTTTGGAGCAAAAATGACTAGCCCTAGGCAAGTCCCTTCTCAAAACCCAGGTTAGTTGGATCATGGGCTTCACTTAAGCCCATTCCTCTCTATTTCGCCACTCCCCCCTACCATATGCTACCTCTTAAAATAATTCTAATAATAATAATAACCTTATAAATAATAATATTAATAATGCAACACCTAAATAATTTAATCAATTAATTAATTAAATTATTTTGGGCGTTACAAGAAGCAATACGAAGAAACACATAAAAAGGATTCAGTCGGAGGTCCTCTAGACTAATTCCTTCAAGATCGGAGATTTCTTCGAAAGCATCTAGATCATCAACAGGATCCTCAAACATCAGTTTCTCAGGGGAAGAAGTCTTGAAGGTCGGTGTCACAGCTTGGCCAACCGCCTCGGGTCGACTCCTCTTCATAACAATAGAAGATTCCAGGGAAGAGGCCTCTGAATTAACCACCTCTTTCCCCTTCTGAGGCCGACCTTCATACCCTGCTATCAGGTTTTGATCTCGGAGGAAAAGGCAAGGAGTGTGAAGAATTGCCGCTGGCAGTTGCCTCCCTCAATTCATGAAGAGCGGAAAGATATGACATTGCCGCTAAAAAGAAAAAGGATACGATACGTATTACAATAGGGTAAGACAGAGTAAAAATGAGAAGCCATCATACAAAAATCTACATACCAAGCACATCAAGAGAGTTCCCACGGGGAGCCGAGGAAACTACTCGGGTGTTAATCAAGGGGTCCCCCCGGGGTATAGACGACCATGACGGAAGGAGTTCCAGGGTCACTATATCGGTCCCGTACAACTGGGAGTGAGATCGAATGTAAAACTTAAGAGTTTCTTAAAGTGATCGAAAGACCAATTGAATCGAAAAACGGTGAAACCAATTCGTTGAGATCATCGAATAACCAATCCTCCAAAGGGCGGCCAAATTTCAAGGCCGGACGACGAAGAATTTATTCATAAATCCATCTATCAAAAAGGGCGTAAAAATATTTTTCGAAGAACTGAGTATCAGGTTTATAAAGCCGTGGCGAACTTTAATAGAATCTTTCCTGGAATTCGGCACCACATCATACAGGTATAGAGACAAATCCACTGATGCCAGGCGCTCGAAAATCCTCATCACCTGATCATACGCTCGCACACAACCCCAACCCGAAGGACTAATCTGCGAGGGGGAAACACGAAGGAACTCAAGCAGTTTTCTCTCAAAAGGGGTGAAGGGAGGACAGACCCCTGCCTCGGTGTAATCATATCCGAATGTATGAAAAACCCTGGTCCATCTCTGACAGGGTTACATACCGGTACTCCATATTGGACTCCAAATAAATCTCACTCCTCTCGTCGTCCTAAGCCTACCAGCGTCCAAAAGTCGGCTAGAAGAGAAGAGTCATGTTCTTGGAAGACGGTGCTCTGGGAAAGAATGTCCAGAGAAACCCAAGTAGTAGGGTCCAAGTCGGTATATGCAAGAAAAGCGTCTCGTCTCCTCACTTAAGGCCTCTTTTCCCAACCAGAGGAACCATCAATTGGGGGAGAATCCCGCTTCATTCGAGCTGACATCTTTAAACCCGGCCTAAAAAACTACAGAGGAAATTGATGTTAGGAGAGATCATAAGAAACTCCACAACTACACAGAGTGGGGAACGACCCTCTAATCTTCATCTCAGTCGGTCGTCTCAACCTAAAAGGCAAAGCAATAGGCACAACCCGAGACAGTGAAAGAAAGCATTAGGAACATACCTTGAAAATTGGAGAAATGACGTCGGCACTAGTGTGGTAGCTTCAAATAGACCTCGAGAAAACTAAGGCGGACTGAACAGAAGCTTCAAAGTACAAATTCAGCAAAAGTACGGACTATTACTCATATTTTTAGAAAATTATCAAGAATGACAGTTGTCACTCTATCCTCAGAACAAATCTGACACGTGCACAAACTTCCAGAAGAAGTGGACACGCTGCCAGAAAAAGGCACTTATAGTCAAACATACATTCACTCTCGTGCGCGGGTAACTGAAGAAGTAGCGCTAACTCAGGCTGAGGAACCAGCCGAATAAGCTCCCTCCTCTCGGAACGTGATCCTCCCTGATCATATCCCAACAAAATGTTGAGCTTCAAGCCAAGGTCCTCCTCATAAGGACCACCTCGGCTTAGTGGGCAATTGTTCCTGGTCGGGCAAAACCTCATGGAGAACAATCCACTGGGCCGAATAAGAATAATGGGCCGCAACGATATTCTTTGACCGACAAACCTATGGACGATGGAGATTAAAACCCAACATCCAACGGATGGGGTCCCATTCGCCCTCTTTGAACACTTCCACCTATAAATATGTGTTTTCATCAATGCGACAGGTACGCATTTATTACCACACATCACCATTCCCAAGGTTGACTTAAGCATCAGAGTGTGTCCAGTACCATCCTCCTCGCCGGATCAACACGAGCTGGAGCATCTCGGCAATGACTTGAGTGAGCTAGCTAACTACTCAGCTTGGCGGGCATCTCAGTCCTCAACCCGACCGAGACTAGTCACTACAAGAATTTAAGGTATTTCCGGCGGGCGATTTCCGACGAAATAAATCCGCCGGTAAATTACCGGCGGGCTAGGTCCCACGGTAAATTACCGGCGGATTTTTCATTCCTTATCAGCGAATTTTAAAATCTGAAAAATTACCGGCGGATTTTATGTGCTTACCGGCGGATTTTATATGCTTACCGGCGGATCATTTCAATGCGCCGGTAATTGCAATTACCGGCGGATAATTTCGGCAATTACAAAATAAAATTTTAAAAAAATCCGCCGGTATTTTCAAATAATCCGCCGGTAATCGTAGAAAATCCGCCGGTAACAACCAGAGGAAAAATCCGCCGGTAAGCAGGATTTCCGGCGGATAAATTTTAAATTTTGAAATTTAAAAATCCGCCGGTAAGCACCGAAAATCCGCCGGTTTGCATTTAGTCGTTGCGATGTTGACTGAATTCCGTCGGTAGTCAATGGAATCCGCCGGTACTGGCCATTACCGGCGGATTTGTGCGAGATAGCCGTTGGTGTGTTGCCTTTATATTCGAACCGCTTCCCTCACTCTTCACTCACTCTTCACTCTCTTCTCTAAAATCTCCCACTCTTCACTTTCTTCTCCAAAATCTCTCACTCTTTTCCTCTCAAATCTCTCACTCATACTCTCCAATCTCCATAAATTTCTCTACATATCTCTCTTCTATATTTCATCTTTCTTCTTCATTCTCATTCAATCTCTTCTATATTTCCTCTTTCTTCTTCCTTCTCATTCAATCTCTTCTCAAATCTTCTCCATACATACACTTCATTTTTCTCAATCTCTTCTCAAAATCTTCACACATTCATGCACTTCATTTTTCTCAAATCTCTTCTCTTCTCATATTTATGTTTTCTCATTACTCTTCTCTTCTCAAATATTCAGTCCACGAATTTAAATAATTAAAATAATATTAATTTTTTAAATAAACGAATTTAAATAAACGAATTTTAAAAAAAAGAAATAAGTTAAATAAGAAATAAATTAAAATAAACGAATTTAAAAAAAGAAATAAATTAAAAACAAATTAAAAAAATTAAATAATATTTTTAAAATAAATATATTACCGGCGGATTTTATTAAATTACCGGAGGAATTTTTTAAAAAAATATTTTAAAAAAATTAATTACCGGCAGATTTTGGGTGATTACCGGCGGACGAATTACAGGCGAATTTCCGGCGGAAAATATCCGCCGGTAATGTCCAATTTCTGGCGGATTTTGGCCATTACCGACGGATTTTGTCCGCCGAAAATCCTCGTTTTTCTTGTAGTGTGTAGTCACTAAAGTTCAATAAGTATTATTATTAACTCAATGTTCTGAAACCGTGCCCTTATAAAACAAGGGATAATGCAAAGCTTTAGAGATTAAGTCCTAGTTCCTAGTGTTGCTCCGCTAGGGTTGCGCTGCTAGGGTTTGTTTCCTTAAGGTTTGTTCATAGCTGTTGATAACTCACAGAAATGTGAGTTATTTACATTCATTCAAATAAGAATTATCTTGATCCATAAGTAAAGTATGCTTTAAAATGTAGTAGATATCCTCATATTAGACACTAAAGAATTCATGGATGTTAATTATAATTTGGGCACGCAAGTGCCAATTTTGTGGAATTTAATTTGTGTGCCTAGTGTGCAGGATATTCTTACGTATTTCAGTGCTAGGGCAGGTGCTACGACGGGTGCCGCGGCAGCATCACAGCGTCTATTTGGATAGGAGCGTGACTAGGCGAAGTGCCTCATTGAGCGCAACAGAAAAGGAAGCTTTATCTTCTAGCGAGCAAGGCGCCACCGTAAGCAACAAGCCAGCGTGATTTCTAGGGTTTGTTACAACAAACCGAATGCAAAAGGCCCAAGAGAGGCGCGTCATGGTACGAAGGCCCATAAATAGGCAGCTTACCCTAGAAACATATACAGAATTCCGTTGGAGAAAAAGAGAGACCGGGCCGAGAGTACGAGATACCTACCTCCACTAAAACGCCATACTTCTCCATTCGCAACCATCAACCTCCACACTCAGATACAAGATCACCGTTAACCAGAGCAACCAGCGTCGCGATAGCATCGCCAATTGGTAGTTGTGTAACGCCTTCATGGTCGTTGGTGTAACTCAGTCTCTAAGTGCTTTTACTATGTTGATGAATCTGTTTACGGTAACTTTGTGTTGTTTTATCATGTCTAAGCTCATCATGAGCTAAATCCTTTTATAGTCAAGACGATGGTGATATATACATGATCTTTTAGATTGCCTTAATGTGATTGATATGTGGTACTTCATTAGCTTGTGTGTTTCCATTGTTATAAACTCTTTTCGAACTTGATCACTTTGATTAGGGTAACATGCTTTAATATCTGGAAAGAATTAACGCGCTGATTTCGCAAGTCAATATAGTTTCCTAGCGAAGAATAAGAATATGAAGTTAGGGCTATAATGTGAACTGAAACAGGCTTTTCAACCTACGTAATGAACCTCAATGGGAGCTTAGGAATAAGGAAACATTGAAAACATTACGTTTCACAGTGATAGGAATATCCACTTTCATTCTGCACACTGAATGCTACCACAGCATCAATCACAGCACCGCATCTATGAGTGATTGATTATTGACCCTAGTCTTGGCTATCACCACCTCTCGTATTTTTACTCGTTCATATCTTGAGTTTCCCTGTCTGTTTGCTTGTTAGGTGTGAGTCTGTTCTGTTTTCTGTCCTTCTTCATTGTCCTTTGTGTTATTCTCTGCCTTTTTGTCACTGTCTCATGACCTTCTCCTTCCTACTTCTTCGTATCTAGGTCAGCGTCTCTGGTGTCGTCCTTCCTGGGTTTTATTTCAATCTCTTTGTTGTATCTTTTTCTGTCTTGTTGGTAGCTACGGCTTTTGGTTCAGCAATCCAAGAAGAGGAAGTGGATAACCCTGAAATGCTTCATGTTGAACTTGTATCTGAAACTTAAAATAGTAGTATTTCATTATCAAACAAAGCGCTTGTGGGAGAAGTAAGAACTACAAAGAACCAAAATATCAAAGCAGTCAAGGAGATAATATTCAAAGCGTCATCTCCGTTAACAAGGGGTTACATATAACAGAGTTGGGAAATATATGTTTTTGTTTCTTGGTTTATAATGAACTACTTAATGTGTTTGGATTATTGGTTCCCTCATGTTTCATGTTTTGATATAGATTTTGAGAAGGCCCCGTTTTGGATCCAGATCCAACATCTTCCTCTGAGGAATATGATTGTCCCATGTGCTAAGATTCTTCTTAATAAGGTTGGTGAAGTGCTTGAAGTAGAAAACACTATTATGGAAGGTATGATCTTAAGACCTTTCAATAGAGGAAAGGTGAAGATTGATTTGAACAATCCTTTACCTATTGGTTGTTGGGCTCCTAGAAGGGAACAACCTAAGATATGGGTGGCTTACAAGTATGAGAGGCTGCAATCCCTATGATACAACTGTGGTATTATAGGCCATAAATAGAAATCATGTCAAAACCCTACTGCTGTTGCTCCTTTTGACCCTTCCAAACCTAAATATGGCCCCGACAGTAGTGTAGGTACTCCTAGAACCATTCAATATGGCCCCGTCTCACGTGCTTTTTCTTGGGAAAAATAAAATGAAACAACCATACCCTTATTCCCTAAACTTGGTACCCACACAAATAACCCTAATCACTTATCCCATAAACCTGTTGCCCAGATAACTATCCCTAATCCATTACTACTTAAACCTGTTGCCTAGATCACCAACCCCAATCCCTTAGTTAGTAACCCTATTACCCGGATAAACAAACCTAATCACTCAAACCAACATCAAACTCCTTTGCCCGGCCTCTCAAAGGTGGATCTATGAGCTCGCCAACCTCAACCAGGTCTACGTCCTGAAGATATTAACCTGCTTGGGTTTCATAAGGAAGATATTGAGTTGAAGGAACTAGTGGTCATTAGAGTGAGATTGGGAAGAGAAGGAAATAAAAATAGAAGAAAGGAGAGAGAAGAGAGGGAAGAGGAAGGAAATAAAAAAGAAACGAGAGAGGACAGAGAAAAAGTAAAAGCAAAAATTAGAGAGGAAGGAAAAAAAAGTAAACGTTAAAGCTGTCATTTTTCGTCTTTTAGTGGATATTTTATAATTTTAACCACAAAACTAATACATGGCAAAATTAGTAAATGTCTATCATAGTTCACCCTATATCTCTCCCTTTAACTATTGGTTGGAAACGGATCTAGTACCTTAAGGGTGGGATGCCTTTGATGCGTTTTCTTTTATCTCATCTGTTGCACAAAACGACCTAGGTTGCACACCTGAATGAAGGAATCACATAACGTCGCTGGTACAGTTCCCTATAAATATGTTATCCCATCAATGCTTTAGGTACACATTTCTTATTGTCTGCCATTTTTTTTGAGCTGACTTTAGCATAGGTGTGTGTGCAGATACCACCCCTCTTGCCAGATCAACACGTAGGGTCGCATCTCAAAGCTTCGCCTACATATCTCGGAGTGTCGCTTGGACCAATCACATTATCACGCACTAGTAGCATCTCAACCCTGCTTCATTGACTAAAACTGACTTCGAGGACAGTTCAACACAAAAAGAAAAAAAAATTCTAGATCTCAAAAGCACGCCTAAGTAACAAAATTACTGATCTAAAATTAAAGTCAAATAAATCAAAATAAATTAGTTAATTACATCTATAGTCAAGTGTAAATTCTCCTCCTTAAAGAAATAATCGGAGTTCTCAATCTTTTTCTCCGAATAAGGCTTTATAATCTCATCCTACAAACTTGTGCAAGCATGAATGTTGAAACCTCCACCAAAAATAAACCTCGTCATTAGATGGCAAAGGATTTACAACTGGTTTTGCAACTTCGACAATTAGCAGAACTGAAAATTATATAACAAGATTCAAAAAATTTTTGGTGAGACAAGCAAGATTCAGTTATGGAAAAGGAGATCGTGAAATTTTATAAAGTTTGATTGTTATACCATGGACGGGTCTTCTACTACATAAAACTTGCAGGAACTCTGTACAAAAATTGCTCTAAGCTTCAATGGCTACTTTTTCTCATAGAAATTTACTCGCAAAAATTTATTATTTTTTAATTTTTTAATTATAAACAAACATTTATCAATTGAAAAATTGACATGGCATGCCAACTTGGCTTAATGGACTTAAAAGACGGTGTCACGTGCATTAAAAGAGTTACACATTAGTGTTTGAAAAGATCAATTTCAATTCGGTTAAAATTTCAAAATATAACAAAATAAAAAGACCAAAATTGCATAAACAAAATAGGAAGATCAAACTTGCAAATTTGGTAAAATGGGACCAAAAGTACATTCAAGTAAAAAAAAAAGAAGCATAAGTGCTTAGTCAATCAAGCTTTGGTTATCAAAAAGAATGGCAATTTTGATCAAACAATCCCAACTCAAAACAATAATAGAAATAGTAATAACAATAATAGTAACAATAAGAGGCTAAGAAAACAAAAGAAACGAATATTAATGTGTGGAACAGTGGCCGTAGGCAAACTATAGAAAAAGAAATTCCTTATAGTAGTAAAACAGGCCCCACATCGGATGGATTGTGCAAAATGGAAAGGCATCTAATCTGTATAAGCAAAGGGCAGGACAAGACACTATTTATACATGCAGACTGTATGGGTAATCAAGCAAAAAGCACAAGCACAACAAACTAACTGCTTTGGTCGGGGTTGTAATCGGTTATTACCGATTTTTTCATTTTCAGCCGATTTAGCAGTTGTGTCTGGTTTTTAAATGAGCAGTTATTGGGCTCACTTAAACCGGATTGGTATCAGATTCTCGGTCCGACCAGTTCAACCGGTCGCTCCATTTTGATAACCTTTCTTTTACTAAAGAGTAGCTTGAAGGAACGGCGTTGCTAGTGTTATGAATGCTAACCCTGTTCTGTAAGGGAGTAATAAGCTCTAACTGTCCACCGGTGGCCGTGGAACAAGTGACAAAAACCATAAATAACACTATTTTTTAGTGCCACACCATGAAGACAAAAAGAATATAGTAAATTGCATAGCCTCTTAATAGTGAAAAAGGCTATTTTCTAAAAAAAATTAATACATGGCTAGATTGTTCTCTGGTTTTATTCAGACAATGAAAGCTTGCTGGAAAATAATAACATATCAACAAACATATGGCTTGACTGTTCTCTAGTTGAAAGGTATGGTAAATAGTAAAAATGACAGTTATATAGTCCATAAAATCAGTATCAAAATTCAAAATCAGAGGCAAAGGACTCACAGTCATTCCCAGTCAAGAAATTCATAGAGACAAATAATGTCAATAGTAAAGAGAACATTATTATAATTGGAGCAACTGGTTTGACATAAAACTTCTATTGCAAGTTATAATCTAACCAATTCAACCAAAATTAACATAAAAGCAACACATAAGTCGTAACCACAACTTTGTCAAAAAAAAGTAGTAACCACAATCAGTATCCTTCTCTCCTTGGCTCTCACAAATAAGTGGGAGATAAAACAAATAGATATTAATGTCTTCTTAATGGGCATCTCTATGAACAAATTTTCATGATTCAACCTTAGATTTCTGAGCAAGGACAAAACACAAGTTTGTCGCCTTAACAGACCCCCTTAATGGCCTTCTTAAGCAGGCACCCAGGACTTGACATGAAAGACTCAAACACGCCCAAGACCAATATAGGTTCCAATTAAGTCGATTCAACCACTCTCTCTTCAATATGTCACTCTAACACTTCCAGAAATAGCTTAGTGTGTTAACAAGGTCTGTCAATTCTAATCTGCCCCATTTGATTCTCACTGGCGTTCAGTGCAGAGAATTCTAAGGTACCTAAGTGGCAAAGTCATCATGGCCCATTACTGCAACAGACTCCTACAACTGGTTATATATCCTTGTGTGCCTATGGTTACATTTGGTTCATGCATTTATCTAGGACCTAACTTGATCTCATGGAGCTCTAAGAAGCAAACATTGGTTGCACGATCTAGTGTTGAGGTGCTAAAGCCACTTTAGAGCTTCTTTGGATTCAATCATTGCTTCAGGAACTCAGTATACCATTTCAAGTGCCCATACTGCTATGTGACAAGCAGAGTGCACTCATGATTGCACACAATCTTGTGCAACATTCAAAAACTAAGCACTTCAAATTGGACATCCATTTTGTTCCGAAACGTGTGCTTGCCAAAGCTCTCACATTCAGCATGTTCCTACCCCAGGGAAAATAGCTTATTCATCACGGTTTCTTGATCTAAAGATCAAACTCAAAGTTGTTACACTATACATAACAGGTTGAGTTTGAAGGGGAAGTAGTAGAGTGAAGAAGTCACGCTTGCAACATGACTTGAGTGCCACAACAGCAACTGAGTTAGTAAGCCAAACCATCCAACAAACAGTTGGTGTGCTGAAGTCATTAGCTGACTAAGAGTTAATTATAGGCAGTTAGAGTGTAACAGAATCAATTCAATGAAATGCATTCTATGAATTCTCTACAATTTCATTACATCCTTTCAAACCAGCAAGTAAATTCACATGCATTTGACAACCCATTATCCCACACCCTTAAAAATCAGTCTTCAACAAACTGAATATCACTATTGCTTTATGCCTTTGAGTCAATTTTTCAGTACTGTGAGCTTCCATATGACCATGTCAACCAATAGTACCAAAGAGAGAGAATTAATGCTTGGAAGACATCCATAAAAATAACAAAAAAAAATTATAAATTGAAAATTCATTAACTAATTTTTCCAACAAAGCTTTCAAACTTTTAAAGAACAAAAAAATATTAAGAACTATAAATCTATTCCTTTCCTTTTCTCTGTTCTAAATCAAAACAACAAAAGCAGATAAATCATAATTTCAGATATCTTAAGAAATGGAACATAAATAAAAAATCTCAAGAACCTTCAGATCATCATCATGAGGCCCATAGGGTAATTGCGATCTGATAGAGCGGAGAGAGAAGGGAAGACAATGCGAGCAGCAAACAAGAGAAACGTGATTCAGATTGAAAACTATATATTAAAGAGCATCATGGAATGATAACCCCGTTAGATTCAGATTGGTATTACTATCCACACGTTTGTTTCTTCTTCCTCGCCGCTTCCGGCACTTTCTTCTCTCTCTCTCTCTCACTGCCACTTTCTCTTCTCGCTTCGTTACCCTAATTATCCATTACCTCCTTTGCCCTCCTTTTATATTCCCGTTTTGTTTTTTTACTAGTGTACGGGGTCACTAAATTTTCTTTCAAACGTGTTACCGAAAAAAATAAGTAAATAATTTGTACTAAAATATTAATTAACTAAAAAATAAATAATCATATAAAAATTAAATAAACAACTAAATTTTCTTTCAAATGTGTATTTAACAAATATCTATAATAGATTTATCAAAAAAAAAACATAGATTTATACGTTTGATAAATTTTTTAAAAAAATTATTAATGCAATTGTGATGCTAGTGTTCCTTGCTAGTTATAAACATCCTAATATATCGTTTGTTATAAATCTATTAGTAACATATATTTCTTCACCTACATGAAGACATTGGAAATGTGTAAGCATATACTTCGTTACCTCAGGTACAATAGATATCGGTTTATTGTATTCAAATTCATTCAAATAAGAATTGGAGGAAATGAGGCATTTTGCTTATCATAACACCGAATTGTACAAGGCCAAGACTAACGCTTGGCATGAGAAAAAAAATTCAAAGGAGAGAGCTCATTGAAGGAGGACAGGTTCTGTTTAAATTGTTCCTTGAAAAACTCAAATCAAGATAGTCAGGCCCTTACAAGATGTTGAAAGTAGATCCTCATGGTGCAGTGGATTTGTTTAATGAAGCCACTGGTTCAGCATTTAAAGTCAATGGTCAGAGGGTCAAACAATTCTTTGGAGAGCCTGTAGTGAGGGACAAAGTCACCACAGAATTGCAAGACCTCTAACATTAGAGGATAGTCTGGCTAAGGACTTTTAAACCAAGCGCTATTGGGAGACAGCCCAGAGTTTTCAAACTAATAAAATGTGTCTTGTTTCTGTTTTTGTTGTTGCAGGATTATTAATTAAATTGGTGTTCAAGCTTGGTCTTTGATGTGGTAGCCATGATGTTGTCGCAATGGGTGCAGCATTGATGCTGCAGCATCTGCTGTAGAGGTAGTCTGTTGTGTGTTAAGTGGAAATTTTGAATTTTGAGCTTTTGCTGATGTGGCAAAACTATATGGTCTTATCCATCTAACCCCACCACAAGTACCACCACTTGTCCCACCTATCACATTCTTCCTGCCACATCACGACCTGCAACAGTCATCTCCATTAAAACCGCTTACTCCCCATAAAACAACCCTCATCTCTCTCATCTAACCCACCATTGCTTTCGCATTTGTTCCCTTACCCGTGCAAACTTCCCTTTTCATCCCCAAACTGCTCTAAACTTCCACCAAATCCCTAAAACCAGTCACGCATTTGCACCCAAAACCCCTAATTTATCAACTTCATCGTTGTTGTTGAGTGTCGATCATACCGAGGCGAAAGCAGAGTGTCATCAAAAAATTTGGGAGACACAACACAATAGTTGATTTTGCTGAAACAAGCACATCAAGGAAAAAAGAAGACTAAGGCAGTTGGCAATGGGCCTGAAGTTGAGGATAAGTTCAAGAAGGTGAACTTTTGGGCTAAACGAGGTTTTGATTTGAAGAACGCGCCTGATGCATTCACATCTTGTGTGAAAGCTTTGGGTTGGGAAAATCTAATCAAGCATCCATCATCCTTCTATTTCTCGGTTGTTCGAGAGTTCTTTAAGGGTATTCCAGAACCGAAAGGAGGTAAACCTAAGTTCTACTCAGTAGTTAGAGGAGTGCCAGTTAGTTTTGATTCTAGAGCAATAAACAAGATGTATGATCTTGATTATAATGTGTAGATATCTTGTATTGTATGCAGCACTTGTATTGTAGGTCAAGGTTTTGATGATGAAAAAGACCAAGAGCTAAAATGACAAAAGTAAAAGTTGACCTAAAGCCAAAGGTGATGAAAGTGACAAAGTATAAAAGTCACAATCCAAGACCATCAAGCTCAAGGACTGAAAGATTCAAGATGTAAGGGTAGTCCTTAGAAATAAGGGTAGTTCTTAGGGTTTGGGTGCGTCTTAGGAAAAATTGTAAGCTCTTACGAAGGTCAGCTCATCTCTCAAAAGTCTCACGTCTTAAATGTTTTTCAAAATGCATGCATGAACACATAAACTTAAAAACCATTTTGAAAACACTTTGGAAAAGAAAGAAATCGATTCAATATTTTTTACTAATCTTCAAAATCGATTTCCAACACAATTTGAAAATGTATAATCGATTGTAAATGTTTTTCTCACATCACTTCTTTCATGGCATAAATCGATTCCCAAGCAAATCCTTTTTAAAAGGAAGAATCGATTCATACCTTCTCTTCTAAACTTAGAAATCGATTCCTACATGTCTCAGGCAAGCCAAGAATCGATTCATACAAAATTCCATTGAGTATGGAATCAATTCCTAGCCTTCCTGGATCTCAGGAATCGGTTGTTACTATTTCCTAAGTAGGGAAAAATCGATTCCTACTTAAAAGAAGTCAATAGAGAATCGATTCCTATATCCAATGCAATTCAACAAAGAATCGATTCCTACATCTTTTTTAACGCAAACCTTATTTTTTCATAGCCTATAAATAGAGGCCCCATAGCCTCCATTTCTCACCAACCCATTCTCATAATCTATAACTTCTGAAAAACTCTTTATATTTTACTTGTGTTCTTCTCGCACCGCTGTTCCGTCAAGAGCTGATCTTTCGCTAAGAGTTAGTCGGGGTTGCGTTCTTCAAGTTGTGATATCTGCCTTCGTTAGAGGTATTTCTGTATTTACTTTATTGTTATTTTGTTATTGTGATTTGTACTAGAGAGTGGGGTATCTCTCTAGGGGTAGCTGCATGTACTAGGAAGTGGGGTATCATTCTAGGGCAGTTGTTTGTAACAAGGGTGGGGTATCTCTTGTTGTTGTGTTGTTAGATTTGAGGGCTCTATATAGGTGGGGTATCCTGTAGGAGAGTGCTTGAGTCTGTAAAGGTTTTCTGAGGCACCTGTAAGCCATATTGTTTGGTTAGTGGAAAATCTCACAAGGGTGTGAGGACTGGACATAGGTCACTAGGAGGTGACCGAACCAGGATAAATCTCTGCGTGCTTTACTGCTTTCCTGCTTTACTGTTTTACCGCTTTATTGCTTTATCTTCTAATTCCTTCGCTTCCACTTAACCTGCGCGAAAATTGATCTAAGTCGTTGAAAAGGGGAAAACGTTTTCAAAAGTTTTTAAATCTCAATTCACTCCCCCCTCTTGAGACTGAAGCCACTTGGCAACAAGTGGTATCAGAGCTAGACTCTTGTATAAATGGCCTAGCAGCTTCAAGAGAAATGGCTTCAGGTTGGTCTACGCAAGAGGGTGCATCTCTTTTCCGTCCTCCGGGATTCAACGGAGAAGACTATGCATATTGGAAAGAAAGAATGAGAATTTTTATTGAAGGGGTAGACTTAGATGTTTGGGATGCTGTGGAAAAAGGACCTTTCGTCCCCACACACATAGTAGATGGTATTCTTACAATAAAAAGTAGAAATGAATGGTCTGATGATGAGAAAAGAAAAGTGCAACTTAATTTACGTGCTAAAAATATTATTACTTCTGCTTTGAGTGCCGATGAATTTTTTCGAGTTTCAAACTGTAAATTTGCCCAAGAAATGTGGGATAATCTTCAAGTTACTCATGAGGGTACAAGTGAAGTGAAAAGGGCAAGAACAAATACTCTTACCAGAGAGTACGAATTATTTAGAATGAATACAGGTGAAACAATATCAGAGATGCAGAAAAGGTTCACTCACATAGTGAACAAATTGGGTTCATTAGGAAAATCATTTCCTCCTGAAGACTTGATCAACAAAGTGCTAAGATGCCTAAACAGAGAATGGTAACCAAAGGTGACTGCAATAACTGAGTCAAGAAACTTGACTACCATGACTCTCGCCACCTTGTTTGGGAAACTACTAGAGCACGAGTTAGAGCTCACTCGCCTAGCAGAGCATGAAGGAAAAGACAAGAAGAACAAAAACTTAGCTCTCAAAGCTTCCAGTTCAAGCTCATCCGACGATAGTGATGATTCGGAAGATGAAGATGAAGACGAGGAGAAAATGGAACTAATGGTTAGTAAATTCAAAAAGTTCATGAGAAGGGAAAAATCTCTCAAAAAGAATTCTCCAACCAAAATAGGCTCAAGCAAGGAAAACCTCTCAAATCCACCAACTTGCCACGAATGTGGAAAATCCGGACACATAAAGATAGAGCTCCCAAAATTACAAAGAAAACGATCAAGGTTTGAGAAAAAAGGATCCAAGAGAAACAGGAGTAGAAAAGCCTATACACAGCATGGGAAAGCAATGACATGAACTCATCAGATAAATCAGAAAGTGAAAAAGATCAAGTTGCTCTCATGGCCGACCACGACAGCGAAAGTGAAACTAAGGTATATTCTAACTCTGAAACTTTGCAAGATACTTATGATGAACTGTATGAAGCATTTACTAAGTTGCATGATAAATCCTTAAAATTAGCTAAGGCATTAAGTAAATCCAAGAAAGTCATCACTCATCTTCAAAATGATATTATTGCTTTAACTAAGGAAAAACTAGAGCTTAGAAAAGAAAATGATAGTCTTGCATGTTTTAAAGCAAATTACGTTTGTGATAGATAGATGTGTTGATTTTGAAAATAAAGTGCATGAGCTAGAATGGACTGTAGAAAAATTGTCTAATGCACAACATGTGCATCATAGAAACAATCTCATAAAAAGGCATGAGCATTATAAACCAAAGTTTTCCACTAGATCATATATTAAATGTTATTATTGTGGTAAACCTGGACATACAGCTTCCGTTTGCAGAGCAAGAGGTATACAAAATATGAAAAAGGTATGGGTTCCCAAAAGGACCATACCAAACACTAACCCACAAGGACCCAAAGAGATTTGGGTACCGAGAACCTTGTTTTAGATCTTTGCAGGTATGCTTCAAGGTATGGGGGCAGATTGATACCTTGACAGCAAAGACTCAAAGCGCATGACCGGAGATGCAATAAAGTTCTTAACACTCACCCCCGGAAAAAGCCGTCATGTGGCTTGTGATAAATAGAAGAAGAATCATCGGTAAATGTCAGATTGGTTAAAATTTTATTCACCTCTATTTTGAAAATGTGCTTAAGAATAGTTTATTATGTCAAATATGTGACTACTGAAATAGAGCAATTCCTGAACCTCATTTCATGCATCTTTAAAGAACAATATTTATAAGGCATGAAACAACAAAGTATTCTGGTCATCCCTCTAGGACTAAGCATATAAAAATTATATATCACCTTCTTAGAGGTTATGGTTAGAAAGGCGATAGTGTGATTGAGTCAGTTGAATCGTCAAAATCAGCTAGTTGATATTTTTCACAAATCCATTGCAAAAGAAAATTTGGTTCTTCATTTAAATGAGTTTTCAATTAAATGTTTTTTTTAAAGTGATTCTGTAAAGAAATGTAAAATCGTGACTTGTGAATTTCTGCAGTTGAAGTGCTATTTTTTTAATCCATCTTACAATCAACTGCTAACTCTGGTACTTTTTGAAAAATACATGCTCACAATCGTTGTTTATCTAGAATAATCTTTTTTCAAAACTCTACTTCCCATATTCCGGCTGCCATCACCAACTTTCAAACTAAGCAGCATGAAATGTATGAAGCTTAAACAACTGCTTCACGAATTTTTGAGACTCATGATTAGCCTTTACCTGGGTTTGATAAAATATTCTCTTCATGGTCTCAAATATGTTTTTCTTCAAGTTTTGATGATCACTTACAAATCAGCAATGGCTCTTTTACCTTGTCAAATAGTTGTGACATTCGATTCGCAAACTCTATCATATATCGACCCTTTTGATCATGACAAAAAGGTGGAGAAATATAGGGTCACATAAAGCATAGAACTTGTCATATTGCATCCAGTCAATAAGTCAGGGGGAGCATCATGATAGGGGGAGCATCATACATATATGCATTATCTGTTTTGAACTAACCTCCCACCTTAAGATGAGTAAAGTTTTGTCATCATCAAAAAGGGGGAGAATGTAGATATCTTGTATGCAGGACTTGTATTGCAGGTCAAGATTTTGATGATGAAAAAGACCAAGAGCTAAAATGACAAAAGTAAAAGTTGACCTAAAGCCAAAGGTGATGAAAGTGACAAAGTATAAAAGTCACAATCCAAGACCATCAAGCTCAAGGACTGAAAGATTCAAGATGTAAGGGTAGTCCTTAGGGTTTGGGTGCGTCTTAGGAAAAATTGTAAGCTCTTACGAAGGTCAGCTCATCTCTCAAAAGTCTCACGTCTTAAATATTTTTCAAAATGCATGCATGACACATAAACTTAAAAACCATTTTGAAAACACTTTGGAAAAGAAAAAAAATCGATTCAATATTTTTTACTAATCTTCAAAATCGATTTCCAACACAATTTGAAAATGTATAATCGATTGTAAATGTTTTTCTCACATCACTTCTTTCATGGCATAAATCGATTCCCAAGTAAATCCTATTTAAAAGGAAGAATCGATTCATACCTTCTCTTCTAAACTTAGAAATCGATTCCTACATGTCTCAGGCAAGCCAAGAATCGATTCATACAAAATTCCATTGAGTATGGAATCGATTCCTAACCTTCCTGGATCTCAAGAATCGATTGTTACTATTTCCTAAGTAAGGCAAAATCGATTCCTATTTAAAAGAAGTCAATAGAGAATCGATTCCTAGATCCAATGCAATTCAACGAAGAATCGATTCCTACATCTTTTTTAACGTAAACCTTATTTTTTGATAGCCTATAAATAGAGGCCTCATAGCCTCCATTTCTCACCAACCCATTCTCATAATCTATAACTTCTGAAAAACTCTTTATATTTTATTTGTGTTCTTCTCGCACCGCTGGTCCGTCAAGAGCTGATCTTTCACTAAGAGTTAGTTGGGGTTGCATTCTTCAAGTTGTAATATCTGCCTTCGTTAGAGGTATTTCTGTATTTACTTTATTGTTATCTTGTTATTGTGATTTGTACTAGAGAGTGGGGTATCTCTCTAGGGGTAGCTGCATGTACTAGGAAGTGGGGTATCTTTCTAGGGCAGTTGTTTGTAACAAGGGTGGGGTATCTCTTGTTGTTGTGTTGTTAGATTTGAGGGCTCTCTATAGGCGGGGTATCCTGTAGGAGAGTGCCTGAGTCTGTAAAGGTTTTCCGAGGCACCTGTAAGCCTTGTTGTTTGGTTAGTGGAAAATCTCACAAGGGTGTGAGGACGTAGGTCACTAGGAGGTGACCGAACCAGGATAAATCTCTGCGTGCTTTACTGCTTTCCTGCTTTACTGGTTTACCGCTTTATTGCTTTATCTTCTAATTCATTCGCTTCCACTTAACTTGCGCGAAAATTGATCTAAGTCATTGAAAAGGGGAAAACATTTTCAAAAGTTTTTAAATCTCAATTCACCCTCTTGAGACTGAAGCCACTTGGCAACATAATGGACTGATGTTTGAAAAGAAAGTTGAGAAATTTGGAAAAAAAAGGAAACAGATGCAGTCAAAAAGCATATTTGTAACATCCCCAAAGTGGTTAAGTTTAGTTCTTGTGATTAGTTGATAATTTTAATAAATTATTGCTAATCAAGTTGTTTGATTGATTGTTGAGTCCATAATTGGTTATTAAATATTGATTGAACACATGGTTAAATGAAATAATTAAAGTACATTGTATGCTAGTTTGAGTAGGTTGCATTGGGTAGTGTATGAGTAATAGTGGGGGGTGCTAGAAACACAAGGGTACAATGGCGATTTCCACCCAAGTCACTTAACCTTCAGCTGGAACCAAAAACATACCACATCCTCAAATTCAGCACTTTCCTCATTTTGAGAAACAAACACACACAACACTAGAAAGAGAAGAAACTTCCAAACCCTTGACCACTCCATGGTAGCACCAAGAAATCAGCCATCCTTTCACTCTCATTCACCCTCCTCTTTCTATCTCAAGCTATTTCTCCTCCTAAAAGATAAAGAAAGTTCACTCTCACTCCTTCTCCTCTTCACCAATTTTTGAATTTGCATGTTGAAATGGGAGGTGGGATTTGAAGTTATAATGGTTGCATGTTAGTTTTGGGTGTTGGGTTGTGTTCTGGGGGAGCTACATTGTTGATTGGAGAGCTAAAGATGAGAGATTGGCAGCCAGGAGTCAAAATTGCTTCACTTAGGAGCTTTGTGGGTGTTTAGGAGCTTGTGTGTGTGCTGAAATCTTGAAGTCCTTGCTTGATTGTTGTTGTTCAACTTATTTAAGGTGAGTTCTTCACGAAATTTCATGTTTGTTTGATGTTTTGGTTATTGCATGTTGTTAATTCTGGAATTCCTGTGATGCATGTACTATTTGAGTTGCTGGATTTATAGTAAAATTCATTGGGAAGTTGAGAATACTAAAGTTGTGATTGAAGATAAGTTGCATGTTGAATGTCACAATGTGGCTTTATTTTAATGTTTGCTTGTATGAAATTGATGCATAATCTCAGTGTATTTTTGTTGTTTGTCGTGAATATTATCGGTATGATGTGTTTGAGGTTCTGTTTATTGAGTTGGATGAGCATAAGAATCAAAGGAAGAAGGAAAAAGAGCCAAGTTTTCGCAAAATCTGCATAATCTGCACTTGCACTGCACAGGTCGCGCCACGACCCGAGATGTCGCCTCGCGACCATTCACGAAATGTGAAGTAAACGGTTCTGGACCTTATCACGACGCGATGGGACAAGGTCGTGTCGCGACCATGTGCAAATTTTCAGCAAAAGTACATACATACTATTTTAGCGATAACTTTTGATCCGGGAACCCGATTGAGGTGTTCTCAGATGCGTTATAAATATTATTAAAATTCATTTGCTTCCTGTGTGATGGTCCTATTTATATAATAGTAGTGTTGGGATTTGATAAAGTCTTATTTTATGGTTTATACCTCGAATTGAACATTATGTATCGAGTGAGAAAACGACCTAAGTGTCAAGTAAAAGCATAAAACACCAAGGGGAAGACGATCCTAGTTAATAGCACACTAGGGGAGGGAAGTCATGACCCCAGAACCTAAGCTCAGACAAGAATGACTCGGCAATCAAATATTATTGGGTGGGTTCTCCGGGGGAAGGGTGTAGTCTTTGCCCGGAGTTGTGCTAAGAAAAGTGAAAAGATAAAGAAAACACCAAGAGATTAAGTTTGAGGGGTCCCGAAAGAATTTACTGAGATTGTAAATCTCATTGTATATATTGTGGTGTTTTTACAGATGAGCAGAGTACGACCAAGCAAATAGAGAAGAGTAGCTACTGTACCGGGCTACAAGAGTTTGAAGGATCCTACGGGATCGAGTTTGTATTTGCTTAGTCTTCCCTAAATTTTGTAATATGTAATATTACGATATGTTAATTTTGATTGTATAATCAAAGTTATTGTATTTAGCAAATCGTACTCTCGGGGTTGAACAAGTTTTTTGAATAATGACTCATGTTTAACTGCTTTCAGTTAAGTCATTAAGTACTCATTTTGGTATTTTATACCCTTTTGGAGTAAGTTTATGCTGGTTTCTGCCATCAAGTAAGGTTATGTTCAATTCCTTAAGTAAGTTCGCGACTCTGATTTATATTGAAATGGCAAACATTCTAAGTTTATGACGTCTAAATTTAAGGATGTTACAATATCAATGGTGATGGTGTTGCGTGGGATAAGAATACAGGTTGAGAGTTTAAAGTAAAGAGGGGAAGTCTAGTTCATGATGTTATGGTGTGGTTTAACTTCATTAAGCACTCCCTTCTGCCTACATACCACACCACTACTGTAGAAAAAGAACGTATGATCTTGCTAGACTCTATCCTACGAGGAAAAGGAATAAATATTGGTAGGTTGTGGCTAGAGAGATTCAAGTGTGTAAGGAGAAAACAGCAGGATATCTAGTTTTCCCTGCCTAATTATTGACTTGTGTGTCAAGGCAAGGGTTGAGATCATCAAAGGAGAAGAAAAAGGAAACCCACTAGGAGAATTTCCAACTATACTCAAGTAGTCTGTTACTGCAACATCAGGAAGTGATGCTTTGCTGGGAATTTAAGAAGAATCATTTTGAATGGGAAAAGAAAATTTTTTATGAGAACTTTAAAGGCAAAATTCAGAGGTAACCACCAGGTTTTCCTGATTGGGTGCTTGAAGAAGAACTATGAGATGAAGAAAGGAGGGAAGTTGAAGAAAAACTGGAACTTGGACTTAAAACTGAATTGGAACCAGAGGCAGAGCCAGTAGCAAAGAAGAAGAAAGTCTCTGCTTCTGCTATAAATAAAAAAGGTAAAAAGAAGGTTGTCGAGAATGTAGATGGGTTACCGTCGTCTGATGATGGTGACTCTTGGAGTGAGGAAGAGAAAGAGGAGAATCGTGAAATAATGCAAGAGTTGGAAAAAGAGAGTGAAGAGGAAGATGAGACTACTTAAGAAAGTTGAAAGGAAAGGGAAGAAACTGAGGAAGATAGTGATGTGGAAGAAATGGAGATGGAGATTGACCCAAGGAAGCTGCCACCAACATCCATTACCAAAAAACCTACCCAAAAATCCAAAACCCCTTCACCTACCTAAAGCACAAAAACACAACCATCACCTCAACCACCTGTGGATAACTTGTGTTGCAGGTAACCTGATATTGCAGGATGTGTTTTGATGATGAAAAAGACAAAGGTAAGATTGACGGTCAAAGTCAATAAAAGTGACTAAACGTCAAAGTCACAATCCAAGACAAGCAAGCCAAGAACTGAAGATTCAAGTTTAAGGGTAGTTCTTAAATATAAGGGTAGTCCTTAGGGTTTGGGTGTGTCTTAGGAAAAAGTGTAAGCTCTTTCAAAAGGTCAGCTCGTATCTCAGAGTCTCACACACTCACAAAGTCTTTTTAAAGGTGCATGCATATTTACGTAAACATTCTTATCACCTTTTAAATAACAAAATCGATTTTCCTCATGCATAAACAAATATCAAAATCGATTTTCAGGTAAAATAGAAAAGCTATAAATCGATTTTCAGGTCATGTTTTATAATACACAAATCGATTTCTGAGCCAAATATTTTTTAAGGGAAGAATCGATTCCCAACCTTTTGCACATAACTGAGAATCGATTCCCACTTGTCTCAGGCAAGCTGAAAATCGATTCCTACATTTTTTTCACTAAGTATAGAATCGATTCCTAGCTTTCCATGACACTCAAGAATCGATTTCCCATATTTTACAAACAAAGATAAAATCGATTCCTTACCTAAATAAATCGATTCCTAGATCAAATACATTTTAACAAAGAATCGATTCCTACATCATTTTCAACGTAAAAATGAATTCCTCATAGCCTATAAATAGGCAATGCTTCACGTTCATTCTTACACAACCCATTTCACGAATCAGAGAACTTTTGAGAAAAACTCTTTACGCTTTTACTTTTGCTCGTCACGCACCGTTGGTCCGTCTGAGCTGATCTGTTGCTAAGAGTTAGTTGGGGTTGTATTCTTCAAGTTGTAATATCTGCCTACACTAGAGGTATTTCTGCATTTACAATTGTTTATTATTTAATTGTTGTGTTTTGTTCTAGGGAGTGGGGTATCTCTCTAGGGTAGCTGCATGTACTAGGAAGTGGGGTATCTTTCTAGGGCAGTTGATTGTAACAGGGGTGGGGTATCTCTTGTTATTGTTATAGGGCTCTCTATAGGTGGGGTATCCTAGGAGGAGAGTGCCTGAGTCTGTAAAGGTTTTCCAAGGCACCTGTAAGCCTTGTTGTTGTTTTAGTGGAAAATCTCACAAGGGTGTGAGGACTGGACGTAGGTCACTAGGAGGTGACCGAACCAGGATAAATCTCTGCGTGCTTTACTGCTTTCCTGCTTTACTGTTATACCGCTTTACTGCTTTATATTCTAATTCCTTCGCTTCCACTTAACCTGCGCGAAAATTGATCTAAGTCATTGAAAAGGGGAAAAACATTTTCAAAAGATCTGAAAAGTTTTAAATCTCAATTCACCCCCCCTCTTGAGACTGAAGCCACTTGGTAACAAGTGGTATCAGAGCTAGACTCTTGTATAAAGGGCCTAGCAGCTTCAAGAGAAATGGCTTCAGGTTGGTCTACGCAAGAGGGTGCTTCTCTTACCCGTCCTCCGGGATTCAACGGGAAAGATTACGCATATTGGAAAGAAAGAATGAGAATCTTTATTGAAGGGGTAGACTTAGATGTTTGGGATGCTGTGGAAAAAGGACCCTATGTCCCCACACACTTAGTAGATGGTATTCTTACTATTAAGAGTAGAAATGAATGGTCTGATGATGAGAAAAGAAAAGTGCAACATAATTTACGTGCCAAAAATATTATTACTTCTGCTTTAAGTCCTGATGAATTTTTTCGAGTTTCAAACTGTAAATCTGCCCAAGAAATGTGGGATAATCTCCAAGTTACTCATGAGGGTACAAATGAAGTGAAAAGGGCAAGAACAAATACTCTTATCAGAGAGTACGAATTATTTAGAATGAATACAGGTGAAACAATACCAGAAATGCAGAAAAGGTTCACTCACATTGTGAATCAGTTAAGCTTGTTGGGTAAGTCATTTCCTGCAGAGGATCTAATCAACAAAGTTCTGAGATGTCTGAATAGAGAATGGCAACCTAAGGTTACTGCTATAGCTGAATCAAGAAATTTAGTTACTATGACTCTGGCTACTCTGTTTGGTAAACTTCAAGAGCACGAACTAGAACTCACTCGTCTAGCTGAGTACGAAAATACAGATAAGAAAAAGAAAAGCTTGGCTCTAAAAGCATCTTGTTCTAGTCAATTTGATGATAGTGACAACTCAGATGATGAAATTGATGAAAGTGAAGAGAATATGGCTCTTATGGTTCGGAAGTTCAAAAGGTTCATGAAAAGCAACAACTATCCAAGAAAGAACTTCAAATCCAAAAAGTTCTCCAGCAAAGAAAGTACATCCGGTCCTCCTACTTGTTATGAATGCGGGAAACCCGGGCACATGAAAATGGAATGTCCTAATCTACAGAAAAAGGACTCCAAATCTGAAAAGAAGGCATTCAAAAATAACAAAGGAAGAAAAGCCTACATCGCATGGGAAGACAGCTGCATGGACTCATCAGATGAATCAGAAGATGAAGAAGCTCAAGTTGCATTAATGGCTGATCATGAAAGCGAGAATGAAAACGAGGTAATTTCTAACCCCGACTCTTTACAAAATGCATATGATGATTTATATGAAGCTTTCACTGAGTTGCATGATGATTCTATGAAATTAGCTAAGGCATTAGATAAATCAAAGAAAACCATTGCTAAACTTCAAGATGAAGTTAATATTTTAACTAAAGAAAAATTAGAACATAGGAAAGAAAAACTTGTGTATGTTAATGAAAATTATGCATGTGATAAATGTACAGAACATGAAAAGAAAATCAATGAGCTTGAATGTACAATAGACAAAATGTCCAAATTGCATCTTAGGATTCAGAGAAATAATTTTGTGAAAAGCAATATGCATCATAGACCTAAGTTTTCCACTAAACCTTATATTAGATGTTACTATTGTGATAAACCTGGACATACAGCTTCTGTTTGCAGGGCAAGAGGTAAGCAAACTATGAAAAAGGTATGGGTTCCCAAAAGGACCATACCAAGCACTAACCCACAAGGACCCAAAGAGATTTGGGTACCTAAAACCTTGTTTTGAACCGATGCAGGTATGCTTCAAGGTACGGGGGTCAGATTGGTACCTTGACAGCGGATGCTCAAAGCACATGACTAGAGATATTACAAAGTTCCTAACTCTTACCCCCAGATCAAGCGGTCATGTGACTTATGGTGACAATAACAGAGGAAGAATCCTTGGTGAAGGTAAAGTTGGTAAAGACTTATCTACTGCTATTGATAATGTGCTCTATGTTGAAGGTCTTAAACATAATCTTTTAAGCATTAGCCAACTTTGTGATAAAGGAAATAGAGTAATATTTGACTCAGGTTCATGCATCATTGAGGATAAACAAAGTAAACAAGTTAGAATGATAGGAAATAGAGTAGAAAACATATACATGATGAGCTTAGATAGTGTTTCATCACATAATGCATGTTGCCTCATTAGTAAGGAAGAAAACTCTTGGTTATGGCACCGTAGGACAGCTCATATTCATATGGATCATCTTAACAAGCTAGTGTCTAAAGATCTAGTTAGTGGTTTGCCTAATATCAAGTTTGAAAAAGATAAATTGTGTGATGCATGCCAAAAGGGTAAACAGGTAAAAGTGTCATTTAAATCAAAGAATATTGTGTCTACTAACAAACCTTTGCAGCTGTTACACATGGATCTATTTGGTCCCTCAAGGACAAAAAGTTATGGTGGAAATTACTATGCTCTAGTTATAGTAGATGACTATTCAAGGTATACCTGGACTCTCTTTCTGGCAAACAAGAGCGAAGCTTTTGGAGCATTCAAAAAGCTTGCTCGTAGCATTCAAAATGAGAAAGAATTGAAGATTGTCTCAATTCGATCTGATCACGGTGGAGAATTTGAAAATGAAAAATTCGAAATCCTATGTGAAGAACTTGGTATAAATCACAACTTCTCAGCACCTAGAACTCCTCAACAAAATGGAGTTGTTGAAAGGAAAAATCGATCATTGGAGGAACTTGCCAGAACAATGTTAAATGATCATGACATCCCAAAATATTTTTGGGCGGATGCTGTAAGTACTGCTTGTTATGTTATGAATAGAGTTCTAATTAGGCCTATTTTAAAGAAAACCCCCTATGAACTTTACAAGGGGAGAAAACCAAATATTTCACACCTTCACACCTTTGGTTGCAAATGCTTTGTATTGAATAATGGAAAAGACAGCCTAGGTAAATTCGATGCTAAAGCTGATGAAGGAATTTTTCTTGGTTACTCTTTATCTAGCAAGGCCTTTAGAATTTTTAATAAAAGAAATAAGGTAATTGAGGAATCTGTACATGTTACATTTGATGAAACTAACCCCAAAAGGCTGGGAAAGGTTATTGATATTGCAGATGAACCTGAAGAGTTAGAGATAGGTGAGAAGAAGAAAGAAGAAGAAACAAAAACCACCCCTCAAGAGAAGTCAGAAGAAGGATCAAGCAGTGAACTTCCCAAGGAATGGAGAATCCCAAGGGATCACTCGCTTGAAAATGTCATAGGTGATGTAACAAAAGGGGTAACTACTCGTAACTCTCTTCGAAATGCATGTAATCATATGGCTTTCGTATCTCAAATTGAACCTAGAAATATAGATGAAGCCGTAGTTGATGAACATTGGACTATTGCTATGCAAGAAGAGCTAAATCAATTTGAAAGAAACGAAGTGTGGGATCTAGTTCCTAGACCTGATAAACACCAGATAATAGGCACAAAATGGGTGTTTAAAAACAAGCTAGACGAATCAGGTATAATAATTAGAAACAAAGCTAGACTAGTTGCTAAAGGTTATAATCAAGAAGAAGGAATAGACTATGATGAAACGTATGCTCCTGTAGCTAGATTAGAAGCTATTCGCATGTTACTTGCTTTTGCATCAATCATGGATTTTAAATTGTATCAAATGGATGTTAAGAGCGCTTTCTTAAATGGTTTTATCCAAGAAGAAGTATATGTTGAACAACCTCCTGGTTTTGAAAATTTCAAAAAACCAGACCATGTTTTTAAACTCAAAAAGGCTCTATATGGTCTGAAGCAAGCTCCCAGAGCTTGGTACGAAAGATTGAGCAAATTTCTACTCAATCATGATTTTCAAAGAGGAAAAGTTGACACTACACTTTTTATAAAAAGGTCAAAAGATGACATCTTACTCGTACAAATTTATGTGGATGATATTATTTTCGGTGCTACTAATGAATTGCTTTGCAAAGAATTTTCAAGTATTATGCAGAATGAATTTGAAATGTGAATGATGGGAGAACTCAACTTCTTCCTTGGGCTTCAAATAAAACAAACAAACAACGGCATTTTCATATCTCAATCAAAGTACTGCAAAGAACTACTCAAAAGGTTCGAAATGGACAAAGCAAAAGAAATGTCCACACCAATGAGCACCTCATGCTACTTAGACAAAGATGAAGAAGGCAAACCGGTAGAACTAAGCAAATACCGAGGTATGATTGGCTCTCTTCTCTACTTAACTGCTAGTAGACCGGACATCATGTTTAGTGTCTGCATGTGTGCTAGGTATCAAGCAAATCCAAAAGAATCACATTTAGTAGCTGTCAAAAGAATAATGAGATATCTGGTAGGCACTCAAAATGTTGGTCTATGGTACCCAAAAGGTGCCACATGTAGTCTTATTGGTTATTCAGATTCTGACTTTGCAGGATGTAAGTTGGATAGAAAAAGCACTAGTGGAACATGTCACATACTAGGTAGTGCATTAGTCTTATGGCACAGTAAGAAACAAGTCAGTGTCGCACTGTCAACTGCTGAAGCAGAATATGTTGCAGCAGGGAGCTGTTGTGCACAAATCCTCTGGATGAAGCAACAACTTCTTGACTATGGTATAGATCTAGATCATATTCCTATAAAATGCGACAATACCAGCGCTATCAACCTTACAAAGAACCCCGTCCAACACTCTAGGACCAAGCATATAGAGATAAGACATCATTTTCTTAGAGATCATGTCCAAAAAGGGGATTGTGTAATCGAATTTGTGGAATCGGCAAAACAGCTAGCTGATATTTTTACAAAACCTTTACAAAAAGAAAACTTTTTCTTCATACGAAGAGAACTTGGAATCATTGATTCCTCTTCATGCTGTTAGATTCGCATTTTTTATTACATGTTGCCCTCTTTGATCATGACAAAAAGGGGGAGAAGAATAGAGTTTTTAATATTTAGAATAAAGTTTTAATATTCAGCATGCATTTGCATTTACTTGCATACAGTCAATAAAACAAGGGGAGCATTATGATAGGGGGAGTATCGTATACATTATCTGTTTGAACTAACCTCCCACCTTGAGATGAGTTAATGTTTTGTCATCATCAAAAAGGGGGAGAATGTGGATAACTTGTGTTGCAGGTAACCTGATATTGCAGGATGTGTTTTGATGATGAAAAAGACAAAGGTAAGATTGACGGTCAAAGTCAATAAAAGTGACTAAACGTCAAAGTCACAATCCAAGACAAGCAAGCCAAGAACTGAAGATTCAAGTTTAAAGGTAGTTCTTAAATATAAGGGTAGTCCTTAGGGTTTGGGTGTGTCTTAGGAAAAAGTGTAAGCTCTTTCAAAAGGTCAGCTCGTATCTCAGAGTCTCACACACTCACAAAGTCTTTTTAAAGGTGCATGCATATTTACGTAAACATTCTTATCACCTTTTAAATAACAAAATCGATTTTCCTCATGCATAAACAAATATCAAAATCGATTTTCAGGTAAAATAGAAAAGCTATAAATCGATTTTCAGGTCATGTTTTATAATACACAAATCGATTTCTGAGCCAAATATTTTTTAAGGGAAGAATCGATTCCCAACCTTTTGCACATAACTGAGAATCGATTCCCACTTGTCTCAGGCAAGCTGAAAATCGATTCCTACATTTTTTTCACTAAGTATAGAATCGATTCCTAGCTTTCCATGACACTCAAGAATCGATTTCCCATATTTTACAAACAAAGATAAAATCGATTCCTTACCTAAATAAATCGATTCCTAGATCAAATACATTTTAACAAAGAATCGATTCCTACATCATTTTCAACGTAAAAATGAATTCCTCATAGCCTATAAATAGGCAATGCTTCACGTTCATTCTTACACAACCCATTTCACGAATCAGAGAACTTTTGAGAAAAACTCTTTACGCTTTTACTTTTGCTCGTCACGCACCGTTGGTCCGTCTGAGCTGATCTGTTGCTAAGAGTTAGTTGGGGTTGTATTCTTCAAGTTGTAATATCTGCCTACACTAGAGGTATTTCTGCATTTACAATTGTTTATTATTTAATTGTTGTGTTTTGTTCTAGGGAGTGGGGTATCTCTCTAGGGTAGCTGCATGTACTAGGAAGTGGGGTATCTTTCTAGGGCAGTTGATTGTAACAGGGGTGGGGTATCTCTTGTTATTGTTATAGGGCTCTCTATAGGTGGGGTATCCTAGGAGGAGAGTGCCTGAGTCTGTAAAGGTTTTCCAAGGCACCTGTAAGCCTTGTTGTTGTTTTAGTGGAAAATCTCACAAGGGTGTGAGGACTGGACGTAGGTCACTAGGAGGTGACCGAACCAGGATAAATCTCTGCGTGCTTTACTGCTTTCCTGCTTTACTGTTATACCGCTTTACTGCTTTATATTCTAATTCCTTCGCTTCCACTTAACCTGCGCGAAAATTGATCTAAGTCATTGAAAAGGGGAAAAACATTTTCAAAAGATCTGAAAAGTTTTAAATCTCAATTCACCCCCCCTCTTGAGACTGAAGCCACTTGGTAACACCACCTACTTCACCACCCCACACTACACATACCACACCAAAATCCCCACAACAAAACCTTCCTTCACAAGACACTATTCCAGCCCAAACTGAAGAAACCCAGCCTGAAAACCAAACCACCACCTCACCAAACACCTCAAGTTCTGACAGTTTCTGTTGTAGTACTTAATGTTACAGCATCTGATGAGCCGAAATATGTTGCAGCATCTGTTGCTAAGACCTTAAAGAGAAAGAGGACCAAGGTAATGGCCCACAAGACCCTAGAAGCAAGCTGGAAGATGTTGACGAGGAGCAGGCACGGGAAGAAGGGCAGGATGTCCGAGAAGAAACTGAGATGCAGCATAGCATTGTTGTAGTTGTTGCTGAAAAAGAAAGTGTTGTAGCACTTGATGCTGCAACATTGGAAGAACAAGAGAAAGTCGTTGTTTCCCAAGCAGCCAAGGAATTAGTTGCTGCCACTCTGACTAGAAACAAAACAAACCACTTAAGATACTGGGACTACTATTGCAAATGCTGTCCCAATACTGTAGCAATCTCATGCTTCAGCACTTGAGGTGGCCGAAGCTGAAAAAGAGCCAAAACTAAAGAAGCCAAAGGTCTATCATCCAAGAGTCAAAAGGGGAGGAGATACAAAAACAAACCCAAGGGCCAAATCAGAAAACCCTCCTAACTAGCCATCTTGTTTTGATATTGGGTTGATTTTGTTGTTATGCATTCAATAAACCTGTTGGATGTTGTAGCATTTGTAAGAGCATCCAACAGAAGTGTAGGAGTTAATTTTTGTTTGCCTATCATTTTGATTAGTGTTTTAGTTGTGTCCTAGGTCGCTCCTTCTATTTTGCAAGAGCAGTGGGGACACTGCTGAGTCTTAGTCGGGGGGGGAGAGATTTATGTTATGTTTTGTTGTTGCAAGTGTGTTTTAAAATGGCATCGTTAGTGTTTTAAATGCTTAAATAGTAATAGATGATGTTTATTTTGGGCTGAACTTAGTGATGATTATGATATGATTAAGTGTGTGTAGCATGGTTTGATAGACGTATAGATTATTGTTGTTTCCACACTTTTATTCCACACTTTTATCTGATGCCAAAGCTATTTTAGGTAGACCTAGGTTGTGCCAAGATTTTACTAAAAACTTAGGGTAGCATATGAAACTAAGTTTGGGCATGCATCGACTTTATTGAAGATAGACATAATAAAATGTGTAAAAGATTAGTGCACTAAGCAAAAGGCATATAAAAAAACTAAAAAGAAAATAATGAAATATGTTGCAATTGCTAAGCAGGGATGCCATTTTGTCGGTGACACATTCTAGTTTCAATCAAAAGGCGTTGTAGTTGGTTGGCCATAAAGTAGGGAGACCAATTTGTGGGTGACACACTTTGGTTTCAGTCAAAAAAGTGGCCCATCTGTGAGAAAAGTGAGGAATAAATAAGGGTTAGTGCACTGACCATGTGATCTTAAGTGTTTAACAAATCCCTCTTTTGTGCTTTGAAGCCTTCCAATGCTTATGTTGAAGTTGTTAGACTACCCTTTATTTTTGAAAAAATTCTTGGCATAACCAAAAGAAATTCATTCTTTCCCAAGCTAGGTAAAATTTTGGAACTTGCTAAGTGTTGAAATAAGCCTAGTAGTTACACACACACACACACTTTGAGAAGATTGTAATTCTAGAAATCTTGAAAAACTTAGGGTGTGTGTGAATGGTTAGAAATTTAAAAGTTAGCCTGTCGCACCCCGAAAAATCCTTGGAGGGATTTTTCTTCGCACAACGGGATTTTAGAGTCGCCACCAATATTTTTTAAAGGTAAAACATTGGAAAAACCTTTTTTGGAAAACAATGGTCTTCGGAACCATTAGATTTGGGTTCGGGGGTCTAATTACGTATGGGGAAGGTATTAGCACCCCATAACGTCCCTTCAAAGAAGGGTTACCTTAATTAAATATGTGATTTGCAAAGTTGATTCGGAAAAATGCTTTGTTTTTACCTCTTTTGTTGATGAATGACTTAATGAAAAATCTTTAGTTTTCGCGCTTGACGGAGAGTATCCGCTCCTACGTATCTCCCGGTGCGATGGAGAATTCAAAGCTACGTAGTTCTTGGTTTTGAAAAATGTTTTATTTTGGAAAAGTGTTTGGTTTTTGAAAGGGAAAATGTTTTGGGTTTGTTGGGCTTGACGGAGAGTATCCGCTCCTACGTATCTCCCGGTGCGATGGAGAATTCAAAGCTACGTAGTTCTGGGTTGTCTAGAAAAAGGTTTTTGTTTTTTTATCTTGTTTAATTGTGAAAATTGAGCTTTCATGATGATCAATTGAGCAAAGGCTCCAAGTGACCACCATTAGCACTCCATTGTTAATAATCATGCAAGCAAAGGCTTCTCAAGACTACTAACAAAGTTTTTGATTTAGTGAAAATCTTTAGGAAAATTAGGCATTCATGATGATCAATTGAGCAAAGGCTCCAAGTGATCGCCACTAGTACCTCATTGTTAATATTCATGCAAGCAAAGGCTTCGCAAGACTACTAACAAAGTTTGATTTTGAAGAGTTTTTGCAATTGGATTGATTCTTGTTTAGGGAACGATTTTGATGCTTGAAAAAGCTTTTGATTGAAAGTGGACCTAGACTACACACATTATGACACGATACATAGATAGGCAAGGAATGAACCCAAGTTGGACATTTTGGCAAAAATGCATGAACGGGCAAGAAAATGAACCTAAGTTGCCCATCTTATTGAAGATGCTAGGCAATGGGATGAACCTAACTAGGCATTTATGACACGATATGTGAATAGGCAAAGGCATTTCAAAGCACAAGTGATATCAAACTTCTAATGAATCACTTGCAAAACCCTAAGGATTTCACATCAACATTAGACATAAGCACCCATGTGGTATCTTTTTGATGTCATCAATGTCTAATACATTTCTTCAATCAACCACATGGAAGGAATAAATTAAAAGGTACATTTGCCTCATGCAAGATCATAGGCAAGTCTTAAGACTAAATTGACAAGTTGAGTCCCTTTAAGTAATCTTTGACACTTGGGATATGCACAAGTGTATAGGTGTCAAATCCTCTTATCAAATCGTCAACACAAAACCAACAATTGTTTCAAAACAATTACTTATTTGCAAGACCAAGAGCATTTCAAAATGATTTATAAGTTGTTTTTGGTAATCAAAGCAATTGGTAAGGAAAGGAAACCTAAATTTGCATTCTTGTTCACTAGGAATCACAAAAGAAATTGAATCCTCTTAGGCAATCCTCAACACTTAAAGTGTGCATCAAAGCACAAGTGAGATTCCTCTTGCCAATCATCAACATAGGGAATGATTTGCAAGTAAATTCATGAGAACAACAAGTTTTAAGCAAACAAACATCATAATCAAGGTTCAATTCCAAGTAATTGCAAGATTAGACAACCAACTCATCAAAAATCTCATAAACCCTAATTTTCTCTAATATGCGAAACTAACATAACTTCAAATCATCATTTTATTCATGAAAACAACAAGAAAATGCAAGAGAACAACATAGATTAAACTTTTGGCAAGGATTCACATGATCAAGCAAAGAAATGCATAACAATCACACAAATCCTAATTTTCCTCTAATATGCGAAATGAAGTAAGCTTCAAATCATCATTTTATTCATGAAAACAACAAGAAATGAGTGAAATAACAACAACACACAATTTATTCTAAAGGAGAGAAACATTCCAAGCACCCAAACCTCCCAAAGTGTTTGTCAAGATACTTGAAATACATCTCTCACTCAACAACAACAATTATGCTAACATTATGACATTAAAATGCAATGGGATGCCAAAATGAAGTGATGATTTACATCTTTGATGCTAAAATTGGAAGATGATGCTAGGTTTTAAAGTATACCTCAACTCCAAGCTAGAATAAGTGTAACACCCCGGTATTTTTATCGAGTAAAAATACCCCAGTGTACCATCATAAAATAATCAGAGATATTTTTCCTGTTTTAGATATTGAACATAAATAAAAACAACTCATAACTTAGAGTCCAATATCCAAATACCAAGAAATAGCGGAAACGATTTTACAACTTTTACTGATACAAGTTATACAATCGAAAATACAAAAATCTCGAGGGAAAGACAATAACAATGAAAACTAAGTCTTCACCGTCCTCATATGCACACCACCTAGCTGTGCTTCTTCACCTTTTCTTTTTCCCTGTTCCTCTGTAAAAACCACAAAATATAAACAGTGAGATACAATCTCAGTGAGTTCTACCGGAACCCCTACTAACACTCTCGGTCCGTTTAAAACATTTTTAAGGTTTGACACAGCACCGACTGCAATCCACTTGCTAATCCCGATGAACTAATATCCTAGGCCTTTCTACGTACCACCGACTGCAATCCACTTGCTAATCCCGATGAACGCAGCACAAACTTTTGACACAACACCGACTGCAATCCACTTGCTAATCCCGGCGAACCCCATAACCAATAGTGTTTCCTAATGGCCCAGAGCCTAGGGTAAGGGTTCATGACTTCCCCGCCTAGTATGTCAACATGGGTCGTCACCCAAACTCGATATAATATATATATATATATATATATATATATCTACAGCACTATGAACCCACGGTCCATCAAATCAGACAATCAATGAAACACTTTAATTCCAAGTTTTATAAAAATCCAAGTTCACACTCGCACTCTATTTGACCATTTTTCGACACCATTTTTAATATCAAAAACAGATCATTTTGCCTTAAAAATAGAATATTCAGTTAGGCCTCTGAATAAGCTTTCCAACGCATCTTAGAACACCTCAATCGGGTTCCTGGATCAAAAGTTATCGCGAAACGAAAAACAGTGTTTGGTTGCTGAAATTCTGTCAATCTGCGCTGAAGTCGCGCTGGAGCGCAAGTTACGCGCGAACTGGCAAAAAGTTCTGTCAATCTGCGCTGAAGTCGCGCTGGAGCGCAAGTTAGGCGCGAACAGGCAGAAGGGGGGGTCTGTTAAGGCAGATTTTGGCGGTTTTGCGCGAAAACCGCGATTCCGCTCAATTCCGATTTTAATTTCGATCGAAAACAGTTTTCACACACATATAACCAAACCCAATAAACATCAAACAATTAATCAAAATCTTAATCAAATCGAAGTTTATCAAAATACGACGATTTTCCAAATAACGGTTTTAAATCAAAATTTCTCGAATCAAATCACCAAAAATTCCATTTCAACGCGACACAACTCGAGGCTCGCTCCGATCGATTCCTAACCCGAAACAGACAATATCCAGAAATATTCCAGTCCAGCGAAAGCGATAAAACAGTTAATTAATTAATTCGAAACATAAAATCCTAAACGTGAGTAGAACTCACCCTTGAAGCGTGAACCACGATCGAGCCGAATTCGCCGAGTAACCACACGAACATTCCCCGCATAAACTTTCCGTTCCGACGTCGCTCCAATCCGCTTCCAAAACTTTTCGCTCGATCACGAAACATCTTTTTGACCGAAATGCCGAATTCCACGAACACTATTCATCATCACTAACCTCCAAATTGCTCCTATTCACATAAACCCCAAATTTTCAACCCTAAGCTTTGTTTCCCCCAAATGCTCCAAAACTTGAGTGATTGAGTTACCCAATCAACAATATGGCTCCTATGGAACACCAATCACCCTCCTAAGCTTCCCTTGAACTTCAACCCTCAAAACCTTCTCAAAATCGAAAATGGTGAGTTGTGTGAGAGTTGATGGATGATGTTCTTTTTGGTGCCAAAATGGAGAGGAAGGTGAGTGGATTCCAATGAAATCAAGAAGAAGAAGTTTGATGAAAGTTCCCCCCCTCTTCTCCTCACTTCTCCTCTTCGCCCCACCCCCTTTCTCTTTTCTCCTTTCTCTGTTTCTTTCCTTTCTTTCGTTTCCTCTCTGTTTCATCCTTTCTTTCTTTTAATCCTTTCATTTAATTAATTATTTTCTTCTCCTCTCACATGCACACACGTATACACATATATATTTATTTATTATATAAGTTGCAACGCGGTCAAATTACCATGTCGATCGAAATCTCCTATTTCGATTCCAAAACTTCCTTGGTCCGTATTATCCGGTTAACGATTCGATGACAACAATTAAATAATTTTAGCACTCGATAAATTTACCAGTTAAGTACTAAATTGGTTTAATTGGGTTAACACCCAAATAATTCCATTAATTATTTTGAGGATGTTACATTCTTCCCAACTTGAAAGAATTTTGTCCTCAAATTTTCGCTAAGTCTTTCATCAAACTAACCGAGGATCGACATTCTCAGAAGGGTCCAAATTTGCTGGAAAACATTCTTGAATTAACGAAATGAGTGTAGGAACTCTTCCCAAGTGGGCACCTCAGTCTCCAAGTATGATCCACTACTACATTGATACGAACTCTCTGGTTACGAATCAACACGAGAAACTCCTCTTTCGCCTACATAGGCTCGGCACCGCGTTCGAAAACACTTCTGAAGCTTCATTCCTCACTTGCTCCCCAACTTGATTAATCCAAATCAAAGTACTCCTCGGTAGATGTAAAAACAAACACGATTTCCTCGAAAGGTGTAAACACTTTCTCAACAAATCTTCTAATATCCTTAACGGTTCTCGTACATACCGACAATGTGCCGAAAAAGTCACTTGTGAAACTTCTTGACTCGTTTCCAAGTCTTCGAGGTAAAACTTTTTCAAAAAGATGAGATTTGGGTTTTATCAAAAGCTCTGACCTTAAACGTAGAAATAAACCACGGGGACATCAAATAAATTGAACGTAATGAAAATCACCTCAGTTGTTGTCCAAACAACTATCAAACAGAACTTAGAGTTCCTTTCCGAATTAGTCAATAGCGTTGAGAGCTTCCCCTCAATCTAAGCAATCCTCCTAGGATTTTCCTCCTCTCATATCCTATTAGCCTCTTGATTCGTTCCCAAAATTAACTTTAGCATGCGGGTTTTCACAAAAACAATTTTTCAAAACTATTACACCGCACGCCGAGCTTCACTTCGGAAATTTCCGTCACTTATAAGCAGATCCATTAATTAATCCTTTGATGGTTATTCGCAACGTGAAAACAGTCAGCAGTTACCTCATTTACATATTCGTATTCACGTTCGTCTTGTCAAACGGAATCTCATAATACTATCTCATTGTTAACCTTCACAAAGGAGAGGTTAACAAACTAATACCTCTGCTTTATATTCTGTACACCCTGGAACATAATATAAACTTCGGTGTGCTCCTTCTAACACTTGCCTTTTATTGTTCTAATCGTCGGCCGCACAGATTCTACCGTTGAAACAACTGACTCCATCACTATCCATAGTAAAATCTGGAAATACCTTTTGTGATTGCAACTTCACATCAACTTCCTGTGCTAAGTGTATAGAATCCCTTAGGGAACTAGAGATCCTCATATGGCTCAACACCAACAGGTTCCTCTCGATCTTGAATTCAGATTTAAGTCTCTATCAGACTCTAATAATTCCATCTAATGCATCATAATTCTGTCGTGTGGAGCGACTTCCTATTATTCGCATCAGCTACAACATTGGAATCTCCTGGATGATACTTCAACCCGAAGTCATAATCCTTCAGAAATTCTACACGCTCCTCTGCCCGCTTTTCAGTTCTTTCTGATCAAACAGATACCTTAAACTTTTGTGATCACTAAAGGCATCGAAACGAGACCCATACAGGTAACGTCTCCAAATCTTCAGTGCATACACAATAGCTGCCATTTCCAAGTCATGAGTCGGATAATTCCCTTCATGAGTCTTCAATTGTCTGGACGCATAAGCTACCACTTGTTGATTTTGCATTAGAATACATCCTAAACCCTTCCCTGAAGCGTCATCGAAAATTTAAAATTCCAATGATGGATCCGGAAGAATCGGGATTGGAGCAGAAGTCAAAATCTTCGACTCTATAAAACATTCTCCACAATTGGCATCCCACGTAAACGGATGACCCTTACGAGTTAACCGAGTAAGTGGAAAACTAACTGTGAGAACCCTTTAACAAATCTCTTATAGTAACCGGCTAGACCCAGAAACTTTTGATCTCTGCGGCTGATGTTGGTCACTCCCATTCAACACCGCTTCCTTCTCACTGGGACCTACAGAAACTCCCGACTTGGGGAATCACATGTCCCAAAGACTTTACCTCTGACACCCAAAAATCACACTCCGAAGGCTTCAAGTACAACTTACTTTCTCGGGGTACTTTCAGAACAATGCGGAGATGTTGGACATGCTCCTCAATGGTCTTCGAGTACTTCAAGATACCATCAATGAAAACGACTACAAATTGATCTAGGTACGCGTGGAAGACTCGGTTCATGTAATCCATGAATACCGCTGGAGCATTAGGTAGACCGAAAGGCATCACTACTAACTTGTAATGTCCATACCTAGTACGGAAAGCTGTCTTCGGAATATCTAAGGCTCTAACTTTCATTTGATGATATCCTGACTTCAGATTAATTTTAGAAACACTGCAGCACCTCGAAGTTGATCCAGCAATTCGTGTATCCTTAGAAAAGGATATTTGTTCTTGATCGTCACTTTTTGAGTTGTCGATAATCATTGCACAATCTCATGCTACCATTTTTTTCCTTTTGACTAACCACACCAGAGCACTCCTCAGAGAAGCACTCGGTCGAATGAATTTCTTTAACATCGACTCTTCAAGTTGAGACTCCATTTCCTTTAACTCTAAAGAAACAAACAATAGATATTGATCCCGTGCCAGGAACCAATTCTACCGTAAACTCTACCTCTCGCCCTGGAGGTTCAGAAGGACTTCATCGTGAAAACATCCAGAAAGTCATTCATGACCTGAACGTTCGCCAAATCTAAACTAGTTTCAGTGGATGCAGATTACATACTAACATGTGCTTCCGCACCTTGGAATGAAGATTGACCGTCTAAGGTGAACTGGGTAACCGCTTCAGAATTTGTCCTAGACAATTCAACTGATTCTGAAGAGGAACTGATAGTTGATTAACACAGTCGATTGCAACATGATTTGCAGTTATCCAATTCATACCCAAAATGGTGTCCACACTTCTCATAGGCAAACAATAAATTCTACAACTAAATTTCTGCCTCCTATGACAAGTAGACAATCCGATACAAAGATTATGTCTGGACACGACCCTTTGCAGCAGTTTAAAATAGTTATCGGTTCGGATAGCGGAGATTCGCTAGTCCCAACCGATCCACACTTGATTGTGCTGTAAAACAATGGGTTGCACTCGAATCGCATAATATACTGACGGAGTTATTGAAAAGAGATCCCATATCCTTCAGTAACCTGTCAGCCGTTGTAATTGTCTGAGCATCCAAAGGGTTGACTCGTCTTTGCCTTGGAGCTGCTTGTGACTCCTTAGAACTTTTCCTTGCAGGGCACTCTTTACCATAGTGACCCTCTTCATTACAATAATCGCACCGATTAGATCTTCGCTTGCAATCACCACTGTGAGGCTTTCGACAGTCAGAACATCTTCTGACCTTTGAAGATTCAAAGAATTGCATCTGCTTTTCCTTTGATGAATTTATCTTAGGACTCTGCAGTCGGAGTTGATATTCCAACTACCCTCTTTCCTTTCCCATATTTCCTATGAGATCATCCTTGGCGACATAGGATGGTTGTACCAAGGCAACATAATTGGTAGCAGTATAAGAACTGAGACCATAAATCATAAAAGCACTTATGCCCGTCTTATTCTTCTGCATTCTCCGTTCGTCATCCGAAGCTTACTTTACCACTTGGTAAAACTGAGACAACTCCTCAAACTTAGCGGTGTATTCTTCCACCGTCATGTCACCTTTCCTGAGGATGCACCGGTTGAAGATTTCGATTGTGGTCGAGGATTGCATCTTGATCATCCAGTCATAATTCCGCTTATGATGCACTAAGTATTAAGTTGATCAGGCTCAATGTCTCTTAGCATCACAAGTGTAATTACAAAAAGGACTAGCAAGGAATCGACTCAACCCTAAACTAAGTCCGACTAGGTCGAACTGCTCTGATACCAACTGTAACACCCCGGTATTTTTATCGAGTAAAAATACCCCAGTGTACCATCATAAAATAATCAGAGATATTTTTCCTGTTTTAGATATTGAACATAAATAAAAACAACTCATAACTTAGAGTCCAATATCCAAATACCAAGAAATAGCGGAAACGATTTTACAACTTTTACTGATACAAGTTATACAATCGAAAATACAAAAATCTCGAGGGAAAGACAATAACAATGAAAACTAAGTCTTCACCGTCCTCATATGCACACCACCTAGCTGTGCTTCTTCACCTTTTCTTTTTCCCTGTTCCTCTGTAAAAACCACAAAATATAAACAGTGAGATACAATCTCAGTGAGTTCTACCGGAACCCCTACTAACACTCTCGGTCCGTTTAAAACATTTTTAAGGTTTGACACAGCACCGACTGCAATCCACTTGCTAATCCCGGCGAATCATACAATAAGGCTTCGATCTAATAGGACACTGACTGCAATCCACTTGCTAATCCCGATGAACTAATATCCTAGGCCTTTCTACGTACCACCGACTGCAATCCACTTGCTAATCCCGATGAACGCAGCACAAACTTTTGACACAACACCGACTGCAATCCACTTGCTAATCCCGGCGAACCCCATAACCAATAGTGTTTCCTAATGGCCCAGAGCCTAGGGTAAGGGTTCATGACTTCCCCGCCTAGTATGTCAACATGGGTCGTCACCCAAACTCGATATAATATATATATATCTACAGCACTATGAACCCACGGTCCATCAAATCAGACAATCAATGAAACACTTTAATTCCAAGTTTTATAAAAATCCAAGTTCACACTCGCACTCTATTTGACCATTTTTCGACACCATTTTTAATATCAAAAACAGATCATTTTGCCTTAAAAATAGAATATTCAGTTAGGCCTCTGAATAAGCTTTCCAACGCATCTTAGAACACCTCAATCGGGTTCCTGGATCAAAAGTTATCGCGAAACGAAAAACAGTGTTTGGTTGCTGAAATTCTGTCAATCTGCGCTGAAGTCGCGCTGGAGCGCAAGTTACGCGCGAACTGGCAAAAAGTTCTGTCAATCTGCGCTGAAGTCGCGCTGGAGCGCAAGTTAGGCGCGAACAGGCAGAAGGGGGGGTCTGTTAAGGCAGATTTTGGCGGTTTTGCGCGAAAACCGCGATTCCGCTCAATTCCGATTTTAATTTCTATCGAAAACAGTTTTCACACACATATAACCAAACCCAATAAACATCAAACAATTAATCAAAATCTTAATCAAATCGAAGTTTATCAAAATACGACGATTTTCCAAATAACGGTTTTAAATCAAAATTTCTCGAATCAAATCACCAAAAATTCCATTTCAACGCGACACAACTCGAGGCTCGCTCCGATCGATTCCTAACCCGAAACAGACAATATCCAGAAATATTCCAGTCCAGCAAAAGCGATAAAACAGTTAATTAATTAATTCGAAACATAAAATCCTAAACGTGAGTAGAACTCACCCTTGAAGCGTGAACCACGATCGAGCCGAATTCGCCGAGTAACCACACGAACATTCCCCGCATAAACTTTCCGTTCCGACGTCGCTCCAATCCGCTTCCAAAACTTTCCGCTCGATCACGAAACATCTTTTTGACCGAAATGCCGAATTCCACGAACACTATTCATCATCACTAACCTCCAAATTGCTCCTATTCACATAAACCCCAAATTTTCAACCCTAAGCTTTGTTTCCCCCAAATGCTCCAAAACTTGAGTGATTGAGTTACCCAATCAACAATATGGCTCCTATGGAACACCAATCACCCTCCTAAGCTTCCCTTGAACTTCAACCCTCAAAACCTTCTCAAAATCGAAAATGGTGAGTTGTGTGAGAGTTGATGGATGATGTTCTTTTTGGTGCCAAAATGGAGAGGAAGGTGAGTGGATTCCAATGAAATCAAGAAGAAGAAGTTTGATGAAAGTTCCCCCCCTCTTCTCCTCACTTCTCCTCTTCGCCCCACCCCCTTTCTCTTTTCTCCTTTCTCTGTTTCTTTCCTTTCTTTCGTTTCCTCTCTGTTTCATCCTTTCTTTCTTTTAATCCTTTCATTTAATTAATTATTTTCTTCTCCTCTCACATGCACACACGTATACACATATATATATTTATTTATTATATAAGTTGCAACGCGGTCAAATTACCATGTCGATTGAAATCTCCTATTTCGATTCCAAAACTTCATTGGTCCGTATTATCCGGTTAACGATTCGATGACAACAATTAAATAATTTTAGCACTCGATAAATTTACCAGTTAAGTACTAAATTGGTTTAATTGGGTTAACACCCAAATAATTCCATTAATTATTTTGAGGATGTTACAATAAGGAAGGAAATGAGATGAATGAATGCAAAACCCCTTTAATCTACTCTTCAATCTTCAACTTTGAACTTGATCCTTGAATTTGAAGGTGAATCTTTGAGAAGAATGCAAGAAGGATGGAAGATTTAGTGTAGGAAAGGTGTTTTAATGGATGATTGAGTGAGGAAATTGAAAAAGATGAGGTGAGGGAGGGGAGGAGATTTCACCCAAGGAGAGGAGAGGAGGAGGTTTTTTGTGCCAAAATGAACTTCTCCTTGTATTTTGGGAGAGTAGGCTTATATATGGTCTTGGGTGAAATTAGGGTTAAGGGTAGAATAGGAATGGGATGTTCTATTTTAAGTAAGTTTGCAATTTCTTATGAAGGAGTGAGTGTGAGAGGATGGTGTCATTTACAAAAAAGGGTATGAGTCTCCATGAGAGTTTGTGGGAATTAGGGATGTGTATGAAATGGGTAGGATTAAGGATAGTACAAGAATATTCTTAAGGAATAATTGTACAATAGAAGAGTGTGGAAGAAATTGTGGAGAGAGAGAGAGGGAATTCGAAATTGTGGAGAGAGAGAGAGGGAATTCGGCCATGACCATAAAAATGGGGAGGGAAAATTGCTTCTCCTTTTTGGTCTTTTGTCTTATTGAGGACACTTTGTACTTTCTATTTGAATTTTGAATTTTTGGGCATGCAAATGATAGTGCACCTATTGAAAATGTATCACATATTTTTGGGCACCATAAAAATATCCCTCTAATTATTCATGACAATAAAAGTTGTCATTTAATAATCGGGGAATATTTAATAGTCCTTTTTCAGCTTTCTTGTGCAATAAAAATGGGAAAAATGCCTTTTAATTATTTTGAACTAGGATTTTCTTCCAAAAAATTATACGAAAATTATCCTTGATAGAATAAATTGTATTTTTCATCCTTGACTTGGTTTAGTTCAAAAATAATTAACTTGCTCTCATTTGAATGCCCACAGATATTGAAACATGCACTATTTTATTCCCTAAAATTCTCAAAAATTAATAAAAATGTTTTTTTTTTCTTTTGGGTGCCAAAAATTAATAACGATCAATAAATGGCCTTTTTGAAGATTAAAATGCATGCCAAATGGCAAGGGCAAAAGGGAAGCTCACGCAGTTACGACTGGCGCGTGCGCGTAATTCAAATAAAAATGCGAGATAGGGGACAAATACACATAAATGCGAAAGTCCATTAACCTACACAAATTATGAATTACCCTTATTGTTTCCATTTTTGTTTGAAAAAAAGGTTTTGACTTGGGCGGACAAAATTGGGGTATGACATAGCCCAACTTGAGCATCTCAGAAAATCTGTTCCAAACATTTGAGCATCTAGACATTGCCTTGTTTGTGTTTTGTTTGTCTTTGTCAAGTGTCATTACTTGAGGACAAGCAATGGTTTAAGTTTGGGGGTATGATAACTCCTATTTATAAGAGTTATTTATGTTTTCCTAGCTTAAACTGTTGTGAGTTCTAAAGTAATATTGTGATTAAATAGTTTAACTGTGTAGTTTATTAGAAATAAGGGTTCAATTCTTGTTTGAAATCATTTGGCACTTTGGTGTCCCATTTGATGAGGACCTCCTAGCTCAAGGAAAGGAAACACAAAAAGGAGTGGTTAATTGAAGCAAAGCAAAGAAGCTTCAAGAGGACATGGAGAAGAGGATTAGCTCTTTGTTGATTCCCATTGGAGGAGAATCTAATGAAGACAAAATTTACCAAAATTTACCAGGTCCTATTCATTAGTGACTAGTCCTTATTAAAAAAATATATTAAACTTGTTTTCCTTTCTATTTGTAATTTGTAATAATTGTACTTTGATGTATTTTCCTTTTAGAAGTCTAGTATTTGCTCTAAGGCATTAGGTTGTGATTAGAAATTTAGGGTGGTGTGCTTAGTAAAATGCCAAAAGTATATATTGGCAAACTTAACATTTTGGAGATAAAATTTTATGAAATGGAATTCTAATTTTTGAGAGGTTAGTGTTTTCTCTCCCTTGCTTCTTGGAAGAACTCAAGTTGGATCTTATCAAGGGGCTATTCATCTCCCTTATGGCGATCACGCACCGATCTTATCATCTATCCTTAGATGTGGTGATCTTCACTCCATTTCCACCTTCTTTCCTTTCCATTTTGTGAGTTTAATTCCTTCTTTGTGTGCTTGATTTTATTGATTGTCTCAAGAAATTTAAAACCTAATCATAGAAACGATCCTACTTTTCAAGATTATCCTTGAATTTCACATCACCATTTGTGCTTTTATATGTGTGTTTTGTATGTTGTAGCATTAGGTGCCACAACATTGAGTTCTTGGGCAGATGAGAGAGAAAGCAAGAGGCGCTAATTTCAGCGCATGACAGCTGTCATATAAGGACGTGCATGTCTGTGTGGGGACCAGAGCACAGAATTATGAATATTCCCCTTTTTTGTGGGCACAATGTACTTTTGGGCACACAATAGGACAAGTGGCGCCTCTCTTTTAGATTTTTCTTGGATCTTGTAACCCTAGCACTATTTAAGGCAACTCACCCTCTTCATTTAATACGCTGGTTCAGAGGAGAAAGGTTTAGAAATAATTTTTTCTCTATTTTTGTACCAAGCTACTTTAAACACCAAAAAGGAAATTTTGATGTTGGGAAGACTGCTGCAGCATCAAAGGAGCTGAGACTACTTGAAGATTTTTGTAGATTTGGGAGCTAATTGTACCTCCAAGTCTCTATTCTTGGTGCTAATCTTTGATCTGCGTCTTGTCTTGGTATATTTCTTCCTTGTAATTTCAGTTTATGGCTTTAGAACACGTACTTGAGCTTTATATATTGTGTTGTTTGCTTATTATGAGGTAATCACTATTAGTTGGGATGCTTTGATTTATGTAATGAAATCTTAGTGTTTTTAATGAACTATATTTGATGTTTAGCATTTTATTCTTTGCGTAATAATATTTCAATCTTGATTTAGAAATGGCCATCTAAATTTAAGTAGTATTAATGAATTCTTAAAAGGTTTATAATTTAATCTCAAAGAATAATATGGATAGTGGGTGTTAAAGGACACTTTAACACCCCTTGCTTAAACCTTAGACATAGAAGGGCGAATTCCATAGAGTGAAACCTTGTGGGTGCGTAATAGCCAAGGGTGAGCCTATTTAGAGCTTAGACATAAGCTGTAACATCCCCAAAATAATTAATCGAATTATTTGGATGTAAACCCAATTGAATTAATTTGGTACTTAATTGGTAAAATTATTGAGTGCTAAAATTAATTATTGGCTGTCACAGGGTCGTTGACCGAATAATACGGACCAAGGAAGTTTTGGAATCGAAATAAGGAATCTGGGTCAATATGGTAATTGGACCACGCCACCACTTATTTATTAATTAAATAAATATGTGTGTGTGTGTTAAATAAAAGAAAAAGAAAGGAAAGAAAGAAAAGAGAAAGGAAGCGCTGAAACAGAGAAAGAAAGAAGAGAAAAGAAGAAGGAAAAGAAGAAGGAAAAAGAAGAAGGAAAAAGGGAAGAGAAGAAGAAGAATCCTCAACCTCCAAGCTCCAAACTTCATCATCTTCATCACCTCCTCTCCCTCAACATAACCCCATAACTTGGTAAGCTTTCCTTCCATTTTTCCCCTTCTATTTTGACTTCAAAAATTGAGGGTTTGTGGGGAGAATTTGTTGAAATCAAGGATTAATAGGTTGTGTTGGTGATTGGGTTATGCTTAGGATCGAAGCTAGGAGCGGATTGAACGCGATTGGAAGCTCGGAACGAAGTTAGGAGCGGTTCGGTGTCGTTTGGGTTCGATTCGGTGATTTCGACGTCTCGGCAAATTCGGTTCGATATCGGCTCTCGCTTCAAGGGTGAGTTTTACTCACGCTTAGGTTTATTCTGTGTTGGTGTAATTTGTGTGTTGATTGGTTTCGAGAAATTCTGAGACAAAACCGTTATTCGAAAAATAGCGCTTTGAATAAAAATTCGTTTTGATTGAGTTTTTGATTTGATTGATTGATTATATGGTATTGGTTGGACTGGTTTTGCTGGTTGTCACATCTGTTTTCGATCGGAACTGAAATCGGAATTGAGCGGAATAGCGGATTTCGCGAAAATCGCAAAATCTGCACCAGACAGGTCTCCATCGCGTCGCGACCCGCAGGGCATCGCGTCGCGACCATACACAGTTTTGTCACGCAAAATGTTTCTGTCGTTTTTCGCGTCGCGACGGTAGCAGTTCGCGTCGCGACGTTTTGCAGATTTTCAACTGTTTTTCACTGATTTTGTTTTCGCGATATCTTTTGATTCCGGAACCCGATTGAGGCGTTCTAAGATGCGTTGGAAAGCTTATTCAGAGGCCTAACTGAATATTCTAGTTTTAAGGCAAAATGAACTGTTTTTGATATTAAAAATTGTGTCAAAAAGTGGTCAACTAGAGTGCGAGTGTGAACTTCGATTTCATAAAAATTGTGGATTAAAGTGTTTCATGGATTGTCTGATTTGATGGACCGTGGGTTCATAGTACTGTAGATATATATGTTTATATGTATATCGAGTTGGGTGACGACCCATGTTTTGACATACTAGGCGGGGCAGTCATGCTCCCCCAACCTAGGCTCCGTGCCAATAGGAGAATGTACTATTGGTAAGGGGGTTCACCGGGTATATAGCACTGGATTGCAGTCTGTGTTATGTCTTGAGTTTGTTGTACGTACACCGGGGTTTAGCACTTTATTGCAGTCGGTGTCGTACTGTGCGATACACCGGGGTTTAGCACTTTATTGCAGTCGGTGCCGCACTTTGTTTGTTCACGTTCACCGGGGTTAGCACTTTATTGCAGTCGGTGTCGTGTCGATTTTAAAAATGATTATTAATTGAACCGAGAGAGTTAGCAGGGGTCTCGGTAGAACTCACTGAGATTGTATCTCACTGTTTAATTGTTGTTGTTTTACAGATAAACAGGGACAGAAGAAATCTCAGAGGCACGAGTAGGTGGCCCCCGGGAAACGGATTATGACTTAGCTTTATGTTTAGTTTATTTTCCTTCTGTTGTCCATGTATCTCGGCACTATGACATTAGTGTCATGTTTGTCTTTCATTCCGCTTTCTTGTATGACTCTGACTACCATAGTTGCTGACAGGTTATGGTCTTGTTTGTATATAAGACTTTTGTTTTATTCAGCGAAAAATTTATAATGGTATTCAGTGTCTGAACAGGAAATAATATCTCTGATGTATGTTTAATGTGCACTTGGGTGTTTTTAACAAATAAAAATACCAGGCTGTTACAGTTGGTATCAGAGCGGTTCGACCTAGTCGGACTTAGCTTATAGGGTCTTTGCTTTTTCCAGTTGTGATTTTCTTAGTATGCTATTAGACATTGAGCTTGATCAACTTAATACTTTGTGCATATTTCGCAGAATCATGGCCAGAAGAGGTAGAGGCGTTCCTCCTCCTGTTGATCCAAATTTTGAGTGGATGCAGAATGTAATTGAGAACCAGCAGAAAATGATGCAAGACATGATGCTTATGCATCAGCAGCAACAAATCCTACAGCAAAATGCTCAGCAGCATCAAGCTCCAGAGCCACAAGTGAACCCAAGGAGAATTTTCACAGAGTTCCTGAAAATGAAACCCTCCGAGTTTAGAGGTGGGCCGGATGTCATGAGAGCACAACATTGGCTGGATGACATTGAAAAGATCTTTGTAACAATGCAAGTGACCGATGAAGACAAGTTGAGGTTGGCATCCCATATGTTGAAAGGGGAGGCCAATAACTGGTGGACAAATGCTAGGGCCATGATGGAGACAATGGGAACTCCCCCGACTTGGGACAATTTCCGAACATCATTTTTAGAACAATTCTTCCCCACGGCTATGAGGTTGGATAAGGAAAATGAGTTTTTGACTTTTACACAAGGAGGCTTGACCGTGGGCCAATACACGGCTAAATTTGAAGAGTTGTATCAATTCTTCGGTTTAGCTGGATATGCCCCAAGTGACCAATGGAAAACTGACAGGTACAAATATGGGTTGAGAGAAGATATTGCTCAAAGTCTTAGTTCTTTTCCGAGAACCAACTATGCAGCCATGGTACAACAAGCTTATATCGCCGAAAGTGATTTGTCAAGGTTGTATGCAAGCAGAAAGGCATTCCATCAGAGCAAGAGGAACACTGGATCATCTAGTTCTCAGATGGGTCCCAGGCATGACTCGGGGAAAGGAAGTAAGTACAAAGGGAAGCAGGTGCAATCGTCTGACTCTGCACAATTCAGGAATTGTAGACTTTGTGGAAGATATCACCGTGGCGAGTGTCCGCCAAGGCCTGATCGGTGCTATGTTTGTAATGAAGAGGGACACTATGCAAATAAGTGCCCAACAAAGAAGAATCTGCAAAGAGCACCAAATGCTCCTAGTCAGGGGCGAATCAACACTCTAGATGCTCGAACCATCACACCTACTGATAATCTTCTGAGGGGTACGGGATCTCTTTTTAATAATTCAGTCAATATTTTATATGATTCTGGTGCAACTCACTGTTTTATCTCACAAGCATGTGTGGATCGGTTGGGATTAGCATTGTCTGAGCTATCCGAACCGATAACTATTTTAACTGCTGCCAAGGGTCGTGTCCAGACCCAATCATTATGTGAAAATTGCCTACTTGTCATAGGCGACAGACAGTTTGTTGTGAAATTTATTTGCTTGCCTATGAGAAGCATGGACATTGTTCTGGGTATGAATTGGATGGCTGAAAATCATGTAACAATCAACTGTGCCGACCGAACTATTAGCTTCGCCTCCGAATCCGTAGGATTGACACAGGCAGATGCTGAAGCGACGATATCTTACACCGAAGCAAGCCAGTCATTATTCCAAGGTGCGGAAGCTATTCTTATTATGTTATCTGCATCTACTGAAACGGGTTTAGATTTGTCATCTGTGCAAGTGGTAAATGAATTTCTAGATGTCTTTCCAGAAGAAGTCTCATCCTTACCTCCTGACCGAGAGGTAGAATTCTCAATAGAATTGATTCCTGGTACAGGATCAATCTCTATTGCTCCTTATAGAATGTCTCCTTTAGAGTTGAAGGAACTGAAGTCTCAACTTGAGGAATTAATATCGAAGAGGTTTATCCGACCGAGTGCTTCTCCATGGGGTGCTCCGGTGTTACTAGTCAAAAAGAAGGATGGTAGTATGAGATTGTGCATAGATTATCGACAACTCAACAAAGTGACGATCAAGAATAAATATCCCTTGCCAAGGATAGACGATTTGCTCGACCAACTTAGAGGTGCCGTGGTATTTTCAAAAATTGATCTAAGGTCGGGCTATCATCAAATAAAGGTGCGGGCCTTAGATATTCCGAAGACAGCTTTCCGTACGAGGTATGGACATTACGAGTTCGTAGTGATGCCCTTCGGTTTGACTAATGCTCCAGCGGTATTCATGGATTACATGAACCGAGTGTTTCACACGTACCTTGATCAGTTTGTGGTAGTTTTTATTGATGATATTTTGGTGTACTCTAAGACCATTGAGGACCATGTTCAACATCTCCGCATTGTTCTGAACGTACTCCGAGAAAAGAAATTGTATGCCAAGCCGTCGAAGTGTGATTTCTGGATGCCGGAAGTGAAGTTTTTGGGACACGTGATTTCCCAATCGGGAGTTGCGGTGGATCCCAGTAAAGTAGAAGCGGTGTTGAACTGGGAACGACCAACATCTGTCACCGAAATAAGAAGTTTCTTGGGTCTAGCTGGTTACTACAGGAGGTTTATCCAAGGTTTTTCACAATTGGTTCTTCCACTTACTCGGTTGACTCGCAAGGCCCAACCGTTTATATAGAATGCCGATTGTGAGGAATGTTTTCAAGAGTTGAAGGTTAGGTTGACTTCTGCTCCAATCCTAATTCTTCCAGATCCATCTTTGGATTTTCAAATTTACAGCGATGCTTCTGGGAAGGGTTTGGGGTGTGTTCTCATGCAGAACCAACAAGTTGTAGCTTATGCCTCCAGACAGTTGAAGACTCATGAAGAGAATTATCCGACTCATGATTTGGAGTTGGCAGCTATTGTGTACGCACTGAAGATTTGGAGACATTACCTGTATGGGTCTCGTTTCGAAGTCTTTAGTGATCATAAAAGCTTGAAATATTTGTTTGACCAGAAGGAGTTGAATAACAGGCAGAGAAGATGGGTGGAGTTTCTGAAGGATTATGACTTCGAACTGAAGTATCATCCGAGAAAAGCTAATGTTGTAGCCGATGCACTAAGTAGGAAATCCATTCATATAGCAGGATTAATGATGCATGAAATGGAATTGTTGGAGTCTTTCCGGGACTTAAATGTGGATTCAAAGCCAAAAAGGAACCGGTTGGTGTTGAGCCACATGAGGATCTCTAGTTCCATAAGGGATTCTATTCGCTTAGCACAGGAAGTTGATGTGAAACTACAATCACAGAAAGTGATGCCAGATTTTACCGAGGATAGTGATGGGGTTATTTGTTTCAACGGTAGGATCTGTGTGCCCGACGATGAGAGTATTAAAAAGCAAGTGCTAGAGGAAGCACACCGGAGTTTATTTTCTGTACATCCTGGATCCACCAAGATGTATAGAGATTTAAAACAGATGTATTGGTGGCCGGGAATGAAGTTAGAAATTGCTGAATTCGCATCACAATGCTTAACTTGTCAAAAAGTCAAGATAGAACATCAGAAGCCTGCTGGTCTGCTACGGTCACTAGACGTGCCAGTGTGGAAATGGGAAAACATTTCTATGGATTTTGTAATGGCGTTGCCAAGGTCTCAAGCCGGTAACGACTCCATTTGGGTAGTTGTGGATCGGTTAACTAAATCAGCTCATTTTATTCCAGTCCGTTCGAGCAGTAAAGTATCCAAGTTAGCTGAAGTGTATTTGAAGAACATAGTAAGGTTACATGGGGTTCCTACCAGTATAGTGTCGGATCGAGATCCGAAATTCACTTCTCGATTTTGGAAAGCTATGAATGAAGCAATGGGGACTAAAGTACTTCTTAGTACCGCTTATCACCCGCAGATCGATGGTCAGACCGAGAGAACTATCCAGACATTAGAGGATATGCTTAGGGCTTCGGTACTTGATAACGGGAAGAAATGGGAGGATCATCTTCCACTGGTTGAATTCTCATATAACAACAGTTATCATTCCAGTATCGGAATGGCGCCTTTTGAGGCCTTGTATGGAAGGAAATGTAGAACTCCATTGTGTTGGTGGGAAGTCGGTGAGAACCGATTGTTAGGACCTGAGGTGATTCAAGACACTACTGAGAAGATCCGCCAGATCAGGGATAGAATGAAAACTGCTCAGAGCAGGCAAAAGAGCTATGCTGATAAAAGGAGAAGGCCGTTAGAATTTGAGTCAGGTGATCATGTGTTTTTGAGATTATCACCAACAATTGGCACAGGTAGGGCATTACGGGTGAAGAAACTCAGTCCTCGGTATATTGGACCTTTCCAGATAATCGAGCGAATAGGGCCTCTTGCATACCGTATTGCTTTGCCTCCACCATTGTCAAATCTGCATGATGTATTCCATGTGTCTCAGCTGCGGAAGTACATTCCCGATCCAAGTCAACCGTTAGATTTTGAAACGATTGATCTCCGACCGGACTTGTCCTTCCAACCTAATCCGAATTACATCATGGAACGTGGCGAGAGGACGCTACGGACAAAGTCAATTCCCATTGTCAAGGTGGTATGGGATGGTTTTTCCGCCGAGGAAGCTACTTGGGAGTTGGAGGACGATATGCGGACTCGGTATCCGTATTTGTTCTCTTGAGGTATGTTGTGTCTAATTTTGAGGACAAAATTCTTTCAAGTTGGGGAGAATGTAACATCCCCAAAATAATTAATCGAATTATTTGGATGTAAACCCAATTGAATTAATTTGGTACTTAATTGGTAAAATTATTGAGTGCTAAAATTAATTATTGGCTGTCACAGGGTCGTTGACCAAATAATACGGACCAAGGAAGTTTTGGAATCGAAATAAGGAATCTGGGTCAATATGGTAATTGGACCACGCCACCACTTATTTATTAATTAAATAAATATGTGTGTGTGTGTTAAATAAAAGAAAAAGAAAGGAAAGAAAGAAAAGAGAAAGGAAGCGCTGAAACAGAGAAAGAAAGAAGAGAAAAGAAGAAGGAAAAGAAGAAGGAAAAAGAAGAAGGAAAAAGGGAAGAGAAGAAGAAGAATCCTCAACCTCCAAGCTCCAAACTTCATCATCTTCATCACCTCCTCTCCCTCAACATAACCCCATAACTTGGTAAGCTTTCCTTCCATTTTTCCCCTTCTATTTTGACTTCGAAAATTGAGGGTTTGTGGGGAGAATTTGTTGAAATCAAGGATTAATAGGTTGTGTTGGTGATTGGGTTATGCTTAGGATCGAAGCTAGGAGCGGATTGAACGCGATTGGAAGCTCGGAACGAAGTTAGGAGCGGTTCGGTGTCGTTTGGGTTCGATTCGGTGATTTCGACGTCTCGGCAAATTCGGTTCGATATCGGCTCTCGCTTCAAGGGTGAGTTTTACTCACGCTTAGGTTTATTCTGTGTTGGTGTAATTTGTGTGTTGATTGGTTTCGAGAAATTCTGAGACAAAACCGTTATTCGAAAAATAGCGCTTTGGATAAAAATTCGTTTTGATTGAGTTTTTGATTTGATTGATTGATTATATGGTATTGGTTGGACTGGTTTTGCTGGTTGTCACATCTGTTTTCGATCGGAACTGAAATCGGAATTGAGCGGAATAGCGGATTTCGCGAAAATCGCAAAATCTGCACCAGACTGGTCTCCATCGCGTCGCGACCCACAGGGCATCGCGTCGCGACCATACACAGTTTTGTCACGCAAAATGTTTCTGTCGTTTTTCGCGTCGCGACGGTAGCAGTTCGCGTCGCGACGTTTTGCAGATTTTCAACTGTTTTTCACTGATTTTGTTTTCGCGATATCTTTTGATTCCGGAACCCGATTGAGGCGTTCTAAGATGCGTTGGAAAGCTTATTCAGAGGCCTAACTGAATATTCTAGTTTTAAGGCAAAATGAACTGTTTTTGATATTAAAAATTGTGTCAAAAAGTGGTCAACTAGAGTGCGAGTGTGAACTTCGATTTCATAAAAATTGTGGATTAAAGTGTTTCATGGATTGTCTGATTTGATGGACCGTGGGTTCATAGTACTGTAGATATATATGTTTATATGTATATCGAGTTGGGTGACGACCCATGTTTTGACATACTAGGCGGGGCAGTCATGCTCCCCCAACCTAGGCTCCGTGCCAATAGGAGAATGTACTATTGGTAAGGGGGTTCACCGGGTATATAGCACTGGATTGCAGTCTGTGTTATGTCATGAGTTTGTTGTACGTACACCGGGGTTTAGCACTTTATTGCAGTCGGTGTCGTACTGTGCGATACACCGGGGTTTAGCACTTTATTGCAGTCGGTGCCGCACTTTGTTTGTTCACGTTCACCGGGGTTAGCACTTTATTGCAGTCGGTGTCGTGTCGATTTTAAAAATGATTATTAATTGAACCGAGAGAGTTAGCAGGGGTCTCGGTAGAACTCACTGAGATTGTATCTCACTGTTTAATTGTTGTTGTTTTACAGATAAACAGGGACAGAAGAAATCTCAGAGGCACGAGTAGGTGGCCCCCGGGAAACGGATTATGACTTAGCTTTATGTTTAGTTTATTTTCCTTCTGTTGTCCATGTATCTCGGCACTATGACATTAGTGTCATGTTTGTCTTTCATTCCGCTTTCTTGTATGACTCTGACTACCATAGTTGCTGACAGGTTATGGTCTTGTTTGTATATAAGACTTTTGTTTTATTCAGCGAAAAATTTATAATGGTATTCAGTGTCTGAACAGGAAATAATATCTCTGATGTATGTTTAATGTGCACTTGGGTGTTTTTAACAAATAAAAATACCAGGCTGTTACAGTTGGTATCAGAGCGGTTCGACCTAGTCGGACTTAGCTTATAGGGTCTTTGCTTTTTCCAGTTGTGATTTTCTTAGTATGCTATTAGACATTGAGCTTGATCAACTTAATACTTTGTGCATATTTCGCAGAATCATGGCCAGAAGAGGTAGAGGCGTTCCTCCTCCTGTTGATCCAAATTTTGAGTGGATGCAGAATGTAATTGAGAACCAGCAGAAAATGATGCAAGACATGATGCTTATGCATCAGCAGCAACAAATCCTACAGCAAAATGCTCAGCAGCATCAAGCTCCAGAGCCACAAGTGAACCCAAGGAGAATTTTCACAGAGTTCCTGAAAATGAAACCCTCCGAGTTTAGAGGTGGGCCGGATGTCATGAGAGCACAACATTGGCTGGATGACATTGAAAAGATCTTTGTAACAATGCAAGTGACCGATGAAGACAAGTTGAGGTTGGCATCCCATATGTTGAAAGGGGAGGCCAATAACTGGTGGACAAATGCTAGGGCCATGATGGAGACAATGGGAACTCCCCTGACTTGGGACAATTTCCGAACATCATTTTTAGAACAATTCTTCCCCACGGCTATGAGGTTGGATAAGGAAAATGAGTTTTTGACTTTTACACAAGGAGGCTTGACCGTGGGCCAATACACGGCTAAATTTGAAGAGTTGTATCAATTCTTCGGTTTAGCTGGATATGCCCCAAGTGACCAATGGAAAACTGACAGGTACAAATATGGGTTGAGAGAAGATATTGCTCAAAGTCTTAGTTCTTTTCCGAGAACCAACTATGCAGCCATGGTACAACAAGCTTATATCGCCGAAAGTGATTTGTCAAGGTTGTATGCAAGCAGAAAGGCATTCCATCAGAGCAAGAGGAACACTGGATCATCTAGTTCTCAGATGGGTCCCAGGCATGACTCGGGGAAAGGAAGTAAGTACAAAGGGAAGCAGGTGCAATCGTCTGACTCTGCACAATTCAGGAATTGTAGACTTTGTGGAAGATATCACCGTGGCGAGTGTCCGCCAAGGCCTGATCGGTGCTATGTTTGTAATGAAGAGGGACACTATGCAAATAAGTGCCCAACAAAGAAGAATCTGCAAAGAGCACCAAATGCTCCTAGTCAGGGGCGAATCAACACTCTAGATGCTCGAACCATCACACCTACTGATAATCTTCTGAGGGGTACGGGATCTCTTTTTAATAATTCAGTCAATATTTTATATGATTCTGGTGCAACTCACTGTTTTATCTCACAAGCATGTGTGGATCGGTTGGGATTAGCATTGTCTGAGCTATCCGAACCGATAACTATTTTAACTGCTGCCAAGGGTCGTGTCCAGACCCAATCATTATGTGAAAATTGCCTACTTGTCATAGGCGACAGACAGTTTGTTGTGAAATTTATTTGCTTGCCTATGAGAAGCATGGACATTGTTCTGGGTATGAATTGGATGGCTGAAAATCATGTAACAATCAACTGTGCCGACCGAACTATTAGCTTCGCCTCCGAATCCGTAGGATTGACACAGGCAGATGCTGAAGCGACGATATCTTACACCGAAGCAAGCCAGTCATTATTCCAAGGTGCGGAAGCTATTCTTATTATGTTATCTGCATCTCCTGAAACGGGTTTAGATTTGTCATCTGTGCAAGTGGTAAATGAATTTCTAGATGTCTTTCCAGAAGAAGTCTCATCCTTACCTCCTGACCGAGAGGTAGAATTCTCAATAGAATTGATTCCTGGTACAGGATCAATCTCTATTGCTCCTTATAGAATGTCTCCTTTAGAGTTGAAGGAACTGAAGTCTCAACTTGAGGAATTAATATCGAAGAGGTTTATCCGACCGAGTGCTTCTCCATGGGGTGCTCCGGTGTTACTAGTCAAAAAGAAGGATGGTAGTATGAGATTGTGCATAGATTATCGACAACTCAACAAAGTGACGATCAAGAATAAATATCCCTTGCCAAGGATAGACGATTTGCTCGACCAACTTAGAGGTGCCGTGGTATTTTCAAAAATTGATCTAAGGTCGGGCTATCATCAAATAAAGGTGCGGGCCTTAGATATTCCGAAGACAGCTTTCCGTACGAGGTATGGACATTACGAGTTCGTAGTGATGCCCTTCGGTTTGACTAATGCTCCAGCGGTATTCATGGATTACATGAACCGAGTGTTTCACACGTACCTTGATCAGTTTGTGGTAGTTTTTATTGATGATATTTTGGTGTACTCTAAGACCATTGAGGACCATGTTCAACATCTCCGCATTGTTCTGAACGTACTCCGAGAAAAGAAATTGTATGCCAAGCCGTCGAAGTGTGATTTCTGGATGCCGGAAGTGAAGTTTTTGGGACACGTGATTTCCCAATCGGGAGTTGCGGTGGATCCCAGTAAAGTAGAAGCGGTGTTGAACTGGGAACGACCAACATCTGTCACCGAAATAAGAAGTTTCTTGGGTCTAGCTGGTTACTACAGGAGGTTTATCCAAGGTTTTTCACAATTGGTTCTTCCACTTACTCGGTTGACTCGCAAGGCCCAACCGTTTATATAGAATGCCGATTGTGAGGAATGTTTTCAAGAGTTGAAGGTTAGGTTGACTTCTGCTCCAATCCTAATTCTTCCAGATCCGTCTTTGGATTTTCAAATTTACAGCGATGCTTCTGGGAAGGGTTTGGGGTTTGTTCTCATGCAGAACCAACAAGTTGTAGCTTATGCCTCCAGACAGTTGAAGACTCATGAAGAGAATTATCCGACTCATGATTTGGAGTTGGCAGCTATTGTGTACGCACTGAAGATTTGGAGACATTACCTGTATGGGTCTCGTTTCGAAGTCTTTAGTGATCATAAAAGCTTGAAATATTTGTTTGACCAGAAGGAGTTGAATAACAGGCAGAGAAGATGGGTGGAGTTTCTGAAGGATTATGACTTCGAACTGAAGTATCATCCGAGAAAAGCTAATGTTGTAGCCGATGCACTAAGTAGGAAATCCATTCATATAGCAGGATTAATGATGCATGAAATGGAATTGTTGGAGTCTTTCCGGGACTTAAATGTGGATTCAAAGCCAAAAAGGAACCGGTTGGTGTTGAGCCACATGAGGATCTCTAGTTCCATAAGGGATTCTATTCGCTTAGCACAGGAAGTTGATGTGAAACTACAATCACAGAAAGTGATGCCAGATTTTACCGAGGATAGTGATGGGGTTATTTGTTTCAACGGTAGGATCTGTGTGCCCGACGATGAGAGTATTAAAAAGCAAGTGCTAGAGGAAGCACACCGGAGTTTATTTTCTGTACATCCTGGATCCACCAAGATGTATAGAGATTTAAAACAGATGTATTGGTGGCCGGGAATGAAGTTAGAAATTGCTGAATTCGCATCACAATGCTTAACTTGTCAAAAAGTCAAGATAGAACATCAGAAGCCTGCTGGTCTGCTACGGTCACTAGACGTGCCAGTGTGGAAATGGGAAAACATTTCTATGGATTTTGTAATGGCGTTGCCAAGGTCTCAAGCCGGTAACGACTCCATTTGGGTAGTTGTGGATCGGTTAACTAAATCAGCTCATTTTATTCCAGTCCGTTCGAGCAGTAAAGTATCCAAGTTAGCTGAAGTGTATTTGAAGAACATAGTAAGGTTACATGGGGTTCCTACCAGTATAGTGTCGGATCGAGATCCGAAATTCACTTCTCGATTTTGGAAAGCTATGAATGAAGCAATGGGGACTAAAGTACTTCTTAGTACCGCTTATCACCCGCAGATCGATGGTCAGACCGAGAGAACTATCCAGACATTAGAGGATATGCTTAGGGCTTCGGTACTTGATAACGGGAAGAAATGGGAGGATCATCTTCCACTGGTTGAATTCTCATATAACAACAGTTATCATTCCAGTATCGGAATGGCGCCTTTTGAGGCCTTGTATGGAAGGAAATGTAGAACTCCATTGTGTTGGTGGGAAGTCGGTGAGAACCGATTGTTAGGACCTGAGGTGATTCAAGACACTACTGAGAAGATCCGCCAGATCAGGGATAGAATGAAAACTGCTCAGAGCAGGCAAAAGAGCTATGCTGATAAAAGGAGAAGGCCGTTAGAATTTGAGTCAGGTGATCATGTGTTTTTGAGATTATCACCAACAATTGGCACAGGTAGGGCATTACGGGTGAAGAAACTCAGTCCTCGGTATATTGGACCTTTCCAGATAATCGAGCGAATAGGGCCTCTTGCATACCGTATTGCTTTGCCTCCACCATTGTCAAATCTGCATGATGTATTCCATGTGTCTCAGCTGCGGAAGTACATTCCCGATCCAAGTCAACCGTTAGATTTTGAAACGATTGATCTCCGACCGGACTTGTCCTTCCAACCTAATCCGAATTACATCATGGAACGTGGCGAGAGGACGCTACGGACAAAGTCAATTCCCATTGTCAAGGTGGTATGGGATGGTTTTTCCGCCGAGGAAGCTACTTGGGAGTTGGAGGACGATATGCGGACTCGGTATCCGTATTTGTTCTCTTGAGGTATGTTGTGTCTAATTTTGAGGACAAAATTCTTTCAAGTTGGGGAGAATGTAACATCCCCAAAATAATTAATCGAATTATTTGGATGTAAACCCAATTGAATTAATTTGGTACTTAATTGGTAAAATTATTGAGTGCTAAAATTAATTATTGGCTGTCACAGGGTCGTTGACCAAATAATACGGACCAAGGAAGTTTTGGAATCGAAATAAGGAATCTGGGTCAATATGGTAATTGGACCACGCCACCACTTATTTATTAATTAAATAAATATGTGTGTGTGTGTTAAATAAAAGAAAAAGAAAGGAAAGAAAGAAAAGAGAAAGGAAGCGCTGAAACAGAGAAAGAAAGAAGAGAAAAGAAGAAGGAAAAGAAGAAGGAAAAAGAAGAAGGAAAAAGGGAAGAGAAGAAGAAGAATCCTCAACCTCCAAGCTCCAAACTTCATCATCTTCATCACCTCCTCTCCCTCAACATAACCCCATAACTTGGTAAGCTTTCCTTCCATTTTTCCCCTTCTATTTTGACTTCGAAAATTGAGGGTTTGTGGGGAGAATTTGTTGAAATCAAGGATTAATAGGTTGTGTTGGTGATTGGGTTATGCTTAGGATCGAAGCTAGGAGCGGATTGAACGCGATTGGAAGCTCGGAACGAAGTTAGGAGCGGTTCGGTGTCGTTTGGGTTCGATTCGGTGATTTCGACGTCTCGGCAAATTCGGTTCGATATCGGCTCTCGCTTCAAGGGTGAGTTTTACTCACGCTTAGGTTTATTCTGTGTTGGTGTAATTTGTGTGTTGATTGGTTTCGAGAAATTCTGAGACAAAACCGTTATTCGAAAAATAGCGCTTTGAATAAAAATTCGTTTTGATTGAGTTTTTGATTTGATTGATTGATTATATGGTATTGGTTGGACTGGTTTTGCTGGTTGTCACATCTGTTTTCGATCGGAACTGAAATCGGAATTGAGCGGAATAGCGGATTTCGCGAAAATCGCAAAATCTGCACCAGACAGGTCTCCATCGCGTCGCGACCCGCAGGGCATCGCGTCGCGACCATACACAGTTTTGTCACGCAAAATGTTTCTGTCGTTTTTCGCGTCGCGACGGTAGCAGTTCGCGTCGCGACGTTTTGCAGATTTTCAACTGTTTTTCACTGATTTTGTTTTCGCGATATCTTTTGATTCCGGAACCCGATTGAGGCGTTCTAAGATGCGTTGGAAAGCTTATTCAGAGGCCTAACTGAATATTCTAGTTTTAAGGCAAAATGAACTGTTTTTGATATTAAAAATTGTGTCAAAAAGTGGTCAACTAGAGTGCGAGTGTGAACTTCGATTTCATAAAAATTGTGGATTAAAGTGTTTCATGGATTGTCTGATTTGATGGACCGTGGGTTCATAGTACTGTAGATATATATGTTTATATGTATATCGAGTTGGGTGACGACCCATGTTTTGACATACTAGGCGGGGCAGTCATGCTCCCCCAACCTAGGCTCCGTGCCAATAGGAGAATGTACTATTGGTAAGGGGGTTCACCGGGTATATAGCACTGGATTGCAGTCGGTGTTATGTCATGAGTTTGTTGTACGTACACCGGGGTTTAGCACTTTATTGCAGTCGGTGTTGTACTGTGCGATACACCGGGGTTTAGCACTTTATTGCAGTCGGTGCCGCACTTTGTTTGTTCACGTTCACCGGGGTTAGCACTTTATTGCAGTCGGTGTCGTGTCGATTTTAAAAATGATTATTAATTGAACCGAGAGAGTTAGCAGGGGTCTCGGTAGAACTCACTGAGATTGTATCTCACTGTTTAATTGTTGTTGTTTTACAGATAAACAGGGACAGAAGAAATCTCAGAGGTACGAGTAGGTGGCCCCCGGGAAACGGATTATGACTTAGCTTTATGTTTAGTTTATTTTCCTTCTGTTGTCCATGTATCTCGGCACTATGACATTAGTGTCATGTTTGTCTTTCATTCCGCTTTCTTGTATGACTCTGACTACCATAGTTGCTGACAGGTTATGGTCTTGTTTGTATATAAGACTTTTGTTTTATTCAGCGAAAAATTTATAATGGTATTCAGTGTCTGAACAGGAAATAATATCTCTGATGTATGTTTAATGTGCACTTGGGTGTTTTTAACAAATAAAAATACCAGGGTGTTACATAAGCCCTTGTAACGAAACCCTGTAGAAGTATCTGAAAAGTACACACTAGATGCTACCGCAGCCAATGTTGCAACATCTGATACAACATTAATACATTTAGCTGAAATTGCATAGCAAAAACGCATTCCAACTTATTCTGATCTAATCTGATTTTCCACAACCCTTTATTTTTACTGTTGTTAATTGAAATGACAAAAACTTGTTGTTTTTATTTTGTTTTATATCACTAATTTGTTAGCCAAATTAAGAACATATTAAGCTTCAATCTTGGTGGGAACGATCTCTTTTTATCACTTTACTACTTGTTGGACTACGTATACTTGCACATTAATTTTCACAACAGGACCTTCTCTCGAATGTGAAAACCATGAGAAACCCGGTGCATCAAGGTTCAAAATGCAAGATGTGTCTCCTTCAGCTACTGCGACTAAACAATCTCACAATATTTAGGTGGAGCAGCCTGTGGCCATGACCACATCCTTCATTAGACAACAGATTGATATGGGGATATATACATGATTTCATGTACCAAGTATCTCATCAACTGGCCGACATAGTTAAATCTATGGTCTACAAAGAAATGCAACATGCATTAGAACAAGAAAGCAGGAAAGATGCTTAAAGTAGCAGCTCAGCTGGTCTTGGTACCCCTGGCCAAGTACAAGGAATATCCATAAATGCAATTGGGGGCGCGCAACATGTCCCACCAAACCTTGCAATAGCAGGACCTCAACAAGTGCCTCCACCCTAGGTAACTCCTAATCTTGCATTTCCTCAGCCAAATAATTTTGCCACTGCCAACACAGGGGGCGATTCATAGCGAATGTTGCAACTAACTCAGTTGTTCTTCAACCTGGATAGGTGCAAATGGCCAGAAGGTCATCTGAGGCCATGGGGAGACTACATTAGAGAAACTATGAGTAATGAAGACAAACTTCATATGTTTTGTGCTAGCTTCAGGTCTGAAGGAAAATCTTGCTAAGAGTAGTTTGGTGGGGGTTAATGTGGATGGTTCATTTTTATCATTGACTCCAGATTTTCTTAATTGTAAGACCGGGATACAACCTTTTAAGCATCTTGACCTCCCAATTCAGGAAAATCCTCATCGTGCGGATACTTGGGAACCTACGTTGGAGGTTTTACAATGCAGGCTTCTAGGGTGGGTGTTGACTCCCAATCATATGATGTAAGTTAGGCATTTTTTTAGGACCAATTGTGCAGGTTTTTCATTGTATCACGGTCATTATCTGGGATTTAGTCTAGTGTTAGATAATTGTAGTAGGAAGTTCATTTGTAAGTAATTCCTTCACTTTTGGAGCTAACTTTGACATTGAAGACCTCTAATTCGTTGTGGCATCATTCGGCGAACCAGACACTTGCCCGAAAATGCAGCAAAATGGAGGGATTTGCTTTCTGTTATTTTTCGCATCGCGACCAGGAGGGTTCGCGACGCGATCTGGAGGAATTTTGCAAGCCAGAACTTTCTGTTATTTTTCGCGTCGCGACCAGGAGGGTTCACGACGCGACCTGGAGCAGTTCTGCGAGGCCTGAAGCTTCTGTCTTTTGTCGTGACGCGACGGACACGGGCCGCGTCGCGATGGTGCGTGAAAATTAGGGTTTTTAAAGCAGTTTCAACAATTTTTCAAGGGACTTCGTTTTGGGATTTGGAGCCACACTTTGGAGCAGCTGGAGGGTGCGATTTTGGGGCCTTCTCACCACTTGGGAACAAGGGATTGAAGGTTCTAATGTCTTCCTTTATGTTTGTTTTCTACTTTATGTTGGTTTCCACTCTTAGGATGGATTGTAACTAATTTGCTTAGATTAGGGAGAGATGAATCTCCCAACCCTATCATGTGAACCATTGCTCTGGTCAATTCAGTTGTTATTCGATTTGCTTGTCTAATTACCTATGTTCTTAATGCTTTTCAATTACATATGATAATTGCGATGATCCAGGCTAGTGATTGCATAGGAATATGAATTAGTAACTGGAATTTGGGTAGTTAGGTCACATGCTAGTAATCATCATAGGAATATGTGGTAGCTTATGTGAATTCATTAAAATTCTTAATCTTAACGCGTTACCCTCTGGCATGACTCACCTAAGGAATTGGGGTAACTCTTAGGGTAATAGGGGTCTTGAGACAAGGAATTGCCCTTGACCTTAATTAGTGAATTGAATCTAGAAATTGAATAATTAACTTGAATTGGCTAAGGTTCATGTGATAGGCGAGGTGAGAGGATTCGATCCCTAGTCGTTTTTCTCGCATTATTAATTCACGTTTGTGTACTGTTACCAATTACTCAAATTACCGAATCTCCACAATCTAAGAATTTACAATTTTGCTATTGTTGTCAACGCGCAATCCCTGTGGAATCGACCGGTTCTTACCGATATTTTATTACTTGCGACGACATTTGGTACACTTGCCAAAGTCCTAACAAGTTTTTGGCGCCGTTGCCGGGGATTGTTGACTTTGTTGTCGACAAGGCAAACGAGTAAATTCTAGATTCTCAATTTTTGTTTTATTCTGAGTTACTTAAGTTTTGCTGCTTAGTTATTCTCTTAGACCTGTTGACGTCTGCTTGGTGTTTCCAAAGAACTGTTTATACAGGGGCACAGGTACGTACGGTTGAATTAATGGCTGAAGTTCCACTGGGCAGACGCACTCTCAATGATTTTGGGAGAAGAACTCAAGGCACACATACTCACACCTTCCAACCAGTGTGGGCGGCTACTTTTAATATCAAGTCGTCCGTTCTCTCAGCATTAAGGTCAAAGCCATTTTCTGGGTCAGATACTAAAGACCCCAATCAACACTTATCCTACTTCCATGAAATCTGTGGGACCACCTATCCTGAGGGAGTAGATGAAAACTCCAAGCAGTTGCGCTTGTTTCCTTTCACTTTAACAGGCAGGGCAAAGGATTGGTTAAATACTCTTCCACCAGGAACTATTAATGCCTGGAGTGAACTTGAAGATAAGTTCCTATCAAGGTTCTTCCCAATTTCTAAGTTTATTGAAAAAAGAACAGAAATCTCCAACTTCGCACAAGAGGATGAAGAGTCCTTGTACGATTCCTGGGAGAGATTCAAGCTGTCATTAAGAAAGTGTCCTGGGCATGGTATTGACGATTTTGTGCAGCTACAAACCTTCTATCATGGATTAAAACCTCCAACCAGGATGATGCTAGACACCTCAGCAGGAGGGTCTTTGGGTAACAAAACCTGGGAAGAAGCGACACAATTGATAGACGATATGACATCAAATGAATATAGAATGCCGAATGAGGGTATAGCTGTACAGAAAAAAGGGAAGATTTTGGAGCTGGATTCTAATAGCGCGGTGTTAGCCCAACCAAAGCTAATGTCTCTTCAAATCGAATCTCTCACCAAACAAGTGGTAGCTGCATTGGAGAGTAGGTCCCGGAATCAAACAATTACCCAGGTAAAACAACTCCATGACCAGGGGACTCAATTGCATGATGTACTATCCCAATGTATGCAAACGACTCAGACCACATTGAAATCTCAAGAACAAGTCATACTAGGCATGGAGAGGAACCATGAGGTTTCATTAAAGAACTTGGAGAGCCAGATGGGTGAGATGTCAGGGAAACTTGCTGAGACATCCAAGGGTAGTTTTTTCAATAGCACGGTGGAGAGCCATAAGGAAGAGAGTTGCGGAGCTATTTCATTGAGGAATGGCAAGCAACTTAAACCGGTTGAAGCGACCAAGCACAACTCTGAAGGGGAAGGTAGTGAAACGGAAGTGTGGAAGGAAGAAGTTGAAAATGAGTCGAGTGAAAAAAATGAGGGAGTGGTGAAGTCTAACCAAAAAAAATATTTGTTTAATGAAAATTTGCAGGTGGACGAGAAGCCTAAGGAAATGCCTTCCTACATGAAGTTGCCATACCCTCAGCGGAGTAAGAAGAATCATAAGGATGAGCAGTTTTCAAAGTTCATGGAGATCTTCTCCAGTCTCCAAATTAGTATTCCTTTTGCAGAGGCGTTGGAGCAAATGCCTATTTATGCGAAGTTCATGAAGGAATTGTTGAGTAAGAAGAGGAAGTTCAAAGAGGATGAAATGGTGGCTCTGACCGAAGAATGTAGTGCCATTATTCAAAGGAAACTTCCTCCAAAATTGAAAGACCCTGGAAGTTTCACCATACCTTGCACCATTGGGAACTTGACTATAGGCAAGGCCCTTTGTGATTTGGGAGCAAGCATCAACCTGATGCCCTTGTCTATGTTCAAGAAGCTAGGTGGAGGTGAGGTGAAACCCACTAGGATGAGTCTGCAGCTTGCCGATAAATCAATCAGACAACCCTATGGGATCTTGGAAGATGTTCTGGTAAGAGTTGACAAATTTTTATTTCCTGTTGATTTTGTGATTCTTGAGATAGAAGAAGATGCAGATGTCCCACTTCTCCTTGGTAGACCATTTTTGGCCACTGGGAGGGCCCTCGTAGATGTTCAACAAGGACAGCTACGGCTAAGATTCCAAGATGAGGAAGTGATCTTTAATGTTTTTGAAGCTATGCGCCACCCGAATGACCAAGAAAAATGTTTTAAGGTGGATGTGATTGAAGATTCAGTGCGAGAAACTTTTAGACACAATTTACCCTCTCCTCCTCTAGAGAAGGTAATAGTGAATTCGATTGAGGGCGTGGACGAAAACTTGGGAATCGAAATAGGGGACTGCGTTCGCCAGTTTGAAGCTTCTCAGGTAGAAAAGGTTTTCAAGAGAAAAGAAGAGCTGAATAGGGGGGAAGGCACAGACAAAGGAACTCCCGAATTGAAACAACTCCCCTCTCATTTAAAGTATGTATTCCTTGGGAGCAATGATCAATACCCAGCCATCATCAGTAGTTCTTTAACTAAGCTGGAAGAAGAAAAGCTAATGAGAGTTTTGAGATCAAATAGAAATGCACTAGGTTGGACTATCTCCGACCTGAAGGGGATTAGCCCAGCTTTTTGCATGCACAAGATCAAGCTCGAGGAAGAGTTCAAGCCGGTGATTCAACCTCAGCGACGGTTAAATCCCACAATGAAGGATGTGGTGAGGAAAGAAGTGTTAAAACTCTTAGATGCCGGAATGATCTACCCAATCTCAGACAGCTCTTGGGTGAGCCCGGTCCATGTGGTACCCAAAAAGGGAGGTATGACCGTTATTAAAAATGAGAGGAATGAGTTGATCCCTGCTCGCACAGTCACCGAGTGGAGAATGTGTATCGATTATAGGAGACTGAACCAAGCCACTCGGAAGGACCATTTCCCGTTGCCATTCATGGACCAAATGCTTGAAAGATTGGCCGGTCAGGCCTTTTATTGCTTCCTGGATGGATACTCTGGATACAACCAAATAGCAGTAGAACCAGAAGATCAGGAGAAAACCTCCTTCACATGCCCATTTGGTGTTTTCGCCTATCGGAGGATGCCCTTCGGTCTGTGCAACGCTCCGGCAACTTTTCAAAGGTGCATGCTTTCTATATTCTCTGATATGATGGAAAATGCTATTATATATATGTATATATATATATATACATATAAAAAAAAAAGAGAAAAATAAATAAGTAAATTCCTTCTCTTGTTTTGTTAAATGCTTTGGGAAAATGGGTGAGTATTGCGTGAAACTGACAAAAAGAGAGGTAGGCCTAACTCCAAGTGCAACCTACTTATCCAAATGTATCCACCTTTACCTAAGCCCCGCTATAACCTTTAAAGTTCTCAAAATGTGTGTATGCATCTCATTTGTCTAAAATGATATAGAACTCTGTCAAGCCTATGAAACGATGATGCAGGTAATGTGAATTGAGTGAATACCCGAAACACCTCAAGAGTGAAACACTGGTGAGATGTGCGTACAGAGAAAACTTGAGAATGCTGTCTGCTTATGATTCGGTATTTCCAATTCAGTTGTCCTGCCACTGTATTAGGTTGATGATGATAGTTGATGTGCTGATGTGTTTAAGGTTGATGTATTACATGTAACAGCTAACTCCTAATCTTGCATTTCCTCAGCCAAATAATTTTGCCACTGCCAACACAGGGGGCGATTCATAGCGAATGTTGCAACTAACTCAGTTGTTCTTCAACCTGGATAGGTGCAAATGGCCAGAAGGTCATCTGAGGCCATGGGGAGACTACATTAGAGAAACTATGAGTAATGAAGACAAACTTCATATGTTTTGTGCTAGCTTCAGGTCTGAAGGAAAATCTTGCTAAGAGTAGTTTGGTGGGGGTTAATGTGGATGGTTCATTTTTATCATTGACTCCAGATTTTCTTAATTGTAAGACCGGGATACAACCTTTTAAGCATCTTGACCTCCCAATTCAGGAAAATCCTCATCGTGCGGATACTTGGGAACCTACGTTGGAGGTTTTACAATGCAGGCTTCTAGGGTGGGTGTTGACTCCCAATCATATGATGTAAGTTAGGCATTTTTTTAGGACCAATTGTGCAGGTTTTTCATTGTATCACGGTCATTATCTGGGATTTAGTCTAGTGTTAGATAATTGTAGTAGGAAGTTCATTTGTAAGTAATTCCTTCACTTTTGGAGCTAACTTTGACATTGAAGACCTCTAATTCGTTGTGGCATCATTCGGCGAACCAGACACTTGCCCGAAAATGCAGCAAAATGGAGGGATTTGCTTTCTGTTATTTTTCGCATCGCGACCAGGAGGGTTCGCGACGCGATCTGGAGGAATTTTGCAAGCCAGAACTTTCTGTTATTTTTCGCGTCGCGACCAGGAGGGTTCACGACGCGACCTGGAGCAGTTCTGCGAGGCCTGAAGCTTCTGTCTTTTGTCGTGACGCGACGGACACGGGCCGCGTCGCGATGGTGCGTGAAAATTAGGGTTTTTAAAGCAGTTTCAACAATTTTTCAAGGGACTTCGTTTTGGGATTTGGAGCCACACTTTGGAGCAGCTGGAGGGTGCGATTTTGGGGCCTTCTCACCACTTGGGAACAAGGGATTGAAGGTTCTAATGTCTTCCTTTATGTTTGTTTTCTACTTTATGTTGGTTTCCACTCTTAGGATGGATTGTAACTAATTTGCTTAGATTAGGGAGAGATGAATCTCCCAACCCTATCATGTGAACCATTGCTCTGGTCAATTCAGTTGTTATTCGATTTGCTTGTCTAATTACCTATGTTCTTAATGCTTTTCAATTACATATGATAATTGCGATGATCCAGGCTAGTGATTGCATAGGAATATGAATTAGTAACTGGAATTTGGGTAGTTAGGTCACATGCTAGTAATCATCATAGGAATATGTGGTAGCTTATGTGAATTCATTAAAATTCTTAATCTTAACGCGTTACCCTCTGGCATGACTCACCTAAGGAATTGGGGTAACTCTTAGGGTAATAGGGGTCTTGAGACAAGGAATTGCCCTTGACCTTAATTAGTGAATTGAATCTAGAAATTGAATAATTAACTTGAATTGGCTAAGGTTCATGTGATAGGCGAGGTGAGAGGATTCGATCCCTAGTCGTTTTTCTCGCATTATTAATTCACGTTTGTGTACTGTTACCAATTACTCAAATTACCGAATCTCCACAACCTAAGGATTTACAATTTTGCTATTGTTGTCAACGCGCAATCCCTGTGGAATCGACCGGTTCTTACCGATATTTTATTACTTGCGACGACATTTGGTACACTTGCCAAAGTCCTAACAGTGGGTTCAGAAAAGTCTGAGTCTGGGGGGATTGTTCTTATAAATTCAGTTCTTAGTAGTATTCCACACTTCTACCTTTCGTATATGAGGATGCTAGTGAAGGTTTGGAAGGTGGTGGTTAGGATTAAAAGGGCGTTTTTATGGAGTGGGGATCAATTGGTAGTGGGGAATCTCATAATGGTAAATATTCGTTTGCTAGCTAAATGGATGTGGCAGAACTTAGTGGCGGATGACTCCTTGTGACATAGGTTGTTAGCGAAAAAATATGGTATGAGGGTGACTCGGCCGTCCTAGTTTTGTGATCTTCGTCCCTTCCTAAAGGCCAGTGTGGTGGAAGGATATATGTTTGGTAGAGATGGATGGTAGTATGGATATAGACTAGCTCTTAAAGAGCATTATGGCAAGGTGGATACACTAAAGCATATTCCCTTTAAGTGTTGAATCTCTTTTTGGTCTTTTGAGTCTTTATCTTTGAGACATTCATCCAAGATCCATGATTAGGCTAGGAATGCATGTGGGCTCACATCATAGGAGATGGTGCATCCACTTGCTTCTATTATGATATCGAACTTGGAGACTTATTGTTGGCTCATAGGTTCCCTAATTTATTCTCTATTGTTGTGGAGCCAAATGTGTGGGTGAGGGATAGTGACTGGTAAGAGAGTGGTGTATGGACTTTGGATGTATCCCAACAGTGTCGCTTATTCGTGCAAGAGGAGTCCATCCTGCTTAAGCCTATTGGTGTACACTTCTACCATCATGTCTATCGAGCCTGACCAATGACTATGGACCAGGCACCCCGAGTGGTATGTTTTGCCTCCCTAGCTTTCGAATTCCCCTCTCAATCTTTCTCAAATTTTACGCCTCTCAGAGCACAAGATTCTGGTGATAAGAAAGTTATGAAGAGTCTCGCTCCTTCCAAGGTGATTTCTTTCTCACGTCAGTTGCTCTCGGACAAACTTGTTCATGAGAGGTATCATCCCTAGCCCCTTCGGACCTATGTTTATTTTGTGTGGTTTAGAGAGGTTTTTCTATGTCTTTGTGTTAGTGTTATTAAATTAATTTGTATTTTGTGTTAGTACTATTTAATTTATTTTGATTATGCATCAAGATTCGATGCTTCACCACTTTAGCAGCTAAGATTTTCCAATGGGGTATGGTATGCAGTAGCTTGTTAATTGGAACGAGATTTCATGTGGTGATGGGAAAATTAGGAAGAGTCTTGCTCCTTCCAAGGTGATTGTTTTCTCAAGGAAGTTGCTCTTGGACAAACTTGTTTAGGATAGGAGTCATTCTTAACTCCTTTGCGACTATGTGTATTTTGTGTGGTGGACATTAGGAGTCAATGCTGCACATCTTTAGCAGATTTTATCTTCCAATGGGTTATGGTATGTAGTAGTTTGTGGGGTATTTTGTTGGGGATTTTATAGTCATATCGTCAAATGATGATTCAGTTGGGTTCTTTCACCTCTCGTTGCTATTGGGGTTGTACTATAAAACCCTAGTACTAAAAAGTTTCTGACCGTTGGAAACTAAGTCTAACAAACAGCAAAACAGTTTTTCAAAAAAATAACTAACACATTTTAAATGCAAAGTTTGTTATGCTTAGCTGTGACCTAAAACAGTTTATTTAGTTGGGGCATGTTAGTTCTAACTAACTTCTCCAACTAACCTGTCCGCATTGTACCTATTCATTTGTGTATATAAGTCTCATCCATGTACAGTTCAAAACACAATCAATAGAATCTCAGTTTACAGTTTTATCAGTTTCAGAATTCCTTAGATTCTATACTACTCTACACATACAATTCTCTTCAAATGTTAGCTCCAATCTTTATCATTAACCTTGAAGAGTTTCTGGTTTTTGTGAATCAACAACAAGGGTTGTACCTCGCAAGAAACAGAGAAAGAAATGTGTTAAGTTGTTGTTCAGTGACTGAACCATAACAGATAAAGAAGGAACAGAAAGTGAGAAGTTTGTATACCTGAGAAATTGGTTCTTGGGTGCTGAAGGTGAAGAATGCAAGTTCTGGTTGAGCTTCAAGGTGAAGCTCACACGTTACATACAAAAACAGAAAAGATTAGGGTTTGTTAATCAAGAAAGAGGATTTAAGGTTGAGATACCACTAGAGAGAGTAGTATTACCTTAAATTTGATCTTGTATTAAGCCTCAATCGTAATTGTTCCTGAAATCAAAGGATTAGAAAAATTAGGGTTTGCAAAATTGGGAATTTCTGTAAACCCTAATCAAATAACTGTAATAGATAGATCTCTACCTGAAAAATTTGTTTTCCAGGGCGATTCATTGTGATTCAACAGCAAGAAAGCAGTAAGAGTGTTCGAAGCAAGCGATTTGTCGAACGAAGTGAGAAGTTGTCATCGCGGCTTCAGGGTTGAGTGATTCAACATAAAACCAGGGGGGTTTTTGTTGAATCATCGTCAACAATCATCACAAGCCATTACCGAGATCAATCCAAGCTTCAATCACAGTGTGAGAGCTCGAATTGATCTAGGGTTTCAGAGAGAAAAGAGAAGAGAGAAGAAGAACGGAAAATCAAGATTGAGAGAGAAGCTTCTTGATTTTCTGAGTGAAGTGAGAGCATATATACACCGGGTCAAGTTAGGATCCGCGTGTCCCATAATTGGATCGGGTTTGGGTTCCGCACAAACCCAGCGAAGCAATTGTTTGTTTGGCAAGTGTTCATCTGGTTGGATTGGGTTTAGACAAGCTGGGCTTGACTAAACACACCCCCTCCTTTACTGAATTCACCTGCAAAGAGAAACAAATATCAAATTGTGGAAAAAATCAATATGGTATAATCAGAGCATAGATTTAAACGATCCAGGGCACATTCCTGTCTCAACTCTGTGTTTCTTTAAAGTTCTTTAAAGTTTCTTTAATCTCTCTAACACCTGCACAGTGAGAATTGTGCAGGCCTCTGTGTTTCTAATTGTTTGTCTGTGTTTAAGTGCTATTTTCAGGTATGGCAAATAGTACAGGACATGACAGTTATGTTCCAAAGTTAAATGGCAAAGACTATGAAACCTGGGCAATTCAAATGAGACCAGTGCTTGGGGAACATGGTTGTCTATATGTTGTAAAGGATGGTCTTACACCCCTAGAAGCAAATGCTACACCTGCTCAGAGAAAAGAGTACACTGAAAATGAGCAGAAAGACTTCAAGGGACTGTCTCTAATCCACAGAGCTTGTGGAGAGGCAGATTTTGAAAGGATAAGAGACTGTGAAACAGCTAAGGCAGCATGAGATGCCCTAAATCACTATTACTGTGGTGCAGCACCTATAAAGGAAGAGAAGCTGCAAGCCTTGAGAGCTCAGTATGAGAGCCTCAAGATGAAAAAAGATGAGAAAGTTACTGATTTCTTCAATAGAGTGAAGAGAATCAAAAATGACATGGCTCTTCAAGAGGAAAAGCTTGAAGAGAACAGTATCTGTAGAAAGATTTTGAGGTCAATGCCTAAGAAATGGTATGTTGTTACAAATACCATAGAGGAAACCACTAAGAATGTTGGCTTGAAGTTAGAAGAACTTCAAGGCAAGTTGGAAGCAAAGGAACTTCAACACTAAGAAAAAGGACAAATTAAAGGTCCAGTGCTACAGGTGTGATAAAATGGGACACTATGCCACTGAGTGTCCCACAAGAAACACTAATAAACCTAAGGAGTCAGGTACTGAGGCCAATGTGGCTGAAGAAGACACTGACTCTGACAGTCCAGTAGCCTTTAGCACTATTAGTGTTGACTCTATTAAAACAGAACCTAGTACAAGTCTGCATGTAACTGCTATTGACATTAAACATGATAAAGATTTTATTGCATTAGTAGTTACTAACAGTGATGGAAGTACCATCACTGAAATTTGGTATCTAGACTCTGCTTGCTCTAACCATCTTACAGGGAACAAGGATTGGTTAGTTGATTTTGATCCTAAGAGAAGGACAACTATCAAGTGTGCAAACAATAAGACACTTGAGGCTGAAGGTATGGGTAATGTAATGTTTACTAAAGAAGATGGACAGGTAATATTGATTCATGATGTTTACTTTGTTCCTGGTATTAGTCATAACCTGATTAGTCTAGGGCAATTGATTGAGAAAGGATTCTCAGTCATTATGAAAGATCTAAAACTGAAAATATTTGATACTAAGGATAAGTTGGTGTTAACAAGTTCCTTAGCCAAAAACAGAACATTCAAGACTAGTATAAGTACTGTAAAAGCAGAATGCTTTAGTGCTACTACTAGTACTGAAAGTGAGCTTTGGCATAGGAGACTTGGTCACTTAAACTTTGGCAGCCTAACTAAACTAAGTTCAAAAGGTTTAGTTAGGGGACTACCAAAGATTGAGTCCCCTGATGGTGTATGTACCACTTGTATCTTGGGAAAACAACCTAGAAAGAAGTTTAGAGCAGAAATTGTTAGTAGGTCTAAGGATTTACCACATGTTGTTTACTCAGATATGTGTGGTCCATTTGATGTCTTATCACTTAGTAACAACAAATACTTTCTGTCCTTCGTAGATGAGTTCTCTAGAAGGCTATGGGTGTATTTGATCAAGACCAAAGGAGAGGCCTTTGAAGTGTTCAAAAAATTCCTAAAGCTAGCAGAGAGACAAAGTGGCAGAAAGCTAAAAATCCTAAGGACAGATGGTGGTGGTGAATTTACTTCACATGAGTTTAAAGACTACTACACTACCAGAGACATCATCCATGAAGTTACCTCACCCTACACCCCTCAACACAACGGGGTTGTGGAAAGAAGGAACAGAACATTGCTTGACATGTCTATATCCATGATCAAGCATAAACAATTACCTAACACTTTTTGGGGTGAGGCTGTGTCAACTGCAGCCTACATTCTAAACAGGTGTCCCACCAAGAGACTTGAAGGGAAAGTTCCAGAAGAAGTTTGGTGTGGAGATAAGCCAAGTGTGGCTCATCTCAGAATCTTTGGTTCATTATGTTACTCCCATATCCCAGACCAAAGGAGAAAAAAACTAGAAGACAAGAGTAAACCCCTTATACTGGTTGGCTATCACCCTACAGGTGCCTACAGATTGTTTAATCCTAAAAGCAACAAGGTTGAGATTTCTAGAGATGTTACAGTTCTAGAGAATGACCAATGGAATTGGAATGATTCTGAGCAACCAAACCCAGAACAGTCCAATATACCTGAAGAATCTACTACTACGCCTGAAGTACTTCATCAAGGTGATGAAGATACCTCTGACAGTGATCAAGACAACATGCAACAGCAAACTGATCAACTTCCTCAAGATGAGGAACCTGAAGCACCTAACCCTACACCTATTCAACAAGTTGGAAGGGCTCAAAGGGTTAGAAATTTAAATTAGTCACTGATTCTGATGTAAATGCAGAAGGAGATCTTCTACACTATGCTATGATAGCTGATGCTGAACCCATGGATTACTTAGAGACTCTTAAGGATGTAAAGTGGAAGAAATCTATGCAGGAAGAGTTGAACTCCATTGAGAAGAATGGTACATGGACTCTTACTGATTTACCTAAAGGGAAAATGGCCATCAGTGTCAAGTGGGTCTACAAGTTAAAACTAGATCCTAATGGAGCTATTGTGAAATACAAAGCCAGATTAGTGGCTCGGGGATTTCAACAGAAAGAGGGGATAGACTTCACTGAAGTCTTCTCTGCAGTGGCAAGCATGAAACAATTAGATTAGTTACAGCCCTTGCTTGCAACAAAGGCTGGGAACTATTCCACATGGATGTTAAATCTGCTTTTCTAAACGGGCCACTTGAGGAAACAGTTTTGATCAAGCAACCACCTAGTTTTGAAGTGCAAGGTAAGGAAGAAATGGTCTACTTACTTCATAAGGCTCTATATGGTTTGAAACAGGCCCCTAGGGCTTGGAACAAACGTATAGACAATTTTTTCACTACTAATGGATTCACTAAGTGTTCAAGTGAATATGGGATGTATGTCAAGGGAAACCTGCAGACCCATCTTCTATTAGTGTGCCTTTATGTAGATGATTTATTAGTCACAGGGAGCTGTGCTAAGCAGATTGATGGGTTCAAAAATTCTATGAAAAAGGAGTTTGAAATGACTGACCTAGGCAAGTTATCCTACTTCCTAGGGTTAGAATTTCTGAGACTACCTGAGGGTATCATACTTCATCAGCTCAAATATGCTAAAGAGGTTCTGAACAGATTTGACTTAGCAGAGTGTAATTCTGCAGTAAATCCAGCAGAAGGTATTTTGGGAGAGGAAGATGATGTTGGTACAAAGGTAGATGCAATTTTATACAGACAAATGATTGGCTCTTTAAGGTATCTGTGTCACAGCAGACCAGATATCTTATTTGCCACAGGTATGGTGTCTAGGTTTATGAATGAACCTAGGCAGATTCACTTAAATGCAACCAAAAGGATACTAAGGTACATCAAAGGTACTCTAAACTATGGCATCTTCTTTCATACTAAGTTTGAAGCTAACAAAGTTATCTTAGAAGGCTACACTGATTCAGATTGGTGTGGTGATCATGTCGATAGAAGAAGTACCTCTAGGTACCTCTTTAAGTTGAAGGAGCACCAATCTCTTGGAGCTCAAAGAAACAAAGTGTTGTAGCTCTGTCCTCATGTGAGGCAGAGTACATTGCTGGATGTGCAGCTGCTACCCAAGCAGCTTGGCTGGACTCTCTAATTTCTGAATTGCAGGTCAAACTGAGTCAACCTCCTGAACTAAAGATAGATAATAAATCTGCTCTAAGTTTGACAAAGAATCCAAGCTCACATGGAAGGACTAAACATATCCAAGCTAAATTTCACTACATACGGGAGCAAGTCACAAATGGCAACATAAGTGTGGAGTATTGTTCAACCAAAGAGCAATTAGCTGATTTGTTCACTAAGGCTCTCAAAGGAGAAGCCTTTGTGAGACTAAGAAGAGAAATAGGCTTAGTTGCCTTCTAACCTAGGAGGCAACTTTAAAAGCTACTGTTTGGAGGCTTGTTCCAAACTGATTTCTATCCTAAGACTAGTACCAGGGGTCTGTCCTGTGATTGAAGTCCTATTTCTCTAACTTAGTAGCTTAAGTTCAGGTTTAGGCTGTTCTTACTTGTATCTCTTAGCCTAAGAGTTTTAGTCTAAGTCTCCTGTATGGCAGGTTTTATATTAAGGGGGGGTATTGGGGTTGTACTATAAAACCCTAGTACTAAAAAGTTTCTGACCGTTGGAAACTAAGTCTAACAAACAGCAAAACAGTTTTTCAAAAAAATAACTAACACATTTTAAATGCAAAGTTTGTTATGCTTAGCTGTGACCTAAAACGGTTTATTTAGTTGGGGCATGTTAGTTCTAACTAACTTCTCCAACTAACCTGTCCGCATTGTACCTATTCATTTGTGTATATAAGTCTCATCCATGTACAGTTCAAAACACAATCAATAGAATCTCAGTTTACAGTTTTATCAGTTTCAGAATTCCTTAGATTCTATACTACTCTACACATATAATTCTCTTCAAATGTTAGCTCCAATCTTTATCATTAACCTTGAAGAGTTTCTGGTTTTTGTGAGTCAACAACAAGGGTTGTACCTCGCAAGAAACAGAGAAAGAAATGTGTTAAGTTGTTGTTCAGTGACTGAACCATAACAGATAAAGAAGGAACAGAAAGTGAGAAGTTTGTATACCTGAGAAATTGGTTCTTGGGTGCTGAAGGTGAAGAATGCAAGTTCTGGTTGAGCTTCAAGGTGAAGCTCACACGTTACATACAAAAACAGAAAAGATTAGGGTTTGTTAATCAAGAAAGAGGATTTAAGGTTGAGATACTACTAGAGAGAGTAGTATTACCTTAAATTTAATCTTGTATTAAGCCTCAATCGTAACTGTTCCTGAAATCAAAGGATTAGAAAAATTAGGGTTTGCAAAATTGGGAATTTCTGTAAACCCTAATCAAATAACTGTAATAGATAGATCTCTACCTGAAAAATTTGTTTTCCAGGGTGATTCATTGTGATTCAACAGCAAGAAAGCAGTAAGAGTGTTCGAAGCAAGCGATTTGTCGAACGAAGTGAGAAGTTGTCATCGCGGCTTCAGGGTTGAGTGATTCAACATAAAACCAGGGGGGTTTTTGTTGAATCATCGTCAACAATCATCACAAGCCATTACCGAGATCAATCCAAGCTTCAATCACAGTGTGAGAGCTCGAATTGATCTAGGGTTTCAGAGAGAAAAGAGAAGAGAGAAGAAGAACGGAAAATCAAGATTGAGAGAGAAGCTTCTTGATTTTCTGAGTGAAGTGAGAGCATATATACATCGGGTCAAGTTAGGATCCGCGTGTCCCATAGTTGGATCGGGTTTGGGTTCCGCACAAACCCAGTGAAGCAATTGTTCATCTGGTTGGATTGGGTTTAGACAAGCTGGGCTTGACTAAACACACCCCCTCCTTTACTGAATTCACCTGCAAAGAGAAACAAACATCAAATTGTGGAAAAAATCATTAGTTGCGCGATGTGAATGTTGATGCGGTAGTGGTTTTGGCTGCTGCCTCGTTGGTTGCAGGGCAATACCGGGGTATGACCGAAACTGAGGCCGCATTGGTATTAAGGTCCCTCCTTCTCGGATAAACGCCTGTAGGAAAACATTGGAGGAATATCTTGGTTGGGAATGTACCTCGGTCGAGGTGCATCATTGGTATTGTGACAGTAAAGCTGATATTCCTGACTCTGAGCTTCCTCCTCATAGGTCCACAATGGGAACAAGGAGGACGGAAGCCAATGTCGATGTGTTACTGTTACCTCTTGATACGACACAGTTCTCTTGGGTTACCAATGAAGCATTATCAATGAAATCAGTCTATCTCTTGGGTTACCAATGAAGCATTATCAATGAAATCAGTCTATCGCGCCCCCACTGATCTGGGCGATCTGCACATGCTGCTCGACGATGGGATAGAATCTGGGAATGAGTAGTCGCTACTATTGATAAGCGACAACAAAAGCGCCTGGTCACACACTTTAACAATTGTAATTCTTGATTAAAGCTGTAACTCACACTTGTTGTAGGTGTCCCAAGAGTCCAGATGGAGAAGATCTTTACTCGTGTCCTAGGTAGATGAGATCCCCTCAAGTCAAAGGACATTAAAAGTTGTTCTTCTTTAGCGTTCCAAGAAGGTTGAGTTGGTGGCTTTTCCATTTCCCTAGAAAGTAAGTGGGTTGCGCCATCATGGTCATTAACACATCCATCACCCATAGCCACCACTAATGTTGGGGAATGATTCAAACCTTCCACTAGCACCGCTTCACCTTCAACCAGGATTTCCCCCGTTTCCACGTCAGTAGCTTACATGACATCACCTAATTAATACATAAGAATAGAAGACCCGTTACCTTTAGCCACGTATCCAACCAAGGCCATGTGTGCTTCGTTCTCGCTAGCAGATTGTTGGACATCGCTGATCGACAAAGGGGGGGGGGGGTGAATGCGAATGAGGCTGCAGCTCCTTCTCCACCGCCCTAGCAGGTAGGGAGTCAACAAAATCATAATGAGAGATAGCTCCTTGGCGTTCACATTCGAATTCCTTGATGAAGATTTCATAACAAAAATCATTGGCATTAGGTTGACAAACTCCGCAAGAGAAGGCATTTTAGCTGTTTGAATAAATGCCTTTATAGTCTCTATGGAAGAAGGTTGTTCCATATTTGTATCAACCCATTCTTAAGCGGTGTGCCAAAACCTTAAACTACATACAAAATGAGACAGAGAGAGTATTATTCGGTTTATCATTTAGTGTCTATTTTGTACACAGTTCTTTTTTCATCAACTTAAAATCATCTCATTTCATTCAAATAAGAGGACATAATAGAATTTGGTATATAGTTAAAAATTTTAGGACTGGCATAGGACCTAGATTATCTTGCTAAGCAGCGAGCAATTTGGTTCTCTTGTCTTCTAGTAATTCTACCCAAAATTTGGTAAACTTTGAAGAATTTTCTAACATTTGTATAGCAGTAGTCCATATTCATTATTGGTGTTTTTGGGGGCATTCTAGACCAAAAATGATCTATGATGAAGTTTTAATTGACCACAAAATTCTTTTAAAAATAAAAGAATTCAAGGTTCTTTTGTTTTAGTCTCTCAAAAAAAAATTCACCTAATTTTGGTTCCTAAGTTTTTTTTTATCAGATTTAACCCCTTATAATCGTTAACAACATTTATTTATACATTTTATAGCATTTCTAAGCACTATTAAAATTCATAAAACTAAAACTAGTGAAAAAATAAACTTGGAAGACTAAAAGTAGACAAATTTTTTGAGGGAGTAAAACAAAAAAACCCAAATTTTATAGAGATAAAAACATATTTAACCCAAGATAAAAAAGACAATTAAACTTCTTTTTTTCATAATGGTGAGTACATGAAAAGTAGATTTAACTATAACACATGCAATCACAAACTAGAAAAAATTAAAAATTTAATTTTAGCATTGAATATTTTTCACTAAATTTTTCATACATTTTAAAAATAATCACAAAGTGAGGGAGAACCTACCAACCAAAATATGATTCGGTTTATGTTAACAAATTAAATTAGCATGAAGTTTCAAAATTTTAAAGTTTAGTATTGACATTATACAAAATATTGTTTATTATTTACTTTTCAATATAAGAAGGTGCATTGCCCTACTATTAACTCACAAAATAATCTCAAGAAGGTAGCCCAGTTGGCGAGCTAAGGGATACTAAAGAAGTGCACCAAATGAGTGCAAAAATGAGGTCCTACCGGGAAACTAACATTTCCCCCAACCCCACTAACATTGCCTATAAAAAAAATAAAAAAAGAACTCAAAATATAAATCATTTTAAATCTCAATAGCATAATTATTATTATACTAGTGTATGGCATACCAACAAGGATTGGTCCAAACAGTTACTGCATTCGGATCTCACCCCAAGTTCTCGAGTTCCAATCTTGGGTGTGGCAAAAACTCTGTTGGGAAGAGAGAACCACGTAGACTTTCAAAAAAATATCTCAACATTGAACAAGTTTCTACAGATAAAAACCAATCTCCCAATGCCCAATATTTAACCCAACACTTCTCATCAATTATGTACAATGCAAGCAGCATTATAGCTCTATATTATCACAAAATTTGATTAATCAACGGCTTGTTCCAACCAATCAGCATGTTGAAATCGCTAGTTCAAACTTAAATGCCAAATATCTGTCTCTTATATCAGACCAAGCAGCGAGCAGTGAGATGGACAACAGCTACATACATCAAAATGACATCACGGACTGTGAATGTGTTGAAGATTTGAGCTGAGATAGTGCAGTATCACTTTCTTCATTCTCATCAAAAGCAATTGGTTTTCCACATACATCTTTTCTGTGAACCAAATAACAAATTGAAAGGTATCTCGTGAATATCAATGCTAATAAATAATTTTCTTATCGTCAACTCCATGCAAAATTTAGTAAGGTTTCGGCTCAGCGGTAAGAGTTTGACCTTGTTCAAATCCCCACAGGGGGATAATTTTGAAGTGGTCGTTAATGTCACTTTAATTTAATATGAATTTTCCCAATGATACATAGAAATGGAATATTGCGTACATCATCCAGTGTGAAATATTTTAGCAAAAAATACATCACAAACACATCTGTCAATATCTTTTTAACATTTTATTTTTAAAGGTGAATAGAGTTCAAGCAAAAAAATTGTCAAAAAAAAAAGAAAGAGTTCAAGCAAAAAATTATGCTTAAAGTTAAATAGACATACCTTTGCGAGATTAAGGTATCCTCAGATAATGCCTTCTCCAACCTCTCTTCAAACGGCGTTGCATGCCAGCTCACCTTCTGATCCTGAAAACAATCAGCATTAATTACTAAATACGTGTAGTTTTAAGATTTAAAACTCTCACATAGCAAACAGTCATTAAGGAACATACTTCTTTGTACTTATTGGTTGAATTTGGTATGCCATTGCCATCCCACCACTTGGGAGGAGGAACATCAGAATCTTCTTCATTCCAGTGTGCAGCAACCAACCCAATGATAGGCCTGTCAGCAGGAGTTTTCCGGATCTGATTATAAGCAATTTCCATTCTCTTGCTTCTCTCCTCCAAAATGACAGATGCGGGCTTCAACCAAGAAGATAGGCTTGCTTCCACCTTAGATTCATTTTCATAAGACATTTTCTTTAACCCTTTTTCTGGTGTATATTCCTCTTCCTCAAGTATCTTGGTCTGAGAGACATTCTCACCTGGACTGCTATTTGGATACACAAACTGGGACTTAACTAGGGGCTTACCATTTGGCAAGTATTTTAATTTTGCAGGGAAAACAGTTCCAGGAGTTTGCATCTCATCAGACAGCTTCATTGGGGTAGGGTTAGGTGAGTCTGTTTTCTTCAGATGCCACCCACCATAATCGGACGACTCACAAGATGAAATATCAGTATCACATTCAAAATGTACTGACTTGTTTTGCCTATTCGAAGGACGAAGGCTTCCTTCCCTACTTCTTTCCTCAGAGTCATGAGAGTCCCATTGAGTATTTTGTGCATTGGAGATACAGCTGCAAAGGAAAAGAAATTTATTAAATTAACCATTTTCTGGGACACCCATTTTACAGACGAACAAACTTTCTTATGTTCTTCAATAGTAATAAGCTGAAGCCACTTTTAACAAGGCGGTGCTCCCAATTCCCACAGACTAAGAGTAAATAACAAAATATCCACCTCCTAAATAGATTACACGGTTGCTTCTTCAAGTTCATTAGTATTCAGTATTAGCATTGAAAACATTAAATACAGAGATGAATAACCTGCTTGGTGTGTGGTCGGAAGAATCCATTGCCTTTTCCCATTCTTGACACTGTTGTGTGGGAGTTGGGGGATTGAATGGTTGAGCATTGCTCTGAATTCTCTCAGCAGAGGTATCAAGAAGCCATGAATGAAACTTTGTCGGACCGGAATCTTCATCACAAGAAGGTGACAGTTTTAGTTTCTGAGATGCTTTCCGAATTTCGGCAGGGGTACTTGCCAAGGTACCACAAGCTTTGAGAAACTTAGCCTGCAGAAAGTTTATCTAATCAAATAAATAAACATCATTCCCAAAGTACAAATAAATACGCCCATATAAAACAAGAATCAATAAACTAGAATTCAAAAATGGCGTAAAACTTAAGCATGTAGTTTTGAAGAATTTTGCATGTAACTGACGAAAGCAAACATGGGTCACTTGTTATAAACAAAATTTAATTTGTACAATTACAGAAACTGATTTACAGAAAAATCATATCTAGACTCCTTTTCCTCCACCAGCACAGCATCAGACATCAGCTATCTTAGATGACCTAGTTCCTGAGATTACAAAATGTCTTTGTGCCAGAATGTGCATATGCTAGCAATTATACGATACGGTAGATACATGGTTCATATATGAGAAGTGAGAACATATCAGGAATATATCATGGAACTCACGTAACATAACCAGAAAGTTGCTATCTTGATGACAAAAAAAACAAGGATATGCAACAGAGAAAGAGCCAGTGGACTTAAACTCAACAATATTGACTAATTTATCATTTATTGTTGAAAAAAATAAAGGATTTATCAAGAAGATATCCTCCAAAACTAGAAAAAGAACAAACAAAACAGTAATAAAATAGTAAGAAACAAGATTTTTGTATTGTTCAGGGCATATGACCAAACTGTAGTTTCTTTCATCCAATATACCTTCTAAACACTTGATACTTGATAGTACAAATCTCAGTTGCTACAGTTAAAAATGACCAGAGGTAAAAGCTTCAACTGTGCTGGTACACTTACAAAACAATAGATGCCGTGACTGTGAGGCAGTAGCAAGACAGAAATCTGTATTTTTGTGGCAACCATTTCCACAAATGCTGTTATTATGCAAGTGATGGGAACCAACTGGTTTATTGCAGAAAACTAGAGAACATACAGTTAATTCCTAGAATATTCCAGAGACTCTAGACTTTCCTAATGCCAAATTGGCCTTCAAGTCTATACAAAGTGACAAGATGATCATTCTCTAAACCCCCCTCTTATTTATAGACAACATGCCTTATTTCTATTAACTAACTAATTGTTATTAGACTATTAACAGAGCATAGGCCAATGCCTGTACCTATCAGTAAGGTAAGTAAGGTTATCTATACGTTACCCTGCGGCCAGAAACTAGAGGTAGAAAAACATTGTTTAGAAGGTGGTTCCTTAAAGAACTACGTAAAGGAATTTCAGATAATTAAACAAAATTTATCAAATTAGGGCTGTTACTGCCTACCATGAACACAATTGGGAACACTCCTTAAACCTCACTTCACATCAAACCAATATTTTAGATTCCATCCAATCCAATGCTGTGCCATTGAGAATCTGAGTATCCATGTAAAACTTCTTCAGCAATAGTATTGAGAAAACAATGGAAAAGAACACGAAGAAAGGATCTAGATTCTAGATCAAATGAAACGACGATTCTCACCATTTGCTCTGGAACTTAAATCCCTCTCAATACAACCTTGACAATTGATCATAATTGAAAAAAGAAAAGAAGCCTGCTTCAGGCCGGAATTCTGACCATTCTCAAATGTTTTGAGAATGCTTTAGTAAAATTCAATGGTCTATCTATATCTATATCTATATACATGCCAATCACAATGACGCTTGTCCAACATCTTGAAGTCTAATAGTATTTAGCTGGTTATCAAATAACATCTTTATTTTCTATCACAGCGTATTATAATTAGAACAAGAATAAAATGCCCCAATACTCATTAGTCAATGCAAACTAAAAACAGAAAATCCAAACAGCTAAACAAGTATGATACTAAAAACTTTTTAGTATCATACTTGTTTAGCTGTTTGGATTACAGATGACTTCCAATCAGCTATCATGCAAGAATAATCACACCACAAAACAGTTGCAGCTATGTTAATAATAAAAGAAGAAAAAACTGAAAATTACACCTCATCCCTAAGTTCCCTGGCTTCTCTCCGAGATCCCTCATCAAAATCCTTCCCATCATCGCACCCATTGTCTTCTTTCTCTTTTCAAAATTTAAAGTACAAAATTAGTACGCTGAGAGGATACACTGGATTCAGTAAGATAAATAGTATGCAATAAACGAGAAAGCCACAATGTAACAATAAAATTGAGGTAAAAAAGAATAATGATGACAAAAAACTTACCTTCAGATAGAAATAAAGTAGATAGACGATTTCGAGGGACCACAACATCCTGGTTTACAAAGAGCAAACAAAACTCTCAAAGAATCAGCTTAATTCAGTGAGCATTTGAACTATTCATTATTCTTGCAACCATAAAAAACCTAAAATCTTAGAAACCAAAACTTTCAATCAGCAAAATTCACCATCATCACAAAGTTTAGAAAAGGAGTTCAAATTCAGCCGAAAGCTGTCAACATTTCAACCGTAGCATTATACAAAACTCTCATTGCATCAGCTGAATTCAGTGACAATTTGAACTATACATTATTCTTCCAACCATAAAAAGCTTAAAGTTTCAGGAAAATTTATCATAACAAAGTTTAAAAGAAGTTGTTCAAGTTCAGCCAAACTCAGCCAAAGTTTAAAAATCTCATTGAATCAGCTGAATTCAGTGAACCATAAAAAACCTAAAATTTCATAAACCAGAACTTGCAATCAGCAAAATTCATCATCCCAAAGTCTTTCAAATTCAGCCGTTTTTAGCCAACATTTCAATCGTTCGCATATCCAGAACAAAAACACTGCGAATTTCCAGTAAATCATCCAACATTTCAAAAAATTAGACAAAAACCATCACAACGAAAATGAGAACTGAAGACAAAAAAGAAATAAAAAGTTACGATCAGTTGTTAGATACATTCGGTTTATTGTAACGGGAAGATACGGTGGTTGTTGTGGCGGCGGCGGCAGTGGGAAGGTGGCGATTGTCGCGGACCCTGAAGCAAGTGAAGAAACAACCCATGATAGCTCGGGAGAAGGATCGGAAAACGAACCTCAGTATCAAACCTAACCAGCGCATATCATTGAAAGAGGACCCAGTTTCAGGTAAGGTAAGGTAACGTTTCTTTTCTTCCTTTTTTTTATATTTATATTTTTTTGAATGAAAATGGAGAGAATGAGAGAGAGAGAGAAAGAGAGAGTTGTTGAGTTGAGAGAGAGAGCGTAAGAGAGAGAGGAGAAGTGTGTAAGAAAGAGAAGCGAGTCGATTTGAAATTTGAACTAAAAATTGCGACTGAACGAGGGAGGGAACGGGAATGCAATGATGAGTCCACTCGTGTTCACCTCGCCGTTGGTTTACCCACTCGCTCTGCATCGGGTGACATAGAAACCTGCCGTGGCGTGAGAACACGTGGCTAAAATGTGTTTGACCGGGTATAGTTATTAGTGGCGCGTGTTTGAAACGTCTGTTAAGGAATGGGGATGGGAATGTCAATTTCTCTCTCGACGGTCATAAAATAAAATAAATGAAATATTTTGTTGTTCAAAAAAAATATTTTTAAGTAATTATTAGTCGTATTTTATATTTTTCTGTCGGAGAATAAAACATATTTTATATGAGTAGAGGCCCAAATTCGTCCCTCACAATTTTTTCGTGGGACGAATTCGTCCCTGACAATTTTTTTGAGACACATTGGTCCCTGATAATTTCAAAACGAGACACATTAGTCCCTCCATCCATTTAACCGTTACCAGCACAATAAACGTGTCCTACGTGGCACGTTAAGTGCCACGTGTCACGTTAACTGCCACGTTTATTTTGGGACAAATAAGTCCCTGACTTTACAAATTTGAAAATGGGACAAATCAGTCCCTGACTTTTTTGAAAAGGGGACAAAGCACCCCTCCCCCCTCCGTTCCACTGTTCACCCCCTCCCCCCTCCGTTCCACCAACTGTTCCTCTTCCTCCCCCCTCCCCCTCCGTTCCACTGTTCACCCCTCCCCCCACCGTGAACCCCTCCCCCCAGATCTGGAACTCATCTCTCTCTCCTCACTCACGTTAAATCTGGAACTCATCCCTCTTTCTCTCTCTCCTCCTCTCCATCTCCTTCTCACTCTCGCAGATCGCACTCCGCCTCTCGCAGATCTCACTCTCGCAGATCGCACAACCACCGCCTCTCGTAGATCTCGCTCTCCCCTCTCACCACCGTAAGCCAGCACTTACCAAACCCTCACCGTAGGAACGGAAGGGATAGAAGAGAGGAGGGAGAGCGACGAGGGAGAGAACGACGAGAGAGGGAACGGCGAGATGCGAAGAGAGAGAGGGAGGAGGATTGGTGAGGGGAGAACGAACCAAAGAGGGAGGGGAGAGCGAACCAGAGAGGGGGGCTGTGAGAGAGAGAGAGCTGTGAGAGAGGAGGATCGGTGGGGGGGGGTGGAACCTTCGTTGATTAGGGATTTGGAGGTTTGGAGGTAGAAGACGATGAATAGTAACAGAGGACTGATTCGTCTCTTTTTTAAATTGTCAGGGACCGATTCGTCCCTTTTTTAAATCTAACGTGACACGTGGCACTTAACGTGCCACGTAGGACACGTTTACTGTGCTGGTAACGGTTAAATGGATGGAGGGACTAATGTGTCTCGTTTTGGAATTATCAGGGACCAATGTGTCTCAAAAAATTTGTAAGGGACGAATTCGTCCCACGAAAAAATTGTCAGTGATGAATTTGGGCCTTTACTCATTTTATATTTTAACTGCTAAAGATAAAAAATAAACTTTTTTCGTTACAGAAAGTTTAAGTGAGTTGGGTTTCGGGGGCTCAACAAGGTCAGGGCAAATCCTCAAATTCATTATTTTTTATTTTCTATCCTCCTCAAATTCATTATGTAAACCATCTAATATAATAAATATAATCAAACAACCCACTAGTAAAAACTCATACTGCCAATTCCGCTAGGGTTTTCGTATGGCAACCACGGTGACCTCATCTTTTCCCCCACCAATGAATGGCTTCGTCTTCTCGGTATCAACGAAAGAAAAACCTCTTGATGGAGGGGGTGGCGAAGCACCTAAGGTCTCCTTTAGCGATAAGGTTTTGGGAAACAAGAACCTTCATCCCTCTGCGCCCTAAGGTGGACTTGATACGTGAGAAACTAGCTCACATTGAATACATGGATAACAATCCTCTTCTCCCTGGTTCACATATATGACAATGTGTTTAAGGGCCTTTGCGAGCCTTGGAAAGAAGCACTCGTTGTGATGTTTCTTGGCAAACCCATTGGTTTCGTGACGATGAAGGACCATTTCCACAAGTTATGGAAGCTAGCCATGGATTTCGATCTAATGGACATAGGGAATGGTTTCTACATGGTGAAGTTTGACATCGAAGATGATCGTTCTAAGGCCATCAATGGAGAGGGCCTTGGATGAATTTTGATCACTATCTTACGATACAATGTTGGTCTCCCGACTTCATTGCACCAACGGCCAAGATAGATAGAACAATGGTTTGGATCAGGTTCCGGGGATTGAATCTATATTACTATGATGAGAGTGTCTTACTGGCTTTAGCGGCTGCGATAGGGAAACCAATAAAGGTTGATAGTAACACGCTCGATATTTGTAGAGGAAGATTTGCTAGGGCTTGTGTTGAGATCGATCTTAACAAACCTGTTATCGGCAAGGTTTGGCTAAAGGGTTCTTGGTGTAAGGTGGAATATGAAGGTATTCATAGAATATAATCCAACTGTGGTTGTTATCGCCATCTAACAAGAGAGTGCAACAAGGAGAAGGCCGAAGTAACCGTGAATAGGCAACTGAAGCTCAGAATGACGCCATCATATCGGTGGTGGCGGCGCCTGACACTGGGACCACTCAAGTCACTCACACCGCTGAGAACGAGATTGTTATGCATAAGGCGAATTTGGTGGAGCCTGTTGCAATAGATTTGGAGTTGGCTAATATGGTTGCTAATAATCTACTTTCAATCTAATAAAAACACATGCTAGCACATTTACATTTTTAGACATCACCAAATTTTGACATTTGTCACAATTTAGGGGCAAAATAGACAATCCACCACATAAAGACAAAACGCTACAGTACCGCAACAAAACGCTACAATGTAAATTCTGACTCGCTACAGTACGCTAGACTACCAATTCTAACGCGCTACAGTACCAATACAGTTATTTTGTTATTTTATTATTTTTTTAAAAACTGATTTTTTAAAAAAACTGATTTTTAAAAAACCTGATTTTTTTAAAAAAAAAAAATTTTAAAAGAAAAAAAAAATTTAAAATTTTTTTATTCACTGTTTTTAAATTTTTTTTTTAAAATCGTTTGTCAATATTTTTATAAAAACAATTAGTCACTACAAATCAATTATTCACTACATTTATAATCTACTCAAACTACTAAAATTAATAAAACAATTTGTCACTATAAATCAATTAGCCACTATCCATTGTCAAAAAAAGAATTGTAAAAAACTTTAACCCGTACCAAAAATTACAAAATAACAACTAAAACTAATGAATTTAACTACTTTTGTTAAAATCAATCAATTTAACCACTACAAAAAACTACCAAATAACTATTTTATAATTACTAAAAATGAGTAAAATGCCAACGAGAGTGGCAACGAGAGCGCCAATGGGAGTGGTGTGAATATATGCCTTGACAGGAATAATCTGGTTTTGATGATTGACAAAAGAAGTTCAAAAAGGTCAAGATTGCAAAAAGCGGAAAAGTGAGATCAAGCTTTCAAGTCAAGAATTGTTTATTGTATTGTGTGTGTTTAGGATATCTGTGTAAGTGGAAATAAAGCTCTCTAAAATAAATCACACACTCACAATATTTTTCTTGCATGAAAATATTTTTTAACAAATCATTTTAGAGAAGTTAATCGATTCATAGGCTACCTTTTGAAAGCACATAATCGATTTCATGCTTCCTTCTTTGAAACAAAAATAATCAATTATATCTTTCCTTTTAAAGAAGCATAATCGATTTCACACCTTATGCATTCAAGCACATAATCGATTTACTTTCTCTTTTATTCAACTACATAATCGATTCTTATTATTCCCTATGAAGCACATAATCCATTCACAATGTTTTAAGGAAGCACATAATCGATTTCATCATCCATTTAAGGAAGCACATAATCGATTTCCTCATTCTTTTAAGGAAGCACATAATCGATCATCATCTCTAAGTCATTCAAGCATACAATCGATTTTAGCATTTCTATATTCTACTCAACGGCTATATTTTTCTAAGCCTATAAATAGAAGGCTTTGCAAATCATTTTAATCACAACTCATTCTTGCATCTGAAACTCTATCATTCTTCTCATCACTCTCACTCTTCTTACACTTGCTAAAATCTTTATTTGAGAGCTTTATATTCCATATAGTTTGAGTTGTATTACTTGTGCTTCAATTTGTTTTATCTACACTATTGAGTGTATCATCATTTTCCTTTTCATTTCTTATTTTTGGGTGTGATCCCAAGGTATTCAAAAGAGGTGATATCTCTTGGTTTTTAAGCTCTTTTACATAGGGAGGTGATATCCCGGTTTTGTGTAAAGAGGTCTTTGTTTTGGGTGTGATCCCAAGGTATTTAAGAGAGGTGATATCTCTTGGTTTTAAAGTTCTTTTACATAGGGAGGTGATATCCCGGTTTTGAGTGTAGAGGTCTTTGGTTGTAAAGGTTTCTAGCTGAACCTGTTTTAAAAGCTAGTGATTGATTAAAATTCCTTGGAGTTTTCCTTGGGGACTAGACGTAGGCCTCAGGAGTGGCCGAACTAGTATAAATCTCTGTGTGTCTTCTTCTTTCCCTTTATCTCTTTTATTTTCCTCTGCAAGTCATTCTTATTCGAATTAAAAGGGTTTCTTAAGAGCTTTATTTTATTTGATCAACCTTTTTATTCAGATACTTTATTTTTAATCACCATTTTTAATTGCACAATTCACCCCCTCTTGTGTTTTGAAGTCACTTGGTCAACAAGTGGTACCAGAGCTAGACTCTTGGTAAAGACTAACTGTCTCAAGAGGCAAGATGACTTCAAACAATGACTCCTTAAACAGACCCCCATCTTTCAATGGTGAAGGGTATGATTATTGGAAAACAAGAATGAAAATTTTTATTGAGGCAGTAGATTGTGATATTTGGGATGCTGTCATAAATGGTCTGTTTGTTCCCACTCATCCTGTTAATGATGTAATGGTGAACAAACCTAGATCTCTTTGGACCAAAGATGAAAAAGAAAAGGTTCAATTCAATTTGAAAGCTAAGAACATCATTACAACTGCGTTAAGCATCGATGAGTTCTATCGCGTATCACATTGTAAAACCGCCAAGGAAATGTGGGACGCCCTTCAAGTGATCCATGAAGGTACTACCGAGGTCAAAAGGGCTAGAATGAACACATTAACTCATGAGTATGAGCTATTTAGGATGAAACCGGGTGAAACCATCCAAGAACTAAACAAACGTTTCGTCCATATAGTTAACCATCTCAGAGGCCTTGGAAAATCTTTCGAAAATGAGGATTTGACCAATAAAGTCCTACGATGCCTAAATAGAAGCTGGCAACCGAAAGTGACAGCTATTTCGGAATCTAAAGATTTATCTTCTATGGATTTAACCACTTTGTTTGGTAAACTGCAGGAACACGAGCTCGAATTAAATCGACTCATTGAAAGTGAGGAAGGTGAAAAGAAAAAGAAAGGACTTGCTCTAAAAGCATGTATCAAAGAAAGTGACACAGAAGATTATGATAGCTCCAATGAAAGTGATGAAGACATGAGTGTAATGGTTCGAAGTTTCAAAAAGTTCATGAGGTATAAAGGTAAACCAAAATCATTTTCTAATCCTCAAAGCAAAAATGAGGAAGGAACTTCCTTCAACCCAACATGTTATAAATGTGGTAAAAAGGGGCACATAAAGCCGGATTGTCCTCAAAGTCAAAAATATGAGAAACCGGATAGAGATCTTCGAAAGAAATCAAAAAGAAGAAGGGTGTATATCGCTTGGGATGAAAATGATATGGAATCATCCGATGAATCCGAAAATGAGGTAGCAAAACTATGTCTCATGGCAAAGCATGAGGAAGATGAGGTAAACTCCTTTGAAACTGAACTTGATTTAACTTATGATGAGTTTCTTAGTACTTGTGAAGAACTAAATAACGAGTCAACTAAACTTAGAAAAATTGTTTCCACTTCTAAGAAAACTATTTCCACTCTTCAATCTAAAATCGAAACTTTAAGCAAGGAAATAGAGATTCTTAAAGAGAAACAAATTTTTGTAAGAGAAGTCTCCTCTTGCAACTCTTATAAAAATCAAAAGGAGCATATTCCCAAGTGTGAAGAGTGCAATATTTTGAAAAATAAAGTTGATGATTTGCACAACACTCTTGCAAAATTCACCATGGGAAGAGACAATCTAAATATCATTTTGGGAAATCAAAGGGGAACTTATGATAAAGCTGGTTTGGGCTATCAACAAAAGATTCATGAAAAATCTTTCAAAAAGTTTTTTAGTCCCAACATCACATCTAGTAGCCCGTTTGTGAAATGTTACTATTGTGGTAGAAAATGTCATACATCTTCTATTTGTAATGCAAGAAAGAACTTTGATGTGGATGACAAAAGGAAGTGGATTCCAAAGGGCACAATTCTCAAGCCCAAAAGGACCCAAAATGGTTTGGGTACCAAAAACCAAAAATTGATTTTGTGTTGTAGGTGTGCTTGAAGGCCAAAAAACTCAAATTGGTATCTTGATAGTGGTCATTCGAAGCACATGAAGGAGGATAAAAGAAATTTCTCCTTTTCATCAACTAAAATATGGCTATGTGTCATGTGGCGACATATTCTTCTTAAAAAGGGAGTTGCAAATTAATTTTCACTTATCATTTGAATATATGCCTTGACATGATTTATTTTTTTCGCGCTTTTTGATAATGCCAAAAGGGGGAGAGTTATGTGATTTGCATGTTTCAGGGGGAGCATTTTTTTAATACTTGCATATTGAAAGGGGGAGTATAATCTGCGCTTATCTCTGATATATACATTGTTACTAAATATTTCTATCCTAACCCTTTCATTGAGCAAATCCCTTCTAATGATGTTTGTCATCATCAAAAAGGGGGAGAATGTGAATATGCCTTGACAGGAATAATCTGGTTTTGATGATTGACAAAAGAAGTTCAAAAAGGTCAAGATTGCAAAAAGCGGAAAAGTGAGATCAAGCTTTCAAGTCAAGAATTGTTTATTGTATTGTGTGTGTTTAGGATATCTGTGTAAGTAGAAATAAAGCTCTCTAAAATAAATCACACACTCACAATATTTTTCTTGCATGAAATATTTTTTAACAAATCATTTTAGAGAAGTTAATCGATTCATAGGCTACCTTTTGAAAGCACATAATCGATTTCATGCTTCCCTCTTTGAAACAAAAACAATCAATTATTTCTTTCCTTTTTAAAGAAGCATAATCGATTTCACACCTTATGCATTCAAGCACATAATCGATTTCCTTTCTCTTTTATTCAACTACATAATCGATTCTTATTATTCCCTATGAAGCACATAATCGATTCACAATGTTTTAAGGAAGCACATAATTGATTTCATCATCCATTTAAGGAAACACATAATCGATTTCCTCCTTCTTTTAAGGAAGCACATAATCGATCATCATCTCTAAGTCATTCAAGCACACAATCGATTTTAGCATTTCTATATTCTACTCAACGGCTATATTTTTCTAAGCCTATAAATAGAAGGCTTTGCAAATCATTTTAATCACAACTCATTCTTGCATCTGAAACTCTATCATTCTTCTCATCACTCTCACTCTTCTTACACTTGCTAAAATCTTTATTTGAGAGCTTTATATTTCATATAGTTTGAGTTGTATTACTTGTGCTTCAATTTGTTTTATCGACACTATTGAGCGTATCATCATTTTCCTTTTCATTTCTTATTTTTGGGTGTGATCCCAATGTATTCAAGAGAGGTGATATATCTATTGGTTTTTAAGCTCTTTTACATAGGGAGGTGATATCCCGGTTTTGTGTAAAGAGGTATTAGTTTTGGGTGTGATCCCAAGGTATTCAAGAGAGGTGATATCTCTTGGTTTTAAAGTTCTTTTACATAGGGAGGTGATATCCCGGTTTTGTGTGTAGAGGTCCTTGGTTGTAAAGGTTTCTAGCTGAACCTGTTTTAAAAGCTAGTGATTGATTAAAATCCCTTGGAGTTCTCCTTGGGGACTAGACGTAGGCCTCAGGAGTGGCCGAACTAGTATAAATCCCTGTGTGTCTTCTTCTTTCCCTTTATCTCTTTTATTTTCCTCTGCAAGTCATTCTTATTCGAATTAAAAGGGTTTCTTAAGCGATTTATTTTATTTGATCAACCTTTTTATTCAGATAATTTATTTTTAATCACCATTTTTTATTGCACAATTCACCCCCCCTCTTGTGTTTTGAAGTCACTTGGTCAACAAGTTGCAACGAAAGCGCCAACGGGAGAGGCAACGGGAGTGGCAACGATAGAGGGAAAACAAAGTGAGGGACAAAAAACTGATTGAAAACTGCAATCAGAAGCTGCAACAGACGCAGGAAAAGGACAAAAAACAGCAGAATTTTAAAAACAACTTTTTTTTTTTCAGTTTTTCTTTCGATAAAATAATCATTTTTTTGTCAGCTTTTTTTACTACAAACATAATGTTTTTTTAACTATTTCTATAATTTACTCAAACTACTAAAATTAATCAATTTAACTACTACGAATTGTATAAAAAACCATACCTCTAACAATAGTTTCAAAATTATTTATTCGAAAAAAATAAATTATTAAATTAATATTACACTCAATAATTAAATAATTTAAAACTTACTATTTATTATAATCTCTATTAAAAGTACTAAAATCAATCAAATTTTTCATGTAATAAATAAAATCAATTTAACCACTAACAATTGTAATATTAAGTCATATAGAAAAAAAGGAGAAACATGTGGCAACGGGAGCGGCAACGAGAGACTGACAACGAGATCAGCAACGAGATCGGCAATGGGAGTGCCAACGGGAGTGCCAACAAGAGAGCGAACGAGAGCGCCAACGAGAGTGCCAACAAGAGAGGGAACGAGAGCGACGGAGCTGCATATTTTACCTTTTACTCCATTATTAATATTATAAGAATATACCGACTTTGTTTTAACTTTTTGCAGCACAACTATTTTAGTAAATTCACCACTAAAAGACAAAATTTGCAACACAACGAGAGCGGCAATGCGAGACTGGCAATGGAATCGACAACGAGAGCGACAACAGGAACAAGAGTGAGAACGGGAGAGACAATGAGAGCGCCAACGTAGGTGGATATTTTAAAAAATCTTATTTTCTTTTTTCTTCATTTTTACGCCATCTAAAATTTATTATTTACTATAATCTTTCTATTAAAACTATTCAAATCAATCAATTTAACCACTAAGAATTATTATATAAATACAACTTTAGCCACTACCAAACTTTACAAAATAAAGTACTTATAATTAAACGAATATGATTTAATTAATATTAAATCATATAGAAAAATATGAGTTAACATTTGGCAACATGAGCGACAACGAGAGACTGGCAATGGTAGCTGCAACGGGAGTGGCAACCAGGAAGGTAATGAGAGCGTCAACGGGAGTGCCAACGGGAGGGCCAACGAGGATGCAAATGGGAGTGTCAACGGGGATGCATATTTTACCTCTAATGTCTAAATACACTATTATGGATCAATGTAATTCTGATTGTCAATTTCTTTTACTTTCTTCGACTCAATATAATTTTTATTTGTATCTTATATGACATAATACCTATGTCTTCCCACTTTGAATTTCAAATCATACATTTTGGACATTGTTCACAACTTATGATTATCTTCCAAATTACTATTATGACTTCATGGCAATACACCGACCATACAGTATCACTCGTGCATGCGCGGGTAAAATCCTAGTGTGCAGACAGACAAAAGAGGAATCCCCACATGGTGATTGGATGATAGTTACGAAAAAACAAAAAAAATCCTCCCAAGAAATCAGGTACCAATAATGGGAAAAATGGGAAATAGAAAATGAATGTGGTCCCACACACAATTACACCAAAAATCAACACTCCTCTCTTTGCTCAAAAAACTCATGCTGCAAAGCCAGCGCGTGGACAACCGCAGCTGTGAGCCAGAAGTCAACCCCCCTCATTCTCATAAACGCCAGCGTTCCATTGTTGAGGCCCATCAAGACTACATTGGGCCAATTACCGCACCAAAAACGAATTTGGGCCAAGAAAATAAAATGAAGGTTTTCTTTTACCCCCATCATATCACTATATACCCCCCCCACAGACCCTGCGAAAAGACGAAAATACCCTTAAAATTTTTACAAATTTACAAAACATTTACCACTTTTCACTTGCATCCGTTTGACCAGAAAGTTTCCTGAGAGAATCGGATTTACCATTCAGAGAGCTATTTCCGATTTGCCATCGGATTTACCATCGGATGTACATACATCATATCTTCCTCAGAGTCAGCAGAAATAGTAAGTCGGATCTAGCTATATCCGATTTCCCCATCGTATCTACCTATATCCGATTTCGCATCGGATATAGCTAGATCCGATTTCGCATCGGATATAGCTAGATCCGATTTGTGTTTTATTTTTGTTTAAAAATTTGTTTTTTTTCCAGTGTCCAATAGGTATCGAGAGGAGTCAGCGGCTCAGGCCTCGCCATCTGCTCCCAGTACACGCACCCGCCACAGGATTGCGGGACATGCGTCTACCCGGCGTAGCCGACAGTAGGAGTTTCAGCAGGTGGAGGAGGCCCCAGACTATCACTATGAGGAGGGCCAGCAGGGGCACCCTCTTGATGAGCATTCTATGTCTGAGGACCATTCTATGCCTGAGGACTACCGTCAGCAGTATTATCAGCAGCAGTATCAGCAGCAGCAGTACCAGGAGGATCAGCCTCAGCAGGGGCATCAAGAACAGCATGAGGAGCAGCCTCCTCTATTCACTAGGCCAGCATCTCATGTTTGTACCGTTATACTGGGAGACCCGGTAAGTTTAATTTATTTACGTAGCCTTCTTAGTTTAATTTATTTACGTAGTCTTCTTAGTTTAATTTTTTTACATAGCCTTATTTTTTTTATAATACAGACATATGAGCAGAAATTGAAGGTTACCAACCATGGTAACAAGCTGGCTCAAAGACTGCTTGGGTTTTCCCAACACCACCAGTTGTGGGCCTTTATCACAGGTTCCGGATTAGCCCCCCTCGTCTCGACCGGACATACAAAGGTGGACCATGAGCCGATGTCTGCTTTTCTTGAGAGGTGTCACTCAGAGACATCGTCATTTCACTTACCATTTGGTGAAATGACGATTACTTTGGATGATGTCTCCTGTTTGCTGCATCTACCCATTACGGGGAACTACTACAGAGCTCCACCTACTTCTGTTACCACTGATCAGGCCATCCACCTAGCACATGTTTATCTAGGTGTGACTATGGAGAAGGCGGGGCTGGAGTGTCGAGCTTCATCTGGCCCATATTACCGTTTTGAGTGGCTGTAGGAGATTTTTAGTAGAGGGTCCATAGAGAATGACATGCGTCCTGCTGTCAGGGCCTTTATCCTTCTGATCCTGAGCTGGTCCTTCTTCACAGTCAAGACCGGCGACAGGGCTAAGGCTAAGTGACTGCTGCTACTTGAGGATGTCAGTGCAGCTGGTGTGGGATCATATGCATGGGGGCAGCAGCACTTGCTTTCATGTATGACCAGCTGTACTACTCCTGCTTGGACCAGGCGCAATCAGTTAGAAGGGTATGCGACCCTCTTACAGGTAATAATTTGAAGTTAATTTTTTCCGAGTTTGGTTAAATTTCTGTTAAACAGTTTTTAATTCACCATGTTGTTTATCTTCTTTTTTTTAGAGCTGGATTTTATGGTATTTTCCACAGCTAGTGGAGAGGAGGAGTGGATTGCGGGCTGGAGCACTGTGTGGGCGTTGGTGGAAGAAGAAGATAAATGGAGTGAAGCTGGGGGTATACAGGCAGAGGATTGATGCGCTGACCTCGGATGATGTCTGTTGGCGACCGTTTGAGGAGCACTGGGAGGATAGAGACTTTGAGCATGTGTCATTATACATGGGACACATCAGCTGGGGAGACATCACTGTTCCCTACATGCTAGATGGGTGCCTCAGACAGTTTGGGTACGTGCAGGTTATCCCACGTCACCCTCTTACTGGTCGTCCGTGCCATGCATATTGCATTTTTCGTATTGCACATTATATGCCTGTGGTGGAGGAAGTTTTGCGTACTACTTATCCTGCTGAGGAGTTGGGTCAGGTTGCTCCGGACTACTTACATTGGTATGTGAGAGCATCTTTTCCTAGACTCTTACGGGTTGCATCACCACCACCACCACCACCAGTACAACCATCTGCACCACTAGTACAGCCAGATTTGCTCGAGATTGTGGAGGAGGAGATTCGGAGGGGGCTTCGGAGTGGAGACATTAGGATGGGTAGTCAGACATACGCTCGCCTCACGCAGTTACTAGATATGCTACCGGGGCGTGACTAGGGGGTTTTGTGGGATTGTATGCTTGAACTATTTTTTTATGACTTGATTCTTATTATTTCTTGTTTATTATATTTGTGGAGTTTCATTAAAATTTTGATTTCATTCATGCGATAAAAGATAAAACATGACCAACTACAATAACAATAGGAAGATATATTTTCCTAAAATTCTGGTCCTCGAACACGACGTAAAATCTCATTCACACTCTGTTGAGTTTCCACGTACAGCTCCAACGGCTTATACCCTTGAAGCGTGTCATGGATGTTTAACATGTTCGCCACGTCTTCGTCAGTCTTGATTGTCATGGACGAGAAGGAAACGCGGCCATCGTCTCCAAGATAGGGTTTGCGATAAGTGATACTAGTGACGTCACAGTCGTCACCAGTCACTTGAACTTTGGACCACACTTTATCCTTCAAACCTTCAAACCCCATGCCGTGGTGGATTCTGCATAACACCGGCTGAGGACTCCAGAAGTGGACACCATCTTCTCTCATCGTGATTTGGCCCCGATGATGTATACCACAAAGCCTATTGTCATCTGAGTGTTGAGTGAGGCATATCTCCATTTTGGATGAGTGAAATAGGCAAGTGAGAGTGAAATTTTTGAGAGAAAAGAATGAGGTTGGCAATGGGTATTTATAGAATTCGTCAATGATTATCAACCGTTGATATTGTTGGAGTAATCTACACCGTTGATCAACATTGGCAGTCAAATCCTACCCGTCGAATTTAGTACAAATCGGATTTACCTATCAGGGAGGTAAATCCGATTTGCATTTTAACAAAGCGGACATACACCCACTCATAGGTATATCCGCTTTGTTAATTGCAAAGCGGATTTACCTACCTGATAGGTACATCCGCTTTTATATTTTAACAAATCGGATCTACCTCACTGAAGCTATATCCGATTTCCCCCCACTAATTCTAATCGGATATACGTAAATTCGCCTTTTATTTTTGTGAATCGGATCTACCTCCCCAAAGGTAGATCCGATTTAAGTCAATTTTACAAGGGGTCATGGATGCCATGGAGTCAGAGAAGGTACCTGAAACCCAACTCGCCACCACTGATATGGTATCTTAACACTACAAGAAAAGTTGGTTTTTTCGGCGGACAAAATCCGCCGGAAAAGTTAAAAATCCGCCGAAAAATTGGACTTTTCGGCGGATTTTTCGCGTCGGTAGTCAGCTCGCACCAAACGGTTTCCGGCGGATTTCGTGGCGTCGAAAAATCCGCCGGAAATTTCCGACGGATAATCCGCCGGAAACTCCAAAAAAATTCGCATAACATTACCGGCGGAATATCCGCCGGAAATCCCACCAAAAAATCCGCCAGAAATCCCGTTAAATCCGCCGGAAAAAACCTTTTTTTTAAAAAAAAAAATCCACCAGAAATCCCGTTAAATCCGCCGGAAAAACTTTTTTTTAAAAAAAAAATCCGCCGGAACTTTGTTTTTTAAAAAAACAAATCTGCCGGAATAACCTTGAAATCCGCCAGAAATTAATTTTCGTTTTATTTAAAAAATTAATATTATTTTATTAAAAACTTTAATTATTGATAACAAAATAAAAGTTAATAATTAATTTAATTATTAATTAATTTACTAATTAAAAAAATAAAAATTAGGAATGAAAATTAATAATTAATAGATTATAGTAATTAATTTTAAATATCCGTACAATAAAATAAAACAATCCAAAGCTATTGGGGTGGCTACTGGCCTGACTCATCACCATGATAATAGGTATCATCTTATGCAAGAAAAGCACTAATCGCATCGATATTAAGATCGATGTTTGAGTTGGGCTGCAGGGGTGACTACTGCTTGGGGTGCTGGTATGGCTGCTGCTGGCCGTGCTGAACCTGTTGCGGTGGATACTGTTGGGAATACTGGGGTGCATACTGCTGGGAATACTGGGGCTGAGGCCATGGCTGAAATGCACCGCCGAAATGCTGCTGCGGCAGGTAGGATGACATATGTGATGATGATGGCCTCGAGTGCCGAGACATCAGCTGATCCTGCAAAAGCTTAAAGCGCTCCTCATTTATCCTAGCGTGCTCCGCAGCTATCCTAGCCCGATCCTCCATGCGCTCCTCATCTATCCTAGCTTTCTCCCGAAACGCCTGCACTTCCCGTTCATTTTGCTCCTGCCGCTCGACAAACTGACGATGGGCCTCGCTCAGTTGCTGGGTCAATTGCGTAACAGCATTAAACTCACTAGAATTAGGAACATAAGAGCGACCAGTACTCTCTGATCCAGAATGTGAAGATAGACTCGGAATAATGCTTGTTCTGAAAGCAGCCGGTCCAATACCACCAGATCCTACCATACGATTACTCTTTTGGGGACCAACTGCTCTCTCCCAAATATCACGAGCTACTCTAGCTTCCTCCACAGGATCGATATCTATCCCACTGCTCTGCTGTGACTCATGGTACTCAGCTAACCCATCCCGGAAGCTCTCCTGAAAAAAATAACCCAACAAAGAAATAAACAACTAATTATTAATAATAATATATAATATAATAAAAACAATATATATAAAGATAAATATAAATAATAAACATTAATATATATTTGTAAAAGTAGTTTTACCTGAATATTCCTCGCCCGATCTGTAGCAAACTCACGAGTGTCCTCTCGCATATGAAGGTAGCGATGCAACTCAGGCAAAGTGATTGTCCTTTGATGCATCGCCTCCTATATATATACATATATTGTTATTAATTAATACACATGAAAATGACTAGTTAATTATAAATAATTAATTAATCAAGTAATAAAGTAATAAATTTACCAAACGCCTGTGATGGGTTGCAGTAGTAACACCCCCCTGTGTGTATGCAGCCACCGTTTTCAGAAGCACGGTTCTTCTTGGCTTTCTCACAATAATTCTTAAATTCTGGTGTCTCCCAATACTCTCTGAACCAATCCCAAGTTGAGTCTCCAATATAAGATGGCTTCACATTCTTATTGCGCGCATCCCGTAGTAATTCAGAATAGCGATGGGAACATCTCTTATGGAACACTCTCTTAACTTCTTTTTGCTGCTCTAGTAACCATGTACATTTTTCCTATTTAAGAAATTTACAATAATGTTGTTAATAAGACAAATTAATTAACCAAGTCAATAAAATAATACACCAAATTAATTATTTTGTAGAACAACTTACCAAGAATGATCTTAACAACCTCGCAATTGCCTCTTTATCTTTTCTAACCGCCGTCCAATTCTTCCAGCTGCCGGTGAAATTCTCCGTAATTGTTTTTGTGATGGCGGTAGCTGTAGCCTTCGAAGGAAGAAACCTGTATTACATTTAAAAAAGATGAACGCATATTTCTGCTTTCTACGAGGAGGTCTAGCTGTTTCAATATTTCCCTTGATGAACGCATATTTCTGTTTCTAAATGGGTGATCCATAGGTAAGAACCTACGGTGCGAGTCAAACCCTGAAGTTTTTCCTCCGTATTTAAGAGTAAAAGCCTTTGTGTCAACCATGCAAATCGGACATGCCATCTTACCATGTGTCCCCTATCCAGACAACATTCCATAGGCAGGGAAGTCATTAATGGTCCACATCAAAGCCGCCCTCATCACAAAATTTTGTTTGCGTGCTGCATCATAAGTTAAAACACCATTCCACAACCTTTTTAGGTCATCAATTAAATGTTGCAAATATATGTCAATACCAGCTGTTGGATTACTTGGCCCTGGAATAATAGAACTTAAAAACATGTATGGTTTAGACATACACATTTCTGGAGGAAGGTTGTATGGGGTAACAATAACTGGCCAACATGAATACGGTGTTGCCGAGGCTTGAATATATGGTGTGAAACCATCAGAGCATAAACCAAGCCGAACATTGCGTGGATCACTGGCAAAATCTGGATGAACACGATCAAAATGCTTCCAAGCTTCACCATCAGATGGGTGACGTAATTCACCAGAATTATTTCTATTTTGATGGTGCCACGTCATTTTACCCGCAGTCTCCATTGAAGTAAACATCCTCTGCAGCCTTGGTATAAGCGGCAGATATAACATTGCTTTTCGTGGAACCGGTTTGCCCCTGCTCATCCCTTTCCTACTGACACGATAGCGTGGCTCTCCACACAACTTGCATTCCGAAAACTCTCCATCATTTATGCCAAACTCATTGTTATAATAGAGCATGCAACCAGACACACAACAATCAATTCTTTTAGATTTTAAGCCAAGCTTCGATACCAGTCTTTTAGCATCATAATAACTTTGCGGCAAAAGCCCTCTAATGGGGGTTGCATCCAACATCATTTTGGTCATATATTCCATGCACAACTCAGCAACATTAAATTGAGACTTAAGACCCAACAACCGAACACACATTGATAATTTTGAGTCTTTAGATCCTTCAAATAATGGTTTATTTGTCTCACTCAAATACAAGTAAAACCTTTGAGCTTCCTCATTTGGAACTTCTTCAGCATCATATTCTGGTTCTTCAAAATCCAAATTTACTCCAACAGCTTAAGATATCATTCCCTTATAAACATCTAACGCTTGTATAATTTGGCCTCCAGATGTCGTAGTCGCTGGATAACTACTTGATGTGGGAGCTACTACTTCAACCGGAACATTAACCGCAGGAACTGCAGCTACCCCTGGTCCTACTTCCACGTGACGACTCCATATCCAATAATTTGGCCTAAACCCATTCTTGTACAAATCAACTCTAATTTCTTCTTCATTTTTTATAAATCGAAATGAACATTTCAAGCACGGGCACCTAATTCCGCCTTGTCGCGCAAATTCTTCATGACGCTTAGCACAAAAAATAAACTCTTCTACTCCTTCTACAAAACGTCGCTTTAAAGCGGATCTTCCAGGAAACAATCGATCATACATCCAACTACGATCCATAATTTCAGGATCTATGTACTACACTACAATAAATATTATCATTATCATAATTTAGAAAACCAAACTCAAACAATACCTAAACAAACAACACCACAACCAGTAATATATAATTATATTTTGTATTTTTTTATAAACTAATATATTATAATATTAATATATTATAGTATTTGATAAAACTAATAAAATCAAATAACGTTTTATGACAACTAATAACTTTGATAACTAACCATAGTGAAGAGAAGGCTCTGACTTGATGCGAATCCCCAACTCAAACAAAGAGGAACACCAAGGAAACCAAACTCAAACAATACCTAAACAAACAACACCACAATTAGTAACTAACTCATATTATAAAACAATTCATAAACTAAAACTATTAACTCATGCTACAAACATACCTTAGATTGAAGAAATTTGCCAAAGAGAGTAAGATATTTAGTAGAGAGAAGAAGTCTTAAAATATAGGATGTAAGCCCATTAGTTGGTTAGTAAGGCCCATTAGATAGTAAGGCCATTAGATAGTAAGGTTCATTAGTTAATTAGTATATAAGGTAGATGATAGACTCATTTACTATCAACCCTTCTCATTTTTTATCTTCACTACTTTTGATATAATAGACCTTTAAAAGTTTTTCTCTCTAATTTCTATGGATGCCATGTTTTTCAACATGGTATCAGCGCAAACATGGTATCCTCCATGAATTTGGCTGCTTATCAGTCACTTTCTTTATTTTATTATTTTCTTCTTCATTCATTTTCTTTATCTCTTTCCCGATAAATTCCTTTTTCCATTTTTTTTCGTTTTATTTTGGATCTGAGTCGCTGGTCTGCATCGCACTGTGTTCTTGCGTTTTGCGATTTTTGGTTTTCTCTGATTTTGATCTGCCTTTCCTAAATCATCTTTGATTCCTGGATCGCATTGCAAGTCCAGATCACATTGTTTGGCTATTGCGATTCTGAGTCTTGGTGTGTGTTTCCTCTGGTTGAGCGCGCATCGTTCTCAATCTGTTCGATTTCCGTTTTTTGTTTGTCTGATCTGTTTCCCGTTTTCCCACTCTAGATTCATCGTCTTCCACTAGATGCTTCAATCCACCAGTTCTCTTTCTCTCTGAAAAACCCTAAAAAAATGGGGAGGTTTGCGTTCTCTTTCTCTTTCGATCTCTCGTTTCTCTGTTCATCTCTCGTTTCTCTGTTTCCCGTTTTCCCACTCTTTCTCTTTCAATTCCGATGGCGCGTGAGATTGAGGTTTGCGTTCACTGATTCACGATCCTCTTCTCAAAATCGCTTTTGTTTCTACTTCATCATTTGATTCACGATCCTCTGTTCTTTGATCTGCATGGGTTGTTGCGGCCTGATCTGCGTGACAACGTTCTCGACATTTTCTGATGTGGGTTCGTCTTCCTCTTATCCTGTGTTCGTCACCAGATTCAGGAAGATTGTTTTGAGGAGTGATTTGATCTACCGAGTAATGATTCGGTGTGGGTGTTTTTGAACAACGAGGATGCTTCCGAGTTGTAGTCTAATAGATCTGGAGATCTGTGTTGTTTCGATCTTGATGATGTATTTGTTGATGACTTCGGCTCTGTTTCAAATTGCTTCTAATCTAAAATAAATTGTTGTGTTGTTTCAAGAAATGCAATGCCTTGAGATGGAGCCTGATGTGTTCACTTTGGTTAGCCTGCTTTCGGTTTCCTTAAAAGACAGAAATTTGGATTTGGGAAGATTTGTGCATGTTTATATTGTTGTTACTGGAATGGAAATCGGTTTGATTGTGACCAATGCGCTCATGGATATGTAGCCATGTGCGGGGTACTTGAAATATGCTAAAAGTGTTTTTGATCAGATACATGATAAAGATGTAGTTTCTGGGACTTGTATGATTAATGCTTATGCTAATCATGGGTTTATTGGTAATGCTCTAAATTTTTTTTCTCAGATGCCTGTGAAGAATGTGGTCTCTTAGACTTCAACAATTTGGTGCCATGTTCAACAAGGGCTTTACGTGGAAGCTATGGAGCTTTTCTACAAGATGTGTTTTTTTGTTGTTGCTGCAGTACATGGTATGAGTTGCAGATTTCATGCTTATTTTATGGTTTTGTTGATATTTAGCCTTGTTGGCTAGTTGTTAGCTTCTGTTTATGGTTGTTAAGCGTGATGCTTCTGTCATGGATGGTTAAGCTTTGCTCTCTTTGTTGTTTGTGCTTCTGCCAAATGGTTAAACTTTGAGGTATAGTTTCTGTTTGGTGGTTAAGTCTTGGCCCCATGGCCTTGTTGATGTTTGCTTCTGCCCTATGGTGGTTAAGCATTTTGCTTCCTTCAAGTGATTAAGCCTTGAGTTGTGGCTTTTGTTTGATGGTTAAGCGTTGAATTGTTGCTTCTTTCGAGTGGTTAAATCTTGAGTTGTGGTTTCTGCTTGATGGTTAAGCATTTGTTGACTTCTTTGGCACTTGGATGGTTTTGTCGATTCTTTTGGAGTGAATGTTGTGGAGACGCTGGAAGAAGCTTGAAGGGGCCCAAAAGTTGGTCGAAGACTTCTAGGAGCTATGCACCTCAACTGCTACCAATTCGGATTGTTCTTTATTTTTCTTTATTCTTATGGTATCTTTGTATTGCTTATCCCAAGCTGGAAGTGTTGTGAACACCGTCCAGCTTGCGGGAGGCTCTTAAAATATAGGATGTAAGCCCATTAGTTGGTTAGTAAGGCCCATTAGATAATAAGGCCATTAGATAGTAAGGTCCATTAGTTAATTAGTATATAAGGTAGATGATAGACTCATTTACTATCAACCCTTCTCATTTTGTATCTTCACTACTTTTGATATAATAGACCTTTAAAAGTTTTTCTCTCTAATTTCTATGGATGCCATGTTTTTCAACAAGAAGAGAATTCGTAGAAAGGAACAGAGGAATTTCAATGTGGAGAAGAAATTTGAAGAAGTTATATATAGAGGAAGAGGGGTGCAACGGATACACTAACAAATCCATCGCTAAAACAACTTTCCGGCGGATTAAATTTTTTTTCGGCGGAAAACGAGATTTCCGCCGGAAAATTACCGGCGGATATATGGGACTTTCCGCCGGAAAATCCTGGCCGGAAAATCCCATTATTCTTGTAGTGTCGGCAGGGAGGTCATCTCTCTTTCTCTCTAGCCTTTGTTTTAATGGATAGTTTCCTTAATTTTTCTATTCTTTGTTGGAATATTCGTGGTTCCTTCTGTCCCAACGCTAGGCGCCAAGCTTGAGATTTAATTAAGTCTAATAACCGGCTCGGCCCGGCCGGTCGGACCGGGCGAACTGGGAACCGGGGGGGTAACCGAGCCGGTCAGCCTTATGGATCGGAAATGCAGCCACCCTGTGAAAATCGGCGTGACTCGGCCGAGTTTTGCGAAAATCGGTGACCCGGCATGACCCGGACCGGGTTGTGCATTTTTAATTTTTTTTCAAAACGACATCGTTTAATATGTTTCTTTTGCTCTTTTTCATCTTTTTCTTTTCTATTATTGCATTATTGGCTCCATTTGAGTAATTGTTATCAGGGATTTTTTGATTTTCTGATGTAGCACTTCTAAATAAGGGAAACCGTAATCAAGTTTATTAGAGTTAGTTTGTTTTTTGCATTATATTTATCAGTTATGAGTATAGGATGATTTTATGCAGGATGTGATTTTTTGTTTGACTTTTCTAGGCAGGATGTGTCATTTTAGGAAATTAAGTTTTACAGGTACGGAAGTTATATAGGTCTTGAAAATTCGAGGAATAGAGACTGGGTCCGGGTCATGCGGTCCGGGTTTTGGTCATTCGGTTCAGCTGTCGACCCCTCAGTCCGACCCTTGACCCAGTGACCCAGTACCTTCACCGAGTCGGCCACCGGTCCGAGTTTTAAAACATTGATTTGTTGTGTCAGTGAAACCCATATCCCCTTCCATAGAGTCAACAAATTCTAGAATTCTTTGGGTTATGTCCCTATTTTCCTTCAACAAGCCCAAGGCCACTCAGGAGGAATTTGGGTTTTATCTGCTCTTAAAGACAGTGTTTTCACTCTAATTGATAGCATGTTCCAAGCTATTACTTTCTCTATTAGTAGAAACAATGTCAATTGGTTTTGTTCTTGTATACAAGCTTCACCTAACTTTGCTATGAGGTGTAGATTGTGGGATTATCTCATCTCAGGAATTTGGTACCCCGGCCGTGGGCAATTATTGGCGACTTCAATGAAATCCTCTTCTCCAATGAAATATATGGGGGTGTTTTTAAACCCGATCGAGCTGATCTCTTGGCAACTATGTTGAGAAATTGCAACATGATGGATATTCATTACATTGGTGGTTTGTTTACTTGGAGGAGGAATGTGCAGGTAGTTGGGCATGTGCGTAAGAAGCATGACAGAGTTGTGGCATATGTAAACTGGCAATTGGCTTTTCCTCACGCCATTGTTGAAGTCCTGCCTCAACATGACTCTGATTATAACCCTCTCTTACTCAGTTGCTCTAAATTCAGAAGTAAGAAGTCTAATTTGTTTCACTTTTAAGCTGCTTGGGTTGGTCACCCAGAATATGAGTAATTGGTAGATTCTACTTGGCATCAGACTGGGGGGTGATGTGGTCAACAAACTCGACAGTATCATGAAGGAATCCATCCAATTTAAAAAACATACCTTTGGTAATATTTTTCACAGGAAAAGACACCTTGAGGCCAGAATTAAAGGTGTGCATACTCAACTAGACAACTTTCCGTACTCTGATATGATTCAATTGGAGAGAGATCTTCAAAAACAATACTCCAAGGCTCTAGAAGAGGAGGAACTTCTCTGGTTTCAGAAGTCCAGAGAAAACTGGATCAAAATTGGCAACAAAAATACTAAGTTTTTTCATGCACAAACAGTTATCCATGGAAGAAGAAACAATATTGTTGCCTTGAAGATTGATGGGATATTGTGTAGTGATGAAGAGGTTCTTAAGAGGGAAGCCTCAAATTTCTTCAAAAATCTATTCCAAGCTGCTGCTACCTGTGAACCACACAGTCTCCAGCTCATAAACATTCCTCAAATCACTCAAGACCTTAAAGACAAGCTGCTGAATAACAAGGACTCTCTATTCTCAATGGACAATTACAAGGCTCCGGGGCCACATGGCTTCCAACCAATTTTCTTTAAGAGCTATTGGCAGACAGTTTCTCCTGATCTCCACGAGTTTATTGCCCGAGCCTTTCATCGGGGAAAAATTGAGCAACATATAGCCCACACTATGATTGTTCCCATTCCTAAAATTGACACTCCCTAGACCATGAAAGACTTGAGACCCATTAGTCTTTGCAATGTTCTCTTGAATTGATTTGGAAGATTCGGGTGGCTAAAATCAGTCTGTATTTGGATGATCTTATTAGCCCTCTCCAAAGCAGCTTCATTCCTAACTGGGGCACAACTGATAATGCTCTTATTTCTTAGGAGATTGTCCACCATATGCACAAGAAGAAAGGCAAGTGAGGATTCCTCATGTTTAAAATAGACTTTGAAAAAGCCTATGATAGAGTGGATTGGAACTTTCTTAGGCTCACCCTTGTTGAATTTGGTTTCCCGGACAAAATTGTGAATCTTATTATAGGTTGTGTTTCATCATCAACTTGATCTCTCAAATGGAATGGCGAGAAACTTGACAGTTTTGCACCACCGACTAGAGGTTTGAGACAAGGTGATCCCATGTCTCCTTATCTATTTCTGCTTTGCATGGAGAAGCTAGCCCTCCTCATCAAATCTAAGATTAATGATAACTTATGGCATCCGATCCAAATCTCCCCCAATGAGCCAGTAATATCACATCTTTTCTTAGCAGATGATTGCTTACTCTTCACTCGAGCAAACAAATCCCAGGTGAGACTGGTTAGTCAGGTTCTAAAAGAATTCTGTTTGGCATCCGACATGAAGATAAACATCCAGAAATCCAAATTTCTCCCCTCCAAGAATGTTCCTCGTTCCAGAGTTACCAGGTTTGAAAGAATTATTGACTTTGGCCATACTTATAATTATGGTCGCTATTTAGGTTTCCCTCTTCTTCAAGGAAGAGTGACCAATGTGGATTTCTCATTTATCCTTGATAAGGTGAATAATTGCCTAGCCGGTTGGAAGAGTAATCTATTGAGTAGAGCCTGCAGAGTCACCTTGGCAAAATCGGTCCTTAGCTTTATGCCAATATACACCATGAATAGCCTGTGGCTTCCCCAAGGAATCTGTGACAAGCTTGATTCTAGCATTCGTCAAATTGTTTGGGGAGGTTCCCATAATCATTGGGTAAAATGGAGCACAGTTAGTACCCCTATAAGTAGGGGCGGTCTGGGTTTGAGAAGAAGCAAGTTAGCCAATACCGCTATGCTTGGCAAGCATGTGATTCACCACTCACAGAAACTTTGTGTTCAACTATTACCTGCCAAATACAACTCTACAGGGAACCTATTTTGTGATTCTCAGGCTAAGGGAGCCTCTTACACTTGGAACTCCATCAAGAAGGCGGTTGTTATCCTCCAACTGGGTTACATTACTAGAGTTGGTAAGGGGGATATCTCTTTGGTATGAAAAATGGCCCCATAAGGGAAAAATTAGTGGGAGGATGCCATTTGTTGACATTAATGATATAGATGTCCGAGTCAAAGACATTTTTATAAACAACTCTTGACAATTCAATCTCCTGTATACTCAAATCCCTGATGCAATCAAACTTGATATGCAGTGCCTATTCATCAACAATGAATCCTGTGATCTCGTCATCTAGGAACAGTCAACAAATGGGGTGTATTCCGCTAAAAGCGCGTATTCTTGGCTCATTCAGATTGTTGAACCAAATCATCCTGATTTGGGGGATGATACTCTCTCTTGGAAATGGATATGGAAATTAAACCTGTCTGAGAACATTAAGCATTTCGTTTGCTTATCATGCATGATAGTTTACCCACTAATGCTTTTCAGTTCTCACGTCACATAACTACGGACCGTTCGTGCCACAAGTGCGGTAATAGCAACAAAGACTTACTTCATACATTAAGAGATTCTTCTAGAGTCTCTTTTATTTGGCAAACATTTGGTTTCTCACATTTGCAAGCTTTCAATATAACTGTTTCTGATTCCTGGTTTCGTACTAATGCAACGGGTGATTATGGTCCTCTCTTCACGGTAGCTTGTTGGATGCTTTGGCGAGCTAGGAATGATGAGGTATTTTCAGAAATCAAATGGGATAACTGGAAGATCATTAGCAGAATTCTCTCTCTCGTTCACTCTATTTTGGTTCGGTGAAAGCTCCTAGACATCCTCACCTTGTTTCTTGGACTCCTCCCCCAAAATTATATGTCAAATTGAACGTTGATGGCAGTTCCTTTGGAAATCCAGGTAGGTCCGGCTTTGGAAGCATCTTCAGGGATCATCTTGGGAAGTGGATTCTTGGTTTCTCTGGTAGCTGTGGGGATACAACCAACATCAATGCAGAACTTCATGCGATTGAAAAATGCCTCGCTATTGCTCGTCAAGAAGGTTTCAATAGACTCATCTTTGAGGCAGATTCGAAGGTGGCTTTGACTTTTATCACCGATGGAGTCCCAAGCTGCCATCCCCACGCTCCATTAGTTGAGTATATTTGCTCTCTGAAGAACTTGGATTGGCAGGTCTCTTTCGTTCACTCTCTTCGGGAAGGTAACCAATGTGCATGTTGGTTAGCAAAGCAAGGTTCCAGGATGGATCCCGGTGTTCCCATTTGGCCACATTTCCCTACTGCTATTTCTCCTATTCTCTTAGCTGATGCTATGGGGATAGAAAGGATTAGGCTTTAGTTTTTTGCTTTATCTTTCAGTTGTATAAAAAACTACCCATTCCTCAAATTTTGCCACGTCATCAATGTTGAGGTTAAATTGGTAAAAGACTCATAGAAGGACAAAAAAAAATAATTTTTTCCAATATTTCTCACTTTTTCACTTTTTTCACTCTCTCTTACACTTTTTCAAACATTTCTCACTCACTGCTAGAAAACCTCAATTTAGCGTCCATTTTATAGCTTAGGCCACCGATACGAACGCTAGTAGCGTCGATTTAGCGTTGGCCAAGCCCACGCTAAACAAAAAATGATGTTTGTCGCAAGGAGATGCAAATTAGCGCCGGCTAGGCCCACGCAACGTGATAATATGCGACGCTAAAAAGTCATAACATTAGCGTCGGACGGCCTACGCTAGTTTTATGTTAATTTTTTAAAATACCCTAACTCTCCCATTCTTTTTTCTACACTCTTCTTCTGCTCATTCCCTCCCTCTCGCTCTCTCAGTCTCGCGCCTCTTCTACTGAAGTCAAACCCTAAGTCTCCACCTCTTTCTCTTCCGCTACACAGAGGCGACGGTGCCAGCTGGAGAAGACGAAGAACACCTCCACGTCGTCGACGGCAACGCCACATTCTTGAACACCGTTGCATTCGATTCGCGAGGACCTATTTCAGTGGTGTGCTTACTTTTTCCCTTTTTTCGCGAGAACACCGTTGTCTACCTTTTTTCTCTAAGTTTTTCGAATTTGCAATCTGGAATCACTTTGGCGTTAGGGTTTAGATTCATTTGGAGTCTCTTAGATTTCAGATTCATAAAACCCTAAATAATCAATTCATATAGCTACTGATTAATCTTGTTCATGCTTTCTCTGGGATTGAGAGTTGTATTGATATGCTTACTTAAACCAATTAATCTCTGTGAATGTGAGTGTGAGTGGTTTGTGTTAGTAGAAAATTCAAATATTCTTATCTGAACAGAACTCCGAGGAGATTAATTCACAAGATCATCATGATATCCCGCGTCATCATATTAATAAGGTTCGCATTTGATCATAACCTTTTACAAAGAGCTCTTTATGTGACACAGAGCAAGACGTGAGTTCTTAAAATCTGAACCTTAATAATCAGTATATTACATGTGGCTGTTGATGTGCTGATATGTTGACTGTTTCTCATGCTCTCTCAGGTTCAACAGTACTGCATAAATTGTTAAGTATGCATGGGAAATTACTTTTGTGCTACATGCAAATTCTTCGATGGTGATGTAAGTCCTCAAGTGTGATAGACATTGAGTCGTGCTTTCTTCATTTCTTTCTAAGGGTAAGTTTTCAGACATCTCTAACTGAGTACTTTTATGAGACTAGGTGTGGATACTGTGCAATGATTGTGGTGTAAACTCCCTTTCTCTGCTATGGTTTCTTGATCTTTTAGATTTACCCTAGCTCAAATTAGAATTTCTTTTCTTTTCTGAACTTATCAACATTCTACGGGGACATTGAAAAATTTGTAGGTAGCTTTTGTCGCCTTCCTTCAATATGTTGGTAGTATAGTACTATAGTTATATGCTAAAGAAGCCCAAAGTTGATCCATTAATATTTGAAGGATTTTTTCACTGTTTTTGGGATCATAGTTGAGTTTATGTATTAGAAAAACCTTCAATACTGAGATGGTAGCATGAACAAACATGGATATATGCATCTGGTGATGATACAAATGTGGCTGGCTTTGAGTTTCTTTTTTGCTTACTACACTTGAAGATATTGTAATCATGGATTCTATTTAAGTATGAGTTGCCTAGTCATGTTCTGAAATATGGATATATTTAAGTTTTCATAACTGAGTTATGGGATATATGTTAGATAGTTTCAAGGCAAGCATAAATATGATTTATATATGCCATTGCTTCATTTGGGTGCTGATAAGTGATAACAAACTCTCATGCTGATGCAATTGGAGGTCTCTGACGTTAATATTTTCTAATACTCTTTTGATGATTAATATCAATTTATATGACAAATATAATGCTTGCCTGAATTAGTAAGAACTCTCACTAGTGATATAGACTAACTCTGCTTCTGTCTGTTCCCCAGGTCTTGATTATCTCAGAGATTGGACAAATAATGTTTAGCCTCATATTCCAATATATGTAGCCAAGCGTGACTTTGAGGTCCTCTCCCCTGTCCATGCCTTATAAAAATAAAGCCGTCCATTGTACTTTCTGCTGGTTATCTAAATGTGTATATTGTTATTATTAAGAATTTAAGATCAAGTATGGAAAGGACCACTACCTACACCCACACACCCACACATACAGAAAAAATTGATGATTTTCATGATAAGTATAAACTTGTGATATATTGAAAGTTTATGTTGCATTTATATTGAAAGTTGTGATATATTGAAAGTTTATGTTGCATTTATATTGAAACTTGTGATATATTGAAAGTTTCCGTGTGGAATTTTGCTTTCTCTACATGTTCATTAGTATATATGTTTTTATTATTAATAGTAATATTATTATAGCTATAGGTGTGTTTCTGCTGCTGTTCTCCTTGCCCTCTCATTTTGATTTAGAGGCAAATTCGCCGGCTTCTTCAAGGTCGTTTTTAGTGAACGGTAACGTCTCTTTCTTTTCTTTGTTTTGTTTTGTTTTTTTTCCTTTTTGTAACACCCCGGTATTTCTAACATGTAGAGAGACCGAAAGATGCACAGATTGCGGAAATTCAGAGGACACAGTTCCTGTTTAAGTTTTGGACATACAAACTTTTTCCGAAATAATACATAATCGGAAATAACATTACTTCATAAAATAGAAGTTTATCGGTTCCATACCGAGTGGATTACAATATCCAAGTCCAAATACCGAACAGAAACATAAACGGTTCATATAACTCATAATCAATACAAGTTTATACAACCAATAGAACAACAAAAGAACAAGGAGAAAATGACTAAGTCTTCAGCACCTCCAAGAGTATATCAACTACTCGTGCACTATAGTCTTCCTTTTTCCCTGCTTCTCTGAAAAACAACAAATATGGATAGGGTGAGATAACATTATCTCAGTGAGTCCTACCGTGCCCCCTCACTGACACTCGGTTCAATTATTAAACCGTTAACAAAGTTTAATTAGCTACCAATAGCCATAATCGAAATGCCAAGCAAATCGTGTTCTCTTTTATGTTTTTAATAGCTTAGCTCAACCGACTGCACAACTGCTAATCCCGGTAGCTACAGCTTAACATCTGCCGACTGCACAACTGCTAATCCCGGCAATGTTACTTATAACCATTAACTTAGCACAAGCCGACTGCACCTCTGCTAATCCCGGCAACCCGTGAGTTGACCACGCCAAAACACATTCAGGGCCTAGGTAAGGGGTCATGACTACCCTCCCTAGTATGCTACTTGTCGGGTCGTCACCCAACGCGATTTATGTATGACAATACATAACAATTTCTCGAGAGTTAGATAATATATATCTTTCCGATCACCAAAGGATCTATCACAATATCTTTTTAGATAATTTATATCTTATTGATCTATAACCCGTTTTGATGAATTTACACATCCGGCATTATAATCATATTGTAACATATTATTGACTTATAACCCGTTTTGATGAATCTAAAGACATCCGGCATTATAATCATATACAGTTGATATATATATAAATATATATACATTCTTTCCATCAGACGGTGTACCCACACGTATACTAGGGTTTCGGTTTTTCGATCAAATAGGCTTTCAAAGCTCTTTTTCAAAAACCATGAGTTGAACAAGTTCAAAATAAGGTTTTCAGTGAGGCAATCCCTTTTTGAATGGTTGAGAAAGAAATTAGAAAAGGTTCGGGATCAAACGGAGCAACAAAACGAGAAAACGGAAGCCGGTAACAGAACCACACGCACGATCCGTGCCCAGGGGCGCACGACCCGTGCGTGGTGCACTACTCAAGACCCATCTACCAGAGGGAAGCGCACGATCCGTGCCCAGGGGCGCACGACCCGTGCGTCCCGTTCTGTTTCCAATACTTCCAACCCGAAGCAGGCGCACGACCCGTGCCCAGGGGCGCACGACCCGTGTGACCTGTGTCTGTTACCAGAATTTCTCATTTTCCTCATTTTCGCTCTCCGTTCTCGTCCGATTCGATTTCTAATTTCAATCACCTGAAACTCAGAAAGTTCCCAGAATATATATTTCTAGTAGTACACAATTCATTTCATTTCAACGACTTATTAAAATTCTCAATAACCGTAAAACACCGTTTTGACTTAAAAACGCTTTTCGATTCTAAGACTTTTGAAAACAGAAAATATGACCAAGGGATTCCATGTCGAAAACATGTTCAAAATATCAAAATACCCTATCGTGAGTAGAACTCACCCGTTGACGAAATCCGAGAGTTGAACCGAGAGACGAGATCGTCGAACCGAAACAACGAACTATCTCCGCTAGAAACCAATTTCGAACCCGAACCGTGGCTTCCTTTCTCTCTAACTGAAACAGCACTCAATCTTTCACAACTTCCTCCAAGCCAAAATGCAAGCTTGAGACTTCCCTTTTTTAACAGCAAATCTGAACATGCAAGAGAAGTGGCAGCTCAAAACTCCATTGTCTTCAACCTTGGAGCTCTAAGTTTCGAAGAATGGAGCAAGGGATGGGAGTAGAATCAGACTTCAAAAATAGACTCATTGAATTCAGAATTGAAAATGGATTGGAATGGTGAAGGAATAACTTACATGCAACAAGTATTTGGGTTGTTCCCCCTTCTCCCTTCCTCCTCTTCCCTCGCGTCCCTCCCCTTCTCTTTCCCTTTCTTCCTTCAGTTTTTCTTTTTCTGAAATTTCAGAATGGAATGAATGGGGTGGTGTGGCTGAGTGGCTTCAAGGTAGAAGTATTTATATGAGGGGTGCAAAATTACCATTTTGCCCTTCAGCTTAACTACTTCAATCAATCATGATTAAGCCATAATCAATTCATGAATAGGGTTTATTTGGACTTCTCCTCGAATAATAATCCCCGAGACACGACTAATTATTCCCACAAATAAATAATCGGTCTCCGGCATCATAATACGAGTTTTTAAAAATTAGGGATGTTACACTTTTCTTTCTTCTTATTAGATATGTGATTCAACCACTGTGCATTCCTTTGATTTGTTATTTTCCTTTTCTTTCTTCTTATTTATTGTTTGTTTGTCTTTTAGTGACAATTTAAGTGTTTGCCTCATAGAGAATGGATCGTACCTGGATGTACAATAGGGCATATGCTAATAGGCATGGATTGAAAAAAGACTTTGTTCGTGGTGTTAAAAACTTTGTGAAGAGGGCCTTGAAGCTACCCATTTGTATATCTGAGGGAGGGATAAGGTGTCTGTGTACAAAATGCAAGTGTATCAAGATATCTATGGCAACTAATGTGAGGCTTCACTTGTATCGGTATGGATTTCAACCAAATTATTGGATTTGGACTGAACACGGAGAAGTGAACCCCAGTGTTGATACAAGGGGTGGTTCGAATAGTAGCGGGTATGTGCATCATGACAATCAATTTGATTCATTGAATTAGATGGTGTTTGATAGCGACCAAAAAATCCGGGTGAGGATTCCTCGAAGGTTCAAAAATGAAGCCGCCACCAAAGTTTAGTTTAAGGGCACACATTGGAAAATCCCTTTTGGAATGGATAAGGGTCCTTGAGACCAGATAAGGGTTCGGGAGTCGGTTATGCGTGGGGAAGGTATTAGCACCCCACGACATCCTTCCTAAGGAAGGTTACCTGCTAACTAGTTGTAGGAAAGAATATTAATTTTGAAAACGTTTATTTTACCCTTTTATTGTGAATTGAAAAGAGAGAAGACTTAATAAAAATTTTAGTTTTTTGTGCTTGACAGGAGTGGGCCCCTGCTCCTACGTATCTCCAGGTGCGATGGAGAAATCAAAGCTACGTAGTTCTTGGATAGAAAAATGTTTGTTGGTTGGTAATTTTTAATATAGGGGTTTTAGGATTATTGAGCTGTACAGCTCATCCGTCCTAGAAGGATGACTAACCCATCCGTACAGTCGACTTAGTCCCCTATTTTCTGAAAATGGAGTTTTTGAAGTTTGGAAAATAGTTTGATGTGTGGCGGTTTGATTTTATTAAAATAGGGGTTTTAGGTTTACTGAGCCGTAACGGCTCACTCGTCTTAGAACGCTGACTAACCCGGCCGTACGGCCGACTTAATCCCCTATTTCGAAAATTTGATTTGTGGAAAGAAATATGTTTGTGTTTATTTTGATTTAGAAATTGTTTGTTTTAAATAGGGATTTTAGGACATGATCCGTAACAGTTCATTAGTGGCCTAAAAAGTAGACTAACCTGACTGTACAGTCGACTTAGTCCCCTATTTATATTTTTTGAAAATGAAATATTCATCTATTTATTTTTAGTTTTTGTAAAAGAAAATAATAAAAAAAACGCAAAGAGAGGGTGCAGTAGTAAAATGGGGTGCAGTTTGCAGAAAGGGAGTTGTATTGTTAAAACTGGGTGTGAAAAGCAGCAGCCCAGCTTGTAGACTGGTCCACGAATTGATGGGCTATTCAGGGGGGCGTATACAGGAAAACGAGAGCTGTAAGTAGTATGCTGAGTTAAATGGAAAAGATAGAAATAACCCTATGTCTCCACACTATATAAGGCGTTTTAAAAAAAACTAAACCTAATTCCTCTCATTCTTTCCCACGGCGCCGTCCCAAACCCAATTCCCCTCAACCTTAATTTCCTCATTTCGCGACACCTGGAACGGAGAGAGGAAAAAAAACGCGAAACTTGCGCCGGAGAGGGAGGAGTTTTGCGCGATCGTCGCCGTAGAGAGGCGAACTCCAAGACCGAGAGAGAGACGGAAGAGGAATGGTGGCGCGACGGTGGTGGTTCCGTTGAGTTTGACGGCGAGGAGAGAGGGATTTCGTGGGGAGAAAGAGAGGGGTAGACGACACGGGGAGAGGGGGGCGAAAATCAACGCAGGGAGAGAGAGGTAGAGGGATGACGCGGTGGACGCAGCGTCGTGACGGCGGATAGGGGAGGACAACAGTGCTTTGTTCGCGGTGGTTCACGGGGTTTCGCGACAGTCACGAGGAGGTGATAGTGAGATTCACGACGGTGACAGAGTTTGAAGACGCTGTTTTCGTTCTCAAAAGTCATGGGGCGACGGTAACGGTGGTGATTCACGGCCAACGACCACCGTCTACGGTGGTCGGAATCTGAAAGGTATATTCTACTATTTTTTGCTTTTCGCGGTTCTAATCTCCTTCTTCTTTTATTCCATTCTCTGATTTCTGATTTTTGGCTAACTGACTCTCTTGCTACTTCATTTTTGAAAGATAGACCTCTAAAGAAACTAGTTTTTTATCATCACGACCTATTTTGAAACCCTAATTTTCTTGTACTAAGTCTATTTTGAATTAGCCTCTAATCTTATTCTAAACTAGCTTCTGATTTTTTAGTTTCTTGATTTCTGATTAGTTACTCAAGAAGGAACCCCTAAACTCTTAATATCTACTGAAACCTATTACTAATCAACCCCCTAATTTCGTGTTTTTTTTAGAAAAAATAGAACACTAACCCTAATCCTTTATTCACATGCTTCAGTTATATGACTAATTGCGTGAAACAAAAACAGAGTAATGAAACAAAAACTCGAGTAATGAGTAATGAAACAGCTCCTAATTTAAACTACACATATTTTAAAACAGAGTAATGAAACAAAAACTCGGACCAACCTTCACTCCAGCTTCTTATAGTCGCCGTTTTAACTACTATTTCTATGAATGTTTCTCTTGTTTCCTGTTATTGCTGAATCCTCACCGTTTCTGCTACTTCCCGCTGTTGCTTGTCTTCTTTTTAACTTCGAAATAAGCTTCTGGGTTGATTAGGGTTTCGATGTGAAACCCTAGTTTTTGAGAACATCGGTTTCTGATTTTTCTGAGTATTTTTGTGTGTCAATTTTTGCGTGTGTCTAGGCTTGTTTATATAGGCAAAAATTAGGTTTAGGCAATTAAATAAGCGATTCTGACCTGATTTTGTTTCTCTTTCAGGTTCTTGGCCAGCTCAAATCCAACCAAGAGAAAATTTTCTCAGCAAGAATAGGGTTGGAACAAAGACTTGCTCACCAAGGAGCATAGGAGCATATGCGCAGCTGCTGCTTGTGATTTTAACTTTCCTTTTCTAATTTTTTTTTGTGTTTTTTGGATTATTATGTATTTTTTAGATTTTTTGGATTATTGTATTTTTTGTAAATTAATTTTATTGATTTTTAATTATATTTGTTATTTGGACTTTGGACAAAATTATTGTTTTTTTGGTCAAAATGGAAGAAAACGATTAAATTGGGCCAAGCCCAATCAAAAGACTAAATATAGGCCCAATTAGGTAAATGACTAAAATAAGGCCCAATTAGAACAATTTTCTAAAATCAGGTCCAATCTAGACAAATTACTAACATAGGTCCAATAGCAACACATAGGCCCATTTTTCTAGACAGGCACGAATTGTAGAAATACAAGTCAACCACGCAAGTAAGGGCCCAATCAGGCAAAAAGGCATTTCGGCCCGATTGAACAAAGTATTAAGCGTTGGCCCGAACTAAAATGAGACAGCATTGAATGAGCCTGAAAAACTTTTCTCGTAGCAATAGGACTTGACTTATGACATGCAAAATGAATAAAAAAAAGATTGCGAAAAAATGATCGGACAAAATTGGGGTATAACAGCTGCCCCTCTTTATTTATATTTTACTAGAAAAGATGAATGGTTTTCAGATTTTCGTAGTAGAAATAAAAATAAAGATAGAATAGACTCTAATTTTGTCCGCTTAGGGGAAAGATGAGTTAGGGAAAAGAGGGACGATTAACACTTGGCGTGTTAACCGAGAACAATAAAGAAATGATCACTGGGGATCTGGAGGAGCACTGGGGCTCTAAAAGAGCATTTGGGCTCTAAGGGAGTGTTGCGCCCGAAAAATCCGGTTTGGGACTTTTCGTTTGACAACGTGGAAAAAGTTTGGAGCCGCCACCAATATTTTAATTTTAAGATCAAAACATTGAAAAAAGGTCTTTTAAACAAGGCAGATGGTCTTTTGAAAACGCAGAGATGTAGGTTCGGGGGTCGGTTAGGTACGGGGAATGTATTAGCACCCCGCACCTCCTTTCTACCGAAAGGGAACCATTAACTTGATGTGTGGTTTGGACAAAAGTTTGAGTTTGAAAGCGGTTTATTCTACTTCTTTTCTTTTCTTTAGGAGTTTGTTTTATTGAAAACGTGGGGGAAAGGGATACTTTTGGTATCTTTGAAAATCAGGACAAAACAAAGATTTTTTAAGAGTGTGCTTGACGGGACAGGACCCCGCTCCTACGTACCCTCACTGGAAGAGGGATCAAAGCTACGTAGTTCTCGGGTTTTTGGTTTTGAAAACGGCTTAAGGGGTTTTTCGCAATTGGGTGAGCGTTTGTGAAGACCGAACAACAACGGTTAGAATGGCCTCACTACTAACTCTTTTGAAAATGAAATCATCATTAATGACCTAATCGGCAACGGCGCGATTGGTGTTTAATGACAATTGGTTTATCTTTGAGAAATGAATAAGTTTTCGAAAATGGGATAGAGCTTTTGCGAAGACCGAACAACAACGGTTAGAATGGTCTCGCTACTAACTCCTTTTGAAAACAACATCATCATTAACAACCTAATTGGCAACGGCGCGATTGGTGTTTAATGACGATTGATTTATTTTTGTTTTGAAAGTAAAAGTTTCTTTTTGTTTTGAAATGATTTTAAGAAATGGGTTTTAGAAAAGGAGTAGAACATTTCAAGTCAATTCTAAATCCATAACCAAATGCAAATGAATGAATAATACTCAAGCAAACATGAACATATCATTCATTAACCAAGATTAAACATGCCCATACAATCAAAGGATTCAATTATTAAAGATGCAAAACAAAGTTCTCAAAGTAATTGTGTGTGTGCAAGAAAGATTGTATTTACCCTAATGGCTCTATGCTACAAATGCATGTAGACTTACGTCTCGATTAGGAGGTCATACAAGTGGAGAGGAGGGCACACAATCAAGTCAAGACATTTACATGGCATCAAGAACAAGTGAATACAATTGATTGTAAACATAGAGTATTCTAAGTTAAATGATTGAATATGTAAGCAAGGATGCATGATTAGGTAAGCATGTAAGTGCATGAGTGTACAAGGAATGGATGCATAGCACTTTATTTATGAATGGATGGCATACAAGGACGCATAAGAGGATGCAAGAGATATAAGCATATGAGGATGCATGGGAGTGTCACATAAACTAAGTATGAATGAAGATGCATGAATATGAAAATGTTTTGGGTATTTTTGCAAGTTGATAAGTTGTAAAACTTTAAGTAAGAAGTTAGTGAAAAGTAAAGTAAAAATGCATGAAGTAAATAGTAATTATTTAATGAGATGGTAAAGTAAAAATGCATGAGGTAAATGGGAAGTGGTAAAATCTTTTTATGTTTTAGTAAAAAAAAATTAATGAAGTGGTAAAAACCAAAGTAGTAAAATATTTTTATGTTTTGGTAAAAAGTTAATGAATGGTAAAGTAAAATGGTAAAAAATAAATAAACACTAAAACCAAGTTGAATCACATAGAGCAATCCTCTCACTTTGAGAAAAGTGCACTAGGCACTAGTGAGAATCAACTTGCCTATCATCAACAATTTACAATAAGCAAACTAAGACACAAGAATAAGTGAACACACAAACTAAATTGAGTCATTTCTAGCAATCTTCACCACTTAGGTCAAGGTGCACTAGGCACTAGTGGGAATCATATTGCTAGATCATCAACCAATAACATCTAACACTAAAATAAAATATTAACAACAAGATCAAACATCTCCAAACAAAGAACAACAACAAAATCAACTTGGAAATATTTTTAGATCTATAAGCATGCGATCCAAAGGAAACATAGATCCACATTTTATTTAATAAAAAAACCAAAATTAACACAAAGCAACATAGATCTATTTTTTTTGCAAGGATTCATATGATTAAGCAAGGAAGTGCAACAAAATCATAACAACCCTAACTTTTATGATATGCGAAATGCTAAAGCCCATAAACAACAATTTTATTTATGAAATCTAGTGCAAAATATGTAAAGATGCAAGGGAAATTATTCAAGTAGAAGAACAACTCCTTCAAGGCCAAGGACCCATCTCAAACACCCAAGGCTCCCTAAGTCCTTGTCAAAATGTTTGAAATGGATCCTCAAAGCAACAACAACAAGCAATCAAGAAGGAGTTGGGAGTAGAAGAGAGATTATGCAAGAAGAACTAAATATGAGATGCAAGGTTTCAAGACTTACCTCAAAATCACAAAGAAATGAAGAAGGAGATGATATAGACTCAAAATGAACTTGGATCTACCCTTGAACCCACAAAGATTGCTAGCTCTTAGCAATTTGATGATGCAACCTTGAAGAGAATGGAAGGGATGATGATGATCTAGCAAGAAATGGAAGATTTGATGGTGAAAGATGAAAAGAATGAAGTGAGGGAGTGAGAGAGATTTCGTGGAAGAGAGGAAGAGGAGGTGTTTTTGGTGTGCTAGGGTTTTAATGAGAGGCCAAAAGATCCTTAGGTGTGGGAATGAGGGAGTATTTATAGAGTTATTTTAGGTTTAGGGGCAATTGGGTCATTGGCCTTGCTAAGTGCTCTAGGATTGAGTTTTAAAATTAAATGGAGGGTTAGGATTAAAGGTCACTTGGATTGAGGGTATTGAGAAAACACAAAAGGTGGGAGTGAGAGAGTGGGGGCGAAAATGAGGGGAGGGAGAGAGAGAGAGAGGAAAAAAAAACTTGTTTTTGGTCTTTTGTCTTATTGAGGACACTTCCTTTTTTTTGAGTTTTTTGAATTTTGGGCATGGAAGTGAAGGTGCACCTATTAAAAAGTGTCACATATTTTTGAGCACCATAAAATATTCCCTCTAATTATTCATGACAACAAAAATTGTAATTTAATAATTGAGGAATATTTAATGGTCTTTTTTTCATTTTTCTATGCACTAAAAATGGAGAAAATGCATTTTTAATTATTTTTGACTAGGGTTTTCTTTCTAAAAAATTGTACAAAAATTATCCTTGATAGAATAAAAATGTACTTTTTGTGGATGTGCATTTTTGGCGAGAAAATCATCTTTTTGCGAAAAATGACCAAAATGTCCTTTTTGACCCTAAAACCCTAATTTACCTAAAAAGTGCATTCCAACCCTAAAAATGATTTTAAAGACCTTGGAATGACTTCTAGGACCCAAAATGCAATGCATGATGCTTTTCATTCTTCAATTTATTTATTTTTTGTGGAAAATTAGGGTTTTGACCTGAGCCGGACAAAATTAGGGTATGACAGCTGCCCCTCTTTATCTGAGCTTTAACGAGGAATATGAATTGGCCGAAACATATTCCAAGGCAAAATGAAGATAAAGAATTCAGAAATTATACCGATTTTGTCTACTTAGGGAAACCCGAATTTTCCTCTTTTTTTCTTTTTCTATCTTTATTGGGTGTTAGCCCGAGGTGAATGCAATGGATGAATCGTCAACTCTCAGTAAGCAGGAAACTAAATGGTGCCAACCCTCAATAAGCTAGCGGAAAGCAATAAAGAAAGCAATAAAAAGGGAAGCAAAAAGGGTGCCGGCCCTCGTTAAGCCGGTGACGGAGGCTGCCTAAAGCCTTTTAACGAATCGCGAATGATCCGAGCTTGCACTTGGGCCTGGGAGCACGTGGGCTCCAAAGGGGTGGTCTTGCGAGCGACCAGGGGAGGGTACTATATCAAGTCTGGATCTCGATATTTCCCTAGGACTGCGCCATGTTTTAGGCTAACACAGCTATCCTCTTCGACTGGACCTATTGAGGTCAGGGGGACTTACCTGCAGCTCGAATACAAGGTGAAGTCAATCTTGCTGGGGACACGTGGGTCCAGAGGGGATTCCAAAATCCAGTTGGTTTCCTTTAGTCGGTCAATGCTTCCACACCGATCCAGGATGCCTGCTCAGGTTAACAGACTTTTCTTCAGCTTTCTCTTGATTGATGATCAATACCATTGCACTGATCCAGGATGTCTGCTCAGGCTAGCGGACCTTTCTTCAGCTTGCTCTGATTGATGATCAGTGCCATTGCACTGATCCAGGATGTCTGCTCAGGTTAGCGGACCTTTCTTCAGCTTGCTCTGATTGATGATCAATGCCATTGCACCGATCCAGGATGTCTGCTCAGGTTAGCGGAACTTTCTTCAGCTTGCTCTGATTGATGATCAATGCCATTGCACCGATCCAGGATGTCTGCTCAGGTTAGCGGACCTTTCTTCAGCTTGCTCTGATTGATGATCAATGCCATTGCACTGATCCAGGACACCTGCACACGTTAGCAGATGCAAGACATGGTGCATGGAATATGAATGCATGCTATGCAAAGTCCGTTATGCGAATGCATGTCATGTGAGTGCATGCGATGTGATGATTTAGTGGAATGATGAATGCAATGGGATGCTATTCTTGATTCTTCGTTTCTTTTGTCAGCTTTCTTTTTTCTAACTGTTTGTTTTTTTCTTGGCTTTTCATTCTTTGATCAGCTTTCTTTTTCTGATCGTTTGTTTTTTCTTTTTCTCTTTTGCTCTTTTGGCTTATTTTTGCTGGTTCAGCCAACCCGCAACACTCATGGCACGAGACTGAGGAACCCACTGGAATTGCAGGGCTCATGGGCCGAGTGCATGTTGGCTTTGACTTCGCTGTTTGAAGCAATCGTGAGTGCAATCGCTTTCTCTTGCATGATTAATTGGTTTTGGGGAATTGCTTTTTTCCGCGACCTTTAGGGACTTTGCAATAATTGTAATGCTCCATGATTTATGCACATGTTTTACAGGTCATCATCACCATCATTATAAAACGTTTATTTTGAGCAAAAAAAAGCAGAAAATAAAAGAGTGAACAGATATGAGAAAGTTGAACTTTATTAATGTGGAAACCGGTCGCACAAGAAGTTACGCCGATTGTTTATTACACTTGAAAGTTTAAACTATAAAAAGACACGAAAAAAGAGAGAAGTTAAATTCTGACTGTCCGTCTCTGTGGAACAGTGCTAAACATTTATGTCCTTGACCTTGATCACTCCCTCATCCAAGTCTTCAGAGGAGTTGTATGCCTTTCTTTACTTTTCATGCCCAAGTTTTCCGACCCTAATTTTTGCCTGGATCGCCCTTTGCGGGTTTTCAATCCACCGGGTCGCTCTGATTTTGCCTAGGCCGCCCTTTCGGGTTTTCAACCTAGCGAGCTAACTCTTACTTGGCTTGTCTTTCTCTTTTTTCGTCTATTTCTTTCAGGCATAATACTTCTTCACTTGATCGGAATTGACTGGGTTCCTTAAATCCTCTCCGTCCATGTTCGTGAGTATCAGTGCTCCTCCAGAAAAGGCTTTCTTGACCACATACGGGCCGTCATAAGTGGGTGTCCATTTCCCTCGGGGATCAGTCTGGATGGGCAAGATCTTCTTAAGCACCAAATCTCCCTGCTTGAATTCACGGTGCCGGACTTTCTTGTCAAAAGCTGTTCTCATTCTCTGTTGGTACAGCTGCCCATGACACAAAGCTACAATTCTTTTTTCCTCAATGAGGTTTAGCTGATCCAGACGAGCCTGCACTCACTCTGCTTCTTCCAGTTTAGCTTCCATGAGTACCCGTAGGGATGGTATCTCAACCTCGATTGGGAGGACCGCCTCTGACCCGTATACCAGAGAGAAAGGAGTTGCCCCAGTTGAGGTACGCACTGAAGTACGATAGCCATACAAAGCAAAGGGAAGCATTTCATGCCAATCCTTGTATGTGACCACCATTTTTTGCACAATCTTTTTGATGTTCTTGTTAGCTGCCTCCACTGCTCCATTCATCTTGGGCCGATAGGGGGAAGAATTATGATGCTGAATTTTGAACTCTGCGCACAGGTCCTTCATCATTTTGCTATTCAGATTGCTGCCGTTATCAGTGATGATCTTGTTAGGAAGACCATAACGGCAAATCAGATCCTTCTTCACAAATTTGGCAACCACTGAACTGGTTACACTGGAGTATGAGGTAGCTTCAACCCACTTTGTGAAATAGTCAATGGCGACCAAGATGAAGCGATGCCCATTTGATGCTTTGGGTTCAATGGGACCGATGACATCCATTCCCCACATTGAAAACGGCAAGGATGCAGTCAGAACATTCAATTTGGCAGGCGGCACATGAATGTGGTCAACGTAGATTTGGCACTTGTGGCACTTTCGGACAAAGCTGTAGCAGTCACCTTCCATCTGCAACCAGTAATATCCCGCCCTTAAAATCTGTCTAGCCATAGTATGCGCACTGGAATGAGTTCCGAATGAGCCCTCGTGTACATCTTTCATGATTCTTTCAGCTTCTTCTTTAGCAACACACCTTAAGAGGACCATGTCATAATTCCTTTTGTAGAGAACCTCACCGCTGAGGAAGAAATTCCTTGACAGTCGCCGAAGAGTTCTCTTGTCATTTTCAGATGCCCCAGGAGGGTATTCTCTGCTGATGATGTACTGTTTGATATCATGATACCAAGGCTTGTCATCCGGCTCTTCATCTATGGCTGTGCAGTAGTGATGCGCAGGTAGACTCCGGTGCTGGATTGTGACATGAGTCAAGCTTTTATCACAATTGATATTGAACATGGATGATAAAGTTGCCAATGCATCAGCCAGCTGGTTTTCGCTTCGAGGGATGTGTTTGAAAGTGATTTCGTCAAAAGACTCCATCAACTCTTGCACATAAACACAATAAGGAATCAGTTTGGGATTTCTGGTCTCCCAATCGCCTCTTACTTGATGAATAACCAGGGCTGAATCTCCATACACATCTAGCCTTTTAACTTTCCATTCTAGGGCTGCTTGAATACCCAAGATGCACGCTTCATACTCTGCTATGTTGTTTGTGACATAGAAGCTCAACCTTGCAGTGACAGGAACAAAGCGATTGTCAGGAGATATTAACACAGCACTTGCCCCATGCCCCCATACATTTGACGCACCGTCGAAGATCATTCTCCACCTTTCACTTTCTTGGGACTTCCCCTCATCAAACAATGCCATGATATCTTCATCAGGAAAATCACGCTGCATTGGTTGGTAGTCTAGAATCGGCTGACATGCCAAATACTCAGCAAGTGCACTACCTTTAACTGCTTTTTGTGTGACATACAGGATATCGTATTCTGATAATTGCATCTGCCAACGGGAAATTCGTCCTGTAAGAGCTGGCTTCTCAAATATGTACTTGATTGGATCCATTTTTGACACCAACCAAGTGGTGTGACTCAGCATGTACTGCCTTAAACGGTGAGCAGCCCAAACTAGAGCGCAACAAGTCTTTTCCAGCATAGAATATCTTGTCTCACAATCGGTGAACTTTTTGCTAAGATAGTATATGGCATGCTCCTTTTTCCCGGATTCATCATGCTGCCCCAACACACAGCCCATTGAATTATCTAGCACTGTAAGGTATAAGATGAGAGGCCTGCCTGACACAGGTGGCATTAAGACTGGTGTATTCTGCAAGTACACCTTGATTTTCTCAAAGGCAGCTTGACACTGGTCATTCCACTTCAATTCTTGATTTTTGCACAGCAGTTTGAAGATCGGCTCACAAGTAGCAGTCAACTGGAAGATGAATCGGGAGATGTAATTCAACCTTCCGAGGAAACCACAGACTTCTTTCTCTGTTTTGGGCACCGGCATCTCGAGGATGGCTTTTACTTTGTCCGGATCCACCTCGATTCCCTTCTGGCTGACAATGAAGCCTAACAACTTCCCTGATCTCACCCCAAACGTGCACTTGGCCGGGTTTAACTTGAGTTTATATTTCCTCAACCGTTCAAAGAGCTTCTGCAGATTGACAATATGCTCCTCGTCGGTTTTAGATTTTGCGATCATGTCATCCACATAAACCTCAATCTCCTTATGCATCATGTCGTGAAACAACGTGACCATGGCCCTTTGGTAGGTTGCACCAGCGTTCTTTAACCCGAATGGCATGACCTTGTAACAGAACGTTCCCCAAAGCGTTATGAAAGTTGTCTTTTCCATATCTTCGGGGTCCATCTTGATCTGATTATATCCCGAATATCCATCCATGAAGGAGAATAACGAGTGTTGAGCTGTACTATCCACTAAGACATCAATGTGGGGCAAAGGAAAATCGTCTTTAGGACTAGCACGATTCAGATCTCGGTAGTCAACGCACATTCTGACCTTCCCGTCCTTCTTCGGAACCGGGACAATATTGGCAACCCACTGTGGGTATTTGGCCACCGCTAGGAATCCGGCGTCAAACTGCTTTTTTACCTCATCCCTAATCTTTAGGGACATCTCAGGCTTCATCCTTCTAAGTTTCTGCTTCACAGGCGGGCATTCAGGTTTGACTGGCAACTTATGCATCACAATGTCAGTATCCAACCCAGGCATATCTTGGTAGGACCATGCAAACACATCCATATAATCGTGCAACAGCTGAACCAACTTCATTGATCCTCGTCATTCATGGCGGTACCCACTTTGACCTCTTTCTTGCTCTCAGCTGTACCCAAGTTGATCACTTCAGTAGATTCTCCGTGTGGCTGAATTACCCTTTCTTCCTGTTTCATTAACCTCATGAGTTCTGGAGGAGCTTCCCAGTCTTCCTCAACATCCCCCTCAGCTTGATTAATAGGGTGATCAAAGTCAAAATATAGACTGTTGGCACTGTTATTTTGGGAGACAACTGCTGTGGATCTGCATTTTGCCGACGCGAAAAAGCAGAATGAAAGGCGAGACAAGCAAGCAAACAATAATAAAGCGAGGAAAAGACACATGAAATGAAAAGGATTGATTTTTATTGATTGAAATTCAAAAACAACGTTTTTATTAATGGTGATGATTCTGAAAATAAAAACATGCTCGCCCCTAACAACTTGTCCTATGGCCTTGGGCAGAGCCACAGGGTTGCATTACAAATGATTACTTTAAATTAAAAGTCACAGGAAGATCAAAAGCCTTCCAATTCTTTAATTTTTCACTGGCACCGCAGCGTCGAACCAAACTTGCACCACCCTCTTCAGACTCAGAACCATCCTTGATGACAGCAACTTGATTGGGATCCAACAAACCAGCACTCACAAAACTTTGACTGATGTCGCAAATTGGAATCCTCTAGGGCCATGGATCCTGGCCTTTGGATTTGGCCAACCATCTGCCCCTTCGTTCATCTGCCATTTTTCTTCTTTCTTCCTCACTTGGGGTGTATCCTAGCCCGCGACGGTCCTTGTTTTCCTTCAGTTGAATGGGAGCTAGAATTCCCTGACCAAACTTTCCCAAGCCAGAACCAACCTTATATCCTTGGGCTAACCTGATCTTAGCAACCATCTCCTCCTCCTTGGTCCTCTCAAATACTACATTGGCGATCTCCAAAGACTGAAAGGCTGTTTCCAAAGACTCTTCGGCAGCTTCCACATATTTGAACTCTGATGGCTTATTAACCAGAGTCTCTTCCTCACCAAATACTACCACGACCTGGCCGTCAACCACGAATTTGACCCGCTGGTGTAAAGAAGAAGGGATTGCCCGCACCAATCTGGGATTGTAATTGTAAGGAATTTCGACAGGTCTTCTGGGTCCTCTACTTTTATCAGAATGTAGAGTCAACACTTCTTCTTCAACATCATGGGTTCCTATCTGGACCACACACCGATCCATCAGGTCCTGCAGGATCGTCTCAAAGCTTTCACAATTCCCCACGCACGTGGAGTCAGCACACCCCTCTTCATGGCAACACCCCTTATTAACCACCCCAACATGGCATAACTCAGAGTAGATAACACCCAACGGGGTCTTGATCTTCTGCACATCCTTTACCAATTGCCCAACGGAACTTTCTATAGCATTGGTAGCTGGCCTCTGATGACCTGGCAATGGATTAGTTGTTGTATTTGGGCTGCTCTGCTTGAACGAGATCCACCCAGCATCTATTAGGTCTTGCACCACATGCTTGAAGGCTTTACATTCCTCCACAGTATGACCGACCCCGTTTTCGTGGAAACTGCAGGTAGCATTAGCGTTGTAACTTCTGGGAAATGGCGGCTGCAGGGCCTTCATTGGCCGAGTGTTGATCAAGTTCTTGGAAGTCAAGTGATCAAACAATTCAGTGTATGTCATTGGTATTGGATCAAAACTGGTCCGTTTCTTGTACTGATAACCCTGAGCCCTGTGACTGTCACTGCCTTGCTGGGATGGCACAGGAGCAGAAAATGGAACAGTTTGTGGTGGAGGGGTACCAAAGGATGAACTTCCTCCCGAGATTACATTTGTTTCCCCTTCCTTCTTCTTCGGGAAATGGGAGTGAGGCTTCTTCTGATTGCTTGAACCACCAGAGCTTCCTGCATTACTGAGGTGATTCGAAATCCTCCCACTTCGGAGACCATGCTCAAGTCTTTCCCCGAAGACTATCATATCGGAGAAGCTAGTTGAAACACTTGTAATCAGCCGGTCATAGTAAATTGCTGGCAGAGTTTCCAAGAACGTGTACACCATTTCTTTTTCAGTCAAAGGAGGTTGGACCTGGGCGGCTAGGCTTCGCCATTTCTGGGCATATTCTTTGAAAGTCTCCCTTTCGCCCTTACTCATGTGTTGCAATTGCGACCTGTCCGGAGCCATGTCCATGTTATACTTATATTGTCTCATGAATGCTTCGCACAAATCTTTCCAACAACGAATTTCAGAGGATTGCAGTTTCATGTACCAATCTAGAGGAGCTCCAGCCAAACTGTTTTGAAAGCAGTAAATCAGCAGTTTGTCATCATTGGCGTAAGGACCCATTTTTCGGACAAACATCGTAACATGGCTCTCCGGACAGCCTGTTCCTCTGTATTTGTCCACTTCGAGAGCTTTGAATTTTGGTGGCAAAACCAAATCTGGGACTAAACACAGCTCACGAGCTTCCTTGGCTCTGACACCAACACCCTCCATTGCCTTTACTCTTTCTTCAAGTGCACGAATCGGGTCATTTGGCTGTGATCCCTCAAACATATGTCCTTGGGGGTGACTCCCCATACTGTAATAATACCCTCTAGGCTGAGGAACATTGTGAGGGTGTGCAGCAAGCCCCGGAGTAGGACTGAGCACAGCATGAGGACTAGGAGTTTGGATCTGCGGTCCTCCGGCAGCTCCCCCGGACACGGCGGCAGTGACCTGATTAGGCGCAACCATACTGACGGGGATAGGTCCAACAGTTCGCGGTATGTACCCAGCAGGCATACCCCAAGGATATCTTTGTGAAGTGTATTGATTCGGCCCATTCATTCCTGAAGCAAAGACGGGATGACCGACCCCGGATCCCGGAGGAACTGTGGCTGATATTGGAGGAGGAACGAAAGAAGTGACACCATCTTGACCCACGACGGCGACACCTTCAGCAGCTATCCCACTCTTTAAACTTTGCAGCATGACCATCATCTCATGCATCTGGGCCTCCATTGCCCCAACCTTATCCTTAAGCACTTGGTTCTCCTGAGCCAGCTGCTCAGGATTCAGAATTTGTACGCCCAAATCTTCATGTTCTGGATTACTTTCAGTTTCAATCTCTGGATGCCCTTGAGGATCAGCCATCAGCTTTGCTTGTAATCGGGTGAAGTATCAGTGGCGGAGAACCAGCTTGCCTCTCGCTTCTGTTGGTAGAACATTTTTATTAAGTGAAGGAGCAAATTAATGAATGCAATGCGTGCAATGCAGATGAGTGTTAGTTTTAGTTTGTCTTATGCCGCGAACCCCAACGTGTCATATCTTGCCATAGATTTAACAGTGAATTTTGAAACACAACAAGGTTAGAATCAATAAGCGAAACAAAGCACATTCCATGCATTCAAACTTAAACAAACACCTCGGAGTGTACGCTGTTTCACTTTTGATTCCACACCGTGCCTATGACAAGATTCATTGTCACTTTGGGATTCTCGGCAAACAAACTTTGATGAAATGCAAGGATGCATGCATGAGCTGTAAAAGCTTATGTTGGATGCAATGCGAGGATGCATGCAAAATGATGATGATGTTTTATGCATATGCAGATTAGGGCAAAACCTTTATTGGCATTAGTTCAAGTTTTTTTTTTCCTTTTTTTTTGAAAAATGCGGGCCGTACGTGGTTTCATATGGACCAAGTAAGAGAAAGGCTACAACGGTAGCTCGTTCTCTCTTTTTTTGAAAAGAGTGGGCCATATGTCACTTCGTACGGACCGGCAGAAGAAAGGCTACAACGGCAACTCTTTCTCTACTTTTTAATTGAAAAACCTCCTACTCTTTTTTGAAAACATGTCTATATTACCATGCAACACACAATTTGGTATGCCCCTTGTGTCCTACGAAGGTGGGGACCTAAGTTCTAGGACAACTCAAATGTTCCTCCCATGTGGGTTCTAGTCACTTCCTCACCAGGTTACCAGAGCTAATTCTTTCTCACAATGGCACCCACAACGATGGAACGCCATCTGGTGTGAGGCCTCATGAAAGAGCATACTCTGGCTGAAACTTTCGTGAGAGTCGGAAGGACAACGGTCCAATTGCCAGTCACTACTCGTTTCCACTCTCCTAAGTTTTGTCAGACCTTGGGTTTTAGGCCCCTCTCAAAGCATAGTAAGCATAAGGTGTGAGTGTGTACAGCAAGGGCATACCGCCTAAAACTACCCACATATACCCCACCTGCAAAGGAAAACCCAGAACAGTCCAGACAGAAGCAAGCAATAACATGTCGTCTACCCTAGGGTTCAATATCACAATACCGATAATCCAACCTAGGTTTCAGCAACAGTCATATGCACTGCTTACCTCAAGAAAGGGAGCGGAGAAGAAGGGATCATAATAGAATGGGAGGAAATGCATGTTTTTACCTTAAGAAAGGGAGCAAAGAATAGGGGACATGGGATTTGAGGGATGCATGAACAAGGCATTGTGAACAAATATAAAAGAAGTAAAACAAAGCTTTCAACTCAATTAATTTTAAACCACATATCAAGTTAACTAGGCTTGACCCTAGTCTTTTTTAAAAAAATGGTCCCCAGCAGAGTCGCCAGCTGTTGCGCCCGAAAAATCCGGTTTGGGACTTTTCGTTTGACAACGTGGAAAAAGTTTGGAGCCGCCACCAATATTTTAATTTTAAGACCAAAACATTGAAAAAAGGTCTTTTAAACAAGGCGGATGGTCTTTTGAAAACGCAGAGATGTAGGTTCGGGGGTCGGTTAGGTACGGGGAAGGTATTAGCACCCCGCACCTCCTTTCTACCGAAAGGGAACCATTAACTTGATGTGTGGTTTGGACAAAAGTTTGAGTTTGAAAGCGATTTATTCTACTTCTTTTCTTTTCTTTAGGAGTTTGTTTTATTGAAAACGTGGGGGAAAGGGATATTTTTGGTATCTTTGAAAATCAGGACAAAACAAAGATTTTTTAAGAGTGTGCTTGACGGGACAGGACCCTGCTCCTACGTACCCTCACTGGAAGAAGGATCAAAGCTACGTAGTTCTCGGGTTTTTGGTTTTGAAAACGGCTTAAGGGGTTTTTCGCAATTGGGTGAGCGTTTGTGAAGACCGAACAACAACGGTTAGAATGTCCTCACTACTAACTCTTTTGAAAATGAAATCATCATTAATGACCTAATCGGCAACGGCGCGATTGGTGTTTAATGACAATTGGTTTATCTTTGAGAAATGAATAAGTTTTCGAAAATGGGATAGAGCTTTTGCGAAGACCGAACAACAACGGTTAGAATGGTCTCGCCACTAACTCCTTTTGAAAACAACATCATCATTAACAACCTAATCGGCAACGACGCGATTGGTGTTTAATGACGATTGATTTATTTTTGTTTTGAAAGTAAAAGTTTCTTTTTGTTTTGAAATGATTTTAAGAAATGGGTTTTAGAAAAGGAGTAGAACATTTCAAGTCAATTCTAAATCCATAACCAAATGCAAATGAATGAATAATACTCAAGCAAACATGAACATATCATTCATTAACCAAGATTAAACATGCCCATACAATCAAAGGATTCAATTATTAAAGATGCAAAACAAAGTTCTCAAAGTAATTGTGTGTGTGCAAGAAGGATTGTATTTACCCTAATGGCTCTATGCTACAACATGCATGTAGACTTACGTCTCCATTAGGAGGTCATACAAGTGGAGAGGAGGGCACACAATCAAGTCAAGACATTTACATGGCATCAAGAACAAGTGAATACAATTGATTGTAAACATAGAGTATTCTAAGTTAAATGATTGAATATGTAAGCAAGGATGCATGATTAGGTAAGCATGTAAGTGCATGAGTGTACAAGGAATGGATGCATAGCACTTTATTTATGAATGGATGGCATACAAGGACGCATAAGAGGATGCAAGAGATATAAGCATATGAGGATGCATGGGAGTGTCACATAAACTAAGTATGAATGAAGATGCATGAATGTGAAAATGTTTTGGGTATTTTTGCAAGTTGATAAGTTGTCAAACTTTAAGTAAGAAGTTAGTGAAAAGTAAAGTAAAAATGCATGAAGTAAATAGTAATTATTTAATGAGATGGTAAAGTAAAAATGCATGAGGTAAATGGGAAGTGGTAAAATCTTTTTATGTTTTAGTAAAAAAAATTAATGAAGTGGTAAAAACCAAAGTAGTAAAATATTTTTATGTTTTGGTAAAAAGTTAATGAATGGTAAAGTAAAATGGTAAAAAATAAATAAACACTAAAACCAAGTTGAATCACATAGAACAATCCTCTCACTTTGAGAAAAGTGCACTAGGCACTAGTGAGAATCAACTTGCCTATCATCAACAATTTACAATAAGCAAACTAAGACACAAGAATAAGTGAACACACAAACTAAATTGAGTCATTTCGAGCAATCTTCACCACTTAGGTCAAGGTGCACTAGGCACTAGTGGGAATCATATTGCTAGATCATCAACCAATAACATCTAACACTAAAATAAAATATTAACAACAAGATCAAACATCTCCAAACAAAGAACAACAACAAAATCAACTTGGAAATATTTTTAGATCTATAAGCATGCGATCCAAAGGAAACATAGATCCACATTTTATTTAATAAAAAAACCAAAATTAACACAAAGCAACATAGATCTATTTTTTTGCAAGGATTCATATGATTAAGCAAGGAAGTGCAACAAAATCATATCAACCCTAACTTTTATGATATGCGAAATGCTAAAGCCCATAAACAACAATTTTATTTATGAAATCTAGTGCAAAATATGTAAAGATGCAAGGGAAATTATTCAAGTAGAAGAACAACTCCTTCAAGGCCAATGACCCATCTCAAACACCCAAGGCTCCCTAAGTCCTTGTCAAAATGTTTGAAATGGATCCTCAAAGCAACAACAACAAGCAATCAAGAAGGAGTTAAGAGTAGAAGAGAGATTATGCAAGAAGAACTAAATATGAGATGCAAGGTTTCAAGACTTACCTCAAAATCACAAAGAAATGAAGAAGGAGATGATATAGACTCAAAATGAACTTGGATCTACCCTTGAACCCACAAAGATTGCTAGCTCTTAGCAATTTGATGATGCAACCTTGAAGAGAATGGAAGGGATGATGATGATCTAGCAAGAAATGGAAGATTTGATGGTGAAAGATGAAAAGAATGAAGTGAGGGAGTGAGAGAGATTTCGTGGAAGAGAGGAAGAGGAGGTGTTTTTGGTGTGCTAGGGTTTTAATGAGAGGCCAAAAGATCCTTAGGTGTGGGAATGAGGGAGTATTTATAGAGTTATTTTAGGTTTAGGGGCAATTGGGTCATTGGCCTTGCTAAGTGCTCTAGGATTGAGTTTTAAAATTAAATGGAGGGTTAGGATTAAAGGTCACTTGGATTGAGGGTATTGAGAAAACACAAAAGGTGGGAGTGAGAGAGTGGAGGCGAAAATGAGGGGAGGGAGAGAGAGAGAGAGAGGAAAAAAAACTTGTTTTTGGTCTTTTGTCTTATTGAGGACACTTCCTTTTTTTTTTTTGAGTTTTTTGAATTTTGGGCATGGAAGTGAAGGTGCACCTATTAAAAAGTGTCACATATTTTTGAGCACCATAAAATATTCCCTCTAATTATTCATGACAATAAAAATTGTAATTTAATAATTGAGGAATATTTAATGGTCTTTTTTTCATTTTTCTATGCACTAAAAATGGAGAAAATGCATTTTTAATTATTTTTGACTAGGGTTTTCTTTCTAAAAAATTGAACAAAAATTATCCTTGATAGAATAAAAATGTACTTTTTGTGGATGTGCATTTTTGGCGAGAAAATCATCTTTTTGCGAAAAATGACCAAAATGTCCTTTTTGACCCTAAAACCCTAATTTGCCTAAAAAGTGCATTCCAACCCTAAAAATGATTTTAAAGACCTTGGAATGACTTCTAGGACCCAAAATGCAATGCATGACGCTTTTCATTCTTCAATTTATTTATTTTTTATGGAAAATTAGGGTTTTGACCTGAGCCGGACAAAATTAGGGTATGATAGGGAGCACTGGGGCTCCAAGGGGTTGCCTAAACCCTAAAGGACCATTTGGGGTCCGAAGGTGCACTGGGGCTTTGAAGGACCACTGGGGGTCCAAAAGAACACAAACTAGCAATGGTACTAGTAAAATGGTATGCTCAGGGGTGGCCTTTTTCGAGCGACCGGGGGGGGGGGGGGGCAAGATCAGGTCGTTGACCTAATTTGCTCACCTCGAAGGACGTCCACCATGTCTTAGGTTGACACAGCTAGTCTGGAGGACCTGGGGTCGGGTGATCCGTCGCGCTCAGTGGCGACATAGTGATCTTGAAGGTAGAGTTCGAAGTCGTTGCTTTGACATACTGGGTCGTACTGAACTGATGGACCTGGGGTCGGATGATCCGTCTGTTGCTCGATAACGCGACATGCGATCTGGAATGAATGACCATTGGAGGTCTAAAGGAGCGCTGGGGCTGCGAGGGACTGTTGGGGGTCCGAGACTCTGAATTGTGATATGAGACCAGTGCTTGGAGCACTGACTTTGAGGGAACAAACTATTGGGATTGACACATGGCGTACTTGCCTAGGACATACCTAATGAATGCATTTACCTGAGAACAGAAAAGCTATCTATATTTGGCATGTCTAAAAATGCGATGAATGATGCATGCGTGCAATATGGGTATGTGGAATGGTAGGTGTCCGATGGGATGAATGAAACGTGGCAGATGATGTGAGTTGAAGTTGGTGGAACATGGAGGTTGACAAACAACGTATGTGAATGCAGATAAGATATGAATGTGATTGTTCTGATTAATGATGAATGTAATGGAATGAGCGATTTTCCCTCTTTTTGCTTTTTTGCCTTTCCTTTTTTTCTCTTAGTATATAATGAGTGTATGAAATGAAAAGTGCGAATGTGACGCAAATGTAATGCTTTGATGCGAATGCCATGCATGGTATAATGATATGATTTAGTGATGTAAAAAAACTTTTGGGCAAACGATGAGACCGACACTTGGCACATCTATTGAAGCAAACAATGTTATACATGTGACGAACGTGCAATGATTGGTATCTGGTGGGATAATGAATGAAATGGGTATACCATGGGTGTTGAACCTGATGGGATGAGAAAGTTGACAAACAGATGTATGCGGATGCAGATAAGATATGAATGCAATTGTACTGCTTAGATGTAGGTGCTACGATGAAATGCATGGTTGCATGATGGAATGCTTTGGTGGGGGTAATGAATGCAATGTGGATGATTTTTTTCTTTTGGCTTTTCTTTTTTTGCCCTTTTTTTTGGTCTTTTTTTTATTTTCTTTTTGAGCCTCTCTTTTTGCTGGTCCTTCAACTCGTAGGACTTCCGGCATGGGGTTACGAGGCTATCAAGTGCATTCGTACTGCTAGGTCAATTTGCGCATGACTGGAATAAGTGCAAGTTAAACACACCTCCGCGCTCAATTGGTAGTGGGAGGTGTGTTTAACTTGCACTTATGCCTCAGGTGCAAGGTTCGATTCCCACAGAAGGCAAAAATTCTACAAGGGGGGTAGAGAAGACCGTGATGTAATAGTGCTGGGGTGGCCAATGCGTTGGACCTGGGCTATTACAGCCCTCATCGGGCGGGGGGAGATTAGGTTGTGACTTGTGAGGTGGTCGAACAGATCTGAGTAGGATGCGGGAATTGGATCAAACTGTACATGTCTCCTTTCTGGGTAGTTTGGTGGTTATGGCTTTTAGTGGTTTGGGTAGAGAAGTACAGGGCTTGAGGATAGTTTTTGGAAGTGTAAGAGGCTTTCACTGACCCTGTTATGGAGTTGGTTTCCCCTTCATTATTCCTAACAAATCTTGTGAAGGGCTTCTTTGGGTTATTGGTTTCGGCCGAACCGTAAGAAATTTTCCCGTTTCTCACTCCGTTTTCCAACATTTCCCCTATGGTGATCATGTCTGAGAAGTTAGAGGATACGCTCCCAATTAGTCTGTCATAGAAAGGTGACTGCAACGTATCTATGAACATAGATACCATCTCTTTCTCTAGTAGAGGCGGTGCTACCTGCGCTGCCAATCCTCTCCAATGCTGGGCATACTCCTTGAAATATTCGTTGTTTCTTTTCACCATATTCTGCAACTGTGCTCTAGCGGGATCTATATCGATGTTGTATTTATACTCCTTTAAGAAAGAATCAGCCAGATCTTTCCAACATCGAATGTGGGTACGTTCCAACTGCATATACCAGCTTGAGGCTGCCCCGATCAAGCTGTCCTGAAAGTAATGGATGAGCAGCTTATCGTCCTGTGCAAATGCGGCCATTCTTCTACAATACATAGTCAGATGGCTAGCGGGACAAGTTACTCCTCTGTATTTGCCAAAGTCAGGCACTTTGAACTTGGGTGGGATAATAACATTAGGGACGAGACACAGATCATATGCATCCCTTGCGCCGACATTGGATCCTTCAATTGCTCTCAGGGGCTCTTCTAGTATCTGATATTTGTCCTCGGGCTGAGAGTCCTCCATTGAGTAGTTATGAGAGGGTCCTCTCATGTTGTAGTGGGGAGGAACCATTGGCATTGCAGCGGAGTTCGGTGTAGGAGCATGATGAATTACTACTAGTGACGGAGTATAACCCTGTGGAATGACCTGTGGTGCAGTCGCAGGACTTGAGAAGTGAACTCGCGGTATTTCTGCATTTGTATTTTGAGCCGAAGGTCCAGCGACTCCCGAAGGTCCTTCCTCTGGATTGGCTTCTGTGGTAAGAGGAGCGTAACCAGCTGTGAGACCGTAAGGGGGCCATTGGTAGCTCTGGATGTTCACTCCAGCGGTGTGTGGAATCTCAGAGCTGGGAGGAGGAGGAAGACTTGTAGCATTGTTCTCAGTATTCCCTGCCGAAGCCCTTTCATCTTCATTTCTTCTCTCAAGGAGTTTCACGAATTCATACATTTGATCTTTCAGCGCCATCATCTCAGTCATTTGATCTTTCAATACCATCATCTCGCTCATTTGATCCTTCAGCTTTGCAATGTCTTCTCTCAGAGCCTGATTATCCTCTTCGGCCATTTTTCTTGCTTGTGAACGAGTCCGGTAGCGTTGTTGATGAACCAGCTCGCCCTTTTACTCTCTGTTTATTTTTCAATTTTTTTTCGTAAGTACGTGAATGAACGAATGAATGTGCATGAAATGCAAATGTATGATTTCGTGTCACGCCGGGGAAATTGTAAGTTTCTGTTTGACGCAGAACTGAAAGAAACTTATTTTGATAATGCAGATGTTTGATCCATCTTGTCAGAAAGAAAGTCTTACAATTCCCCGGCGGTTATAGAAATGTATGAAGAATGAAATGTTAATGTGCGATAATTAATTAATTTTTTTTATGCCATGCAAAAGGGACAGGTAAAATTGCATGAGGTATGCTAAAAAATAATTTGCCAAAAATAACATATAATTTTTTTGAATTTTTCTTTTAAGAAGACCGGAAAAATGTATCAGTGTTTGTTTGAATGCAGGGGCATGAGGCTCCTTTGTGTCCTACGAGGGTTCCTTAGAGAATAGGTCTAGGGCTTGTTTGTTAAGTGAACCTTTCAAAGGGTAGCTCTAAAGAGTCCTACATAAGGTTCCTAGAGCCAAAGACCCCAGTTAAGAACACTGATCAACAACAATAGGCAAGCTATTAGGAGTGCCAACATTCTCAAGAGGGATCAAACTCTAGGTGAGACTTTCGTGACCACCCAACAGGACGCACATCCAGTAGGCCATCACTACGCAGTCTCGTTCTAACTTAGGTTATTCTCCAGTCCGGGTATAGGACTATTCTCACATGTGTGCAAAAGTGTGATAGTGGAGTGTGTGAAGGAGAAAAATATCAAGAATACCCCCCAAGCTGCAAAACAAACAAACATACATACAGAAAAGTGGCCTTCTATCCTAGGGTTTTCATATCACAAAAGAATAATATGCAATGAAAATAAAAGACAAAAAGGGAAGGGTAACAATAAACATTAGATTAACAACTGATCCTACAACTAATTAGACTAGGTTTGACTCTCTAGATTGTCCCCAGTGAAGTCGCCAGCTGTAGCGACCGAAAAATCCGGGTGAGGATTCCTCGAAGGTTCAAAAATGAAGCCGCCACCAAAGTTTAGTTTAAGGGCAAACATTGGAAAATCCCTTTTGGAATGGATAAGGGTCCTTGAGACCAGATAAGGGTTCGGGAGTCGGTTATGCGTGGGGAAGGTATTAGCACCCCACGACATCCTTCCTAAGGAAGGTTACCTGCTAGCTAGTTGTAGGAAAGAATATTAATTTTGAAAACGTTTATTTTACCCTTTTATTGTGAATTGAAAAGAGAGAAGACTTAATAAAAATTTTAGTTTTTTGTGCTTGACAGGAGTGGGCCCCTGCTCCTACGTATCTCCAGGTGCGATGGAGAAATCAAAGCTACGTAGTTCTTGGATAGAAAAATGTTTGTTGGTTGGTATTTTTTAATATAGGGGTTTTAGGATTTTTGAGCTGTACAGCTCATCCGTCCTAGAACGATGACTAACCCGTCCGTACGGTCGACTTAGTCCCCTATTTTCTGAAAATGGAGTTTTTGAAGTTTGGAAAATGGTTTGATGTGTGGTGGTTTGATTTTATTAAAATAGGGGTTTTAGGTTTACTGAGCCGTAACGGCTCACTCGTCCTAGAACGCTGACTAACCCGGCCGTACGGCCGACTTAATCCCCTATTTCGAAAATTTGATTTGTGGAATGAAACATGTTTGTGTTTATTTTGATTTAGAAATTGTTTGTTATAAATAGGGATTTTAGGACATGATCCGTAACGGTTCATTAGTGGCCTAAAAAGCAGACTAACCCGACTGTACAGTCGACTTAGTCCCCTATTTATATTTTTTGAAAATGAAATATTCATCTATTTACTTTTAGTTTTTGTAAAAGAAAATAATAAAAAAAACGTAAAGAGAGGGTGCAGTAGTAAAATGGGGGTGCAGTTTGCAGAGAGGGAGTTGTATTGTTAAAACTGGGTGTGAAAAGCAGCAGCCCAGCTTGTAGACTGGTCCACGAATTGATGGGCTTTTCAGGGGGTGGGGGGGGGGGGGCGTATACAGGAAAACGAGAGCTGTAAGTAGTATGCTGAGTTAAATGTAAAAGACAGAAATAACCCTATGTCTCCACACTATGTAAGGCGTTTTAAAAAAAACTAAACCTAATTCCTCTCATTCTTTCCCACGGCGCCGTCCGAAACCCAATTCCCCTCAACCCTAATTTCCTCATTTCGCGACGCCTGGAAAGGAGAGAGGACAAAAAAACGCGAAACTTGCGCCGGAGAGGGAGGAATTTTGCGCGATCGTCGCCGTAGAGAGGCGAACTCCAAGACCGAGAGAGACGGAAGAGGAATGGTGGCGCGACGGCGGTGGTTCCGTTGAGTTTGACGGCGAGGAGAGAGGGACTTCGTGGGGAGAAAGAGAGGGGTAGACGACGCGGGGAGAGGGCGGCGAAAATCAACGCAGGGAGAGAGAGGTAGAGGGATGATGCAGTGGACGCAGCGTCGTGACGGCGGATAGGGGAGGACAACAGTGCTTTGTTCGCGGTGGTTCTCGGGGTTTCGCGACAGTCACGAGGAGGTGATAGTGAGATTCGCGACGGTGACAGAGTTTGAAGACACTGTTTTCGTTCTCAAAAGTCATGGGGCGACGGTAACGGTGGTGATTCACGGCCAACGACCACCGTCTACGGTGGTCGGAATCTGAATGGTATATTCTACTATTTTTTGTTTTTCACGGTTCCAATCTCCTTCTTTTATTCCATTCTCTGATTTCTGATTATTGGCTAACTGACTCTCTTGCTACTTCATTTTTGATAGATAGACCTCTAAAGAAACTAGTTTTTTTTTTATCATCAGTACCTATTTTGAAACCCTATTTTCTTGTACTAAGTCTGTTTCGAATTAGCCTCTAATCTTATTCTAAACTAGCTTCTGATTTTTTAGTTTTTTGATTTCTGATTAGTTACTTAAGAAGGAACCCCTAAACTCTTATTATCTACTGAAACCTATTACTAATCAACCCCCTAATTTCGTGTTTTTTTTAGAAAAAATAGAACACTAACCCTAATCCTTTATTCACATGCTTCAGTTATATGATTAATTGCGTGAAAAAACTGAACTATGACTTGTTAAAACAGCTCCTAATTTAAACTACACATATTTTAAAACAGAGTAATGAAACAAAAACTCGGACCAACCTTCACTCCAGCTTCTTATAGTCGCCGTTTTAACTACTATTTCTATGGATGTTTCTCTTGTTTACTGTTATTGCTGAATCCTCACTGTTTCTGCTACTGCCCGTTGTTGCTTGTCTTCTTTTTAACTTCGAAATAAGCTTCTGGGTTGATTAGGGTTTCGATGTGAAACCCTACTTTTTGAGAACATCGGTTTCTGATTTTTCTGAGTATTTTTGTGTGTCAATTTTTGGGTGTGTCTAGGCTTGTTTATATAGGCAAAAATTAGGTTTAGGCAATTAAATAAGCGATTCTGACATGATTTTGTTTCTATTTCAGGTTCTTGGCCAGCTCAAATCCAACCAGGAGAAAACTTTCTCAGCAAGATTAGGGTTGGAACAAAGACTTGCTCACCAAGGAGCATAGGAGCATATGCGTAGCTGCTGCTTGTGATTTTAACTTTCCTTTTCTAATTTTTTTTGTGTTTTTTGGATTATTATGTATTTTTTAGATTTTTTGGATTATTGTATTTTTTGTAAATTAATTTTTATTGATTTTTAATTATATTTGTTATTTGGACTTTGGACAAAATTATTGTTTTTTTGGTCAAAATGGAAGAAAATGATTAAATTGGGCCAAGCCCAATCAAAAGACTAAACATAGGCCCAATTAGGCAAATGACTAAAATAAGGCCCAATTAGAACAATTTTCTAAAATCAGGTCCAATCTAAACAAATTACTAACATAGGTCCAATAGCAACACAGGCCCATATTACTAGACAGGCACAGATTGTAGAAATACAAGTCAACCACGCAAGTAAGGGCCCAATCAGGCAAAAAGGCATTTCGTCCCGATTAAACAAAGTATTAAGCGTTGGCCCGAACTAAAATGAGACAGCATTGAATGGGCCTGAAAATTTTTTCTCGTGGCAATAGGACTTGACTTATGACATGCAAAATGAGTAAAAAAAAGATTGCGAAAAAACGATCAGACAAAATTGGGGTATAACATACGGCAACTAATGTTAGGCTTCACTTGTATCAGTATGGATTTCAACCAGATTATTGGATTTGGACTGAATACAGAGAAGTGAACCCCAGTGTTGATACAATGGGTGGTTTGAATAGTAGTGGGCATGTGCACACTAGTGGAAAAATGGGATTCAAAGTCGGACCTTTCGGACATTTAAAGTCGGACATTCACCCGACTTCTATCAAAGCGACTTAGAAAGTATGTTTTTTAAAAATAAGTCAGATTAAGGTCCGACTTAAAAAGTACGTTTTTAAGTCGGATTATTAGTGCGTCCGACTTTAATTATGGCCTGTTTCCTGCGGTGCTGACCTCTGTGGAAAACTTTAACGTCGGGTTTTTCTGAAGTCCGACTTTAAAAGTGTTATTTTAAAGTTAGATGACAGAAACATCCGACTTTAAAAGTGTTTATTTATTTTAAAAAATAATTATATTTGCTTGGATCACATTCTACCTATCCTAACCCTGCAAGTCCGCCACCACATTGGTGCAGACTGAGAATCAAGAATTTCTCAATAAACGTCATTCTTTTCTTAATTTCTGATCCCACTAGGAAGCAAATTGTACATAAAAATGTAGCCTATAAAAAAACACACGAGCCTGTGATAACCAAGCACACAATAAATACTGCACCTGTTACATCGTTATTTGATGGTGTTAATACTGTACAGGCTCAACATCAAAATGCATAATAGATAAATTGTACATCATTGAAATGATTTTATAATCTGATTCTGTTCACAAGGACCAAATTGTTGATCAATAAGCAAAGAATTCCAAGATTCAATACTAACCAATAGCTATTGCAAGGTTGATCAGTGCAGTCTTCCATATATTAAGGTATTGCTCAAAAAACATGTAAAACATTGAATATGGGAAGATCTCAATCTGCACCAAAAAAGGAGTTTTAGTTGGACGTCGTAGACATGGTAAAAAGCGGAAACTGCTAGTTCATTCTTTTTTTCCTCTAACAATTGCAAGAGACTGATATTCTCATGCACTGAACAAAATGAAAAAGTCGAACTTTCCTCATTCTAATTAATATTACCATTTGTTTTTACATATATATCTAAAGGCCAAAAAAGTATGATTCAGCACGTAGAACAAATGGATACATTACCTTTAAAGAATCCGAAACCCTTGAACCGAACTCTTGAGGAGCCCTCATGGAATTAACATAATCAATCTAAAATAGTTTTACAATTAAACCTGGATCCCTTTGATACAAAACTTTAATCATAGAACAAATAATATAGAAATATAACCTGCTTGTTGAGTGGGGTATGATATGTACGGAATGATGATGCTTGAATAATGCCACTATCATAGCTTGACAGCCAAAACACAGTATCAAAGTCAGATTTCACACTCTGAAACTTATACGGGTTCTTGCTTCAAGAGAGCCCCGTTTCGAAAGTTGATGTAAAGGAGAGAATTTGAACAGGGCTTAAAAGTGAATTTGAACACAACAAAATAGTGTCTTTAAATCAATAAACCTTTCAGTTCAACACTGCTGGTGTACGCTCCATGACCCCCTTTTGCACAATCAACAGATGGCAGAGCACTAAGAAGCCACGACAATTTCTCTCTAAATTGTGTTGTAGAAGGGCGATCGTTGTTGAGATCTGAGTGACGGAAACACTGCACAATTTCGTATGCATTAGATTAAGACCTAAGAACTGAAACATGCTAGAATTGAAACTGCTGCACTGTGACGTTGCTGAAAAAACATTTGTCTATTACCGTTGTGCAATCTTTACATGCTCCAACTGAAACACATGAGCCTTCCCCAGGAAGACAGAAATGAGGCTAGAAAGAAAATTTACCTTATCTGTCAGCTACCAAAATATTATATTTTGCTTCTAAAAAAAACTTATCCTACGGGAATTTCTCAAGGAAGACGAGACTTTTCTTTTATAGATTATAAAACTTTATCACAAACAAAGTAAAATCTTCCTGTCATGCTATTCATCCCATTTCTTTTATATTATTTTTTTTAAAAAATAATCCTAGATTATATACCTAATAACAAAGATCCAATAAAGCAACTAAACTGTAAATCTTGGGTTAAAAAATAATCCTAGATTATATACCTAAGAAAGAAAACCAGCAGCAACACAGCAGCACAAAACAGAACCAGTACAGCAGCAACAAAATTACAGGAACAGCAGCACCTGCAAACAAAGACAGCAGCAACACAGCACCTGCAGAAAACTAACAGCAACAGAACAAGCAAAAACAGCAGCACCTGCAAACAAAAGGAATAACACAGCAGCAGAAACACGAACAGAACAGAAAACGATTGCAGAAGAATCTGCCCAGAAAACGAAGTCACTAATGCAACAGCAGAGATGTCAACCGATTGCAAGAATGAGGAAGAATCAACGATTTTCCCCAATTCTCAGCAACTGAAATCGCGATGAATCAGAAGTAATTTTAACAGAAAATAGAAGAAGAGAAACACAGGATTTGGTGACCCAGTTCAGCACCAAGAGTTACAAGATTCAGTTACAGGGAAAAAAGGAATTAACAAACAGAATGGTTCAGTTGTAACAAACTGAGAAACCGAGAATAGAGGCTTCCAAGGAGCTTTGACCTGTGTTGACCGAGGGAGGTGCCACGTCATCAACTCACTTGCCACTTCAACGTCCACGTGTGTTCCACACATCACCAACAACATACTTCTTCATCGGTGGAACCATGTTTTCCTTTCCAAACACTATAGTTTCACTTTTACAAAATGCAAGAACCTGAATGGTTTCTTCAATTTGGGACAACAAAGTACTTTTTATAACCGCATGTTGATATTGAAACATATTTCCATTAAATTGTGTCACATAAGCACGGGCTAATGATTAATGTCAGACACTAGAATAGATAGAATATACAAAGCTAAAAAAAGAAGACATCCTCCACAAAACAATTCCGAATAAGTTCTTTAAAACTTACTTCAGCCAGAATGTAGGAAAGGTATGCCATTAGCATCATAAGAGCAACCCCACGATCTGTAGAGTGCCTGCAATGAGTGAGAAATTTGTTCAACATCAACAAAATTGTTACAACTTATAATCACTAAAAGTTTAAAAAACTTGTGCTCAAGGTACAAAAAGAATCCCAAACTTGTGCACGAGATGGGAACTTTACTGCTAAATGAAGAGAGCATAAGCTCAATGAACAATGAATGAACTTTATGACCTAACAGGTTCCAACTCCAAATAAAGGAATAAAATTAAAGTCCATACATCAAGAACAAGACAAGAACAAGAGACGTAAGCGATTGTAACCTTTGATGTCTGCGATCTGCAGAAATATGGAAAAATGGTGTAAGCACTGCGAAGAATCGTGATTTTTCGTCTAACTTCATGAGACTTTTCGTCTTAAACCAAAAGAAGACAATTTGTAAGCAAAGATACCTGCTACAAGCATAGCACACAAAATAGCCATAAGAAGCTCAGAATGAAGCAATTGATCTATTGCAGCAACATCATACACACCAGAGTCACTTCGATGATTGCCTCTTTGGATGTACTTAACTTCTAGCAAGGAAATATAGAAGGAAACTTGTCCTACACTATCATAAAATAAGAAGTCAGGTGACAGATAGTAGAAACTAGAAACAACTTTGCAGCTTGGAAAAGTGTATATTGGAAGACTCTTTGTCTTGACAGAAAAAGTCACCCAAGAGACAATGCGTGCCAACAAAATAAAAAAGCATATTGAAAGATCATTTTCTTAACAAACACAATATAAGGTCATCATACAATTATATATATATATATATATATATATATATATATATATATATATCAGTTCAGCATAAAAAAATGAAGGAAATCATTCTTACTTCGGATCAAGCTCGCACCCCATGCAAGCCAATATAAGGTGATTAATCATACAATAATATATAAATCAGTTCAGCATAAAAAAATGAAGGAAAACATTCTTAAGAAACATTCTTGAGTAGATTTGATATTGACATGATTATACAAATTGGTTTTAAGAAACTTAGCTAATGGAACCTTAAAAAGTATCTGATGTAATTTCTTTGAAGAGGCAACAGTGCAAACACCTTGAATGCAGACTGTCCAAAACTAACTCTAGAGTCAATTGCAGAACATAGCAATCAAAACAATTGATAAAATTGGTAAAAAGTACTCATATCAATAGTTTTGTCTAATATTCAGGCTAACTTCTTACTTCTAAGTGTAAATAAATTGACAAATCATACAATCATACTTGCGCTGGAATATACCATTGAGGAACATTTACATACTTCTTCATCGGTGGAACCATCGATGGACCATTTGGTAATATCACTGTTTTGAATGACCAAAGAGCTAGATGCAGATAAAGGGAAGCCAATGATGGACACTGTCGCCGCCGTAATTGAAAACCCAAGCCAATAATGGACACTGTTGCCGCCGTAATTGGGAATGATTCTAAGCCAATCACGCAAACTTAAGAACAGAAGAAATAGGGGAAAATCAAAGTTAGGGTTTTAGAACGAAAAATTAAAATAAAGGTTTTAGAGAGGAAATCGAAAACGCAGAGCAAACAAAACAAACAAGAGAAAGAAAAAAGCAGAGCAGATCGAATTAGATACCTTGAGATGGTGATATCAGAGGATGTGAACCAGCAACAACCTATTTCTCCTTTCTTCGTTTCAAGGAGAGAGGGAAAGAGAGAGAGACAGAGAGATGGTTAATTCCAAAGGAGAGGGCCATGGAGGATGAAGGCGAGTTTGGGGGAGAGAGCGAGGTCGACGTTCCTTGCTTTTGGTATTGTGCGAGAGCAAGGGGGACGGGCGAAGAAGAGAAGGGTTTTTTGTTTTATCAAAAAGAGCAACGAGTTGTGTTTTGCGTAGGTGATAAAAAAACTTGGACTTTTAACGTCGGACATAGTAGTCATCCGACTTAAATAGATGCGCAGCAGACACTTTTTTACATTGTAATTACAAAATTGCCACCGCGTCCATCTTTTAAGTCGGATAATTAGGGGTCTGACTTAAAATCTCCAATTCTTTTCCAATTTTTGTACTAGTGGCATCATGACAACCAATTTGATTCATTGAATCAGATGGTGTTTGATGCTTTTAGGCCATATGAAAACGAAGATGTCCCCCGTGAGGATGAGTTGCCAAACAAAGACGCAAAGCAGTTTTACGACAAGTTGATACTCGCCAACAAGCCCATCTACAAGGGGGCTACCCAGTCTACGTTGTCAATATCTGTTCAACTTTTGGCAATAAGAACAAATTGGCATCTTCCACAAAAAGGTATAGATTTTGTTGCTCAAATGCTTAAAACTGTATGTCCAGTTCAAAATTGCTTGCCCAAGAACTATTACCAAGCAACATAGTTGGTGTCTAAGTTAGGGCTGAAGTTTGAGAAGATTGATTGTTGCGATAGAGGTTGTATGTTATATTACAAGGATGATATATAGCAAGTTATCTGAATGCAAAATTTGTCACTCTCCTTGGTTTATTCCTCGTAGGATTGGTATGAGAAACTACAAAGATGTCCCAGTGAAGAGAATGTTTTATTTCCCTATCATTCCCAGATTACAAAGACTATATACATCACCTGAGTCTGCAGCTGAAATGAGATGGCATCACGAGAACAAAAAGAGTTCAAACGTCCTTCGCCACCCGTCCGATGGAAAAGGATGGAAACACTTTAATGATGTATATCCCGACTTTGCTAGTGATCCCAGAAATGTAAGGCTGGGTCTGTGTTCAGATGGATTTAATCCTTACATTCAAGCCTCTGCTTCTCCATACTCTTGTTGGCCGGTAATAGTTATCCCTTACAATCTTCCCCCCGAAATGTTCATGACCAAACCATACTTGTTTTTGACTTGTCTCATACCCGGACCTTGTAACACCCCGATAATTCTAACTTGTAGAATCTACCGAAATGCACTAAATGGCATACATCAGAGTAACCTCCTATTAATGAATATTGAACACAAACTAAAACTTTCGATAATACATATCAAATGGTTCTCGGAACCTCATTAACTTCCTGAAAATGCTTAAGTTTCAAAACTAAAGACTTGTACATAATCCTGGTGTTCAATACTCAAAACATAAAGTAGCGAAAATGATTTACAACTGATACATGATCGTTATACAATCGATAACATAGAAACAGTAAATGGGACAAAGGTCCAAAACATGAAACTCAATCTTCGATGACTCCAAGAGTCGCACCGAGTAACCGTGCTTCGTCGCCTTTGCTTTCCCCTGTTTCTCTGTAAAAACCACAATAATTAAAGGGTGAGATAAACATTATCTCAGTGAGTCCTATCGAGACCCCTTACTAACTCTAGCGGTTCATTATGCTTTACTTTGAACTCGTGGCCCTAATAAGCAACCACGTGGACATATATTAATTTCATGTAACCTTTATGCTCATGGCCCTCCTAAGCGACACATGAAGCATATCATATTTTACCTCTTGTAATTTGTAGCCCTACTAAGCAACTACGCATTACATTTCTTTTCATTCTCTTAGCATAACACCTCAGCCTACCTATTTTTCTTAGGCACTTCTTTGGCTTTGGTGAACCCATCCCGCTATTACTAGTGGGTGAAACCTCTTGAGTCTAGGTTTTGGGGATCATGACTTCCCCTCCCCTAGTATGCTAAATCCTCTAAGGGTCGTCACCCTTAACCTCTTGTATTTATTATATGTATTATATATATGCATGTACCCGCATTGGGCCGTCTAGAATTTCATTCATGTACCGTCTACCCTTCCACGAGGGAAGGTATTTTTCCGTGAATTAACGTTTCTTACCTTGACCTTTATGAATTAAGTGTGTACACTCGCGTCTTACTAATGTACGGTTTTCCTTACATTTATAACTTGTGAGATTTACCTCAAACTTCTTTCATTTCATGACATAAGTAGGTTTCCATCCTTGGGAAACATTGGGGAATCAATCGGAAAGGAATCAGAATCGTTTGGAACGGATTAAAAGGGATTTTGAGTTAGGGTAATAGAAGAATCCGCACGGTTCGTGCTCCAGAGGCGCACGACCCGTGCGTATCACTAAAAATTCAATTTTGAAAAACTTACAGGGCGCACGGTCCGTGCCACAAGGGCGCACGACCCGTGCGTGTCTTAAATTTTAAAAAGGCTGATTTGCGAGGTCACGCACGGTTCGTGCCTAGGGGCGCACGACCCGTGCTGTGTCAAAAATCCATTTTCTGGGCTACTGCGAACAAGGCGCACGACCCGTGCCCTTGTGAGGCACGATCCGTGCGTCCTTGCCAGTAGCCAATTTTCCAGTTTCGTGTCATTTTTCCAAGTCCGTTTCGATTCCAATTTCGTTCCGGTCGATATCCTAACATAACAATTATTATTCCAGACCAGAGAAAGCGAATAAACAATCAAAATAATACTTGTCATCAAACAACAATCTCATCAATTCGAACCATTTACCATTAACGGTTTTTTTTGATAAAAACGTTTCCGTCAAGTTTTCACAAAGCGGATTTTCCATAATATCGTTTCAGAAAGTAACATGACTCGACAACAAAACGTCCCTAAGCGAGTATAGAACTCACCATATTGTGATGAAAATCACAAACAACGAAACCCCGTGAATTCAACCGCTCCAAAATGACACGAACTCGCTCCGAATCCTCTCCAACAACGAACCCCGATATTCGATCGCTTGGACAGCCACGTGACAAAGCCCCCCGCTACTCAATCGAACTTCAAATAGGTCTTTGGCAAAGGAAGATAGGTCTTAGGACTGAATGCAAGGCTCCATCAAGACATGCAACTACTTGGAGCACCAAAACTCCACTTTGGTCAAAGTGAAGCTCAAACCTTCAAGAATGGTGGAAAGAGGTTGGAGGGTAATAAGGTCATGAAGCTTACATCAGTAGATAGAGGTTGGAATTCTGGTTTAGATGATGGAATCGGAAGGGACATGCATCAACAATCTTGGGCTCTCTCCCTCTCTCTCTCTCTCTTCGCGACCTCCTCTCTCTCCCTTGCCGAGTTTCTGAAATTTCTTCAAATGGAGTGAAGTGTTTTTGGTTTGTTTGAGTTTCAGCTGGGGGTTTAAGTGGGTTGGGGAAAAGACCCATTTACCCTTCAGCTGGTACTCTCCTCTTAAGGCTCCCTATTAGTTCTAGGTGACTTAACTTAATGAAATTTGCTTAGAACTTAGGCACAATAAATCATCTATTTAAAGCCTCACATAATTAAATAGCTATGCTAATTAAACCGATTAGTGATACCCTCTTGTGCTAAATATCCCATTTAGTCAATATTCACCTTAACCTTTTAGCAAATTTAAATAAATTAAATTAGCTAATTAGGGGATGTTACAGACCTCATAACCCTAAAGTAAAGATTGATGTCTACTTGCAACCATTGATTGATGATCTGCAACGACTGTGGTTCAATGGAATTTTGACTTATGATATATCCACAAAACAAAACTTCATCATGAAAGCGTGCTTGATGTGGACAATCAATTATTTTCCGGCCTATGGTATGTTATCTGGATGGGGAACACAAGGAAAGTTGGCATGCCCTCATTGTATGGAAGACACGAAAGCTTTCACCTTGAAATCACTTAATTACGTGGACAATTGCCATATTCAAAATATCTCATTTAATTAAGGCACATAATTTCTTAGAGAATTTTAAAATTTCCCATTTAATTTCTGAATCACAAAATTAATTGAAAATATAAAGTACAATTGTCATATTGTTATGAATAATTGGTGGATGTCTGTCATACCCTAATTTTGTCCGACTAATTGAAAACCTTTTTTTCAAACAAAAATGGAAACAATAAGGGTAATTCATAATTTGTGTAGGTTAATGGACTTTCGTATTTATGTGTATTTGTCCCCTATCTCGCATTTTTATTTGAATTACGCGCACGCGCCAGTCGTAACTGCGTGAGCTTCCCTTTTGCCCATGCCATTTGGCATGCATTTTAATCTTCAAAAAGGCCATTTATTGATCGTTATTAATTTTTGGCACCCAAAAAAAAAAGAAAAAGCTCAATTTTCACAATTAAACAAGATAAAAAACAAAAACCTTTTTCTACACAACCCAGAACTACGTAGCTTTGAATTCTCCATCGCACCGGGAGATACGTAGGAGCGGATTACTCTCCGTCAAGCACAACAAACCCAAAACATTTTTCCTTTCAAAAACCAAACACTTTTCCAAAATAAAACATTTTTCAAAAACAAGAACTACGTTGCTTTGAATTCTCCATCGCACCGGGAGATACGTAGGAGCGGATACTCTCCGTTAAGCGCGAAAACTAAAGATTTTTCATTAAGTCATTCATCAACAAAAGAGGTAAAAACAAAGCATTTTTCCGAATCAACTTTGCAAATCACATATTTAATTAAGGTAACCATTCTTTGAAGGGACGTTATGGGGTGCCAATACCTTCCCCATACGTAATTAGACCCCCGAACCCAAATCTAATGGTTCCAAAGACCATTGCATTCCAAAAAAGGTTTTTCCGATGTTTTACCTTTAAAAAATATTGGTGGCGACTCTAAAAACCCGTTGTGCGAAGAAAAATCCTTCCAAGGATTTTTCGGGGTGCGACAATGTCCATCTCTCCTTAGTCCTTTCATCTTATCTAGGATACTCTATAACTCCAATGAGTAAAGAGCTTTAACTCATTATTATTGCTCTTAACTTTGTGCTTGTAAGTTACAAGATTTGTATCCTATAAATAGGACTTATATGGCAATGTAAATGACACATTCAAGAGTAGAATGCAAATGCTCTTTTCTTCTCTCATTCTCTTCTTCTATTTCTTCTTTATCTATAATTTATTATAATGGTTATATCTTACTCTTGTTTGGATCAATTTTATTACACATATTCAATTGTACTTAATTACTTAATTCTAGCTATATTAAATTTTCAAAAAAAATTCAAATGATTTTTTTTTTCAAATTTTCAAATTTTAATGGAATATAAACGGAATTTATTTGTCCATTTCACAATTTCTTTATATATATATTGTTCTGGACTGGACCAAGAGGCCCATTCAGCAATTGGACATGGATTGGCCCAATCACTTCGGTCCATATCCACAATATACAAGTCCAATTATGACTATCATACTTGGATCACTCAGATCAATTCTATCAATCCGACGATTCACAACGGGCACGATTCCCTATAAATACTGGCTCACATTGCCGTTAATAGTTACATTCTCTGATTCCTAGAAATCACTACTCTCCTATTCCCTATACTGACTTGGGCGTCAGAGTGGCATTGCAGGTGCCCCCTCGGGGATCCATTTGACGTGCTCCTCGCATTGCAAGAAACCTACCAAATGCAGTCCACCCAGCACTGCAAAGTACAGAACACACACACACACACACATATATATATATATATATATATATATATATATATATATATATATATATATCAACCCTTTTGGTTTCATGTTTTCAGCTTCACATTGGTATTTGGTTTCATGTTTTCAGCTTAGCATTGGTATTTGTCCCATAACTCTTCTTTCTTGGCTTGGCAACGGAATATAAGACCTCAAGTAATGTTCCAAATTAGTTCAAGTCAAAAACTAGACAATAATTTTGTTCAAGTTTCAATCATTTTAGTTATTTAAATAAGTAATCAAATCTTATCAGTACATATAAAAAAACTGTCATTCAGGTAACAAAGTGGAGGTTGGAAATTTAGATTCTTAAATTAATAAAATTAAAAATTGTTAACAAAAAACAAAATTAAAATTCGATTTATGAAATTGAAAAATCTTCGGCCAATTTAATCAAGATTTTTTCAATTTTAAAAGTTATTTAAAATATTGATAACATTTACATGATCAAAAAATATTTTTAATATTTTTAATATTTTGAGAATAATATTTTGAGAATAATTTTTTTATATGTTTAAATTAGTCACACATGAGTTGAAGATGTCGCTGACACCAACACATCTAACCATGGAAATGGAGCCTTTTTGTAGGAGGAGAATATGCAGGCTGGTAGGTTCAGTGACGTTGAGGTAATATAGAAAGTGTGGGGTTTTAGTGTTTTGGACCAATGCAGTTTTGATTTATTTTTGGCATTTGTACTACTATATATTATACTTGGAGTGGGTCGAAACTACAATTTGTTTGTTTCAAATGCCAATGCCAACGTCGTGTGTTTCTTGACGATTGAGGTGTGCTTTTGCTTTCAATTTTATGTTGTTGGACTCAAATTCACTACTAGAAAAATAGAAATTAGAGAGAAATTACAGAGGGAATGCACTATTAGTGACAAATTTAGCTACGAAATAGAGGAATCAGGCAGAACTTACGTTTATACACGTTTGCAACGGAATATATCCCTCCCTAACATTTCCATCACCAAATCTGTCGCAAAACAATTGAATTTTTTTTATACCAACAGACGTTTAGACGAAGTATATCTTTCGTTAATGATCCGTAACAAAATTCCTCGCAAAGTAACTCACTTTTATGTTAGAGACGGATTTTTATATCCCTCTCTAAAGAATCCCTCACTAAATCTCACAAAAGAAACCCTCTTTATTTTGGGGAAAAAGGAGTTCCCTCCCTAAATTCGTCACCAACCAAAAATATGTTTTATTCATTCCTTCCCACATGCTAAATTCCTTGAAATTTCAACGTTCCACGCGCGCGAGTTAAATTCCTCCCAAAACCAAATCCCTAAAATCACCACACCTCCCTCTTCACGGACTTGGATCCTGTCATTCCCACCTCACCCTCCATCTCCCTCCATCCTCTCTATCTCTCTCTTAAATTCACTCTCTCTCATCATTATTTATAATTTTTTAATCATTTTCTTGTTTCACGTCATTGACTGTTGCGTGCTCTCCCTCTTCACTGTTCCGTGCTCTCCCTCTCCTTCTTGACTGTTGCGTCTAATCGCTCTCTTGTTTCACGTCATTGATATCTTGAGCTGCTTTACCATTCTCGCGACTGCGCTCCTTCTTCTCTGGCGATGACACTCCTGCTTCTCATGACGACACTTCTTCTTTGGTGACAACACTTCTTCTCTTGTGACACACTTCTTCCCACCCGTCTCTCTGGTACGTCTCTCTTCCTCTCGCTCTATCTTGCCTTTGGAACATTAGTGACGAATCGACAGTCACTTTTTCACCGGTATCGCCGAATTCGTCTCTGTAGTAAAGAATCGTTTAGGAAAATAAAAACGACTCAATACCCCTTTTCACCTCTATTACCAAATTCGAACAATACCCTTTCTTCCTCATCTCACATGAGGCATCTAAAAATCAAAACTACTCAATCAAATGCCAAATAATGTAGTGTAGTGATATGCGCAACAAGACGGCAACAAATAGAGTACTTGCGAACACAACAAAGGTGAGTGTAAACAACTGGAGGCGTCTTGCGACTGCCTTGAAGAATTTATCCGCCTCTACAGCGGAAATTCCCCGAGGTACAACCGGTCTCGTCTCAGATTGCAGTAGCAATTGAGGTATCCGAACTGGCAAGACTGGAAACTTTTAAGCGACAGGAGATGAACCTAGGAATAATTTGGAAGGAGAGAGTGCAAGAGAGAAATCAGTTTTTTGGATCTATCTCAAGCGCTACTCGAGTAGTGTTTATATAGGCTAAGCAGATAGCTAATAGCCATTAAAACAATCGTTACAAATCAATTATAATATTAAAATATCCGTTACAAAATTTATTATAAAATATCCGTTACGAAATTAATAGCAATAAAACGACGTAATAAAATGGCCGTTGTAAAATAAAACCGATTTAGTTTGTTGTTACAAAATTAAAACGGATTTAATTTTGCGGTTACAGAATAAAACGGATTTAATTTTGTTGTTACAAAATAAAACGAATTTAATGAATTGCGAAATAAAGCAAAATTAATTCGCTGTTACAAAATTAATTTTACAAAACGATTTGACCAATAATAGCTTAAAATTGGTATTTCAGGATAGGCTCATATAAAACCAAAAATAATTTATCATTAAGTAAAAATTAGCGCAAGACTAATCATGCGCGTAGGGGGAAAATCAGAAGACTTGCACTGAACCAATCCATGTTGGCCCCAGCTTGTGCGTGCGAGGGAGTCACTTCTACTTGCTTGTTTAAAAGCTCTCAGTAAGCTTTAGTATATAAAGACTTTGGTGAGTCCAAAGTCAACCAATGTGAGACTTCCCACTTTTGAAATATCTCTTGTTTTCAATAAAACACAACAATCCCCCACATATTTCAAAAGTTGGAAAATAAATTTATAAAAGAAGTTTCCTGGGTTAACATCGTAGATGTAATGCATCGGAGCTATATAGCAAGCTATGGAACCAGTCCTAGACAGATAAAACATAGCATACAGAGTGAATTGGTTTAGCAAGCTATGGAACCCAAGACACATATTATATGTTAGAGGTTTTACTATCACATTACACCCGCACAATTCTTGCTGTTTCTGCGGTGGTGCGCTACTAGGCCCTGCGCGTGCTCGTTATTCCTGAGTGCTCTAGAGACCTCGCCAGGATTTCATGCAAGCGGCCTCACTTGACACTCATATAGGTGATTTCATCGAGTGTATGCAAGTCATACACCACCCATAAGGGCTATGAAAATCATTAAAAGCTTTAAGCTTAACCTTTTAACCCTGCAGTCTAGCACTATCACAATAACACCATAAGAATGGACAATAATAAAATTAATTACTTGAATTAACTTTTCAGTGCTAGCAATATCAAGAAGTGACTTGTTTTTACCACATTGAACCTTATTCATGGGATCTCCAATCACAAAGGTTGGGTTACCATCACTTCTTAATTTCAATTGGCTTTAGTCCCATTCCCCTCGATGTCTCACATATCAGTTTCTTCTCTAGGGGTTTTGTTAGAGGATCGGCCAAATTCACTTCTGACTTCACATAATCGATCGATATTGCTCCATATTTTTGCAATTGTTTGTGTCTTAATTGCACATGCCTATTTTTTTTGCCATTATAGGTCTATTCTTTGCAACGACTATTGCCGACTGACTATCACAATGTATTGAGATTGATGGTGTCGGTTTTATTCCCAAAAGAATTCCAGCTAAAAGGTTCTTCAACCATTCAGCTTCAGTACCAGCCAATTACAGAGCTACAAATTCCGACTCCATAGTCGATCTAGCAATAATGGATTGTTTGGCTGACCTCCAAGTTACCGCACCACCACCAAGTGTAAAAATGTAACCACTAGTGGATTTTGTCTCATCTGAATCAGATATCCAGTTAGCATCGCAGTATCCTTCTAATACTGCGGGAAATCCATTCTAAGTAATACCATAATTTGTGGTACTTCTCAAATATCGCATAAGGTGAGCGATTGCCTTCCAATGATCCTGAGCAGGGTTATCAGTATACCTACTCAGACGACCGACTGCAAACGCAATGTCTGGTCGAGAAAAGTTCATCAAATGCAGTAGGATCCCAATTACTTGGGCATACTGAGGTTGGTCAACAGGATCACCTCTATTTTTCTTCACGTGTGAGTTAGATTCATAAGGGGTACTCAATGGGGTCAAGTTATAGTGACCAAACTTCCTTAGAAGTTTTTCAACATAATGTTCCTGTGATAGTATAATACTACCACCTTCCATAATCACTCTAACTCCTAATATTACACTTGCCTCACCCATATCTTTCATATAATATTTAGATGAAAGAAAATACAATCAGGGTTTTTACAACCAAGTTTTTGTTTTCTTAGGATCAGACAACATAACTTTAGCAAAACACCCCCACACTTCTAAATATTTCCAGTTATAGAGAATCAAAAAAAAAATTTCTTCATTCTCTAACCAATTCTAATAATCTCATATGATAAGGAGATATACCTTACCTCCATGCTCAAGTAGAGGTGTTCTTCATTAAACAAATTCAATTTGTCTGAGCCCATCAAATAGAGAATTTACATCTTGCATTCTGCGGCTTGGACAAAGCCTTCTCACCCACCATAGAATTATTCTCCTCAGCGGATGAACCTCATCAAAAAGAAGATTTGTTATCGCATATAATAATAATAATAATTAAGAACAATTTGACATAAAATTGGCTCACAGTATTTATTGTAAATCCCAAACATATTGACCAAATAATCAAAGGTTTATTAAAACCAGTAAACTTCATAAATAGCTCGAATCAGCCTATTACACATCTTTAAGCATATAATTGCATGAAAATTCAAAGATTTACTTAAAAAAAATCACAACAGAATGTGGGGTATGTTGGTGGGGTTGATTTTCCAGTGTTGAACGCTACAGGGCACCCTAAAACAGATTGTGGTTTAGCCATATGAAAGCTTGGTTAGTGCAACCTTTTTGTTTCCACCAGTCCACCCTCATTTACAGTAAAAGGACTAATACCAGCAGAAGAAAAGTTAACAAAAAGACTAATACCCTCATTTATAGTAAAAGGACCATTTAAAACTATAAATAGCAATTACAAAGGCTGAAGATTCAGATTCTTGAATTTCAATGGGATAAAAAGTATTGGAAGTGAGGAGCTGGATGGTGATTAATTCATTATGTCAACAAGACGGTAACAAAAATCTACTACCACAAACAAGCACACACATTCACCAAGCATCTTGGTACGTTTGGATTATAGTTGACCGTTTGCCATGTCCATTTGAAAGTTGAACTAATTGCTTAGCTATTTTTAAATTCCACAAAAGAGTTGCACGTGAAACGATAAAATAAAAACTCAAAGCGCTACTCGAGTAGCGTTTATATAGGCTAAGCACATAGCTGATAGCCATTAAAACAACCATTACAAATCAATTATAATATTAAAATATCCGTTACGAAATTTATTATAAAATATCCGTTACGAAATTAATAGCAATAAAACGACGTAATAAAATGGCCGTTGTAAAATAAAACCGATTTAATTTGTTGATACAAAATTAAAACGGATTTAATTTTGCGGTTACAGAATAAAACAGATTTAATTTTGCTGTTACAAAATAAAACGAATTTAATGAATTGCGAAATAAAGCAAAATTAATTTGCAATTAGCGCAAGACTAATCGTGCGTGCAGGGGGAAAATCAGAAGACTTGCACTGAACCAATCCATGTTGGCACTAGCTTGTGCACACGAGGGAGTCCCTTCTACTTGCTTGTTTAAAAGCACTCATTAAGTTTTAGTATATAAGGACTTTGGTGAGTCCAAAGTCAAGCAAGGTGGGACTTCCCACTTTTGAAATAACTCTTGTTTTCAATAAAACACAACATGTAGTGTTAGGGTTATTTGTTTTCATAGTTTGATAAGATTTGTCCCTTTCACCCTCTACCCTCTCTGTTTTTAGCTTTATTTTTGTTTTTCTATCATCTTGTTTGCAAAATTTCATCTTGTTTGTGAATGCTCATCTTGTTACCGTCAAGATTTGAAGAGAAAGGTTCGAATAGAAGAAAGTTCGGCGACGGCATCTGCGATGCGTTTCACAGCCACAGTAACACAATGTTTTGCTGAAACTGTTAATAGCTTTATTTCAAGTTTTGGTTTTGGGATTAATTAGTAATTTGGGATAATGAATTTTATATAAAGAGGGGAGACGAGAAAGCAATAGAAAAGAACAAAAGTTTGCACTAGAAACTTTGGTGGTGGTTGATGTATGTGAATGCTTGACTGGCCATGACAGAATTTTAACGTAATAAGAAAGCTAATAATTACTTAATAGTATTAGTATTAGAAACTAACACTTCACTGGTCTAAATGTTTTTCAACTCCATATATATATGGTTCAACATTCCATTATTAATGATAGATGAGTGGCACTAGGGTTTGTTATTTTTCACTCACAGTTTCTGTGAACCAAATGCAATTGAGATACGGAAGAATTGCACTAAATGAGTGCAAAAACGAGGTCTCGAATTCAAATTCCGGAAACTAACATCCCCCAACTAATATTGCTTATAAAAAAATGCAATTGAGATGTCTGTTGCACTAGCTAGTAGTTTAGCCAAGGGCACCTCAGTTTAGTTCATTCATCCTATTGCCTCAAATAGGATACTAGAATTTTAATTCGTCTACTGAATTTGGATCAGTATCCTATTGTAAAAGCTTACCAAAATTTTGTGCTCTATTTAAAAAGGGGAGAAAAGTCTGTGTTGTGTTATGTTATGTTTTGTATATCTAGAAAATATCGCACAAGCTTTTCTCTTTCCCCCTTATATTGATCTATGCTTATTCGGATTTCATTTGATTGTTACAGTCACATATTGGAAGAATAACAAGAACAACATAACTCTCTCATTGGCATAAATATTATATATGAAGAATACTATATAGGAAATTTGTTCCGTACCTTGCAGTGTTGTAGAGACTGAAGCTGGTAGGTCTCCCGCCGTCCAAGTGGTAGGCCAAAGTGATCCTGGGTGGGGTACCAGCGATCATATCACTAGTGGAAAAAATGCTTTTTATAACTGCTATTTATATCGGTCAAAATCGGTCTGATGTTAAAAGTGACGCGGTGGCAGTTTTGTAATTAAAATTACACTTTTTATATCGGTTTCCACAGGAACCGATATAGAAAGTGTAAAAACCATCTTTCATATCGGGTCCATTTCATAACCGTTATAGAAAGTGAAAAAATCAAGGCTTCTATAACGGGTCAAAACACCACCCGTTATAGAAACTAAAAAATAAAATTGGGCTTTTCACATTCTGTTCGCTCATTCTGTATTCCTCTCATTCTGTTCGCTCATTCCTCTCTCCCTAATCCCCCTCTCCCTAATCTCCCTCTACAACCAGGAACCCTTCCCCATCCACTCTTCTGTTCAATCACCACTCTTCTGCTCACCGCCATAGGACCCTTCCCCATCCATCGCCCTCTACAATGTCGCTATCTCCGAGCTGCTCTCTCTGTAACTTCTCTCTCTGCAACGTCGCGAATCTCAAAATCACTCCAACACGGTTGCTGGCTTATACACGGTTTCCACTTCCTCTCTTCTTCTTGAGCCGTTCTTTCTTCTCCCTTCGTCTCTCAACTCACCCTCTGCTAGGGTTCCCTATTTTCCAGTTATTCTTGCAGATTGAGTGCAAGAATCTCAACCTAGAACACTTCCGAAGATCAACCCTAGGTAGATTCACTCTAACCCCTTGTTGATTTCAGTTTTTCTTCAAGATTGTAAAACCCTGATTTTGTAAATGTTGTTTGCAGGTACAGAAGTTCACAAGGTTATCAATCACACCACTCAACGAAGGTAAAAATTGCTTCACCTTTAATTTTTCCCTTCGTTTAATGTTTCTTCTCCTTTGTACATACAAACCCGAACCAACACCCTTTGGTTACTCTGCTTGCATGTATTGTATCTGTTTATTCAATTGTTAATCATGCCTATTATACTCTCTGACAAAGTGATTTCACATATCTATTGATCGGTCTCTTGTTGTTGCTAAAATGTTTGTCCAATTCTTCATGCATTGTTACATTGGTAGCTCTTTGATGACAATTTCTTTATGCATTTGGTATGCAGAGTCTTTTCACTGATGGAAATCATGATTCTCAAGAAAATGTAAAATTCTCTTGGTATGCCTTAAAGTTTTCTAGGAATGTTGGGCAATGGTTACAAGAATTTCCCCACTTTTATGAAAATCTCAAACTCCCTCCCCTTGATGGTGTTTAACCAGGAAATATATAAAAAAAATTCCAAGTGTTGCATAACTTGATTTGCTGTCCTTAATCTGTACAATTTCATATTTCATTTCTCTAGATAAATGCATCTCCTTATTTCTATAATAGGTTCTATCTTTATTTTGCGAGCCTCGTGATATGGTGGTGTCTTCTATCTTATGGTTATTAATTTGCTTCCTCATGATATGGTTGCAAAATAGTGACATTTTATTTTCATAATAAATTGTAATCGTATGGGAGCCACAACTTGTATCTGGAAATTCAAAAGTGGAGTGGTGGTCATTAAAAACAGATTTTAATTGCTAATTTTTTTATGATTGTGTTTACTGTGATTTTTAGTAAACACCGCTAGTTTCACTACACGTGTTACTTGCGAGATCAACTAGGAATCTCAGGCCATTTGTGATCAAATTTTACTAAGAATTGTTGATATTTAATAGAAGTGTAGGAACTTACGATAAAGTACAAGAATTTGTAAATGTGAGAAAAGTAATCAGAATGCAGTAAATTGCAGTAATTGTAAGCGAAGAAGATGACAAAGTGCAGAAATCTAAAGGAAATGAAAACAATTATATAAAGAAGTGGTACGCAGAATCATACATGAGTTCCTGTTGACTCTGTTTTCTCTGTTTGCGGAAGTAGAGTGTTTTAGGAAAATATGTGTAATGAGTTTTGCGACCCCTTTTCCTCTCTACAGAACCTCTATTTATAATACAACTAAGACTATAACTGCTCAGCAGTTTTCTAAAACAAGATAAAGCAGAGTAACTGCTACAAGATAAGGCAGAGTAACTGCTATTTCGACGTGCTTCTACTTCGATTGTCTAACTGCTCTTTCTATTCGACCAAAGAATCAATGTCCCTTTCGACAGATCTCCATAGCTTTACTTGTTTCGCTGTCTATAATCTTCTCTCTATCGAAGTGTGCCCTTTTTTTCCAAATTCGCTAAGTTATGCACTAGGCTGCTTTCCTTTGGTTATTGCCTCTTGAAGTCGAAATCATATCTTGGTGTCGAAAATCTGCCTTCTTTCTGAAAATATTAAGTCAAACCCTGTTGACTGCATTTAATATTAGCCTGTCGAAAATGCAGGCTAACAAATTGCCCCCCCAAAAAGACGTTTTCGACTGAATTCTTAAATGAAAATAGAAAACGGCTTTTTGAAACTTTTTCGACTATCCCATGAAATCTCATGCTATCATTGCATATCTTTTCTCAGAATACGAGGGGACGTTTCTGAGCAAAAATAGAGTTCGCTGGTGCCTTCTTCCAATGAGAATGCGCCACGTGCACAATTGACTGTCTCACGTTTCCCACTAACACCACGATTGTCAAAGCAATTTTTATTATTTTATTTATTTATTATTTATTTTTTTTAACGTGGTGAAACGGCTATAAAAGGGAAATAGTACCCTTTCATTTCTTTTTCCTGAAACTTCAACTTCTCCTTCTCTGCGCAAAAAACTCCATTAAAGCATCTTCAACTTCTCCTTCTGCATTTCTTTCCTCTTATTCGCCTTACGAAGCAAAGCGGATACTACTAAGCATTTCCATTTCTTCACTAACTTCCTGTTTAAAACGATGGCATCTTCTTCTACCCTAAAAACTCCTGCTGTAACTCTTGGGAAGAAAACCCTGGTTACTGAACCTGCTCTTACTCTGGAAGAAACACAAATTTACAGGTCTCGGGTACTTATCCCCTTCTCTAAACCTTCAAATCATGCATTCTTAGGCCCTCTCCCTCTCGCTGATGATGATTCCTCTAGGATTAGGGACATTTTTCCTAGCTATCATAGACTCAGCCCTAGGATTTTCAGCGAAGGTCCACACGTGATGGATTTTATGAGTAACCCGAATAGGGTTTTTCGATCCTCGCCACCAACTGAGAAAAACATGCCTTACATCGACTGGCTCAACAAAATTGAGTCGAAAAAAGGAGATATCTGGAAGAGCCAGGGAATTTTTGATCTGATCCAAATCTCAAGGTATGGGCCCAAGTATCAAAGCCCAATGCTCCTTTCTGCTCTACATTTTTGGGATATTACTACCAACAACCTTCATTTGAAATGTGGCATGCTTACCCCTACCCTGCTTGATGTGGCAGCAATAACAGGTTTAAAACCTTTAGGAGAGACTTTCGACCCTGCTATCCAAACTGATTTCGATTTTGACTTCAAAAAGGCTAGCTTTAAAGGTTATATTGAAGAGAAACACATTACTGAGTCGAAGGATGTGTCTGATGAAGAGCATATTGCCTTTCTCACCTTCTGGTTATCCTTTTATGTCTTCTGTTCTTCGTCACTTCAAGTGGCTAAGATGTATATCCCCTTAGCCATTCAATTACATCAACGTCGAAATATCAACTTGGCTACCCTTATTTTAGGATCCCTTTTCGACAACTTGAAACAAGGGGCTCTTGATTTGAAAGGACTCAAACCAGAAGGGAAATATTTGGTCTCTGGACCAATTTGGCTGTTTCAATTGTGGCTTCTTGCCACTTTCAATTCAAAATTGATAATGTATACTCCTGATGAGTATCTTGACGTAATTTCTAACAGAGGGGTCGAAGGTGTGCGACTTGCTTTGTTGAAACCTAAACAAATAGGAGTATCTGTCGAAGATCTCTTTTCACAGGCTTTCAACATGTTTCTGAACTGTACAGAATTTTCTCCTTCTATGGCCCCTTTTGCTGGAAGAAATTACGGGCCACATTGGTTCACTAGGGAATTCCCTGCTACCAACCCTGATGAGGAACAAGAAACCAATCAAATTTGGAAAGCATTTTTAACTCCTCAACTGCTGTCATCTCGAATTTCTCCTGGGAAGTCATCAAACCAATTCGGTTTATTCTCATATCATCCAAGTTTATATGCACGGCAATTTGGGTTGTGTCAACTTCGACCCAGCCCTTTTTTCCGGTCTAGAAGGGAACTGTTAGTCCCTGAGAATGAAGAAGAATGGATAAATCGTCTCAATGACTTTCCTGCTGATTCTTTTCGTCTTACTCCCCTCTCTTTTGAATCAACTTTCTCTTGTACCCACAAATTTTCTCAGTGGTGGACAGAGTATATCACCAGGAAATTCACTGGTGTGTCGAAGAGGCTAGTCTATTGGTCAAACTAATATCTGCTTTTCCTTCTTCGCAGAAAAAGAAGACCAAGTCGAAAGGTATACATATTCGAGAAATTCAAGCATTTCAACAATATTTCGAAACTGTATATGATCCGACTAATCTTCGTCGAACTGTTTCTCAAGCTGCAAAAGTTTTTAAACAAAAAATTCTTGATAAAATCCCGACTATGATTTTTCCACCTTATGTACCCGACAAATATTTTTTTGCTTTAACACAAAACAAAATTAGATTTCCACCTTTACCAACCAGTGAACTGGCTCTGGCATTTTGGTCACCCCTTCCAGAATGGTTCATATGTGGTTCGACCAGGGCACTATTAAATTTTTTGAACAACAAAACAGCTGAGAAAGTAGTTCCGACTAAGCAGGACATATACACTTTTGAGGGTCATCTTCATTTAGATATTCAACATATTCGAATCTTGTCCTCCATTAGAGAAGGTGATTCACAAGACTTTTTAGGAAAAATAAATTTCCTTTCTATGTATTTCATATTAACACTTGTTTGTCAAATATTTGTAGCCATTCCTATCACATCGTCTTCGACAGATGGCGCAGCAACAAAGACGAAGAAAAAAGATGTCGAGGCTTCGTCAAAAAGAAAACAACCTCTTCAAGAAGAAAAACAAAAAGTAAGTACCTTTACTCGTTGTGTTATCTTCTTATACTCTTCGACTAATTAGTCATTCGTTTTGCAGAGTCGAAAAAGAACAAGCAGCTCTTTAACATCCAATCCAAAGAAAGCAAGAAATGTCAAACCAAGAGTCGTGAGCGATTCAGAGGTCGAAATTCTCAAAACTTGGCCTATTTATATTTGTTTTCTTTTTCTTATTCATGCTTATGTGATTGTTGTATTTTCAGTCTGATGAGACACCACTGCTTAGGACTAAACCCATCAAGGTTCAAGTCCCTGAAACAGAAAGAGAAAGAAAGACAAAACATTCTCAAGATGCCTCTAAAACTGTTTCCCAACAAACTTCTGTCGAAAGACAACAACAAGAAGAAAAAGTTCCGAAGAGGCTTATCAAGAAAACCCAGAGTGCACACTCTTTTGTTGAGGACATCATAGCTAAGGTGATCAAATTGAAGCCTATGTTTTTTCGGAAACCCGAAAACTTTGTTTATGTGATAATACTCACTTTACTTCATTTTTTAGGAAACTGAAGTCCCAACAAAACAGGCTACGCCTTCCTCCACCCATTCTCCTTCAAAAATAAATGCTTCTGGAGAAGGTGTCGAAGAAAAAGATTTGCCTCAACATACACCTGTTGTCGAAGATACACCGTTGGCCGAAAAGACTATTCTTGCTGAAACTGCCCAGGAAATTCCTGCTCATGGCCTGGAGCCTGCTGCTATGGATGTTGATGAAAATCCTGATGTTGGCCACAGTGGAGCTGAGATCAGTATATCTTCTTCTCCAAACATGGAAGAGCAAGGGTACGACGAAGAAGGAAGTGAAGACGATGGTGATAACGAGAGGAGTGAATCTCTTGAGATAGCTAATTCTCCACGTTCTGTGCCCTCAACACATGACACCGCTCTTAACTTTCAAGAACAAGAATTTTTGGACTTAAAACGCAAAGATCCTCTTGAAGCTTTCAAACGAATGGTGAGTGGTTTATCTTCGACAGAAAGTAAGCCAAGTGCTTCGACTGCTTCTGTTGGCAATTCCTCTGAAGGTCCTAAAGGAAACCTGATTCGAAAGCTTCAAACAACCCTCTTTGAGATAGATCTATTTGAGGCTATCGAAACAAATCATATGCTCTATTACAAACTCAAGTCTTTGCTCAATGAACTTAACAACTCTGGCTCCAGTGACTCTCTTTTATGCTTTATTGTTGAATTTGAGCCTTTACTAGAGCAAATTTCCAGAGATATTCAGAGAAAGAAGAGCACTATTGTGAGCAAAGAACGTGAGCTTGAGCTTCTGACAGAAGAAAGTGTCGCCGTCGAAGCCTCAGAAAGCAAGATTTCAGCCTTGGAAATTCAAGCAGCAACTAATTCCAAGGAAATAGAAGACTGTGATGCAAACATTTTGACATACAAGGCTCAAATCAAGGAATTGCAATCGAAGATTGAAGCGGAAGAAAAGAAGAAAATCTCTGTTCAGCAGAAGTCTTCAATTTCTGTGGAGAACGCACTTCGCACTGAGGCAACCTTGGCTATCGAACACTTGGAGAAGGTTCAGAAACATGACGAAGCAGTTAGAGGCTAACAGAAGAAGAAACTCTTTTAAATACCAGATTGAGGCATGCCAGAGCAGCCTTTGAGAGGCTTAAAGCTTCTTTTGTAATTTAACTTTCCATCTGTAATCTGACAGCATTTTACTCGATCTGTATTTTGACAATATTTTCTGGCATGAGTGCCATGTTTATATCTTCACATTCTCTTAATTTTGCGTTATTTTGATTTCTTGCAACATTGGCTTATATCTCTTTAAATACTTGCCATTTATACGCAAAATTCGATTATCAGCACTTAACTCTTCGACTTCATAAGCACCGTTTGAGAATACTTGTAAAATTTTAAATGGTCCTTCCCAATTTGGTGACCATTTTCCCAAGGCTCTATCTTTTTTGTCCATGGGTAATATCACTTTCCACACTAAGTCTCCTGTACCAAAAGCTTTGAATTTCACTTTTTTGTTATAAGCTTTAGCTACTCTTTCTTTTTGCCTTATAAGGATATCTAATGCAAGTAACCTTTCTTCATCTATGTCAACCAATTCATCTAAAATCATGTTCCAATAATGGTCTGAAGGAATTTCAAATTGCCTTTGGATCCTGGTTGATTGTAAATAGATTTCGACTGGTAAAACTGCATCATGCCCAAAAGTGAGACGAAATGGAGTAGTGTTGATTGATTCTCTAGGAGAATTTCGACAAGCCCATAATGCTTGATCAAGGGTTTTGTGCCAATTCTTAGGCTTTTACCCAATATGTTTTTTAATCAAATTAATGATAATTTTATTGCCTGCTTCGACCTGACCATTTGCCTGAGCATAATATGGCGTCGAACTTAATAACTTAAATCCACTTATGGAGGCAAACTCAACCATTTTTCGACCAGTAAACACTGAACCTTGGTCTGTAGTGATGGTTTCTGGAACTCCAAACCTGCATAGAATATGGTTTTGGATAAAGGCTATTACTGCCTCTTGGTCTACATTAGCTAAAGGAATGGCTTCGACCCACTTAGTAAAGTAATCGATACCCACTAATATGTAGCGGTGACCTTTCGACGACGTTGGTTTAATTTCGCCAATTATGTCTAAAGCCCATCCTCTAAATGGCCAAGGCTTTATTATTGAGTGTAACTCATTTGCAGGTACATGCTGTATTCCTGCGTGTTTTTGACATTCTTGACACCCTTTAGCAAAATCTATGCAATCTTTAAGCATAGTAGGCCAGTATACTCCTTGTCGAAATAACAGCCACTTCATTTTTTGCCCCGCTTGGTGAGATCCACAAGCTCCACTATGAGTATTGGAAATTGCTAAATATGTCTCACTCTCATTAAGGCATTTAAGTAGGACTCCTTCCGGGGTTTTCTTTAACAATTCGTTTCCAAGAATTACATAGCTTAGAGCTCTATACTTGGTTTTTCGATTTGTTGTCCCTGTTGGGTTTTCCAAGTATTCGACAATTGGTTTTCGCCAGTCATCATTCGACATATTGTCAATGGCAAAAATTTCGCCATTTTCAATTGGAGGAAGTAGTTCTACACTTTCACCATTTTCAATTGGAGGAAGTAGTTCTACACTGTCTGCCCCCCCAAGTTTTGGCATTGACAATTCATCATCTTTACGATCTGTCGAAATCAATTTCTCTTTAATTTCGATTAACTCATTGAGTTTTGTTGTAGATACTTTATAACTTGAAGCAATTTGTGCCAAGTCGTTTGCCTCTTGATTCTCAATTCGAGGTATATGCTCAATGTGAACATTGTCGAAACGTTTTAACAAAGTATTGGCAGTGACGAAATATAAGATTAAATTTTCTTTGATGCACTTATATTCTCTGGTTAACTGATTCACCACTAATTCAGAATCGCCTTTAATTTCTACAGCCTTTGCCCCTAATTCTAACAAGATTTCCAATCCTGCAATTAAGGCTTCATATTCAGCCTCATTGTTAGAACAACGCTCTTTGATTCTAAACTTATACTTTGTTGGTATGTTTACTGGTGAAACAATTAATATACCAATTCCAGAACCATTTTTATGGCTTGATCCATCGAAATAAAGTGTCCAAGGTCGATTATTTATTTGACTAACTGTCACTTCGACCAATGAATGGTCAACAATAAAGTCAGCAACAATTTGTCCTTTGATAGCTTTCAAGGGCTGGTATGTTAATGAATACTCAGATAAAGCCAGTGCCCATTTGCCAATTCTATTATGCAATATTGGTTTCAACAGCATGTGTTTAATAATATCGAAATGAGAATGCACATACACATCAACTGGTTTGATATATTGCTTTAGTTTAGTACAAGAAAAATACAAACAAAGGCACAATTTCTCCATTGGCTGATATCTAGTTTCAGCATCATTTAACACTCTACTTAGGTAATATATGGCTCGTTCGACACCATTATCATCCTCTTGTGCTAGCATACTACCTATTGTTAGCTCTGATGCTGCTATATACAATTTCATCACCTTATCTCTGATAGGTGGCAACAATATAGGTGGTTTAACTAAATAAGCCTTAATGTCGTCGAAGGCTTTCTGGTGCTCTGGATCCCACCTGAATAAGTCTTCTTTCTTCAGTCGAAGTAATGGCGAGAACACTTGAGTTTTGCCACTTAGGTTGGAGATGAACCTTCTGAGGAAATTAATCTTTCCTAATAATGACTGAAGCTCTTTTTTAGTCGAAGGGGCTTTCGTTTCCATGATTGCCTTCGTCTTGTTTTGATTAATTTCGATGCCTTTTTTGTGAACAACAAAGCCCAAGAAATCACCTGCACGTACACAAAAGGCACATTTGATTGGATTCATTTTCAATCCATATTTCCTCATTCTTTCGAATGATTGTCGAAGATGGTCTAAATGGCCATTTTCTGTTGAAGATTTAACAACAATATCATCTATGTATACTTGCATAAAATTTTCAATAAAATCATGAAACATAGAATTCATTGCTCTCTGGTATGTTGCACCAGCATTTTTTAAACCAAATGGCATTACTACCCATTCATAAACACCTAATGCCCCTGGGCATCGAAATGCTGTTTTTGACACATCTTCTTCGGCAATAAAAATTTGATTATATCCTGAATATCCATCAAGCATACTTAGGTATTCAAATCCTGCTGCCGAATCAACTAGCATTTCTGCCACAGGCATAGGGTATTGATCTTTGGGTGTAGCATTATTTAAATCACGAAAATCTATACAGACTCGTAATGTTCCATTTTTCTTAATAACAGGAACAATGTTGGCTAGCCAATCAACATACCTGGCAGTCCTGATGAAGTTGCTCTTGAGTAATCTTTCGATTTCTTCTTTGATCTTCGACAGAACCTGTGGTGCGAACCTCCTTGGTGTTTGCTTCACTGGTTTTTTGTCTGGTCGAATGGGCAGTTTCAGTTCGACTACTTCTCGACGTAGACCAGGCATCTCATTGTAATCCCAGGCGAAGCAATCTTTATACTCTTTGAGTAACTTGACAGTTCGATCTTTCAAATCCTTGTCAATTTTAGCACTGATAAATGTTGGCCTTTTTATGGGGCCATCTGCTAAATCAATTTCTTCAAGAGGGTCTTGAGCCTGCATCTTTTTAGTCGAACCCATTGGGTCTTTTTCAAAACCTAAAGGCTCATCATCGTAGATGCAGTCAAGTCTCTGGCCTTCGGCCATTTTACCTTTATTGTTAACTTCTGGGTTAACTTCTATGGCTTGTTCAACCATATTTTGTTGCAATTTGGCCTCCAAAGCCATATTTTGTTTATTTTCGGCCACATAAGCCGTAATTCTTTCCCATACGGTGGGTATAGACATCATCACCGTTTAGGGACCATCCCACCCAGTAGGCTTGCAAAAGCCTATTGAAGGTGATGCCTCATCGATCACTTCCCTCTCCCATATGAAGCCATGGTTAGGGTGGAGATCTAGGGATTCAAACACATTGTCCATAGGGACATATGCAGTGTCTGAAGGTGTGCATGGCGCAATAGTCGCCAATTGTTTGTCAAAGGTCCTCCTTGTAATATGGTCGACCTCTGCCAAGAAATAACTCTGGTCTGCTTCTATATTTTCGACCAGGCCATCTTCTCTCCAAATAGAGAGTCTCTGGTGGAGTGTTGAGGGCACTGCTCCTACTCCATGGATCCACTCTCTGCCCAGGAGTAGATTGAAGTTTGCTCTGGTGGGTATGACTATGAACATAGTTTTTCTCTTCACACTCCCCACTGTTAACTCCACTTCTATGGCTCCTAACGAATAGCCAGATTTTCCCTCATAATTAGTGAGGACTATGTTATGTGGCCGTAAATCAGTCTCTGATTTGCCAACTTTTGCCAGCACATGTTGTGGCATCAGGTTAACCGCTGCACCCCCATCAACCAATATTTTATTGACGCCTACATTGTTTACTTTTGCTTGTATAAACAATGGTTTTAGATGGTGTTTCATCCCTCCATCTGGCCTCTCGAAGACAGCATCCTGCTCTTCTATGGAGCCATTATTTAGTACGTAGTAACACATTGGCCTGTGCTTAGCCATATCTTGATCGAAATCTTGTTCGATCTCGGTCCCTTCTGAAATGACGTCGAATTCAATTGGCAGAATTGAAACGACGCAGATGATGTCGAGGTCTGGTTCTGAATCTAAGAATTCAGAGTCCATATCATCATCTAATTGCAGGCCTTCTTCAGAGTCGAGACCTTTTTTAATGTCTGCAAGGGGAGGGAATATCCTCTCTTTTGCTGACTTTCTTGGGAATTCGACACTAGAAGCTAATTGCTTACCTTTGCTTGTGTCGATGTTCTCCTTTTTCTCAGCAGCAGTCAATTTCATCTGGCGTTGGTATCTTCGCCATTGCGTTCTTGTCATGGGGTTTTTCCCCTTGTAATTATTGCTGTAGGCGTATCTATTGGAATTAGGCGCCTTGTTTTGATTCATGGCATTGGAAGTCTCTCCTGCCATCTTTAGGTGACATTCCGTCTCCTTATTTCCTGGGTATACCCATCTTCCGACAGGGGCCCTTGCAGGTGGCACAAATGTTCTCCTTTGAGCCTTCGGAGCTTGTCTCGATGAAGATGTAACCTTATATGGCACACCTCTTGGGTTGAAGCTGAATTTGGGCCTATTATCGACCCATTTGTTTTTTCTCTTGCATTGAGGAGTGACACTCTCAAGGCTTTTAGCGGCCTCCTTGTCGAATACAGAACTGCACCGTGGGCATAACATCACCTCGGTGTTACTTATCTTGCATCTGTTGAGGAAGTCTACCAAGTCCTCTTCAGCTTGTGGATAAACCACCTGCATTTTTTCAGCATATTGGTCATTAGTGACCATTTTGATGTTCGCTTCAAAACTTTCAGCAACCACTTCATTGGTTTCGACCATCAAAATATCTACTTCAGTGTAGTTTGCTTCAGCTGTGGGCATAGGATTGCTGTCGATCTGCATTGATGACTTATTTTTGTCATCAAATTTCAGCCTTCCATCATTCAATGCTTTCTGAACTAGATCCCTGAAAAGTACACATCGGGAGGTGTTATGACCCAAAAAATTATGATATTTGCAATAACCTCTTTTCTTTTGTTGTTTTAATGGTGGTATTTTTAGACCTTTAGGCACTAAAATTTGACCATCAGTCACCAAAAGATCAAATATTTGGTCACATTTTGTGACGTCGAAGGTATATGTTTTTGCAACAAACTTATCATTTTTTGGTTCGACAGGGTTTTTTCCATTAGAGGGGTTTAACAATTTGCATGTATATGGAGGTCCAGGTTTTAATTCTGCAATGTCAACCTCTTCCTCGACATTTTCATAAGCTATGTCGAATTCTTGGCTATTGTTATCAACATTAATAAACGCCACTTTTTCTTTCTTATTGTTAAACTTGGTTGTCGAAGCTTTTTCTGCTTTAAGTCTCTCAACTTGTCGAACTCTATCAGCCAATTGAGCCATATCTCTTAGGTGTAAAGTATCCAGTTTTTTCCTCATGGAATAATCTAGACCACCAGCAGCCATTTCGACTAACTCATGCTCAGGCACTTGGGTGAAACATCTCGCCTTGAGTAGTCTAAATCTATTGAGATATTCATCAATAGATTCTGGCATTGTGCGTCGAACACTAGCCAATTCTTTAAGGCTAATCTTTGATTGTCCCATGTAAAATTGTTCATGAAAGGCTTTTTCTAATTGGTTCCAATTAAACATGGAGTGCGGGGGTAATGTGGTAAACCAAGTAAATGCATTTTTCGTCAAAGAATTTGGGAAATATTTCATTTTCAAATTTTCGTTTAACGCAATGTCCCCAGCCTCTGTCAAATATCTTGCAATATGTTCGACAGTAGATTCACTGGTTTCTCCAGCAAATTTTGTGAACTTAGGAATTTTCCACCCTCTAGGCAAATCTGTTTGCATCACATATTCAGACAAGGGAGACACAAAATTAGGTCTGTGTAAGCCTAAATTAAGACCATTTTGGGCTAGTATAGTTTCGACAAGATTAGCCAAATTATTTTGCATTCCGAGGTTATTTTGCTGGACTTGCCTAACTACCTCATCAGCATTTTGATTTCTATTTACTAGCACCACTTCATGTATAGTCTCTTCGACAAATTGTTGTGCTCGATTCACGGGGGTTGCATTATTAGGCCTTTCGACAGGTAAGTCAACTGGCCTGATGTTTTGTACTTGGGGAACTTGCTGGTTTTGTATTTGTGGAGTGCCAAAGAAGTCAGCAATTCGTCCCATTTGTGTTGCTAACATTTGGTAACTATTATTTGTGTCCTGTATCAGGGGATTAAACACTGTACCTATTTGCTGTGTTAGCATGTTTACCATGTCATGGTTACTATCATCCATTTGTTGTCTTAATGCCAATAATGACGAAGTGGTTATTGAAGGTTGTATGTTTCGACTATACATATTTTCTGATGGGTTGTGCATAGGCGAAAAGTTCGAAGCCATGTTATCTGCATATGTAGATGCATTTGTATGGAGTCCTACCATCATGGCGGTTGGCATTCCAAAGGGGTAATTTCGACCATTTATGGGAAAACTATATGGCATATTTCCCACCATAGCGTTGGGTATCCAGGGATTAGTTGAACCAAAGGTTGATGACTGGGGAATCATCATGTTCGACCCAGGAGTTATAGTGGGATCGGTTACAGCGGTTATACCCATGTCTGTCGAAGACGATAATGGGGCGGTTACGCCGACCACGTTTGGAGCAATTATGGGAGCGGTTACTCCTGGAGATGGTGCAGGAAGGGTTGTTCCCTGAGTGTTCGTGGCGTTGGTATCAGTAACTGACGTCTGGGAATGTCCATTCGATGTAGAAGCACCATTCATGTTTGAACGTGGCATTTGATGTAACTGTCTACCACTTCTTAAACGCATGCAACGTGCGATGTACTGGTTCTGTATTTAACAAACACAGAATTATCTTAGTAAAAATTTTAATTAGTTAGCACAAAGGTCCCACTGGGCGTGCCAATTTGTTTACTGTGATTTTTAGTAAACACCGCTAGTTTCACTACACGTGTTACTTGCGAGATCAACTAGGAATCTCAGGCCATTTGTGATCAAATTTTACTAAGAATTGTTGATATTTAATAGAAGTGTAGGAACTTACGATAAAGTACAAGAATTTGTAAATGTGAGAAAAGTAATCAGAATGCAGTAAATTGCAGTAATTGTAAGCGAAGAAGATGACAAAGTGCAGAAATCTAAAGGAAATGAAAACAATTATATAAAGAAGTGGTACACAGAATCATACATGAGTTCCTGTTGACTCTGTTTTCTCTGTTTGCGGAAGTAGAGTGTTTTAGGAAAATATGTGTAATGAGTTTTGCGACCCCTTTTCCTCTCTACAGAACCTCTATTTATAATACAACTAAGACTATAACTGCTCAGCAGTTTTCTAAAACAAGATAAAGCAGAGTAACTGCTACAAGATAAGGCAGAGTAACTGCTATTTCGACGTGCTTCTACTTCGATTGTCTAACTGCTCTTTCTCTTCGACCAAAGAATCAATGTCCCTTTCGACAGATCTCCATAGCTTTACTTGTTTCGCTGTCTATAATCTTCTCTCTATCGAAGTGTGCCCTTTTTTTCCAAATTCGCTAAGTTATGCACTAGGCTGCTTTCCTTTGGTTATTGCCTCTTGAAGTCGAAATCATATCTTGGTGTCGAAAATCTGCCTTCTTTCTGAAAATATTAAGTCAAACCCTGTTGACTGCATTTAATATTAGCCTGTCGAAAATGCAGGCTAACAGATTGATACTTTTAATCTTGGTTTTTATGTGTTAATCTTGGCTCATGATTTACGTCTCATGATGTTTTTTCTCAAACTTCATTCTCAGTCATTGCCTTCTCTAGCTTTTGATCTTGGTGTTCTCTGCCTCCAGAGGATTGCTGGTGAAATCAAGTCTTTCTCAACTGATGGCTGGGTAGCACCAAAGTTTTCTAGGAGGATGGATAAGTTTATGATGTACCTGCTGACAGCAGGGGAAAAAGCCTTGGCTGATGGTGGAATTACTGAAGATGTAATGAATGAATTAAATAAAACAAAATGTGGTGTTTTGGTTGGCTCAGCAATGGGTGGCATGCAGGTAATCACTCTCTTGAATTTTTAGACATAGTGATTGAGCAAATAGAATACTGTTGTCCCATTCAGCTGTTTATTTTATAATTAGATTAGACGCATCATAACATCTGTAAGAAGGTTTATATCTGCTTCCTTGTGGAACATTACATGGAGCAAGACAGCTTTAATATTCTGAAGGTTGATTACTTTAATTTTTCTTTGTGTTGAACAGGTTTTCCATGATGCCATTGAAGCTTCACATTTCAATCCATACAGCAAATTATTCTCACCAAGTGAAAGAAAAGATGCGATAACTTAACTTTATGTCTACATATAGTACCATGGGTCTTCATGGTACGGTACTATACATGCATGCATCATCATGGTTACAAGCAGAAACTACCATGGTACCGTGGCAAGGTACATTAAAAGATTACTCTGTTTCTTCATTGTCTTGTTGGATTTTAGAATGAAATCTAAGTTGGTATCTTAGAATGAAACAATCGATGCTTTTCTTTGTTGACTTATCATGCAGCTATCCTGATGTCGCGCACGAGGATGTTAGAAGATATGCGACGTCTTTTAGGAGGCTATCACCTGTCCATAAGGTATTTGGTTAGTGGGGGAGTGCTGAGGTGGATGGAAAGAATGGATGTTGTGAGGAAAGAGAATGAGATCAGCAATAAACAAGTAGCGAGAGAGGTAGGCTAGAATTGGTTAGTGATTGGAAGACTCTAGGCTATTTTTTTCTTCTATTTTCTTATGTTATGTTGCTTACTATACATTTCTCCTATGTTTGTAGGCTTTGTTATCACACTATCCTCTAAAGTTTCAAAAATTACACAGGTGCATATTCTTGCTCTTTTTTCCTCACTTTTTAACTTCTCTCTTTAATCTTTATATGTTAAGGTAAAAAATCCTGAGATGTCTGAACTCTGAAGTTGATCTTAATGGAACTTTAGAATAGGGGGTGGTTTGAACTTGTTGCTGCATCGATAATTTTTATCCCACTGAATTTTTAGCATATGCTTATGCATTCTCCTTGTACTACGTATTTATATTGGAAGCTGTAAAAATTTGTGGATGTGGTGGACCTGTTTCCCTCTCATGAAAAAATATAATTTACTTGGTATTTTATTTAAGAATGGAGAGATTGTGTTTATTGAAAATTGAATTTAACTCAGCTTTGAATATCAAAATTTTATGGTTTTTGGTGCCTTCCAATGGTGTAGGAAGACCATCAAAATTTTATGACTTTTTCTTTGTTTCCACAAAGTACAAGAAAGAAAAAGTAACATTATGTTTGTTTTGAAAATAGGGGAAAGGAAGACCATCAATTCAGAGTTATGGCATGCTTGTGCTGGACCTTTGGTTTCATTGCCTCTTGCTGGAAGTCTTGTGGTTTACTTCCCTCAAGGACATAGTGAGCAAGTATGTTTCTTACACCATGATTGTATGAGCGTGACTTATTATTTCTGTATTTGTGTTGCTGATGAAAGTCTCCTTTGACTACCATAACTTTCAGGATGCAGCTTCCATGCAAAAGGAAGCTGACATCATACCCAGTTACCCTAACTTCCATCCAAGTTGATTTGCATGCTTCACAATGTTGCCCTCCATATAGGTGCACTTTCCACTTTTGACACGTCTGTTATGCAATAACGAAAACCTGTGAAGATAAACAACATCAAGAGACAAAATAAATTTCTCAATAATTTGATATAATGATAATGATATCAGCTTTCTTATGCTGAAATATATACACATTAATTTTCGTTTGTATATTGGACAGGCTGATCCTGAACTAGGTTCTGCTTCTGTGTTGAATCAGTGGGAAAATGAAAGGGAAAACTCTCACAAAATGGCAACTTTGCAGAGTCGTCAAAGAATTGAGAAAGTTCAGAAAACATCACAGAGCTCTTCAGGTAAAAAATTGAACCGTAGTTATTCGATTTGGTCCTTGAGATTGTAGAATTGCATCAATTTAGTCTCTCACATTAGCAATATTACAAAATGATATCATAGGTTAATCAGGATCATCACTCCATTGAAATTTGTGAGGACTAATGAGATGCAATTGAAATTAAGTGAATAATGTTAATGATACATTTGCTAACAGTTAACATATTTCAATTATGCATGATCAATTTCAATAGATGATGATACGATAGTAAAACCCAAATGGACTTATTTTCCCCAAATATTAGGCATGAAAAATTTCATCAAAGTAATGAGCAAATGTTATGTTGCAGATATATGATTGGATGAACAATAGGCCAGAGAGGTTTAGAATGTCAGCAAGTGATGCTGCAATTCAATTAGATCTAATTGCTTATGATTGTTATGAAACTCATTTTGCAGCATGTTTGCTTTATTGATGACCATGCTTAATTGCTTATGATTGTTATGAAACTCATTTTGCAGCATGTTTGGCTTATTGATGAAAACAGTGACCATAAATCTGAGCAGCAGATGCAAATCCGTCTTGTTGGGTATATAAGAGCATCGGATGGACCTGTTGAAGTTCATATTATTATTGTATAACTATGTGTTGTGGGACAAACTTGCTGCCGGATGGACCTCCTGTTGAAGTTCATATACATATTGTATAACTATGTATTGTATAACTATGTATTACAGAAGGATCTAGAGTTAATGGAAGACAACCTCACTTTTCTTTTTTTAAAAAAAGAGACTTTTCATATCGGTTCCCATAAAAAACCGATGTTAAAATTCCTTTTTTTTTAAAAAAGAGACTTTTCATATCGGTTCTAGGGGCAACCGATATAAAAACAACTTTTCATAACGGTTCAGGAACCGATATGAAATGTCCCTATTTTTTATATCTCCTTTTTCGGCATCGGTTCGGGAACCGATATGAAATGTCAATTTTAACCGATATAAAAAGCCTTTTTTTCATTAGTGTGTGTATATATATATATATATATAGAAAAGATGAGTTTCTAACTCAATTCAGAGTATATATCAATAGTATTTATCATCTAATATTAGAGTTGTCATAATGATCCATTTGTCCTCCGGTTATTCGGTCCGTCCATAACAAAATTCATCCAATCCATCCGTTACAAAAAAAATTATATTATATATATATATATATATATATATATTTACAAACCAAAATGAAACACAAGGCTCATAATATGATTTGTCACACACTAAGACTATCCACCTATGATTAGCGAGATATTAGGCCTACTCAGCAGCATTTTTCCTGACGTGTAACTACATATGCCAAGTCAACCAGCCATTAAAGCCTAATTCTGGCAATAGTTATAAACGCATACAACAGCCACCATAATGGACCATCTTTGAGTAATTAAGATTTTCATCCAAATTTGGTATGAACTAGTATGCAACCCGTGCGATGCACGGGAAGCAATTTTTGTATTATATAAACTGCAATTAATTTCGTTAAGAAAACCAACATAATTAATAAATAAAAGATGTCAATAAAAGTGCATCTACATAGGTTTAAAAATATTTTAATTTAATAAATAACATTATTTTAATTTGATATATTGTATAACATCAGCTAATAGGTTTTAAAAAAATATTATTCTAATCAATTAAATTAAGTAACATATAAAGTTGATGCAAATGCTAACAAAAGAGATTACTTTAAATGTAGTTTGTCATGTTTTATTTATCTATAAATTAATATAGTATATAAAAACATTATCTTAAGAAGTCATTTCACATTAGTTGACAATCCAAATTTGTAAAGCTTTCATGTTAAATTCTAATGAATTAATCGATCGATTACTATTGCCGGTAATTATTTGAAATATTGATTACTAAAAGTATTATATTTACGACTTAAATTAACATGGTTAAGTATCATGTTAAAAAAACATGTGCTTAAGTGTTGTTTTGGTTGCAATGTACAATATGACATTGGTTTGTCATTGGAAACACCTTTTGTTAGTAATTATGGTATAAACATAATTTAATAATGTTAACTAATTTTTAGGTGATTATTTATTGATTATATGGAAATAGGTCATCTAATGATTCATATATCAATTCGATTGGTTGACTATATGAACACAAAATAATATTGTATATATTACTTTTTATTGACTATATCTGCATTGTTAGTTAATTTTTCTTCGATATATTTTTTTATTAAATATTTTAAAAATATTGGACTGAACCATTCATGGATTCTATAAACGCAAATGGTTATGTTCATTAAGAAAATGAAAATTTTCAACCAATTCTTACTATATATTCAGCAGCTCTAAAAAAATCAGCACTTCTAGTAATGTTTTTTTTTTTGTCAAAACACTTCAAATAATGTTAAAAATGTTAGAAATTGATAATATAATATATCAATTGTACTAAAATAATTTATTCAGTTTTTTATTTACATTGACCTCAAATATATACCGTATGTTTTAGAAAATCAATCAATGGATATTCTATAGCAAGACTAAGGACCTTGATAACAGTAATCAAAATTATTTTTTGACAATAACGGTAATTAAGTTTATTTTTTGTTGACCTCTTCTTTGAAAAATATTATTTTCCAATAAGAATTTCAAACTCAACTGTAATCACATGTTTGTGCTAGACCTTACGGATGGTGTGAATATGTTGACGGCAGCAAACAGTAATGCTACACAGTTTTTTAGTTGCCATTTAAACCTCAATTTGTCTCATCAACAATAAATTGTGTGTGTCAATAAGATAGTTTTTGTCATTTTTTATGTGTATGTCATACGCTTGTGAGAATGAAGATGTGCCATGTTGATTCAACATTAATTATATTCAATTAGAATTGCTTTCGTATTACGAAGAAAAAAAAGAATCGCCGAGAGCTCACCCGGTTTTCTTGGCTTTGAGACACATTTTGGTTTGTAATTTGTTAATAAATATTTTAAGAAAAATTTATACTTTCTCTCTACCCACTAATTGTGTTTATTATTCTCTCGATAAACCATTAACTTCTCTTGAAAAGTGAAAAATTTTATAAGAAAATAACAATAAATTAGAAAATAAGAATAAATTAAAATATGACTTATATAAATTATAAAAATTATATTAAATATCAGTAACTACATATTTAGAATACGATGGTTCATCCTTCGCCTATATTAAGACTTTAATTGATATGTGTTGTCGGTGTGTTTTTTTCACACCAATTTCCAATCAAAAATCATAGGAATTTTTTGACAATAGTAAAAAATCAAGTAAAAAATCAGAGGATGAATGTATATAAATTAAATCCTACTTTTTTTTTAGATAAGCAAAATTTCATTGAAGGGAGCACAAGGGGTGTCCAACCCTTACAATGGAGATATAGGAAAACATTATTAATTTAAAATGAAGGGAGCACAATTAAATCCTACTTTAAAATGATCATCCATACTCATCTTTATTAATTTAAATGTTAATTTACTTTAATATAAATTTTCAATTTCATTTTTTTATAATTCAGATTTAATTCGAAAACCCCCCGGCGTAATATGAGAATATATTAGGAAAAAATAATCTATTTTCTAAATGTTTACTGTTGTGTGATGTGCGCATCTACTCCAAAAAATGTTATATGTAACACCCCAAATTTAATTAAATATTTATTTAGTATTTATTTAATTAATAAAATAGGATTTGGGTGTTAGAAATAATAATAAAATAATTGGTGGTTTTAATTAGTAGAAATATAAATGTGGAGAGGTATTAAAATAATTAGGGGATTTATTTGGTTAATTAGGAGGTGGCATAACTTAATTATCCAATTAGGTTTAAGTGGTAGAAGAAAAGCCCATGACCCAATCCCTTGATCCTAGGCGCCTATATATGTTTAAGAGTTAGGGTTTAGGTCATTCATTCACACCTTTTAGAAAACAATCAAGAGATTTTGAAGGAGAGGCTTAAGGAAAAGCTAGGAGAGGAGTGTACGGCTAGCAAGAGAGGAGGGAGGAGCTTGGTAATTTCGTTGCTAATGATCATCCAAGGAGGAATCTCGTTGGATCTAAGGAAGAGGAGAGGAGGGTTGTGCTTTCTCAATTGGTGACTCGATCTCCAAGTTTAGTGCTCATCTAATTCAAGGTAAGGGGGAGATTCTCTAACCTAATGGGTTTTTCATGATAGGGTTTATGGGAATAGGCACTTAGTTGCCATGAATATGTCGATTTGATGTAACTTGCATGATTGAATTCCTTTATGTTGCCATACTTAGATCTATGCAAATTTATGATGATTATGATGATGGGCATGTTGATTTCCTTTGTGTGATGAATGATTGCATGCCTCTTCAATTTTCTATGTTTGATTGTTGATTATGGTTGCTAATTACGAAAATTTAGTGTTGATGTTGTTTATAACATGATCGCATGCCAACTACTTGTTTTATTGATTTTGTGGCATTGGAGTGATTTTTGATGATTATGATGATGGCCAAGTGGCCTAATGATTTTGGTTTAATGATTGGCTTGATGGATTTTATTTGGGGATTTAAAGGGTTAGGATGATTTGGTGAAAAATCTGATTTGGGATGGGTCCTAGGCGCCCTTAGATGTTGCTGGAAAATTCTGGGTGCGGTTTTGGTGTAAGTTCAGTAATTCGGTGATCGTGAATGTTCTAGTTGTCTAAAAATTATATGGTTTGTCTTTTTGAAAACTAGACACAATTACCTACAAATTAGGCACTGGGTTTACTAAATTTCACTGAGAAACAAGGGAGAAAGTTTGATTTCAAAATGACTAAACCATTCTGTCCGAATTCTGGTACTAGTGATGTAAATTGAAAAACTGTACTTACTGAACACTCTTTTCGAAAAACTGAACTTAGGAATGAAAACTACACACATAGAGCTTTCCAACGAGTATTCATTTGTTGAAATCCGATGTCGTTTGCTATTTTAATTAATTCGCCAAAATACGTGGTTTCTGCGTCTGTTCCGTAGCCAAGGGCGCATGGCGCCCTGCTCCGTGTGTTGTTCGTGTCTGTTGCGCATTGGCCTGACTTCGTTAACCGTTTCGCCCGACTTCGTTGCTGTTCCGTGTTGTCCGCGTCAGTTGCGCCCTTTGCGCCTGACTTTGTTTCTGGCCGTTGCGCCCGTGGCCGTTCCGGTTTTGGTGGATTTTTCCTAAAATTGTTTTGGTCATATCTTTTGACTCGGTTATCCGTTTTGAACGTTTCAAAATGCGTTGTGAAGCTTATTCAGGTGCCCACCTGAATATTCTAATTTCTGGGCAGTATGAACTATCTTCCGACGTTGGTCTCTGGTGTTGTCAAAGGTGTCCGTTTAGGCGTTTTGGTGTCTCAAAATATTTTAGAAAATTATTATATTTGAAAGTTGTCATTGAAAACTATTTTGAGTGCGTAAGGCCGATGATGTCCTTTGGTGTCTACTGACGATGTTTGATGTTTGATAACTATTGACGATGCGTTGATGTTTACTGACGATGATATGACAGACGATGTGCCTATTTTATTGGCAATATAACAGACGATGGGTCTATGACCAAAATAATAATAATTGTTGTGTTGCTGATGATTGCTTTAGTGCGTTGTTCATGGTGTCACATGCATTCCATATGCATTATGACAGACGATGAGGCTTCGGCCTAAAATTTACAGACGATGATTACAGACGATGAGGCTTCGGCCTAAAATTTACAGACAATGATTACAGACGATGATTGGTACCACATGCATCTGCATTTTCATGCATGTTCTCATGACTGACGATTGTTTGATGTTACTGACGATGGCTTATACTACTGCTGATGATTTGTGTACTGACGATGATGCAATTGACTGTTGTGCCCTTAATGTGATAAATGCCTGTTCTGCCCTTGATATTGTATGTGATGTTTTGTAGTTGACGTGGTAGACATAGGTGTCATATTCTATCATATGCCCTATCATTTATTCCTATTATGTGTGAGATATCTCACCCCCTTTATGTGGTTGTTACCCTAGGTGGTAACTTGCAGGTGATAGTTCGAGTGGAGGCGGTGTGTCTCCACATAGTCGGTCCGGTGTTTGCTCTGATAGGTGATACCCGGGGGTCGGTTGCTAGCACTATTGTTGTCGCTATTTGGAGTATTTTGCCGAGATGTTTTGGCTTCAAATATTTTTACTGTTTTCCGCTGCATGTTTTTGAAAAGACTTAGTTATAATTAAAGTACTCCGTTTGCGAAGTGGTTTTCCGGTTCGAAAAATGTGACACTCTTTTGGCGCGAAAAACTCTGATATTTTTTTAATAAACCGTTGGGTAGAAAAAGGGGTGTTACATCAATTGGTAGTGGGAAGGGGGTTTAACTTGCACTTATGCCTCAGGTGCAAGGTTCGATTCCCACGGAAGGCAAAAATTCTACAAGAGGGGTAGAAAAGATCGTGAGGTAACAGTGGGACCGGGGTGGCCGCTGCGGTGGACCTGGGCTGTTACATTATACACTTTCATGAAAATATTTACAGCATAATTCGATGAGAGAGAAACAAATAGAAGTGAGCAAAGAAACTATCAAATAGAGCTAGAGAAGAATTTATAAGCTAGAGAAAATGAGACAGATGTCGTGTTTATATTTTTTTTTACGTTAGTATGTCTGAGACATGGCTCTGAATATTTGCTAAGCTAAATATGGATATTAAGTATTCTTCAAGTAGGTAGTATCCCAAGTAGGTAGCTCAGTTGGCGAGCTAAGGGATATCGAAGGAGTGCACCACCCCACTAACATTGCTTATCAAAAAAAAAGTATTCTTCAATTATCAATAAAATTGATTGTAAATAAAGGTTGCAATATTTAAAAATTACCATGAAAGCTTGCACTACTAGAAAAACAGCTTTTAGCGTCGACCAAAAGCCCACGGTAACAGGCCAAAAGCGGACGCTAATAGTGAATTAGCGTCGGAGTAGCGTCGGCCACGTGTCGAGGCTAAAATGTTCGAAGGTAAATGTAGCGTCCCGTAAATTTAACCGACGCTAACCGTAGCGTGGGCCTGGCCGACGCTAAAACCGACGCTACTCTCAGGGCCGACGCTACTTAGTCAATTAAAAAAAGTCAACGAATTAACTAGCGTCGGCTTGGCCGACGCTAAAGTCAACAACAAAATAGTCAACTTAAAGTGTAGCGTCGGCTAGGCCCACGCTAATGTAATTTTTTTAAAAAAAAAATTGCATCCTAAATGTGCTCACAGAACCCATCCTAAAGCACATTTTCAAGTCTGTGGAACACAGATAAGCACAACAAACCACAATAACTTTCTTCAAGATTATGCTAATATACTCATAAGAAAATGGTGGTTGTACACCACATCCAGTAGCACCTCCTGTTATTGTTTTGATATCTTTCACAATCATGCGATTTGTAAAATTACATAAATGGGGAATACAAGACCAATTATGCATATGGCTAAGTATCATCTTATTTAGTAAGCAAGCCCTAAAGAAACTATATGAAATGCTGCAGACAAATCTAGAAGAATTCAAAGCACAAGAGATGGCAAAACTGCAGAATTCCCTGCAGGAGCTGCAAAGCAAATTTGATGAAACCAATGCTATACTTGTAAAGGAGAGAGACACTGCAAAAAAAGCTATTGAAGAAGCACCTCCTGTTGTTAAAGAGACTCAGGTTATTGTTGAAGATACACAGAAGATTGAATCACTAACATCAGAAGTTGAGGGTCTAAAGGTATGAAAGTTCAATCTTAGAATGCCTAATCTCTTAAGTGGCCCAATTTCAATCATGCCTCTACAGTGAAATATTGAAGACAATATAAACTTCGGTCTATACAACTTGATCGTTCTTAGTGTTTTGCTCATTCTTGTGCCTATTTTACTATTCTCATTGGTTAATTGGAATAAGTTTGACATCATATTCGGAATTTGGCATATTTGGGTGAGGGCCTAAAAACATTTCAGTGTGATGATGCTATTTGAACAATATTTTTTTTGTTCTCGACATGATACATCCAATGACATAACCTAGCTTGTAAACAGACCAAAATTATTCACCTCATTGAAGATGTAATTTGCCGAAGTATTGTTTCAGGCTTTTTTTTCCCTACAGTAGTCTCCCCTCTACATGTAAAATCAAGTTACTAAAAAATTTATCCACATAAATATAACATAACATTGCATGAATGTTTCTTTGCATAACTGTATTCATGTGGGTAAATCAAATTGAAAGAAGAGAAATATTCCAAATAATGGAGTAAACCTGTCATAGTTAGTCGCTTCAGCCTTAGCCCTGGCAACTATTTGCCTTCCATCAGCTACTAATCCTGCTACAACCTAAAATTGGAAAATTTATGCATACATCAAAAGAAGTCTAAAATTTCAAAACAACTAGACTGTGATAGAGAATATCAAACAGAGTAACTCATTAGCTAGTACACCTATGGTTAGGGCAGCTGGCAAGAGTTTGTTAGATCACAGCTAAACCTTTTAAGGCTTTAGCATACCTATAAATACATGTATCAATGAACTGATTCAATACCAATAACAGTTTCAGTTTTCACAAAATAGAATTCAGTTTCTCTGAAATCTATTAGACTGTGACACATGACATTATATGCTAAAGTTTCAGTTAGTCATCATGTGTGTAATAGATGCAAACTCCAAAGAAAGAAAAAGGACTACATTGACAGGCATTAAGCGAAACTGTCTTACAGTTTTGGTTAATTGCAGGGCTCAGAAGCACTGTACATGCATCATGATAGATTGGGTGATACATTACCAGACATAACCATACAGGTTAGGCATCATGTGTGGACAGTGGAGATGCTGTGAACTTGCAAGAAGACCAAAAATATTACATTTAAAGACGTAGAATGTAAGGTTTTCAAGCTGGGGATCAATCTTGAGTTTATTTCCATCGCAGCTGCAATGCGCATCACCTGAAAAGACCGAAACAAACACATATTAAAGGGATAAAAGGTGCAACAAGATAAAAACAGTATAGTAGGTAAATAAAGTACAAGAAACAGTTTACAATTACAAGGAACTGCACTCCAAAGATAGCGATTTATAAGAAATATATGAATATGAAATTGGTAACGATATGCAAAAGGCTTACATTTGGAAAGGTATCATTAGAAGATTGTGATCTATTGACATGGTCATTTGGGTGAACAAACTTGCCACCATGTTTGTGGCGAAGAATCTCTGCTGCTCTATTTGCAATAACCTGAAAAATGTTCAAATACAATCTTTCTTATTTTACAAATGGTCACTGTAATGATTAAATGGATAGAAGGGTTATTATGCAAATCAAAGTATATAGATTCTTAAGTATTTAATAATAATGATTTGTAATATACAATGAAGATGAATGATTATCATCATAAGTCCACTAAACTAATATCCTTAAACATGACTACTGGCCACCTGATTTATATACTGGCCATTTCTGAAAATAACTTTTTGTTAATCTTAAACAAGCAGATTCTATATCATGTCCTATTATCCAGAACTGATGAAAATTTGAAAACTTGCCACCAAAACAAAATCCCAGGTTTGCTTTGTGACATTCTGTGAGTTTACAGCATAAGTGATGAACAAAACCATCTTTTGGATTGGATCAGCCAAACAACAAAGGTAAACTACAGAAAAGACTGAAAATGAATGAAGAGGAACCACCATTCTGGTTTATAAGAGAATGGCAATGCTTACTTTGATATGTCTGTCAACTGGGCTTATATGCACATTTACAGAAAGAGACTTCAATGGCCCTCTACTGATCAAATACAATAAGAGACTCTACTGGTGAGCGAAGCAAAAGTCCACCTAGTTTCAAAAACCATAAAAAAATGTTAAATCAAATGCTAAAAAACCTCAAAATATGCTTAATCAAATACAATAAGAGACTCTACTGATCCTTGGAAAGCAAAAGCTTCTTACCAATCTCTTTCTGTAAGCCATTTCAATAAGTTGGTCATATGCAGTTTGCTCAATCTTCCTGCACAGTAAGCACATACTTGCAAGTGTCCATGTTTGACTCTTCAATATCCCAACATGAAACTTGAGCTTCAGCACCGTTCTCCGTCAAATCTTCTCTGTGCATTGAGTCTTTTTTGGTCAATTTGGCTGCATGCCTTAATCAATTTACTGAAAACCAAATAAATAAAGTAACCCTCAAAATTAGAAATCCAGCAGCTACTGATACCCCCACCAGAATCCTCAAATCAAACCTAAATTAAAACCCTTATATTCGATGTATTGACACAGACTCCACAACAACAACTAATGAAACCTAAATCAAACCCTAACATCTACTGATTCCAAGTCCAATGAACAATAAAACTCAAAAAAATATGCATGGAACAATAAAACACAAATTACCTGGAAGCTTCAAACTACTGGTTCAAACAGATCCACTGCGGCACCCACAACCCGCTACTGTTCAAACACGCGGAGCCACCACTTGGATACGAGTATGACACGGTTGCAAACAAAAAACCACGAAACCCTAATTTCACGCAGCTGATCTGCTTTCTTTCTCACTCAGCTTCACTGGTTCTCTTCTAGGTTTTGCGATTAACACTGATTTTGCTGTGATTGAAGCTTGCAAACACAGCTATGGAACACGCACAGCAAGAAGAGAGGAGAGGCGACCGAGAGAAGGAGAACAACAGTGGTTGGTGGCGGTGGTTGTCTCAGGAGCGTTAGTGAACAGCAGTGATAAGAGAGAGAAGGCTGGGACGACGCGGAGGCGAGGGTGGTGGTGAGGGCGGAGAGTGACAGTGAGGGTAGAGAGTGAGAGTGAGAGTGAGAGCAGAGAGTGAGCGTGAGAGCGGAGAGTGAGAAGCGTGAGAGCCGAGAGTGAGACAGTGAATGAGAACTGTGAAAGGAAAGTGAGAGATTTAGGGTTTTTGGTAAAGTAAATCAAACTTAGCGTTGGCCATGTCCGACGCTAACTATAGTATTTAAAAAATAAAAAATTAGCGTCCACTATATCCAATGTAGCGTCTTCCGTGACCGACGCTAAAATTTTATTTTTAGAAAAAAAAATCGTGGGTTAGCGTGGGTCTGACCGACACAAATCCGACGCTATTAGCGTGGGTGTCGTGGCTGACGCTAAAATATAGACGCTAAAAACGCATTTTCTAGTAGTGTTGGTCAAAAAAAAATTACCATGAAAGCATGGGCTCTTTTTGTAAATTAATTCTCTTCTAGTATACAATTATAAGTTGCTAGAAATATGGAAATTAACTCCATTTATTAGTAAACATTATGAACTTATGTATTTATTATTTGTCAAAGAAAAACGATCTCCAATTAATTACCATGTATAATGTGATATGACATGTATTAAAAAGTACTTTGGAATTCAAAACATTTCCCTTTTTGTTGGATTTCCATGTGCCGCATGAGATGGTAATTTTTTTTACATGGCATGAATGTTAATTGCGCTTTTGTGGATGGGCCAGAAGAACGACACCTAAGTTTTTTTGGCATTGAGATAGATTGTATTAATAGATTAGTAATAGATAATGCAAATTCTTATTGTCAAAAAAATAATAATACCGACTCTTTATTCAAATATGGCAAAACTAAAAAGTAAATATTGCAATACATTTACTTAAAATGTATTTACGGATTAATGATATTGTAACACCCCGGTATTTTTATTTAGTAAAAATACCCAAGTGTACCATCCCTAGAACATCAGAGATATATTTCCTACTTAGACACTGAATATCACTATAAATTTTTCGCTGAATATAAACCAAACAGTCTTATTTACAAACAAGACAATACGGTTCTCAGACCATAAACCATCAGCATCTATAGTATTCAGTACCATACAAGAAAGCGGAAGAAAGATATACACTAAAGGCATAATGTCGTAGTACATAGACAACAAAAGGAAATATAAACTTAAGCATAAAGCTAAGTCATCAGCAACCGTCCGAGCTCAACCTACTCGTGCCTCTGCGGTCTTCATTTTCCCTGTTTCTCTGTAAAACAACAACATATAAAAAATGAGATACAATCTCAGTGAGTTCTACCGAGACCCCTACTAACCCTCTCGGTTCAATTATGGATTTGTTTTAACTTAACACGGCTTTGACTGCATTACTGCTAACTCCCGGTGAACGTGCTATAACTCTGTACGACACCGACTGCATGACTGCTAACTCCCGGTGAACCGCACAACAAACAATTTAACATAACACCGACTGCGTGACCGCTAACTCCCGGTGAACCCCCTTACCAATAGCATTTTTTTCTAAAGGCACGGAGCCTAGGGTAAGGGATCATGACTGCCCCGCCTAGTATGTTACACATGGGTCGTCACCCAACTCGATATGTATATATAAATATATATCTACAATCATATGAACCCATAGTTCATTTACATTATGCTTTACCACGTAGGACTCATGGTCCGCATTGTTATCAATAAAACATGTCCGCACACGTATACTATCATTCGGTTTTTCGAAACGATCTGAACATCAAAAGTATTTTATAAAACCCTTTTGAAACATACCCAAAATCATGGCATTATAAGCCTAATATCATTATAGAAGGGTTAGGAAAGGATTAGCAGAGGATTGGAATCGATCGGGATCGTTTCGGGCATGTTTGGGAAATTTTGGACAGCACTGCGCACTGGTCGTGCCCCTGGGACGCACTGGTCGTGCTCGTTTGACAACATTGGAAAAATGGCCTTTTACATTAAAATTTGCTTTCCGATTAATCCGGAACTCGCTCCGATCGATTCCTAACTTGAGAACAGATCATACCAGACAATATTCCAGCCCAATCAACATCAAACATTCAAGCAATTCAATCAAAAACTCAACAAATACGAATTTTGTCAAAACGCGATATATTTCAAAATAACGTTTTCGACTCAAAATCTTTCGAAACCAAATCACATAAAATGCATTTCAAAACGGAATAAACCTAAACGTGAGTAAAACTCACCGATTGTGATGAAAATCACAAATAGCCAAGACTTTCCACGAAATCGCTTTTCTGACATAACCACACGAACGTTCCCCGTATAAACTTTACTCTCCGACGACAATCGAATCCGCTCCCAGCCTTGAACCTACCATCAATCACAAAACCTCCATGAAATTACTATTCATCATCTTCAAGCCTCAATTCACTATTCACACATAACCCCAATTTTAACCCTAACCTCTTGATTCATCAAAAACCCCAAATCGGACTTCAATATTTGCGCAATCCACCTTGTGCTCGCTCCCAAACACCATCCAAAGCTTTCCTTTGAGCTTGAACAAAAAAAACCTCCATTTTCCTCTTAAATTCGAAAATGGCAAAGTGAGAGAGAGTGAGTTGATGATGATGATTTTGTTACCAAATTGAAGAGGAAGTAACGCTGAACGTTTTTCGTGTTGGAAGGAAGTCGTTTTGATGAGCCTAAATCTTCCCTTTTTCCTCTTCTTCATTCAAACCTCTTTCTCTTCTCCTTTCTTCTTTTCTTTCTTCTCTTCTCTGTTTCTCTCTCTCGCGTATGCTTCTTTCTTTTAATTCTTTCTTTCTTTTCACTCACACACACACATATATATATATATTTATTTAATATATAAGTGGTAATGTGGTCAAATTATCATATTGCCCTTAATCTCTAATTCCGATTCTAAATCGTCCTTGACCCGTATTATCCGGTTAACGATCCGATGACAACCAATAAATAATTTTAGCACTCAATAAATTTACCAGTCAAGTACTAAAATAATTCAATTGGGTTAACATCCAAATAATTCTATTAATTATTTTGCGGATGTTACAGATATTTTCAAATTTTAAATGCGTTTGTAAACATTCAACACATTTTTGGCAGGATAATCAATCGTGTATTTTATTGTTTATTGTTTCTTCTACATTAAATTAAGTTTGCAATACTACATTGATTGTCAAATATTAGTTGGTGTGAAGTCAACGATATGAATCTGGCTACAAATTAAGCTTCATACAGTGTGGCTTCAAAATCAAGAGTGTTCAATATTTTAAATGGCTTTAGTCAAAAAAATATATTTTAAATGGTTGCTTAACATAATTTTCAAATGCAACATATTTATGTTTCAACCATTACTTTACCTTTTGTAACGTATATTGAAGGAATAAATGTGTGATTTTAGATTCCAAAATATTTAATGTTAATCAGGATGTCCTACATGGAGTATGACTTGGATTATGACTGACACCTAAGTCCAAAATTTATATTTTCCAATGTGGACAACCTGAGAGAATGACACCTAGGATTTTAATTCACGGGTTATTGTGAACCAATTTTGTGTGAGCTATGAATTTAAATTGAGCCAATTTAATTTGATCAGTTTCAATACATCATACAAACAATTCTCTTGACGTTTCAATTTTTAAAATATAGCTATGAATTTTATCAAAAAATTTGTAGTGGTTTTATTTTATTTAATTTGATCAGTTTCAATACATCATTTAAACAATTCTCCTTACGCTTTAGTTTTCAAAATTTAGTTATGAATTTTATTAAAAAATTTGCGGCTGTTTTATTTTATTAAATTGAGTCAATCTTGTGTATGATTGTTTTGAACATCATGTAAATAACTCATTTAGAGTGTCCAAGTAAGCAACATGAAATGCCAAATAGGATATGCATTAAATGGATTTTGATGAAATTCACGTATGATTGACACCTAGGATAATGAACCCATAGAGACATTTTCCTTTGTATGTTTATAGATTCGAAAATCAAATTAATGAGATTGAACCTATTGAATATTAATTGCCTATTTTCCAGCAGCTTAGTTCACAAGGTTCAACTTAGTTCACAAGGTTCAACATACTATATGATGTTGATTCAAAATGGAAGTAATTGGAATTTCTCCCATAATTGTCTCACCAGCATGTTAAATAGTTAATTCTCATATTATCATATTAATGTATATGAATAAAATGCAATGCTACGTTTTCTGGTGCATGTTTATGTATCTGTCAAAAAAATCGCAATTCTTAATAATGTCTCATACTGACCATAAATCAAATTGCAAAATTGTCACAAAATAATTCTGCTCATAATACTGATTGCAAATGTGTATTTTCAAAACCCTACACAAAAAATTATTTCAAATAGGATTTTAAATTTGGCATTTAGGAATTGTGCAGGTATCAATTTTTTCCATTTACAAAGGTGTTGGTTTCTTAGATAAGTATAGTCTAATGCAATTATGACATATATTTATACTGTTTTAAATTATTTGTGAAAAAAATTGGTTGAAATTTAAATCCATATGAATTTCATGCATTTATGACTCATATATGTATATTTTAGTTCAAAAAACGTAATTGATTTTCAAAATAATACTGATTATTAGAAATTATACTAATTATTGTATCCACTATTTTCAAAACCTCTTGAAAACTGTATTCAATTAAAATATCTAAACCCTACAAAATGAATTATATGTGCACACAGGGTGATGCCGTGAATCCGAAACTAACAGAACAATATTGCACTGTTGCATTCTGCATATTTCCATAATTCATCCAAGAATGTTTCTCTGGGCGATTTTTCTGATGTGTCATGTAGTTAGCAGGTCGACATTAGATTAAGAAAAATTAGACTTACATGGCACTTCATTTGCTTATGTATAATCCATCTATTTTATTTTGATTTTATCGTTTTCTTTAATCAAGCTTCATGCACATGTCTTCTCTTATAATCTTCAAATAATCACAAAAATTGTTCCGCTCTGTGCTCATTTTATTCTTTATCACTCACGTTGTTCATTTCAAGCTTCACCCAGGGATGACCGCGTACTTGCCTCTGCCACACCTCAATCAGATAACTTCAAAGTTAAGATTGCCATAATATGTTTAAAATGTGACGAATCGAGATGATGTTTTCAAATTTGAATTTACTAAGTCTAACATGCTCTCATTTGACTATATTATATGTGAGTATGTTCCTATCTTATTGTTAACACCCAAAAATAAATTAAGTCGTAGGCCGAGGACTGAGAGATAGAATTCAGGGGAGACCAGGATACCGAGGCGAGTCACCTGACAATTTATAGATGATATTAGCCGAAGGGACAATCTCAAAGGGGGCTCGAGGTAAAAGAAAATATAAACGGCTCGAGAGCTGAAGTAGAGCAACTTTCAACTTATAGAGTGCCTCAGCCACAATAGATCGGTTTGCCTAAGTTTGATGGCTGCAGCCCGAGGACAAGGATCAGCCGAGGCGGTATGTGACCGAGGCAAAGACGACTTACTTGCGAGGCAAGGAAGGGCACGTGGATAGAACATGGGAGCATTTGAAGGTTAAGCGAAGAGGAGAAGCCTTGAGGAGTGGAGCGAAGATGTTTTTGCACCCCACTAACCGTGCTAGTGGGATCGGGGGTAATGGCTCCGATTTCTAAGGGCTAGGAGCGAAATTAGGCGTTAATCTTCAATTGATCCAACAGTAGGCAAGTGTAGGCTCGCATAGTGGCCGACGAGGGCCTATGTATATATATATATATATATATATATATATATATAGAGAGAGAGAGAGAGAGAGAGAGAGAGAGAGAGAGAGAGAGAAGAATACTTGTAACAACACACACAATCAATCAATACAAAACTTATTTTTCTCTCGCAATTTATCTTTACGACAGTTTACTTTACTTTACTTTTATGCATTAGCCAGTAGATAGTCCAATCCTCGCGTCCCCTCTACCCAACTTGACACTCTTTGGAGGAGTTAGGAAACCCACAAGTGTTTCGGGGACTACCACCCTAGCGGTTACTACTGATTCGAATGAACAACCCCACCAAGATGAGGAGCCCGTGGTCATGACCACATCATTCATTCGGCAACAAATCGACATGGTAATACATGACATAATGTACCAAGTATCCCAACAATTGGCTGACATAATGAAACCTATGGTGCACAACGAGGTGCAACAGGCCAAGGAATTGGAATAGAGGCGTGCTACGCAAGCTAGTAGAACAATGAGCCCTGTTTTCCCCGGCCAAACACAGGGAGGTCAACCTAACTCTCTGGGAGGCACGCATCAGACGCAACCGTACACCAACCCGGTTGGACCTCAGCAGGCATCTTTCTATACTCAAATGGGAAACATGCAATAATGTCCAACACTGGGGGCCAGTTTATGGCGAATGTCACTAACACGACTTCTCTTCAGCAGAGACAAGTGCAATTGGCCAGAAGGCCGCCCGAGGCCGCAGGCTTGATGGGTCTACCGCAAGGATCATCCTATGGATGTTTTACCGTGGCTAACTATTCGGCCTACGCTGGGGGGCAAGCCTTCACCCCGGAATCTGGGATTGGCAGGACAGATGGGTATTACCCGACTCAGCAGCCATGGGTCCAGAACCCACCTGGCTCGACAAGCCTACCTCCTAGCCAGCCATACTCCAGAGTACTCGGTACCTACCCGACGAGTTCTTATTTACAGACACAGATGAATGGTGTCCCGATCGAGCAGCCATGGAACCAGTTTCCACCTCATCGAGGCAATCATGCATCTGTACCGGGAACTGGCTCTGTTAACCTAGCCCAAGTGATGCTTGGGCAGCCATGGATAGATGCTCCACCTCAAGCACCACCGCAGCCAGGGGCGCAGGGTCCCCCAGATACAATGTGGCGACCAATGCCTCCACCTGAAAGACCATCGGGGCCCCAACTCCTGGACCTGAATTTAATAGCTGACACCATCAAGAAGTTCTTCGGTGTGTGGTTGAAACCGCTCGACAGACCGGTGTACAAGAAGCCTTACCCCGAGTGGGTGGACAAGTTGGTACCTCTGCCCAGAGGATTCAAAACACCTGACTTTGCTAAGTTTTTCGGGGACGATGTCAAGTCTACAATGGAGCACATCGGCCGATTCACGACCCATTGTGGAGAAGGGAATCAGAATGAATATCACAAGCTGCAATTGTTCCCCTTATCATTGACAAGGACTGCATTCTCATGGTACTCTTCACTTCCACCTGATTCTATTCAGACCTGGGCATACATGTAGAGGTTCTTCCATGATAGATTTTATTGTCCACAGCCCGAGGTTACCGCAGCCAATCTCATGAGTTTACGGCAGAAGGTGGACGAGGCTGTGACCGACTTCTTTGAAAGATTCAGAAAGATGGCCGGAAAATGCTCAGTGCCTTTTCGAGAATCACAACTCACTTCCATGGCCATCTCTGGAATGCACCCTCAATTGAAGGAGATTCTTGTTGGACAAAGTTGCAGTGACCTTAGTGGCCTCGCCTCTAGGGCTATCCAAATTGAACAGTTCATACAGGAGAAAGAGAGGAGGAGGGCCACTAGGGGTCTAGGACCTCAGTTGGTGTCAGTAGTTGACATTGAAGAAGACTCTGACTATGATGAGTCAGCCGATTACGCGGCAGACATCATGGTGGCCGAGATAGTGAAAGGGAAGGATTATATATGTCCTGTTCTTAAGCCTGCTAAAGGGAAGCAGAAGGATGAGGTGGAAAACAAGTCTGAGTACTCCTTTGACATATCTAAGGCAGATCAGATCTTCGACTATCTGTTGAAGGATAAACAAATCAAGCTCCTCGACGACCATAAGATACCTCCGCCCGAAGAAATAAAAGGAAAGAAATACTGCAAGTGGCACACTTCATTCAATCACGCCACTGCCAATTGCATTATCTTTCGCCGAGCCATTCAAGAAGCCATCAAGAAAGGGAGGATTAAGATAGCCGATAAAGGAGTATCAGAAATTACCGTTGACACTAACCCTTTCCCCTGCATGAACATTAACATGGTTTCCTTCTCAGGGAGTGACCGGGGAAAGGGAAATAAGAAATATGTATGGGTCCCTAAACAAGAACCTCTCCCAGAAAGAAGAGTCTTAGCCTTTGATCGATTGGGACCCCCTACTGAGGGATCCACTGTGGCCGAGCGTGTAGCTCTCTTGTAAGACATGTTGCAGGTAAGGGAGTCAAGCCAGCGTAAAGAACCTCAGAAGAGACTTCCTAAGCCAGGGAGGCTGGTCCATGATCTCAGGGAACTACACTTGTCCAAACTCAATCCTGGGAGGCAAGCACCTCAACCCAAAGATCTGAGACCCCAACACCTCCCGCTTGGGGGGCACGGACGGTCAGCTGATAAATCTATCCAGCAAGCCGCTGTGCCAGGTCCAAGGGAGACGTCTCACTCAAAGGGAGAAAGGAGGGATGCACAGGTCACTATGGCGCAAGACTCGATGTCAGTGGATATCACAGTGCTGAATGATCGTGAGTTGAGAGCCACTAAAACTATGAAACCTCCCTCAGGAGTACCCTAGGACCAGTGGATGACCAAAGCGGTATCAGTAGTATCACCCTCTAAGGCGGCCTCCAAATCTCGCTCGCAGAAGAGGAGGCTGCAAAGGGCAAGGGCCTTCCACAGAATGAGGGAAACGTTGCAGATGCTCACCTCAGCCAGGGAAGGGAATACTCAGGCTATTCCTACCGCATGGTGCTAGAACAAGCTTTCCCAAAACCCACCGAGGATAAAGCTCTAGAGCAGCGGGACACTGAGGTAGTTGGTCCTGACACATCCATTGAGGGGGAAGAAGAGCTTAATAACGTAATAGGGGTGGTGGATGAAATTGGCAGCCCTCTCACCGAAACAGTAATGGAATGTCTGTATGGCCCCCACAGCCTTGGACGACCTCAGCCAATCAGCACTCTCCCTGGCGAGGGAATAATGACTGAGGAGGAAATTGCAGGAGATGATCTCTTGGGTGAAGAAAAAGAGAACCCCTTCGGTCCACTCAATTTTGATGGTAATTCTATCACAGAATCAATCTTGGATGACATTATGGACGGAGACGATGAGGAGTTCTTTGCTGGCATAGAAATAGTGGGACTCCTACCACCTGAATTTTGGGGAAATAAGGACCTGCCAAAGGCCCTCGAGGGGGATGTTTTTGCCGAGGAAGCCGAATGGGCTGCCTTTACAGAGCCTGAGGGACTAGTTACGGAGGGAATGTTGTTTGAGAAACCCATGGCAGACATGACCAGACACTTGAAGCCCCTCTATATTAAAGCCCACCTGAATGGGAAACTGTTTAACCGGATCTTCGGGGATGGTGGAGCTGTTCTGAACATCATGTCGTTGGAAACAATGAAGAAGCTAGGTAAGAATGCTGAGGATCTTATCCCCACGACCATGACCATGACAAGTTTCATGGGCCACCCGTCTCATGCTCTGGGTGTATTGGTGGCCGATGTAACAGTTGAATCGAAGGTAACTCGTTCAGCCTTCTTAGTCATTGAGGGGAAACCCCCATTTGCTGTAATTCTGGGGAGAGATTTGATCCACACCAGTGAATGTGTTCCCTCCACTCTACATCAGAAATTAATGATAAGGATAGGTGACAAGGTGTGGAGATAGTGGAGGCTGATCCCAATCCATTCCTTGTCGAGGTAAAGATGTTTGAAACTGTGTTCTATTCCCCCCCATTTGCGCCCTATAGCCATTTCACAAAACTACGAGGAAGGGGGTATAAAGTCTTGTGATTGGACAAAGAAGGGCTTTGAAATCAAAATGTTGGCCGACCTACAGCCTAATACCGAGAGTAATGATTAGTCTCCCACCAGAAGTACAGAGCCTGCTGGATCGATTGCACCTGTTCTAGGTTGAATCCAGTATTGAGGAAGCTATGTTTGGTGCAATACACGAAGAAGATGGGCTCCCAGAACGCCGATGTCAGAGGATTTTGGATAACCCCGAGGACGGGATGTTGGCCGAACCCCCTCACATAGAGCCCATCTAGAGAAGAGTACCCACGTTTGAAGCCCAAGACCCTCTAGTGGAAGTAAATCTAGGAGACGAAGACGAACCAAGAATGACCAAGGTCAGTGGCAAGTTGCAACCAAAGCAACGAGATCAGATGGTGACTTTGATTAAGAAGCACCACGACTGCTTTGCTTGGGATTACCATGAGATGTAGGATCTTGATAGGACACTGGTAGAACATAGGATGCCCATTAAGGAAGGTTGCAAGCCCCATAAGCAACCACCAAGGAGATTCAACCCCCAGTTGATGCCCCAGATCAAAGCAGAGGTGGAGAGATTACTGAAAACAGGGTTCATAAGAACTGCCAGGTACCTAGAGTGGCTGTCTAACATAGTCCCCGTGATAAAAAAAATGGCCAAGTGAGGGTATGTATTGATTACAGAGACCTGAACTTGGCCACTTAGAAAGATAAGTATGGTATGCCTATGGCCAACATGTTGGTCGATGTCGCGGCTAACAATGCTATCTTGACATTTATGGACGGTTATTCTGGCTATAACCAGATATATGTGGCCGAGATTGACACCCATAGGACTGCCTTTAGGTGCCCCAGTGCCTTAGGTATCTTTGAGTGGTTGGTAATGCCCTTCGTCCTAAAAAACACAGGGGCCATGTATCAAAGGGCGATGAACGCCATTTTCCATGACCTGATTGGTAAACGCATGGAAGTATATATTGATGATGTGGTAGTCAAATCCAAGAGCTTCGAGGCCCATCTTGTGGAGCTTGAGCAGGCTCTCAAGCGGATGAGACTCCATAATCTTAAAATGAAAACCGCTAAATGTGCTTTTGGCGTATCTGCGGGAAATTTTTTGGCCTTTTTATTGCACAACCAATGCATTGAAGTAGATAAAAACAAGGCTCGAGCCATCTTAGAGGCTAGCCCTCCTAGAACAAAGAAGGATTTGCAGAGCTCGCTTGGTAAGATCAATTACCTAAGGAGATTTGCCGCCAACTCCGCTGGGAAGATCAAGGCTTTTTCACCCCTATTAAGGATAAAGAACACGGAAGAGATGGTCTGGGTAACTAAGCAACATGAGGCCTTTGATCAAATCAAGGATGCCTTGACTAAACCCCTTGTCTTGGTACCTCCGCAGCCAGGCAAGCCTCATAAGCTGTACATTGCGACCGAGGAGCAAGCTATCGACTGTTTGTTAGCTCAAGATGATGATAATGGGGCAGAGCGAGCTACATATTATCTCAGTAGGATCCTCAATGATGCCGAAACCATATATTCTCCTATTGAGAAACTTGATAGTCCGCAAGTATACGATATATCGTGTAATAGAAAGTATCGATCCACAGGGAGTTAAGTGTGATTACCAATCTAATTTTTAGTGGTGATTAGCTGAAAGGGAATGATTTAGTAGAAAAGTATGTTTGGTTAAAATTTAGAATTATAAAAGCGTCCTAGGTCTATGGTTAAATCCAAATGACGGAACTAAAACAACCCCTTAACTATCCTCTATCTTATAGTTAAATTTGTGTTTTAAGGACAAGGTATTCTTTGGTGTAATTCAAGTTTCCTTTCGGATTACAAGAACGTGTCTCGAAACAACGATCAAGCTTATTCTCGTGGTTGATTATTGCAGAGACCCATTAAGCACAACCTTATTGTCCCAGGGTTATCAAAGCTATTCTCATGCTTTGATTGACCTTGTCTAAATTCATTTGTTCCAATGTCAAGCTTCACCTCTCGGTACTTCACTTGACATTTGTTTTATAAAGTTTGTACGATGAATTTAGATTAAAACAAAGCAAATTCTAATAAGATGGAGTTTAGCCTTGGAATTGTTTTAGGGACCCATCAATTGATTGTTTCCCACAATCCCAAGACTAAAGAAGTCTACTCACACATGATCATAGTAGACAAAGGAGTAGAAGAGAATGACATAATTTAAATGACAGAATATAAATAACAAGGAAATAAAAGTGCTAGAAAGTAAATGACAAAAAGTAAAGTTGCAAGAATAGAAAGAACAAAAATAACAATAGAACAATAACCTTAAGGGAAAATGCAAGAACTTTAGCTTAAATTTTCGAATGAAAGTAAATTGGTAAGAGATGATTTGAAGCTTACATTATGGTCCTTTTTATAGTGTAGGATCAGTAGACAAAGCACTAAATACAAATTACAATCCATAAAGAAGAGAAAGGGAAGAGTTTGTAACATCTTTGGAATTCAGATCGGACGCACGGATCATGCTAGACAGGCGCACAGATCGTGCTCAATGAAATCAACTTGGAATTCAAAACGGCACAAGACGCACGGATCGTGCTTAGTGGGCGCACGGATCGTGCGCTATGAAACTCTTAAACTTCTGTTTTGCGAATGGTCTGCACGGGCCGTGCTTGTGGGCGCACGGATCGTGTGCCTCATTTTCTTTATTTTTCTTCCTTCTTGCGAACGTAGCGCACGGACCGTGCAGTATCACGCACGAATCAAGTGTTTGCTTTTGTCTTTCAGCGTTAAATTACTTGCTTATTCTCCCCATCCTGTTGTCTTATGATCCTTTCTCTTTGAATACCAAAATTCCTCATTTGCTTCAGAATTAACCCTGAGAATAAAAACTAACAATAGGTAGTAAAATAGGTCTATAATCGAACTAAATTGTCAAACAACTTACTTAAAATAAACACTAAAATCATACAAAATTAGGACTTATCAAACTCCCCCATGCTTGAGTCTTTGCTTGTCCTCAAGCAAGAGCAACTAAAAGTGGCAGCAAAGATTTTTATAGAAGCATGTTCTGTTTATTTTTCAAGGACTTTGTTCTCAGGGTACACTTCTCACAACCCTTTGTGCCCTTCATGAATTTTTTCAAGCCCACAGCCTATTCAAAGTGAGTGTGTGCACTCATAGGTCCGGTCTAGTTACCAAAATAGACACAAAAACTCGCTTTGCTTTGTTTAAAAATGGTCTTCCTAGATTGTGCTTCACTTGGTTACAAAGAGAAAAATAGATTTGACTTTTGTTTCTTGGGGTTTATTTATACCAACAATTGGCGGTCAGGGCATATTTGAAATTTTTCAGCCGCTGTGCTTTTTGCTCCTTGGGATTTACTACTCAGCAACAGCAGCCTAGTATATATGTATTACCCTGACCACCAAAAATTTTCACTTTATTACCCCCCAATTTGTTTCATTTTCTATTCCGCTTTGTTATATCAAGTTTGGCACAATTGGTTGACTATTCCAACTTAGTTTGGGCTAACTTTTGAGCTACCCGGCTCCCTTTCAAGACCTAGAGCTTAAAGTGTAAGAACAGTTATGGGCTTAGAAAACAATTCAGGCAAAAAGTTAAGTTTACATGCATAAATTCATCATAAAATTCAGTCATTTTTCCTCTTTTTAATACAACTACTGATAATTGCTGCACTATTACATTGAACTCACAAGGAAAAACAGCAGTAACACAAAACATGGGAGGGAAATCTAGTCTTAACAGAACAAAGAAAAGAAAAGAAAAATAACAGAAAAACAAATTCAAAAAGGTAAAGTACCAACTCTCCATGCTTGGACGAGACATTATCCTCAATGATTTGACAATAAAAATAGCATGCAAGGGTAAGGAAAAGCTCACATGATTTACTGCTGACCAGGCGGAGGAGCCTGATGAATGCTGAAGTGCTGCATCATAGAGCGAAGCATATCTGACATGTGCTCCATTTGTTGACTATGAAGCAATTGGTCCTCCCTTATTAGTTGCAGCTCTGCTCCCTGCCTTTGCTGCTCGCTTTCGATTCTGCCACACCATGCTTCCAGATTAAAATTTTGGTCATTTTGAACATTTTGCCCAGCTATCTCTTCCTCCACCTCTTGGACTGGCACCTCTTGAGGTATATCACCTGCAGCATCAAGATACAACCAGTTTTCTGGGTTTCTTGTGTCTGTCATTACCGGGTTTGGTAGCAGGATTGACTTTTGCTTGTCGACCAGTAAGTGAAACCTTGTTCTTGCTTTATTTGTAGCCCTGACTAGGAACATGCTCTCGCATATATCCTTGTCAATGCTCATATTACCGTCCATAACATCTTGATAAATTAACCTGTCAGCCAGCCCCAATTTTTGAGTAATATAGGTTACCATCCCCCCAATCACAATATCACCTTGGGGAAGTTCAGCAATATGAATCAAATTTCTGGTGATATAGTGAAGGGTGTTAACCTGCACTTGATGGATCATTGCCCATAACAGAAAAAGTTCTCTAGTTCTAATTCCACCCATCTCACCCCGGCCAAAAACAGTGCAAGCCATTATCCTACAAATGTACCAGAAGACCGGGTTATGAACTGAGCTTGCTTTAGCAGTCCTTGCCTCATAGTGACCCATTCCAGTAATCTGGGTCCAAAAGGTGGGAGGATTATACCCTGCTGGCCTGACAGCTGGGTCTCTTGAGTCATGAATCACCCCACATTAGGAAATCCCAATTTTTCGCCAAATGCATCCAATGACATTTCAAAATCTTCATTAAACAGTCTAAAGGACAGCCTATCATCAGTTTGGTATAGTGAACTTAAAAATTTACGAGTCAGCCCTTCATAAGTGGCCCTTTGTGGCCTCAAAAAAACTATCCAGCCCAGATTATTCAATAGCATTATGACATTGTCTTCTATCCCTAGGGTGTTAAGAGTAAGAATAAATGGGGATACCTTGTGGGGACGACCTTTCTATTGTCAAGCAATCCATACCTTTCCCGTTGAGCTTTGTCCTTGAAAATAATCCCGCATGGGTTGCTTGAACTAGTACCACTCCTTTTTCGCGCTTTCCCGGTATACGTACCAGCAACATCGGTGACTCTTTCCTTTTTAGAAGCCATTTTCGATTTCCTCAAAATTGGGGTTTTTGGTGATGGAAAGAATTTGGGGTTTTTGGGTTATAGAAGGTGAATGGAGTGTTTTTGGTGGTGGGTTTTGTGTATGGGGTGTGTTGCACCCGAAAAAGTCCCCGAGGGAGAACTTTCCTCGTTTACAACTTTTCTAAAATCAATGAAGCCGCCACCAATATTTATTAAGAAAAATATTAGGAAAACCTTTTTTGGAAAGCGATTGGTCTTGCGAAACTAGAGAATAGGGTTCGGGAGTCGGTTACGCGTGGGGAAGGTGTTAGCACCCCACACGTCCCCTCTACTGAGAGGGAACCTTTAATTAAATGTGTGGTTTTACTGTGTTGACTTGAAAATACTTAATTTTGCCTCTCTACTTCTTATTGAAAAATTCTTAATGAAAGTCTTTATTTATTATGAAAAAAAAGGGGGGAAAAATGGGTTTTTAGAAAAAAAAAACGCTTGACGGGACATGGCCCGCTCCTACGTATCTCCCGGTGCGATGGAGAACTCAAAGCTACGTAGTTCTTCTTTGTCTTTTTCTGAAAGGTTTTTGTCTTTTATCTTTTGGTGAGTTTTCGCAATAGGACGAGCATTAGCGAGTGATTAAACTAACAAAGGCTATGGGTAATCACTGCTAAATACTCAAAAGAGTTGTTACCTCTAGTCAGACGAACAAAGGCTCTAATTGACTATTAGTAACAACTTGCTTTTATTATATTTTCGAAAAAGGTTTTCGAAGTAGGACGAGCATTAGCGAATGATTAAACTAACAAAGGTTATGGGTAATCATCGCTAAGTACTCATGTGAAATTGAAGAACGTTCATAGAGATCAAACTAACAAAGGTTATGGGTGACCTCCACTACTTGCTCATTTTTGTTTATTGATAATGCTTTGAAAATTAATTGGTTTGGAAAAGAGTTTTAGAAAATAGGTAAATCATTTTCAATCGAATTCTTTGTCCAAAACCAAATGCAAAATGAATGAATGAAGCTCAAACATACTCAACAATCAAGCGGTCATAAACATGTAGATCACTAACTAAGATTAAGCATGCCAAGATAATCAAAGAATTCAATTGTCAAAGATGAAAGACAAAATTCTCAAAACAATTGTGTTTGTGTGTGAAGGGGAATTGCTACACAAGTTGGAAGCAATCTCAAGAGGGGCACATATGCCTCTATGCTACACATGTTGGTAGTCTTATAAGGGCACATGATTGTGTAAAAGGGTTTGTGCACAATTAAGTCAAGACATTCAAATGGCATCAAGAACAAAGGAATACAATTGATCATAGGCATAGAGTATTCTAGGTTAGGTGAATGAACATGTGAGCAATGAGGCATGATTAGGCAAGCATGTGAATGCATGAGCATACAAGAATGAATGTATGAATGAGTAGACAAGAGGATGCATGAGAGTGTCGCATAAAATAGGGATGAATGAAGATGCATGAGGGTGAAAATGTTTTGGTAAAAGGTTTAGGTAAGAAAGTGGTAAAATGTTTTTGGGTTTTGGTGTTTTGGAAATGAGATGAAATGTTTTTGGTCTTGAAAGTGGTAAAAGTATTTTGGGGTTTATTTTATAAAGTTGAAATAGTTTGAAATGCAAGTGAGAAAATGTTTTGGGGTTTTTATGCAAAGATGCAAGTGGTAAAATGTTTTGAATGAAGGTAAAAATGTTTTATGAGATGAGATGAAAATGTTTTGGTAGAAACTAAGTGAAATGGTAAAAACCAAAGTGGTAAAATGTTTTTATGTTTTTTGGTAAAAAGTTAATGAAGTGGTAAAGTAAAATGGTAAAAAGTGAACAAACACAATTTCACAACTTGCATTTACTCAAACACAATCAAAATGACAATTTCCAAGCAATCAAAAGGGCAAAAACCCTAGTCATGGCCGAATGCAATTGTGCATTGAATCATCAACTTATTTCATGCAAATCTTGACAACACATAGAACAAAACAAGGTAAAACCTAATCTATCATGCATATTCCTAAGGTAAAACCTCAATTAACTCATGCTTTTATTCACACTAAATCAAAGATTGCAAAAGAGGAGTATGAACCCTAATTCTTGATGTTAAAACCTAGGAACATACATGCCCTAAATCAACCATTATTCATCCCCAAATCATGAAATAAACAAGAACACACAATAACTCTAAAAATGAGCTCATGGCCGAATGTCAATCAAGCATGAAATAGGTTTCTTATTTTGTGAAAACTATGCAAACAAGAGTGAATATGCAAGGAAATATGAGAAAACACAAGAACAACTCCTTCAAAGCCAAGGAGCCACCTCAAACACCCAAGCCTCCCTAAGTGCTTGTCAATAGTGTTTGAGATGGCTCCTCAAAGCAACAACAACAATATATGAAGGAGTTGAGATGAAGAGAAGAGAGATTATGCGAAAATGAAGAAAATGCAAGAGTTTTGAAGTTTTACTTCAAATCCAAGCTAGGAAATGCAATGAGATGAAGAAAATAGAACAAAAATCAACAAGAGCCTCAAAGGAACTTCAATTCCAACCCACAAAACTTGATGAAAATCTTCCTTGATGATGATGTTTGAACTTGAATGGAAAGTGGAGAAGATATGTGAAAGAGGGATGAGAATGAAGTGAGATGGTGGTGTTTGGGTGAAGAAAAAATCAAAAATGGATGAAGGAGGAGGGTGTGATGGCCACGGTTTTGGAGAGTGAAGGGGGAGGTTTTTTGGTGTGCTAGGGTGAAAATGAGAGGCAAAAGATGCTCATGTGTGGAAATGAGAGACTATTTATAGAGTTGTTTTAGGTCTAGGGGTAATTGGGTCATTGTTCTTTACTAGGTTCTCTAGGATTGGGTTTTAAATTTGAATGAAGGGCTAGGATTAGAGATCACTTGGATTGTGGGTAGTGAGAAAACACAAATGAGGGAGTGAATGGGTGTGATATGCGCATATGAGAGGGAGGGAGAGCTTGTGTGAAAAACTTGTCCTATTTTGGGAATGGAGGCTCATATGTGATGTGAGGTAAAAATAGGGTTAAGGGTATAATTGAGATGGAATGTTACCAAAGAAGTAATTTTATATTTTCTTGTGAAGAGGTGATTGTGAGTGGGTGGGGTAATTTACAAAAGAGGGCATAAATCTATGTGGGAGTGAGTGATGGTCACCAAAAGGGAAAAGTTAAGGATAGTACAAAGCATATTCTTAAGGAATAAGGAATAGAAGAGTGTGGAAGAAATTGTGGAGAGAGAGAGAGGGAATTTCGAAATTGTGGGGGGGAGAGAGAGAGAGAGAATTTCGAAATTGTGGGGAGAGACAGAGAGAGAGAGGAAAAAAACTTGTTTTTGGTCTTTTGTCTTATTGAGGACACTTCCTTCTTTTTGAGTTTTTGAATTTTGGGCATGGAAGTGAAGGTGCACCTATTAAAAAGTGTCACATATTTTTGAGCACCATAAAATATTTCCTCTAATTATTCTAGGCAATAAAAACTGTCATTTAGTAATTGGGGAATATTTAATGGTCTTTTTTGGGTTTTTTATGCACTAAAAATGGGGAAAATGCATTTTTAATTATTTTGGACTAGGACTTTCTTTCCAAAAATTATACAAAAATTACCCTTGGTAGAGTAACATGTATGCCACGTCCTTGACCTGGTCTTGGTCCAAAAATAATTAATTCGCTTTTATTTAAACACCCAAAAATGCAAAAATATGCACTATTTTATTTCCTAAAATTCCTAAAAATTAAGAAAAATGTTTTTGGGTGCCAAAAATTAATAATGATCAATAAATGGCCTTTTTTTGATGAATATACAGACACGTGCCAAATGACGAGGGCACAGGGCAGCTCACGCAGTTACTACTGGCGCGCGCGCGTAATTCAAATAAAAATGCGAAATAGGGGACGAACACACATAAATGCACCAATCCACTATTTTCCACACATTATGAATTACCTTATTGCTTCTATTTTTCTGAAAAATGTCTTTTGACTTGGGCGGACAAAATTGGGGTATTACAGGGTGGTATTTTGATGATTGAGTGGTGTTTTGAGGGTGTTTATGGAGGTTTTGGGTTATGGGTATGGTGGGTTACGAATTTGGGGATTTTATGGACAGTGGTTGTATGGTGATTTTGATGGTTGGGTTTTGTAGAGGGGGTTGTGGGTAGTTGATTTTGGGTAGTTTTTATGGAGGTTTGATGTTGTTTGATTATATTTGAAGGTTGGGAAGGTATGGGTATGGTAGGTTTTGGGTAGAAGAAGAGGTGAGGAAGAAGATGGGTTGAAAGTGAGAGAAATTCGTGACTTACTTGGTGATTTGTGAGGTACGGATGGGCATCAGGTCGCACACGGATCGTGCTTGGTCCACGCACGGTTCGTGCTCAACATTCGCAAGGGAGAGATGCTTCCTTTTAATTCACGCACAGATCGTGCTTCACCTACGCACGGATCGTGCCTGAGCTTTGGTGACCGGTTATTTTCAAATTCTTCCAGTACGCACGGATCGTGCCATGTCGCGCACGGATCGTGCGTCTCTTTCGGACAAGGACCACCAAAAGTATTCTTAGCTACGCACGGATCGTGCCATGAAGCGCACGGATCGTGCGCTTTCTTCAGCATTCAAAACTCATTTTCTTGTATCAAACACCCGGATCAGACACCCTTTTTACATGAATTTCCTGAAAAACAAAAAAAACAAAAAAAACACATTAACCCGTGGGTTGCCTCCCACGCAGGGCTCTTTTAACGTCACTAGCTTGACCCAGACCTTTTTCTTTAATTGGGATTTTGTAGAACCAAAGTGGTTCCACTTTCAATCTCATCACCAATCAAATAAGTTTTCAACCTTTGTCCGTTTACTTTGAACGGACCGGTCTTTTCACTCCATATATCAACAGCTCCGAAAGGGTATACCTCACGGACTTAAAATGGACCAGACCATTTTGACCTTAATTTCCCTGGAAAAAGTTTCAGCCTTGAGTTGAAGAGCAATACAAGATCGCCTTCTCTGAGTTCTCTTCGGACGATACGCTTATCATGCCATTTCTTTGTTCTTTCTTTGTAAATTCGGGAATTTTCATAAGCGTCCATCCTCAGTTCTTCCAACTCATTTAACTGAAGTTTTCTTTTATCACCTGCTAACTTTGTATCCAAGTTGAGAGTTTTTATTGCCCAATAAGCCTTGTGCTCTAGCTCAACCGGAAGATGACAAGACTTCCCATAAATCAATTTAAAAGGGGTCATCCCAATAGGAGTCTTCTATGCTGTCCGATAAGCCCAGAGAGCATCATCAAGCTTAATTGACCAATCTTTTCTAGAAGGAGAGACCATTTTTTCTAAAATACTTTTCATCTCTCTATTGGAGACCTCAACTTGGCCACTAGTTTGGGGGTGGTAAGGTGTTGCAATTTTGTGCTTCACCCCAAACTTTTGTAAGAGCTTTTCAAAATGTTTAGAGATAAAATGAGATCCTCCATCACTAATTACTACTCTTGGTACTCCAAATCTTGGAAAAATGATTTTCTTGAAAAGCTTGATTACGACTTGTGTATCATTTGTTGGAGAAGCAATGGCTTCAATCCACTTTGAAACATAGTCAACTGCGACTAGAATGTATTGATTTCCAAAAGAAGACGGAAATGGCCCCATGAAGTCAATTCCCCAGACGTCGAAAATTTCAACCTCTAGAATACTGTTCAGAGGCATTTCGTTTCTTCTGGAAATACTCTCAGTGCGTTGACATTGTTGCATTTAGAAACAAAATGATGCACATCTTTAAAGAGTAATGGCCAGAAAAAACCAAATTGAGGAATTTTGAAAGTAGTCTTTTTAGAACTGGCATGGCCACCATAAGAATAAGAATGAGAATGAACAAGAATGTTACTTGCCTCTTCTTATGGGATGCATCTTCTGAAAACACCATCTGCCCCCCTCTTGAAAAGGAGAGGTTCATCCCAATAGTACTGTTTTACATCAGAGAGGAATTTCTTCCTCTGTTGGTAGGTCTGGTCTGTAACGCCCTAAAATAATTTAATTTATTAATTAAATTAAGTTATTGGAGGGATTACAATATTTGTTTAAGGAGAATAATTTAAGTATAATTGTTTTATTGTAGGAGGTGAAAAGAATTAAAAAGGTGGTGTAAAAATGGGCCCAAGCCACTTAAGTGACCCAAGCCCATTCCAATTATCCTAAAACCTAAGAATTATGGTCATTCCACCAAAGAAAGAGATTCAGCGCAAACTGAGAGTGAGAGGAGAAGTGGAATTTGCGACTTCCAGCAAGAAGAGTTTTAATTCATATTGGCTTAGGTAAGCCTTCATTGATCCTTTCTCTTCCAATTATTTTCCTCTTCCATGTGGTGATCTAAAACCCTTCCTTGTTCCATGTTGCGATTTTTTTTCCCCTTGAATTTGTGCTGGATGCGAAGTGGTTAGAAGAGGAGGAAGGGGGCTGCTGCGAATTTTTTGGTGACCTTGGCTCGTCGTGTCGCGGGGTTTTGCACGTGACGCATTCATCGTTGTTTTGGGGCATATAAAATTCGAGGTAAGGGTGAGCGTTTTCAATTTAATATAATTGAGTATATAGAGGGTTTGTGGGTTTGTGTTAGTGATTGAATTAGAAAACTTATAGGTGAAGATGAATGGTGGATTGAATTTATTATGTTGATATGCGAATTGCATTATGATGTGAGGAGATGAATTGTTGCTGTTAGTCAGAATTTTTTTGGTGCTGTTGCTGTCAATTATGTGTTGCTGTTGCTGTATTTTAATTATGCTGTTTGCTGTCAATTATGTATTGCTGTTGCAGAATTTTTGTTGGTGCTGTTGCTGTCAATTATGTATTGCTGTTGCTGTATTTTAATTATGCTGTTTGCTGTCAATTATATATTGCTGTTGCTGTATTTTAATTATGCTGTTTGCTGTCAATAAAATGTTGCTGTTTTTACCAATAAATTGTTGCTGTCATGTTGCTGTTTTCACAATAAAATGTTGCTGTTTTTACCAATAAAATACTGCTGTGTTGCAATTTAAAGTTGCTGTTTTGATGCTGTTTCAGCCATAGAATGCTACTGTTTTTGCGAATTAAATGGCCACTGTTTCAGTTTTGATTTGATGTAAAATTGTTACTGTTTGTGCGAATTAAATGGCCACTGTTTCAGTTTTGATTTGATGTAAAATTGTTACTGTTTTTGCGAATTAAATGGCCACTGTTTCAGTTTTGATTTGATGAAAAATTGCTACTGTTTTTGCGAAATAAATGGCCACTGTTTCAGTTTTGATTTGATGTAAAATTTCTACTGTTTTTGCACAATAATGGCCACTATTTTCAGTTTTGATTTGATGTCAAAGTGCTACTGCTTTTGCGCATAAATGGCCACTGTTTTTCAGTTTCGACTTGTTGCGTTTATTAATCGAATTTCTGTACCTTGTAAAAGAGAAGAGCGTGTAAATGTGACTTTGATACTATACTATTTTTCCGGTTAAAAATATGAGGTTTTCTTCCACTTGGAAAATGAGATGTTCTTCCCAAATTTAATTGTGGCGTTTCCTAAGTATGAAAGTGAAATGTTTATTCCATAATTTTAAAGATGTTGTTACATTATTTTTGAATGTGATTGTTTATGAAGAGTGGTGATATTAATATGGTGACTATGATGAATACACTCTATGAGTGTCTTATGGTGGTGATGATGAGTACTCCGGGTGAGCAAATTTTGGTGATTGCACATGTGTCCATAGTGTCTCATAGCATGTGCATCTTATGACGAATAGGCTTCGGCCTCTTAGTGACGGTGTGCCCATAGTGGCTTATTTATGACGAGAAAACAGTGACGGTGTGCCCATAGTGGCTTATTATGACGAGTATGGTACCATCATGCATATGCCCAGGTGTGGGTTGCATTTGCATGCGCATACATTTTTTTTTATGACGGGTGATATGAATTGTGAGTTATGGTGTTGTGTGTAATGACGGTGAAGCGATAATAATGATGATGATTGCATGATAGTTGCTCATATTACTCTACTGTATGCTTAATTACATTTTGTTGAAAATTCTCACCCCTTCTGCTTGGAATGTTGCTCTATTGTGGCAACGCTGCAGGTGATTCCGATTGAAGGACATGCTGCCTTCCTTTACAGCTGTTGAGATGTTTTGAGTCGCTCTCTGATATTGTAACACCTAGGGGGCGGGGTTGAAGTTGATTACTTATTTAATTAACTGTTTTAATAATTCTATTGATGTTTGAGACGTGTTTGAGCGATTTTGGTGTGTTATTGCTATTTCCGCTGTGATGAGATATTTTTGAAGTTCGACTTTTGTGACGAATGCGTTTTTACACAAATGTTAATGGCGTAGTCGATGAGTTTTATCAATGAAGATGTGACATTTCTTTTCTACAAATTAAATTATTATTTTTGAAAACGAAAGTACTCTGATAATGACGTACAAATTAAAGGGGTAGAAACGGGGTGTTACATGGTCCGTAGGCAGTACTCCAGCTGCAAGATAGTTCACAAAATCTGCATACCACGGTGCTTCAGTTTGTACTAATGAGAATACCTGATCATCCGAAAAGGAATCATCAAGCGGTAGTTCATTCTCATTGTTCTCTTGCAACCTTGACAAGTGATCAACCACAACATTTTCTGTACCTTTTTTATCTCTTATCTCCAAGTTAAATTCCTGGAGGAGCAAAATCCATCGGATCAACCTCGGCTTAGCATCTTTTTTGTTCAACAAATATTTTATTGCCGAGTTATCCGTATAGATGATGATTTTGGCCCCCACCAAGTATGACCTGAATTTATCTATGGCAAAGACCACTGCCAATAGGTCTTTTTCTGTTGTGGCATAATTCACTTGGGCATCATCCAAGGTTCTACTAGCATAGTAGATAGCATGCATCTTCTTATCCTTCTTTTGACCCAGGACTGCCCCAATCGCATAGTCACTTGCATCACACATTATCTCGAATGGAAGATTCCAATCCGGTGATTGCATGATTGGGGCAGTGGTCAAAGCTTGTTTTAACCTGCAAAATGCTTCATGACAAAGATCATTAAAAACAAAAGCTGCATCCTTAAGGAGAAAGCTTGTCATTGGTTTAGTAATCTTGGAAAAATCTTTTATAATTCGGCGGTAAAAACCCGCATGACCCAAGAAACTTCTTACCTCTTTGACCGAGGTAGGAGGTGACATTTTTTCAATGATTTCAATTTTAGCCTTGTCAACCTCAATACCTCGATCAGAAACCAAATGCCCAAGTACAATACCTCCCCTTTCCATAAAGCGACATTTTTCCCAGTTCAAAACAAGATTTACCTTTTCACACCTTTCAAGAACTTTTTCAAGGTTAGCCAAACAGTTATCAAAACTCTATCCATGTACCGAGAAATCGTCCATAAAAACTTCCATTAGATTTTCAACAAAATCCGAAAAGATGGACATCATACAGTGTTGAAAAGTAGCAGGAGCATTACACAGACCAAAAGGCATCCTTCTATAAGCATAAGTGCCATAAGGACAGGTAAAAGTTGTTTTTTCTTGGTCGCTAGGATGAATGGGTATTTGAAAAAATCCGGAATACCCATTCAAATAGCAGAAGTGTGAATGCTTTGCTAACCTTTCTAGCATTTGATCAATAAAAGGGAGGGGAAAGTGATCTTTACGGGTTGCTTTATTAAGCTTCCTATAATCGATACACATTCTCCATCCCGTGACAGTCCTAGTAGCAATGGATTCATTTTTCTCATTTTTTATAACTGTAAGGCCTCCCTTTTTAGGTACTACTTGAACAGGACTAACCCATTTGCTGTCTGAAATTGGATATATAACCCCAGCATCAAGAAGCTTAAGTACTTCTTTTTTCACAACTTCCTTCATGTTAGGATTCAATCTCCTTTGATGCTCAATGGAGGGTTTATAGTCCTCTTCAAGTAGTATCCTATGCATACATAATGAGGGATTTATTCCCTTAATATCCTCAATAGTATATCCTATAGCTTTCGGGTATTTCTTGAGAATATTAAGTAATTTCTTTGTTTCCACCTCATTTAAGTTTGCATTGACAAAAACAGGAAAAGTAGAATTTAGGTCCAGAAATTCATACCTTAGAGATGTAGGTAGATGCTTTAGTTCCACCTTTGGAGCTCCTTTTGGAAGATGATCAGATTTCTCCTCAACCAAGTCTTCAATGCCCAAGCCTTTTATAGGAGGATTTTCGTCCAGCAATTTGGCATAGGCTTGGGCTTCTTCAGCCATTTCATTATTTGTGCTGCCTGTTAGGCATGTTTCTAAACCATCGTGTGAAGATGTAGCTAAAGAGCAGTCTTCCACACAATGGTCAACAATATCAACTCTACAACAAGACTCCTTAATGGAAGGACTTTTCATAAGATTAGCAAACTCAAACTCTATCTTTTCTTCACCCACATTGAATGCCAACTTACCATTTTTGACATCTATTATAGCCCCTGCAGTGGCAAGAAAAGGTCTTCCCAAAAAAATTGGAACTTGGGAATCCTCCTCTATCTCCATCACAACAAAATCATACGGTATAAAAATTTGTCCTACCTTAATAGGAACATCCTGTAAAATTCCGGTTGGATATTTAATGGAGCGGTCAGCCAACTGTATAGTCATTTTGGTGGGTTTTAACTCTCCTAGGCCTAGCCTCTTAAAAAGGGATAATGGCATTAAACTCACACTAGCTCCTAAATGGCTTTGTTTATGGTTTCACTTCCTATCACACATGGTATAGAAAAACTTCAGAGTCTTTTAGCTTTGGTGGTGTAACACCCCTTTTCTAATAACCTTACTATTTAATAAAAATCAGAGTTTCTTTTTTTTTTTTTTTGAAAATAACTCAAGCGAGTGCTACACTTACTCCATTAAATCAACCACTTCACTTTTCATAGTTCGGTTAAAACCACAAGATTACATAGCACCATAAAAAAAACGTTTAGTTCACATCAACTAAATTCAGTCACTACCAGCAGCGGAATAATAATAAGTTCGAAAAACAAAACCAATACATCACCAATAACAGTCCAATAGTATAAAGAAAATAATGCATAAACTTATGTAACACCCCATTCTACCCGGCTATTTATCATAGAGATCAGAGTTTCAAAATTTCATTTCAATGGAATGCTACACATAATTTTAATCTAACAACAGTCAAATCAGTATAAGCCTTCATTACACCTTTATAATACGCAACACCATTAAATAATTTAGGGTACTCATGACTTCACCAATAAAATCCACACATTATAATTTAGATGTCTCGCAGCGGAAAAATAACGTAATCTCGAAGGCGCCGAACCACAGCCTCCTCAAAATCATTAAATCAATGCATATAAAAATTCAACAGCAAATGAATAACACTAGAATCCTAAGCCCACCCCCTAGGTGTCACGTATCAGAGTAGACCGACTCGGGAGTGAAAGGAGTAAGCCTTCACCAGGACTACCTGTGGTAAACAACAACAGAAGGGTGAGTCTCGAACCATATAATAAAGACTATAATAAGAAGTATATTTCATCATAGTATCGCACTCATACAGTCACACAGTAGCATAGTTCATACAATCAGCAACTCACATGCTTATCATGAGGATGTATGCAATATAGTTATGCATGTGGTACCATTTTCCCAGACCGCAGTCTTATCATCATAATATCAACTCAGACCGCAGCCTTATCATTTCAATTTAGAACTCAGACCGCAGCCTTATCATCATAATATAAAACTCAGACCGCAGCCTTATGTATGCATGAGACTCCATGACAAAAACCACAATCATAACTCTTAACAACACGGTCCATACATCCTATATCACATCTTTATTAATCTTAGTTGTAGCCCCCATGGCCTCATCATCAATCAACTCATTCATTTTCTCATCTCAATCACGTCTCTAGGATTAGGCTAGCACTTAGGGACCAATCGGTCACTTTTGGGACCGAAACCAAAACACAAAGCACGGGCGCACCACTTGGCGCCCTGGGCGGCCACACTTTGGCGCCCAACACAACACGCACGCGCACAAACATAGTAGGCCACCTGAAAAATTAAAACCGCTCTAGCCAAAATGTTCAAAATGGGATTTGGTCACGTGGATACAAAATTTGGCTCGGGAAAATATGCTCAGAAATCGTTTTGCACACAAGGCCCCCTTTACACAAGATAAAACGATGCCCAATAGGACCATTTCAAAACAACACATGCAAACCTGGAAATTCTTTAGCCAAAGTGCTTAAAATACAATTTGGTCAGGTGAATACAAAGTTTGGCTCGGGAAAATATGCTCAGAAATTGATTTGCACACAACGCCCCCTTTACACAAGCTAAAACGATGCCCAAATAGGACCATTTCAAAACGACAAGTGCAAATCTGGAAATTCTTTAGCCAAAGTGTTTTAAATACAATTTGGTCAGGTGAATACAAAATTTGGCTCGGGAAAATATGTTCAGAAATTGATTTGCACACAAGCCCCCTTTTCACAAGCTAAAACGATGCCCAAATAGGACCATTTCAAAACAACAAGTGCAAATCAGGAAATTCTTTAGCCAAAGTGTTTTAAATACAATTTGGTCAGGTGAATACAAAATTTGGCTGGGAAAATATGTTCAGAAATTGATTTGCACACAAGCCCCCTTTTCACAAGCTAAAACGATGCCCAAATAGGACCATTTCAAAACAACAAGTGCAAATCTGGAAATTCTTTAGCCAAAGTGTTTTAAATACAATTTGGTCAGGTGAATACAAAATTTGGCTAGGGAAAATATGTTCAGAACTCACAGCTCACTCCTAGGCACCACAAACATAGTCAAAACAACGCCCTCTAGGACAATTTCAAAACAATGCGTGAACAACTGAAAATTCTTTAGCCAAAATGTTTTAAATACAATTTGGTCTGGTGAATACAAAATTTGGCTAGGGAAAATATGTTCAGAAACTGAGTTTTATCCAAAAACATGTTTTGTGCCGCTTGCCTAAGCACAGGCAGCAACCTGGCGCCACCCCAGGCGCCACAGGGCAGCAACATGGGCGCCCTGAACAGACCACACACGCACCCAGCAACAGAACAGCGCCCAGTGCGCCATTTTCCCCCCAGCAACTTGGCGCCCAGGCGCCCCAACACAAGCTAAAACATCAAATTCTCAATTTATTTTCCAAATCAAATCACCACAACAATCACAAAATACATTATGCTCATACCAACAACATTCAATCTCACATTTATACATTAAGAACACAACAAGGCATAAAATCAATACATGAAATCTAAACCTTAGCATAGGGAATCGAATTAATCACACCAATTATCAATTTCAACCAATCTAAACAATCTAACAATTAACAAATAATATCAAGTGGGATCCTATGGTCTACATACAACCTATTATATTCTCTATTATAGAGTGAGACTCCCCTAACCTTGATTATGACGAAACTAGAGCTCTTTCCACCGAAGCACCGACAAATCACCGCAACAAGGAATCTTCTCCTTCTTCTTCCCTTTCTCACAATCACGCCCTTTCTCTCTCTCTTGGACCATGCACGTTGCCGACATAAGAAGCAACATAAAAGCAGTAGGGTGAGTCTCTTTTCATAATTAATAACATACGGAAATAAGTACTGCATAGGAAAAGGTAACTAGGCACACCGATTCACAACAATGGCAACAATCACATCAACATTACATTTCCAAGCTGCACTACACAATATATGGTTATGCATGAAATGCAACCCAAACTCCACGGGCACATGCATGTCGGATCTGTCACCAAATACAAATAGGCCGTAGCCTCTGCTCACCAAAATAAAATTAGGCCGAAGCCTCTGCTCACCAATAATGCACATGTTTCCTGAGATGCTATGGAAATGCTTCACAACACACCACACAACTCATCAATTCACCATTTAATTCAACTCACCATTTTATTCATATTCTCACCATTGTATTAATCAGCTCACCAATTAAAATTAGGCCGAAGCCTCTGCTCACCAATCACACCATAATACACCCACCAATTCAACCCACCACTCACACCAACACCAATTTCAATTAGGCCAATTTATGATTTGACACGACATAGGGAAAGTGGATAAAAATTGCCATTTAGACACTTGAACACCTCAGCCCAGAAACACCAGTAAAATAATCCATTTTTGCATAAAATTAGAACATTTGGATAGACACTGAAATTAGCTTTGAAACGCATTTTGAACCGTTAAATTTGGATAACCGAGTCAAAAGTTACATTAAAAACAAAACCGGAAAAATACTTAGACATTCTGGAAACTGGCGCCCAGGCGCTGGGCGCCTAGGAGCAACACGGGACTTGGCGCATAGGCGCTTGGCGCCCAGGAACAGCAACACGCGCATAGGCGCTGGCGCCCAGGAACAGCAACACGCGCACAGGCGCTGGCGCCCAGGGGAACACGGCGCCCAGGCACTAGGCGCCTAAGGCCAACACGCAAGAAAACTCATTTTACTTCGAAATTGATTTTGTACGAGCCAAATACTCAGAATATGAGAACCCAACAAAATTTTTGGCAAAAAGTGACATGTAACACCCTAAAATAATTTAATTAAGTAATTGATTAAATTATTTAAAGTGTTGCACTAATTTTTTATTTATTATATTATAATACAGTATTTTATTTAACTGAAGGGGATGGCATTGGAAATACCGGAACTGCAAGTAATGGCCCAAGAAGCCCAAGCCCATTGGCTTAGGCGCTCCTTAGGCGCTAGGGGTCTAGGTTGCGCCCCAATTGTGCCAAAAGAGAGAAAGAAAAATCGAAAGAGAGGAGAAGAGAAAGAAAGTCGAAGTAGAGGAGAAGAGAAGGAAGAAGGCGACTTCAAGCTAAGGAGTTAGGGTTTCGTTCATCTTGATCCTAGGTAAGAATTCCTAGTCCCTTCTTATTCGATTTTCCTCCTCTTTCATGTGTTTAAGGTTTTCGGTTCCTAACCCCTTTCTATTGTTGATCATTCGTGATGGTCCAAAGGAGAGAGAGAAAGGACGCGATCGTGAGAGAGGAAAGAAGAAGGAGAGGATTCGTTGTTGCGGTGGTTGTCGGTGCTTCGGTGGAAAGAGCTCTAGTTTCGTCATAATCAAGGTTAGGGGAGTCTCACTCTATAATAGAGAGTATAATAGGTTGTATGTAGACCATAGGATCCCACTTGATATTATTTGTTAATTGTTTGATTGTTTAGATTGGTTGAAATTGATGAATGGTATGATTAAATCGATTCCCTATGCTAAGGTTAAGATTTCATATTTTGATTTTATGCCTTGTTGTGTTCTCAATGTATAAATGTGAGAGTGAATGTTGTTGGTATGAGCATAATGTATTTTGTGATTGTTGTTGTGATTTGATTTGGAAAATAAATTGAGAATTTGATGTTGGATTGTGTTGGGGCGCCTGGGCGCCAAGTTGCTGGGGGAAATTGGCGCACTGGGCGCTGTTCTGGTTGCTGGGTGCGTGTGTGTCTGTGCAGGGCGCCTATGTTGCTGCCCTGTGGCGCCTGGGGTGGCGCCAGGTTGCTGCCTGTGCTTAGGCAAGGCGCACAAATCATGTTTTTGGATAAAACTCAGTTTCTGAACATATTTTCCCAAGCCAAATTTTGTAATCACCTGACGAAATTCTATTTAAAACATTTTGGCTAAAGAATTTTCAGTTGTTCATGCACTGTTTTGAAATTGTCCTAGAGGGCGTTGTTTTGACTATGTTTGTGGTGCCTAGGGGTGAGCTGTGAGTTCTGAACATATTTTCCCTAGCCAAATTTTGTATTCACCTGACCAAATTGTATTTAAAACATTTTGGCTAAAGAATTTTCAGTTGTTCACGCACTGTTTTGAAACTGTCCTAGAGGGCGTTGTTTTGACTATGTTTGTGGTGCCTAGGGGTGAGCTGTGAGTTCTGAACATATTTTCCCTAGCCAAATTTTGTATTCACCTGACCAAACTGTATTTTAAGCACTTTGGCTAAAGAATTTCCAGATTTGCACTTGTGGTTTTGAAATGGTCCTATTGGGCATCGTTTTAGCTTGTGTAAAGGGGACCTTGTGTGCAAGTCAATTTCTGAGCATATTTTCCCAAGCCAAATTTTGTATTCACCTGACCAAATTGTATTTTAAGCACTTTGGCTAAAGAATTTCCAGATTTGCACTTGTGGTTTTGAAATGGTCCTATTGGGCATCGTTTTAGCTTGTGTAAAGGGGGCCTTGTGTGCAAATCAATTTCTGAGAATATTTTCCCGAGCCAAGTTTTGTATTCACCTGACCAAATTGTATTTTAAGCACTTTGGCTAAAGAATTTCCAGATATGCACTTGTGGTTTTGAAATGGTCCTATTGGGCATCGTTTTAGCTTGTGTAAAGGGGGCCTTGTGTGCAAATCAATTTCTGAGCATTTTTTCCCGAGCCAAATTTTGTATTCACCTGACCAAATTGTATTTTAAGCACTTTGGCTAAAGAATTTCCAGATTTGCACTTGTGGTTTTGAAATGGTCCTATTGGGCATCGTTTTAGCTTGTGTAATGGGGGCTTTGTGTGCAAATCAATTTCTGAGCATATTTTCCCAAGCCAAATTTTGTATTCACCTGACCAAATTGTATTTTAAGCACTTTGGCTAAAGAATTTCCAGATTTGCACTTGTTGTTTTGAAATGGTCCTATTGGGCATCGTTTTAGCTTGTGTAAAGGGGGCCTTGTGTGCAAATCAATTTCTGAGCATATTTTCCCGAGCCAAATTTTGTATTCACCTGACCAAACTGTATTTTAAGCACTTTGGCTAAAGAATTTCCAGATTTGCACTTGTGGTTTTGAAATGGTCCTATTGGGCATCGTTTTAGCTTGTGTAAAAGGGGCCTTGTGTGCAAATCAATTTCTGAGCATATTTTCCCGAGCCAAATTTTGTATTCACCTGACCAAATTGAATTTTAAGCACTGTGGCTAAAGAATTGAAATATCTGCACTTGTGGTTTTGAAATGGTCCTATTGGGCATCGTTTTAGCTTGTGTAAAGGGGGCCTTGTGTGCAAATCAATTTGTGAGCATTTTTTCCCGAGCCAAATTTTGTATTCACCTGACCAAATTGTATTTTAAGCACTTTGGCTAAAGAATTTCCAGATTTGCACTTGTGGTTTTGAAATGGTCCTATTGGGCATCGTTTTAGCTTGTGTAAAGGGGGCCTTGTGTGCAAATCAATTTCTGAGCATATTTTCCCGAGCCAAATTTTGTATTCACCTGACCAAATTGTATTTTAAGCACTTTGGCTAAAGAATTTACAGATTTGCACTTGTGGTTTTGAAATGGTCCTATTGGGCATCGTTTTAGCTTGTGTAAAGGGGGCCTTGTGTGCAAATCAATTTCTGAGCATTTTTTCCCGAGCCAAATTTTGTATTCACCTGACCAAATTGTATTTTAAGCACTTTGGCTAAAGAATTTCCAGATTTGCACTTGTGGTTTTGAAATGGTCCTATTGGGCATCGTTTTAGCTTGTGTAAGGGGGGCTTTGTGTGCAAATCAATTTCTGAGCATATTTTCCCGAGCCAAATTTTGTATTCACCTGACCAAATTGTATTTTAAGCACTTTGGCTAAAGAATTTCCAGATTTGCACTTGTTGTTTTGAAATGGTCCTATTGGGCATCGTTTTAGCTTGTGTAAAGGGGGCTTGTGTGCAAATCGATTTCTGAGCATATTTTCCCGAGCCAAATTTTGTATTCACATGACCAAATTCCATTTTGAACATTTTGGCTAGAGCGGTTTTAATTTTTCAGGTGGCCTACTATGTTTGTGCGCGTGTGTGTTGTGTTGGGCGCCAAGTGTGGCCGCCCAGGGCGCCAAGTGGTGCGCCCTTGCAGTGTGTTTTGTTTCGGTCCTAAAGGTGACAGATTTGGTCCCTAAGTGCTAGCCTAGTCCTAGAGACGTGATTGAGATGAGAAAATAAAATGAGTTGATTGATGATGAGGCCATGGGGGCTACAACTAAGATTAATAAAGAGGTGATATAGGATGTATGGACCGTGTTGTTAAGAATTGTGATTGTGGTTTTTCTCATGGAGTCTCATGCATACATAAGGCTGCGGTCTGAGTTTGATATTATGATGATAAGGCTGCGGTCTGAGTTCTATATTGAAATGATAAGGCTGCGGTCTGAGTTTGATATTATGATGATAAGGCTGCGGTTTGGGAAAATGGTACCACATGCATAACCGTATTGCATACATCCTCATAATAAGCATGTGAGTTGTTGATTGTATGAACTATGCTACTGTGTGACTGTATGAGTGCGATACTATGATGAAATATACTTCTTATTATAGTCTTTATTATATGGTTTGAGACTCACCCTTCTGTTGTTGTTTACCACAGGTAGTCCTGAGTGAGGGCTTACTCCTTTCACTCCCGAGTCGGTCTGCTCTGATACGTGACACCTAGGGGGTGGGCTTAGGATTCTAGTGTTATTCAATTGCTTTTGAATTTTTATATGCATTGATTTAATGATTTTGATGAGGCTGTTGTTCGGTATTTTGAGATTATGTTATTTTCCGCTGCGAGACATTCATTTCCTAGTGTGTGGATTTTATTGACGAATTATTGAGCATTCCAAATTATTTAAAGGTGTTGCGTATTATAAAGAGTTAATGAACGCTTATGCAGATTTGATCGTTGTTAGATTAAAGTTATGTGTAGCATTCCATTGAAATGAAATTTTGAAACTCTGATCCCTACAAATAATAGCGAGGTAGAATGGGGTGTTACATTAGTGGTATCAGAGCAAAAGTTCGGTCTGTCCGACCAAATGTGTCTGTCAGTCATATTGTGTATGACAATTAGGTTTTTTTAATTTAATTCTGAATTGTCGTTTATGCTGCAGTGTTAGGTTGATATGGCTAGAAGGGATGACGCTGCTTTGGCTGCTGCTCTGCAAGCCATAGCCCAAGCTGTTGGGAATCAACACAACGCTGCTGATATGAATGCCCGTAACCTGGCAACATTTCAGAGGGAAAACCCACCCACCTTCAAGGGTCGGTATGATCCCGATGGAGCCTTGTCGTGGTTGAATGAGATAGAGCGGATATTCCGTGTTATGGAGTGCACTGCTGCCCAGCAAGTGAAGTTTGGGACGCACATGCTGGCGGAAGAGGCTGACAAGTGGTGGTTAGGGATGCTGCATAGGTTGAACACTGCTGGTGAAGAGGTTACTTGGGAAGTCTTCACAAGGGAATTTAAAAGAAAGTATTACCCTGAAGACGTTCGAGCCAAGAAAGAGGTAGAATTCTTAGAATTGAAACAGGGAAATAAGACGGTGGCTGAGTATGCAGCCAGATTTGAAGAGCTGGCCCAATTTTGTCCTTACTACGCCAATGATGCTGATTCAGAGTTCTCCAAGTGTGTGAAATTTGAGAGTGGCCTGCGACCTGATATTAAGAAGGCAATTGGATATCATGAGATACGAGATTTTGCTAGACTAGTTGACAAGTGTAGGATTTATGAAGAGGACAGTTCTGCTGCCTACAAGATTGGGAAAGAGAAAAAGAATACTCAGTTTAGGGGAAAACCCTATGATGTGGCTGGAGGTAAGAATAAGTGGAAGGCAGGTGCTGGTAAAAGATCTTATGAGGGTAAGAAGCCCAGTGGGGGAGGTGCTCCCGCCGATATAGTGTGTTACACGTGTGGCAAGCCAGGTCACAAAAGCTTCGATTGCAAGACTGAAGTAATGTGTTACCGTTGTGGGAAGAAAGGTCATATGGCGTCTAACTGTGATCGTAAGGAATCAGTGTGTTTCAATTGTGGTGAAGCTGGTCACTTTAGTTCTAAGTGTACCAAACCAAAGAAAGAGAAGTCCAATGGAAGAGTTTTCGCGCTAGCAGGTTCAGAGGGGCCCAACGAGATTAGAGGTACTTGTTTTATTTATGGTTCCCCTTTAGTTGCTATAGTTGATACTGGTGCTACGCATTCTTTTATTGCTGCTGTTTGTGCTGAAAAGTTAAATTTAGTATTGTCTGCTATGAAGAGGGAAATGGTTATCGACACTCCAGCTAAGGGTTTGGTGACTACTTCTCTATTGTGTGCTAAGTGTCCTCTGTCAGTCTTCGGCAGAGATTTTCTGGTTGACCTTATATGTTTGCCTTTGGGAGGGTTGGATGTTATTCTTGGTATGGACTGGTTAGTGGATAACCATGTGCACATCAACTGTTTCAGCAAGTCTGTGAGTTTTCTTCCTCCTGAGGAGGAGAAGTCTGTTTTGTTGTCTGGGGATCAGCTGCATAAGGTAATGAAGGATGGTGGTCAACTATTTGCTTTGATGGCGTCTATGTCTGCTGAAAACCAAGCTATAGTTGAAGGGTTGCAGGTGGTGTGTGAGTTCCCTGAATTGTTCCCTGATGAGATTCCTAGTGTGCCACCAGAGAGGGAAATAGAGTTTGGGATTGACCTTGTGCCTGGTACTAGGCCTGTGTCCATGGCACCGTACTGGATGTCAGCTTTTGAGTTATCTGAGTTAAAGAAGCAGTTGGAAGAGTTACTTGAAAAGAAATTTGTGAGACCTAGTGTGTCGCCATGGGGAGCTCCGGTTTTGTTAGTAAAAAAGAAAGATGGGAGTATGCGCCTGTGTGTGGATTATAGACAGTTGAACAAGGTAACTATCAAAAATAAGTACCCTCTTCCGAGAATTGATGATCTGATGGACCAGCTGGTGGGTGCTAAGGTTTTTAGCAAAATTGATTTGAGGTCAGGGTATCATCAGATTAAGGTAAAAGACGAAGACGTCCAGAAGACAGCATTCCGAACGAGGTATGGACATTATGAGTACTCTGTGATGCCGTTTGGTGTCACCAATGCACCAGGGGTGTTTATGGAGTACATGAACCGTATCTTCCATAGCTACTTGGATCGGTTTGTGGTTGTTTTTATAGATGATATTCTGGTATACTCTAAATCTGAAGAGGAGCATGCAGAGCACTCTAGATTGGTGCTTGAGGTGTTGAAAGAGAAGAAGCTTTATGCTAAGTTGTCCAAATGCGAGTTCTGGCTGCGTGAGGTAAGCTTTTTGGGTCACATCATTTCTAGTGATGGCATAGCTGTAGACCCCGCCAAGGTTGATGCAGTGTTACAGTGGGAGAGCCCAAAGTCTGCGACTGAGATCAGGAGTTTCTTGGGGTTGGCTGGTTACTACAGGAGGTTCATTGAGGGTTTCTCAAAACTAGCCCTTCCGTTGACTCAATTGACGTGTAAAGGGAGTGTTTTTGTGTGGGATGCTAAATGTGAAGAGAGCTTCCAAGAGTTGAAGAGGAGATTGACAACATCTCCGGTGTTAGTGTTGCCCGTGCCGGATCAACCGTTTGTGGTATATTGTGACGCTTCCAAAATGGGCTTGGGAGGCGTATTGATGCAGGATGGGAAGGTAGTTGCTTATGCGTCCAGACAGTTGCGGACCCGTGAGAAGAACTATCCTACTCATGATTTGGAATTGGCTGCTATTGTGTTTGTGCTGAAGATTTGGAGGCACTATTTGTATGGCATTAGATTCGAGGTATTCAGCGACCACAAGAGTTTGAAATACTTGTTTGACCAGAAGGAGCTGAATATGAGGCAGAGGCGTTGGTTAGAGCTGCTGAAAGACTATGATTTTGGCTTAAACTATCACCCCGACAAAGCTAATGTCGTGGCTGATGCTTTAAGTCGAAAGACTTTGCATATGTCAGCAATGATGGTAAAAGAGTTGGAGTTGATTGAGCAATTCCGTGATATGAGTCTGGTTTGTGAAGTGACACCGCAGAGTGTTAAGCTGGGTATGCTGAGGATTGGTAATGACTTCTTGGTTAGTATCCGAGACGCCCAGAAATTAGATGTGAAGCTGGTTGACTTGTTGGTTGCGGGTGATCAGGATGTAGATGGGGATTTCAGGTTGGATTCCCAAGGTGTGTTGAGATTCAGAGATAGGATTTGTGTTCCCGATGATAATGAGATGAAAAAGATGATCCTTGAGGAGAGTCATAGGAGCAAGCTGAGTATTCATCCAGGGGCTACAAAGATGTATCATGACTTGAAGAAGTTATTCTGGTGGCCTGGTATGAAGAAACATGTGGCACAGTTTGTGTATGCCTGTTTGACTTGCCAGAAGTCGAAGGTTGAGCACCAGAAGCCTGCGGGGTTGATGCAACCTTTAGATGTTCCGGAATGGAAATGGGATAGCATTTCCATGGATTTTGTGACTGGGTTACCAAGAACCGTTCGAGGATTTGATTCTATTTGGGTGATCGTGGATAGGTTGACGAAGTCTGCTCACTTCCTTCCTATCAACATCACATATCCGGTATCGAGATTGGCCGAGATATATATTCGGGTGATTGTGAAGTTGCATGGTGTCCCGAAAAGTATTGTATCTGACAGGGATCCGAGGTTTACTTCGGAGTTTTGGAAGAGCTTGCAGGAAGCATTGGGGTCCAGATTGAGGTTGAGTTCAGCATATCATCCTCAGAATGATGGGCAGACAGAGAGAACCATTCAGTCATTAGAGGACTTATTGAGATCGTGTTTTTTAGAGCAGGGGGGTGCGTGGGATACACACCTTTCGTTGATTGAGTTCACTTACAACAACAGCTACCATTCGAGTATAGGGATGGCTCCTTTCGAGGCACTGTATGGGCGGAGGTGTAGAACTCCTTTGTGTTGGCATGAGTCTGGCGAGAATGTTGTTCTTGGACCTGAATTGGTGAGAGAGACTACAGAGAAGATAAAAATGATCAGGGAGAAAATGAAAGAGTCTCAAAATCGGCAAAAGAGTTACCATGATAGAAGGAGGAAGGACTTGGAATTTCAGGATGGTGAGCATGTTTTCTTGAGGGTCACGCCTATGACTGGTGTTGGACGGGCACTGAAAGCAAAGAAGTTGACTCCTAGATTTATTGGACCGTACCAGATCACCGAGAGGGTTGGAAAGGTTGCTTATAGGGTAGCTCTACCGCCCAACCTTTCGAACTTGCACGACGTATTTCACGTGTCGCAACTTCGGAAGTACATTCCGGACCCGTCTCATGTGATCCATATGGATGATATTGAGGTGAGAGATAATCTCACTGTGGAGACTATGCCAGTGAGGATTGAAGATAGAGAAGTGAAGGTGCTGAGGGGGAAAAACATTGTTTTAGTAAAGGTGGTGTGGTTGGGAGCTACTGGCGAGAGCATGACTTGGGAGCTGGAGAGTAGAATGCGGGAATCCTATCCAGAGCTATTTGACTCAGGTATGAATTTCGAGGACGAAATTTCCTAAGTGGGGGAGAGTTGTAACACCCTAAAATAATTTAATTAAGTAATTGATTAAATTATTTAAAGTGTTGCACTAATTTTTTTTATTATATTATAATACAGTATTTTATTTAACTGAAGGGGATGGCATTGGAAATACCGGAACTGCAAGTAATGGCCCAAGAAACCCAAGCCCATTGGCTTAGGCGCTCCTTAGGCGCTAGGGGTCTAGGTTGCGCCCAAATTGTGCCAAAAGAGAGAAAGAAAAATCGAAAGAGAGGAGAAGAGAAAGAAAGTCGAAGTAGAGGAGAAGAGAAGGAAGAAGGCGACTTCAAGCTAAGGAGTTAGGGTTTCGTTCATCTTGATCCTAGGTAAGAATTCCTAGTCCCTTCTTATTCGATTTTCCTCCTCTTTCATGTGTTTAAGGTTTTCGGTTCCTAACCCCTTTCTATTGTTGATCATTCGTGATGGTCCAAAGGAGAGAGAGAAAGGGCGCGATCGTGAGAGAGGAAAGAAGAAGGAGAGGATTCGTTGTTGCGGTGGTTGTCGGTGCTTCGGTGGAAAGAGCTCTAGTTTCGTCATAATCAAGGTTAGGGGAGTCTCACTCTATAATAGAGAGTATAATAGGTTGTATGTAGACCATAGGATCCCACTTGATATTATTTGTTAATTGTTTGATTGTTTAGATTGGTTGAAATTGATGAATGGTATGATTAAATCGATTCCCTATGCTAAGGTTAAGATTTCATATTTTGATTTTATGCCTTGTTGTGTTCTCAATGTATAAATGTGAGATTGAATGTTGTTGGTATGAGCATAATGTATTTTGAGATTGTTGTTGTGATTTGATTTGGAAAATAAATTGAGAATTTGATGTTGGATTGTGTTGGGGAGCCTGGGCGCCAAGTTGCTGGGGGAAATTGGCGCACTGGGCGCTGTTCTGGTTGCTGGGTGCGTGTGTGTCTGTGCAGGGCGCCTATGTTGCTGCCCTGTGGCGCCTGGGGTGGCGCCAGGTTGCTGCCTGTGCTTAGGCAAGGCGCACAAATCATATTTTTGGATAAAACTCAGTTTCTGAACATATTTTCCCTAGCCAAATTTTGTATTCACTTGACCAAATTCTGTTTAAAACATTTTGGCTAAAGAATTTTCAGTTGTTCATGCACTGTTTTGAAATTGTCCTAGAGGGCGTTGTTTTGACTATGTTTGTGGTGCCTAGGGGTGAGCTGTGAGTTCTGAACATATTTTCCCTAGCCAAATTTTGTATTCACCTGACCAAATTGTATTTAAAACATTTTGGCTAAAGAATTTTCAGTTGTTCACGCACTGTTTTGAAATTGTCCTAGAGGGCGTTGTTTTGACTATGTTTGTGGTGCCTAGGGGTGAGCTGTGAGTTTTGAACATATTTTCCCTAGCCAAATTTTGTATTCACCTGACCAAATTGTATTTTAAGCACTTTGGCTAAAGAATTTCCAGATTTGCACTTGTGGTTTTGAAATGGTCCTATTGGGCATCGTTTTAGCTTGTGTAAAGGGGGCCTTGTGTGCAAATCAATTTCTGAGCATATTTTCCCGAGCCAAATTTTGTATTCACCTGACCAAATTGTATTTTAAGCACTTTGGCTAAAGAATTTCCAGATTTGCACTTGTGGTTTTGAAATGGTCCTATTGGGCATCGTTTTAGCTTGTGTAAAGGGGGCCTTGTGTGCAAATCAATTTCTGAGCATATTTTCCCGAGCCAAATTTTGTATTCACCTGACCAAATTGTATTTTAAGCACTTTGGCTAAAGAATTTCCAGATTTTCACTTGTGGTTTTGAAATGGTCCTGTTGGGCATCGTTTTAGCTTGTGTAAAGGGGGCCTTGTGTGCAAATCAATTTCTGAGCATATTTTCCCTAGCCAAATTTTGTATTCACCTGACCAAATTGTATTTTAAGCACTTTGGCTAAAGAATTTCCAGATTTTCACTTGTGGTTTTGAAATGGTCCTATTGGGCATCGTTTTAGCTTGTGTAAAGGGGGCCTTGTGTGCAAATCAATTTCTGAGCATATTTTCCCGAGCCAAATTTTGTATTCACCTGACCAAATTGTATTTTAAGCACTTTGGCTAAAGAATTTACAGATTTGCACTTGTGGTTTTGAAATGGTCCTATTGGGCATCGTTTTAGCTTGTGTAAAGGGGGCTTTGTGTGCAAATCAATTTCTGAGCATATTTTCCCGAGCCAAATTTTGTATTCACCTGACCAAATTGTATTTTAAGCACTTTGGCTAAAGAATTTCCAGATTTGCACTTGTTGTTTTGAAATGGTCCTATTGGGCATCGTTTTAGCTTGTGTAAAGGGGGCTTGTGTGCAAATCGATTTCTGAGCATATTTTCCCGAGCCAAATTTTGTATTCACATGACCAAATTCCATTTTGAACATTTTGGCTAGAGCGGTTTTAATTTTTCAGGTGGCCTACTATGTTTGTGCGCGTGTGTGTTGTGTTGGGCGCCAAGTGGTGCGCCCTTGCAGTGTGTTTTGTTTCGGTCCTAAAGGTGGCAGATTTGGTCCCTAAGTGCTAGCCTTGTCCTAGAGACGTGATTGAGATGAGAAAATAAAATGAGTTGATTGATGATGAGGCCATGGGGGCTACAACTAAGATTAATAAAGAGGTGATATAGGATGTATGGACCGTGTTGTTAAGAATTCTAGTGGGTGGGCTTACTCCTTTCACTCCCGAGTCGGTCTGCTCTGATACGTGACACCTAGGGGGTGGGCTTAGAATTCTAGTGTTATTCAATTGCTTTTGAATTTTTATATGCATTGATTTAATGATTTTGATGAGGCTGTTGTTCGGTATTTTGAGATTATGTTATTTTCCGCTGCGAGACATTCATTTCCTAGTGTGTGGATTTTATTGACGAATTATTGAGCATTCCAAATTATTTAAAGGTGTTGCGTATTATAAAGAGTTAATGAACGCTTATGCAGATTTGATCGTTGTTAGATTAAAGTTATGTGTAGCATTCCATTGAAATGAAATTTTGAAACTCTGATCCCTACAAATAATAGCGAGGTAGAATGGGGTGTTACATGACACGCCTCTTTGGCGCCCATGGACTAGGCGCCTAAGGCCAGGACAAACCACAACTCCTATGACTCCAAAAATTGTTTTGCACGAGCCATTTATTCAATGTATGAAAACCCAAAAAGAATTTTGAGAAAATAATCAACACAACAGTGGCGCCCTTGGCGCCCATGGCCAAGGCGCCTAGCGCCAAAACTGGCAACACAGTGAGACAGGCACAGGGAACAACAGGCGCAGGGCGCCTAGCGCCCAGACACAGAACTGGCGCAGGAACACCCAAAACTGGCGCAGGAACACCCAAAACTGGCGCAGAGCACATGGCGCCCATGCACTAGGCGCCTAGTGAAAATGCGGAACACAACACTTTTGGTGACCAAAATCATTTTGCACGAGCTATTTTACTTGAACATGAAAACCAGAAACCAAAATTTGCAAAACAATCACCAGAACATTGGGGCCCTTGGCGCCCATGACACAAGGCGCCTAGCGCCAAGACAGCAACACAGTGGCACAGAATTGGAAAACTGGCGCAGGCACACTGGCTGGGCGCCTGGCGCCCATGACTGAGGCACAGAAAAACAGCAACAAGGCATATGGCGCCCAAGGCGCCTAGGGGCTTCCAAAATCAAAATCTTTCAAATTCAAACACCAAATTAAGTTCACCAAACACTCAATCATATATATATAATTCAATTATCATCATGATCCTCAATTCTCACCAAACAAATACCAACAAGTCATATACTCAAACATATGACATACAATTCGCATTAGCAACAAATTCAAACATCAATCATGCGATTTCAACATAGGCAATTCATAATCAAGCATCACAATACCATAAATTAATCATCAACATCACAATTCATTCATAGAAACTATCCTAGAACCCTAACCCTAAGCATCACCAATTCGCATAAGGTATTAAAAACAAAAAGAGGACCCCCTAACCTCTTAGAAGTCGAAATTGCTAGGAAAGCTCCAAGGAAAATGCAAGACTCCAATCAAGCTCTTCCTCCTCCTTGAGTGATTCGCCCCTTTCTCTTCTTCTCCTCTTCACTTCGCACTTCTCCTCTTCTCACTCTCTCTTTTTACGTTTCTTTTCTTTCTTTTCACAATAGAGTAAAAATGAAAACTAACTTCTAAGACCCCTTGTGAGTCGAATTCCTGGACTAGGCAATTGGCCACGGGCCTAATTGTGGATCACGGGCCCTTATTCGCATCACTTAATTCGTGACAACACCTCCTAAATAAATAAATAAAATAAATAAATTAAACCTTGAATTATTTAATTAAATTAAATAAATATTGTAAGCCTTAAATAACTTAATTAAATAAATAATTAAATTATTTTGGGGCGTTACAACTCTCCCCCACTTAGAATATTTCGTCCTCGAAATTACCTGAATCAAACAACTCCGGATATGCTTCCCGCATCTTACTCTCCAGCTCCCAAGTCATACTCTCACCAGCAGCTCCTAACCACACCACTTTCACCAAAGGAATTTCTTTCCCTCTCAGAGTCTTCACTTTTCTATCTTCAATTCGCACAGGCATAGTCTCCACAGTGAGATTATCCCGCACCTCTACTTCATCCATCTGAATCACATGAGACGGGTCCGGAACATATTTTCGAAGCTGTGACACGTGAAACACGTCATGCAAGTTCGAAAGATTAGGCGGCAAAGCCACCCTATAGGCAACACTTCCCACTCTCTCCGTAATTTGATACGGACCAATGAAACGGGGAGTTAACTTCTTTGATTTCAAGGCACGCCCAACACCAGTCACCGGAGTGACTCTCAGAAACACATGATCACCTACCTGAAACTCTAAATCCTTCCTTCTCTTATCATGATAGCTCTTTTGTCGACTCTGCGACGCTTTCATCTTTTCACGGATTAATTTTACCTTCTCAGTTGTTTCTCGCACAATTTCAGGCCCCAACACTGCACTCTCCCCAGCTTCATACCAACACAACGGAGTCCTACATCTCCGACCATACAACGCTTCAAACGGTGCCATTCCAATACTAGAATGAAAACTGTTATTGTAGGTGAACTCTATCAACGGAAGATGAGAATCCCATGAACCTCCCTGCTCGAGAACACATGCTCTCAACAAGTCCTCTAACGACTGAATAGTCCTCTCCGACTGACCATCTGTCTGCGGATGATAAGCGGAGCTTAACCTCAACTTAGAACCCAAAGCTTCTTGCAAACTTTTCCAAAATTCAGATGTGAATCTTGGATCTCTATCAGACACAATACTGAGCGGAACGCCATGCAACTTCACAATTGTTTTGATGTAGATCTCTGCCAACTTTGGAACTGGATAAGTCATATTAATTGGTAAGAAATGAGCAGACTTTGACAACCTGTCCACAACCACCCATATAGCATCAAACCCTCTCACTGTATTTGGCAAACCAGTCACAAAATCCATGGAAATGCTATCCCATTTCCATTCCGGAATCTCCAATGGTTGCATCAACCCCGCGGGCTTCTGATGCTCAATCTTAGACTTCTGACAAGTCAGACAAGAATACACAAACTGTGCCACATCCTTCTTCATACCAGGCCACCAGAACAACTTCTTCAAATCTTGGTACATTTTCGTAGCCCCTGGATGAATACTCAACTTGCTCCTATGGCTCTCCTCAAGAATCATTCTCTTCATCTCAGCATCATCAGGAATACAAATCCTATCTCTGAATCTCAATACACCTTGGGAATCTAACTTGAAATCCCCATTCACAGCTTGATCATTCACAACTAACAGGTCTACCAACTTTACATCTGACTTTTGGGCTTCTCGAACACTAACCAAAAATTCATTACCAATCTTCAACATTCCCAATCTGACACTCTGCGGTGTCACTTCACAAACCAGACTCATGTCCCGAAACTGCTCAATCAACTCTAATTCTTTCACCATCATAGCCGACATATGCAAACTCTTCCGACTTAAAGCATCAGCCACGACATTAGCTTTGCCGGGGTGATAGTTCAAGCCGAAATCGTAATCTTTCAGCAATTCTAACCAACGTCTCTGTCTCATATTCAGCTCCTTCTGATCGAACAAGTATTTCAAACTCTTATGGTCACTAAACACTTCAAATCTAGTACCATACAGATAGTGCCTCCAAATTTTCAGCACAAACACAATTGCAGCTAGCTCCAAATCATGAGTAGGGTAGTTCTTCTCATGGGTCCTCAACTGTCTGGACGCATAAGCTACTACCTTACCTTCTTGCATCAACACACCTCCCAAACCCATCTTGGAAGCATCACAATATACTACAAACGGTTGATCCGGAACAGGCAAAGTCAACACGGGCGATGTGGTCAACCTCTTCTTCAACTCATTAAAGCTCTCCTCACAGCGAGCATCCCACACAAATGCCTTTCCTTTACACGTCAATTGAGTCAACGGAAGTGCCAACTTCGAGAAACCTTCAATAAATCTTCTGTAATAACCAGCTAATCCCAAGAAGCTTCTAATCTCTGTAACTGACTTCGGGCTCTCCCATTGCGACACAGCATCAACCTTGGCTGGGTCCACAGCTATACCATTACCAGAGATAATATGACCAAGGAAACCTACTTCATTCAGCCAGAACTCACACTTGGACAATTTTGCATACAATTTCTTTTCTTTCAACACCTCTAGCACTAACCTCAAATGTTCGGCATGTTCCTCTTCCGTTTTAGAATACACCAGAATGTCGTCAATAAACACAACCACAAACCGATCCAAATAACTATGGAAGGTACGATTCATGTACTCCATAAACACACCCGGCGCGTTGGTAACACCAAACGGCATCACAGAATACTCATAGTGCCCATATCTCGTTCTGAAAGCGGTTTTCTGAATGTCTTCATCCTTTACCTTGATCTGGTGATAACCCGACCTCAAATCGATTTTGCTAAACACCTTAGCACCTACCAACTGGTCCATCAGATCATCAATTCTGGGAAGCGGATACCTGTTCTTTATTGTCACTTTGTTCAATTGCCTATAATCGACACAAAGTCTCATACTCCCGTCCTTCTTTTTCACTAACAACACCGGGGCACCCCACGGTGACACACTTGGCCTTACAAATTTCTTCTCAAGTAGATCTTCTAATTGCTTTTTCAATTCAGACAACTCTGAGGCTGACATCCGGTACGGTGCCATAGACACAGGCCTAGTACCAGGTATAAGATCAATAGCAAACTCAACCTCCCTCTCTGGCGGGACACTTGGAATTTCATCCGGGAACACTTCAGGAAACTCACACACTACTTGCACCCTTTCAATGATCGCCTGATTCTCAGCAGACAATGATGCCATCAAAGCAAACAGATGAACTCCCTCCTTCATTACCTTATGCAAATGACCAGCAGGCAACAAAACGGATTCTTCTTCTTCGGGAGGAAGGAAACTCACAGATCTTCGGAAACAATTAATATGCACATGGTTAAATACTAACCAGTCCATACCAAGAATGACATCCAACCCTCCCAATGGCAAACAAATAAGGTCAACAAGAAAATCTCTGCCGAAGATTGACAGAGGGCACTTAGCACACACAAGAGAGGTAGTTACTGAACCCTTAGTTGGAGTGTCAATAACCATCTCCCTCATCATAGAAGATAAGACAAGGTCCAATTTCTCAGCACATAAAGCAGCAATAAATGAATGCGTAGCACCAGTATCAATAATAGCAATCAAAGGAATACCATTAATAAAACATGTACCTCTAATCTCATTAGTATCCTCTGATCCTGCGAGAGCAAACACTTTCCCATAGGACTTCTCTTTCTTCGGCTTAGTACACTTAGTACTAATATGACCTGCTTCCCCACAGTTGTAGCACACCACATCCCTTTTCTCACATTTAGCAGCCACATGACCTTCTTTACCGCACTTGAAACACTTATTATCCGAGCAGTCAAAACTCTTATGGCCCGGCTTGCCACACCTGTAGCACACAACCTTCGCAGGGGCATCTCCCCCACTTGGTTTCTTATTATCAGCATACCTCTGCTTACCTTTACCACCCTGAACCTCATACGGCTTACTCCGGTTCTGAAATTTACCCCTCTGATCTCTCATGACCTTGGAGTGAGCATTACTATCATCTTCATATATCCTGCAACTGTCGATCAAATCAGCGAATACCCGAATCTTCTGGTACCCTACAGCTTTCTTTATATCAGCCCTCAGTCCATTCTCAAACTTAATACACTTTGAAAATTCAGAATCAGCATCAGCATAGTGGGGATAAAACTTAGCCAATTCAGTGAACTTGGCAGCATACTCTGTCACCGACATGCTTCCTTGCTTTAGCTCAAGGAATTCTATTTCTTTCTTTCCCCTCACATCTTCTGGAAAATACTTCTGTAGGAACTCTCTGCGGAAAACAGCCCAAGTTATCTCCTCATTAGCAGTCTCTAACCTCTGCCTAACCTCCATCCACCAATCATCGGCTTCCTCTGCCAGCGTATGGGTACCATACCTGACCTTCTGCGCATCGTCACAATCCATGACCCGAAATATCCTTTCAATCTCTTTCAGCCATGCTAGAGCACCATCTGGATTATACTTGCCCTTAAAGACGGGTGGATTCTCCCTCTGGAACGTGGCCAAACTGCGAGTCCCAGCATTTTCAGCACCATTTTGCTGGTTCCCAACAGCCTGAGCCATAGCCTGCAAAGCAGCAGCAAGAGCAGCGTCGTTCCTCCCAGCCATTTCAAACTATCACTGCAGCACAAACAGAAATTTAGAACTAATCTAACAATTCTATTTGTCATAAGACACTATGACAGGACGACTTGGCCGGACAGACCGAACTGCTCTGATACCACTAATGTAACACCCCTTTTCTAATAACCTTACTATTTAATAAAAATCAGAGTTTCTTTTTTTTTTTTTTTGAAAACAATTCAAGCGAGTGCTACACTTACTCCATTAAATCAACCACTTCACTTTTCATAGTTCGGTTAAAACCACAAGATTACATAGCACCATAAAAAAAACGTTTAGTTCACATCAACTAAATTCAGTCACTACCAGCAGCGGAATAATAATAAGTTCGAAAAACAAAACCAATACATCACCAATAACAGTCCAATAGTATAAAGAAAATAATGCATAAACATAAGACACCCCCCCTGGTGCTACGTATCAGGGCATGACACTTCCTACCAGACGAAGGCATAAGGGTAACCTTCACTCGTTTTTACCTGCACGTTGCCGACATAAGAAGCAACATAAAAGCAGTAGGGTGAGTCTCTTTTCATAATTAATAACATACGGAAATAAGTACTGCATAGGAAAAGGTAACTAGGCACACCGATTCACAACAATGGCAACAATCACATCAACATTACATTTCCAAGCAGCACTACACAATATATGGTTATGCATGAAATGCAACCCAAACTCCACGGGCACATGCATGTCGGATCCGTCACCAAATACAAATAGGCCGTAGCCTCTGCTCACCAAAATAAAATTAGGCCGAAGCCTCTGCTCACCAATAATGCACATGTTTCATGAGATGCTATGGAAATGCTTCACAACACACCACACAACTCATCAATTCACCATTTAATTCAACTCACCATTGTATTAATCAGCTCACCAATTAAAATTAGGCCGAAGCCTCTTCTCACCAATCACACCATAATACACCCACCACTCACACCAACACCAATTTCAATTAGGCCAATTTATGATTTGACACGACATAGGGAAAGTGGATAAAAATTGCCATTTAGACACTTGAACACCTCAGCGCAGAAACACCAGTAAAATAATCCATTTTTGCATAAAATTAGAACATTTGGATAGACACTGAAATTAGCTTCGAAACGCATTTTGAACCGTTAAATTTGGATAACCGAGTCAAAAGTTACATTAAAAACAAAACCGGAAAAATACTTAGACATTCTGGAAACTGGCGCCCAGGCGCTGGGCGCCCAGGAGCAACACGGGACTTGGCACATAGGCGCTTGGCGCCCAGGAACAACAACACGCGCATAGGCGCTGGCGCCCAGGAACAGCAACACGTGCACAGGCGCTGGCGCCCAGGGGAACACGGCGCCCAGGCACTAGGCGCCTAAGGCCAACACGCAAGAAAACTCATTTTACTTCGAAATTGATTTTGTACGAGCCAAATACTCAGAATATGAGAACCCAACAAAATTTTTGGCAAAAAGTGACACGCCTCTTTGGCGCCCATGGACTAGGCGCCTAAGGCCAGGACAAACCACAACTCCTATGACTCCAAAAATTGTTTTGCACGAGCCATTTATTCAATGTATGAAAACCCAAAAAGAATTTTGAGAAAATAATCAACACAACAGTGGCGCCCTTGGCGCCCATGGACAAGGCGCCTAGCGCCAAAACTGGCAACACAGTGAGACAGGCACAGGGAACAACAGGCGCAGGGCGCCTAGCGCCCAGACACAGAACTGGCGCAGGAACACCCAAAACTGGCGCAGGAACCCCCAAAACTGGCGCAGAGCACATGGCGCCCATGCACTAGGCGCCTAGTGAAAATGCGGAACACAACACTTTTGGTGACAAAAATCATTTTGCACGAGCTATTTTACTTGAACATGAAAACCAGAAACCAAAATTTGCAAAACAATCACCAGAACATTGGGGCCCTTGGCGCCCATGACACAAGGCGCCTAGCGCCAAGATAGCAACACAGTGGCACAGAATTGGAAAACTGGCGCAGGCACACTGGCTGGGCGCCTGGCGCCCATGATTGAGGCACAGAAAAACAGCAACAAGGCATATGGCGCCCAAGGCGCCTAGGGGCTTCCAAAATCAAAATCTTTCAAATTCAAACACCAAATTAAGTTCACCAAACACTCAATCATATATATATAATTCAATTATCATCATGATCCTCAATTCTCACCAAACAAATACCAACAAGTCATATACTCAAACATATGACATACAATTCGCATTAGCAACAAATTCAAACATCAATCATGCGATTTCAACATAGGCAATTCATAATCAAGCATCACAATACCATAAATTAATCATCAACATCACAATTCATTCATAGAAACTATCCTAGAACCCTAACCCTAAGCATCACCAATTCGCATAAGGTATTAAAAACAAAAAGAGGACCCCCTAACCTCTTAGAAGTCGAAATTGCTAGCAAAGCTCCAAGGAAAATGCAAGACTCCAATCAAGCTCTTCCTCCTCCTTGAGTGATTCGCCCATTTCTCTTCTTCTCCTCTTCACTTCGCACTTCTCCTCTTCTCACTCTCTCTTTTTACGTTTCTTTTCTTTCTTTTCACAATAGAGTAAAAATGAAAACTAACTTCTAAGACCCCTTGTGAGTCGAATTCCTTGACTAGGCAATGGGCCACGGGCCTAATTGTGGATCACGGGCCCTTACTCGCATCACTTAATTCGTGACAACACCTCCTAAATAAATAAAATAAATAAATTAAACCTTGAATTATTTAATTAAATTAAATAAATATTGTAAGCCTTAAATAACTTAATTAAATAAATAATTAAATTATTTTGGGGCGTTACAGGTGGCAGTTTATTTTGAATTATAGCACTACATTCTTTAGTTAGAGCCACTGTCTCATTGTCATCTATTTTTCTTTTCTTAGACAGAATTTCTTTCAAATTTTTCGCATAAGATGGCATTTGAGACAGTGCATCTGTGAAAGGAATGTTTATGTAGAGCTTGTTCAAAAGATCAACAAATTTCTTAAACTGCTCATCAAGTTTTGTTTTTGCAAACCTTTGTGTGAAGGGAATGGTGGGCTTGTATGGTGGAGGTGACACATATGGTGTTTCTTTTTCTTTCTTTTCCTCTACCTCCTCACTTTGTGGATTCTCTTTTTCACTCTCATTATTAGTACCCTTTGGTTCCTCTAAATGTTTCCCACTCCTTAAGGTGACAGCATTAATTTGGGTTTTGGGATTTGGCTCTAGCTGCCCAGGAAATATTCCTGAGGATCTAGAGGATGAAGCGACTTGTTGAGCTACTTGAGAAATTTGGGTTTCCAGCATTTTGTTGTGAGTAGTGATAGAGTCTACGTTTGATGTTAACTTTATAAGAGTATCATTCAAAAATGAGTTTTGGTTTTTGAACTCTTCATTTTGTTTGGTTTGAGTTAACACAAAAGTTTCCATCAAAGTTTCCAAATTGGATTTTTGAGGGTTCCTTTGAATTTGAAAACCGGGGGGTTTTTTATATGAAAAATTTGGATGATTCCTCCATCCGGGGTTATATGTGTTTGAAAAAGGGTCTCCCTTTTGAGTGAAGTTAGCTTGCTTAGAACCATCAGTAGATGCCCCTAGTTGGCATTCTGTACCAATGTGGCCAACTACACCACAAATTTCACAAGATGAAGAAGAAGAAGTAGTAGGAGAAGGTGAAATAGCGTTTACACTCAGCTTATCAAATTGGGCAAATAATGCATCTACTTTAGAATCTATATGATCAAGGGCAGAGACTTCGTACTTACCTGGCTCTTTCTTTTGTGGAGATGGAGCAGTGATAGCTCTCTCGCTTGTCCATTGGTAGTGATTCTGCGCCATGTCCTCAATCAGAGCATGAGCTTCTTCAATATTCTTGTTCATTAGAGCACCACCAGCAGCTGCATCAACAATCATTTTTGTGGTATACAGCAAACCATTATAAAAAGTGTGGATGATCAACCATTTCTCTAGTCCTTGATGGGGGCAAAGCCTTAGCATTTCCTTGAAACGCTCCCATGCATCATAAAGAGACTCCCCATCATTCTGAATGAATCTTGTAATTTGATTCCTCAGTTGAGCAGTTTTGCTTGGGGGAAAGAATCTGGCAAGGAATTCTTGCCTTAGTTGATCCCAGGTTGTGACAGGCTCATTAGGTAGTGAGTGAAACAAAGCCCTGGCTTTATCCCTTAATGAGAAACGAAAAAGTTTCAGCCTTATGGCTTCAGGAGTCACTCCATTCAGTTTCAGAGTGCCACATTACTCAAGAAAAATAGATAGATGGAGATTAGGATCATCAGTGGCTGATCCAGAAAATTGATCCTGTTTGACCATAGAAAGTAAAGATGGCTTAAGTTCAAAATTATTAGCGTCAACATTAGGATGCACAATAACACCATGGGGTTCAGCCGTAGAAGGCGTAGCATACTCTTTGAGAGTACGATTTTGATTTTCCGCCATTTCTTGGTTATTGCGCAATTCTCTTCTTCTATGTAGAAATCTTTCAATCTCAGGAATTGGTTGAACAATTTATGAGACTTCGGACTCTTCGCATTCAAAGAAGAAGGGAATAAGAAAACAAAAGAAAAATAAAAATTCAGTCTAACCGGTACCAAAAAGTTGATTAATATCGCTAACTCCTCGGCAACGGCGCCAAAAAAACTTGATAGTCCGCAAGTATACGGTATATCGTGTAATAGAAAGTATCGATCCACAGGGAGTTAAGTGTGATTACCAATCTAATTTTTAGTGGTGCTTACCTGAAAGGGAATGATTTAGTAGAAAAGTATGTTTGGTTAAAATTTAGAATTATAAAAGCGTCCTGGGATTATGGTTAAATCCAAATGACGGAACTAAAACAACCCTTTAACTATCCTCTATCTTATAGTTAAATTTGTGTTTTAAGGACAAGGTATTCTTTGGTGTAATTCAAGTTTCATTTCGGAATACAATAACGTGTCTCAAAACAACGATCAAGCCTATTCTCGTGGTTGATCATTGCAGAGACCCATTAAGCACAACCTTATTGTCCCAAGGTTATCAAAGCTATTCTCATGCTTTGATTGACCTTGTCTAAATTCATTTGTTCCAATGTCAAGCTTCACCTCTCGGTACTTCACTTGACATTTGTTTTATAAAGTTTGTATGATGAATTTAGATTAAAACAAAGCAAATTCTAATAAGATAGAGTTTAGCCTTGGAATTGTTTTAGGGACCCATCAATTGATTCTTTCCCACAATCCCAAGACTAAAGAAGTCTACTCACACGTGTTGGCTGGCTGCCATGGTTGGTGAAAAACGGTCAGAGAAGAGAAGGGAATGCAAAGGTTTTTCTCGAAGTATAAATAGGAGTGAGTATACAAGAAACCATATGCAGTAGGCGTGATGACTATTTATAACCTTGGGGGGGGGGGGGGGGGTAGCCGCCGCAACCTTGGGAACCGCTGCATTGCTTTTTCGATCTGCGTGAAGCGAACCGCCAAGTGTCGCATAATGACAGGTAGCCACTGCAAGCTTCACCCATGGATGACCGCGCCACCTCTGGTACTTGCCTCTGCCACACCTCAATCACATAACTTCAAAGTTATGATTGCCATAATATGTTTAAAATGTGACGAATGGAGATGATGTTTTCAAATTTGAATTTTCTAAATCTAACATGCTCTCATTTGACTATATTATATGTGAGTATGTTCTTATCTTATTGTTAACACCCAAAAATAAATTAAGTCGTAGGACGAGGGCTGAGAGATAGAATTCAGGGGAAACCAGGACACCGAGGCGAGTCACTTGACAAGTTATAGAAGATATTTGCCGAAGGGACAATCTCAAAGGGGGGGCTCGAGGTAAAAGACAATATAAACGCCCCGAGAGCTGAAGTAGAGCAAGTTTCAACTTATAGAGTGCCTCGGCCACAATAGCTCAGTTAGCCTAGGTTTGATGGCTGCAGGCCGATGACAAGGATCAGGCGATGGGGTATGTGACCGAGGCAAAGAGGTCTTGCTTGCGAGGCAAGGAAGGGCACGTGGATAGAACGTGGGAGCAGTTGAAGGTTAAGCGAAGAGGAGAAGCCTTGAGAAGTGGAGCGAAGAGGTTTTTGCACCCCACTAACCGTGCTAGTGGGATCGTGGGTAATGGCTCCGATTTCTTAGGGCTAGGAGCGAAATTAGACGTTGATCTTCAATTGATCCAACGGTTGGCAAATGTAGGCTCACATAGTGGCCAACGAGGGCCTATGTATATATATATATATATATATATATATATATATATATATATATATATATATATATATATATATAGAGAAGAATACTTGTAACAACACACACAATCAATCAATACAATAATTATTTTTCTATCGCAATTTATCTTTATCACACTTTACTTTACTTTAATTTTATGCATTAGCCAGTAGATAATCCAATCCTCGCGTCCCCTCTACCCAACCTGACACTCTTTGGAGGAGTTAGGAAACCCACAGTTGAGGAACAAAGTTTCTTCCTCAACGCAATTACTTAAAGAATAGAGGAATCAAAGACTGTCCAAACCTCTAGCCGATACCACAACTAGGATATAAGAGTTTGACGACAACACTTATATTATTCATTCTATTTTCTTTCACCTGAAATATCTTTTTTCATTTTAGTGTTGTTTGCACTATTTATTATGTAATACTCTAAATAGGTTTTTCTCCTTGCAAGTTGAGAGAGAAGAGGCATACAACTAGAAGAAGCATTATGAATGCTCAAACTATTGAGTCTAAAGGATTTCAATTTGATATTCATATTCTTTAGTCTAAAGGATTTCGATTTATGTTGATATTGTTAAAGGATTTTGATTTGATATTCATGTTCTTGAGTCTAAACAGTTTCAACTTCATATTAACTATATATACATATATACATATATGTATATATATATATATATATATACACTACATTCACTACGCCAAAAACATAAAAAAAGAGCGCACCCATCAGGAGCGCTTTTTAAAAAGCGCTCCTCATTGTCAATCCCGCTTACCCCATCAGGAACGCTCTTTAAAAAGCGCTCCCTATGCCCAATCTCGCTTACCCCTTCAGGAACGCTTTTTAAAAAGTGCTCCCTATGCTCAATCTCGCGTAACCCTTCAGGAACGCTTTTTAAAAAGCGCTCCCTATGCTCAATCTTGCGTAACCCTTCAGGAACGCTTTTTAAAAAGCGCTCCCTATGCTCAATTTTCTAAAATATTTTCCTCCGTGTTGTATCCTAGCTCCTCACGCACAGATACAGAACCAAAAACTCTCCCTCCTCACGCACGCGTACCCTAGCTTTTGAAGCTCGTTTTTCATCTTCTTCTCGCCGAACCTCTCTCGAACCAGAAGCTCTCTCTCGTTCATCCTCTTCTTCTCGTTCATCCTCATGAACTAAGTATACAGTTTCCCTCCCAGTCGCTGGTTTTAGAGAAAACTGTTCAATCTTTTTAGGGTTTTTTTATCCCTTTTCCTCATGAGCTGCTGGCTCCAGCTTTCCTTCCTCCTTAGCAAATCCTCCTCGTATTCATCTTCAACGAACTAGAAGTTTTTCGTTCTTCTCCAAACGTGACTCTTTCGAAGAACCCAGAAGCTGAAACCCATCTTGAGCGAAACGAAAAACCTAGGTACGAATCTGTTACTGTTTCCCTAATTTACATTAATTTCTTACTTGTTATTGTTTGAATCTGTTCTCGTTCTTTTATTTGTGGAACAAATTCAAATCTGCATTTGTTTCCAATCGAATATGTGATTTTTTTTCCTAGCAATTGTTTTTGTTCGAATCTGTAATTGTTATTTTCAAATCTGTGATTGTTTCTGAATCTATTCGAATCTGCTGTTGTTTCTGAAATTGTTCATTCATAAGAGATGGAATCTGTTGTTGTTTCTGATTTTTTTCTCTAGCAATTGTTGTTGTTTCTGAATCTATTTGAATCTGTTGTTAGATGTATAGGTGAGAGCATTAAAGAACTTTGCTTGAGGTTGTTGTTGTGATGGGTTGTTTCTGTGTTTCTTAGAAGATCAGAAGAGAATTTGGAAAAAATGCCTGAAGGGAGTAAAAGTAGGATACATTTTAGTAAGCTATATACTTTTGCTTGTTTTAAATCTCCTTTTAGAGATGGTCATTCACAAATTGGGACAAAAGGGTACTCAAGAGTTGTCTACTGTAATGATCCTGATAACCCTGAAGCAATTCAGTTTAATTATGGGGGAAACTATGTTTCAACAACTAAGTATACAATTTTCAATTTTATCCCAAAGTCCTTGTTTGAACAATTCAGAAGAGTTGCCAATATCTACTTTCTTGTTGTTGCATGTGTTTCATTTAAGTGTAGCTGCACCTTTGGTTGCTGTGATTGGAGCTACTATGGTTAAGGAAGCTGTTGAAGATTGGAGAAGGAGAAAACAGGTAAAGGTTTCAGCTTTTTGCTTTTTAATTAATGCTACTTTATGTATATAGGTTCATAATTGTATATGTCTAGTAAAATTGGACTATACTCAATTTTGTTGTGGTTTTGAAGTAGAAAAGTCATGAATGAAAGGAATTTATGGATGTTAGTTTCCTCTTACTAGGTAGTAATGCTGATAAGTAGCAACACATCAGCTATTTTTTAGGTGTTGCTTGTTCCTCTATTATATTAGTAATTGATATAAAAACATTTAGCTCAAACTATATTTATTTTGAAATGTACTGGTGTTAACTGAAAATACGTTGCCAACCCATATGATGTTTTGCTCCATGAATTTCCTGCTTGGTCTATTAAGAGAATACGAGAATTTCTGCCTTGATTAATAGTTGGTTTGCTTTTATATCATATATGGTATCAGGCATATCCCTCATATTTAAGAAGAGAGTAGGGGATAATCTGTGGACAACTTTTGTTTATCATTATCAGACACAATTTTTTTAAGCACAATATTTTGTGTTTTTTAAAGTGTGGTAGTCATTTCTGGTATAGGGAGCCTTACTTCTAGCTTATTGTTGTTAGCGTGGGTGCACGTGTTTGAGCGCCTAGCCAAGCTGCTGGGTCTGTGGCAGGGGCATTCTACCATGTTGCCATGGTCAGTAAATTGGTTCTCCTTTGTGATTATAACCAATTACTCACCTATTATATTCTTTTGATATAGGTCATATATGCAGTAATAGGACATTTCTGAATGCTAAAAATTAAAACTGTTGTACTGATCCGTTTGGCTGTGTTTTTATTACAGATAGAGTCTCTATCAGTCACATTCCACGGACATGATCTCATAGTTGATTCTGAATTGGAGCTAAATTATGGAAGGTTTGTTTTCCTTACCCGATAGAGCCAACTACTATTATTAATGCCTGAAAGCTAAAACTTTTATCAATGATTGCTATTGATTTGAATTTGTTTCAGACGATATGGTTTACTTGGATTAAACGGTTGTGGAAAGTCTACTCTTCTTACTGCAATAGGTTGCCGGGAACTTCCAATTCCCGATCACATGGATATTCATCATCTTTCCAGTGAAATTGAGGCTTCTGACATGTCTGCATTGGAAGCTGTCATAAGCTGTGACGAGGAAAGATTGAAATTGGAGAAAGAAGTTGAAGCTTTGGCAGCACAGGTTTGTTTAAGCAACAATGCATCTGATTTTTTGCCAGTTTCGGATGGCTTATTAACTTTGTTTTTGCGAATTTGATTTCAGGATGATGGAGGTGGTGAATCCCTTGAACGTATTTATGAACGGTTGGAAGCCCTAGATGCTGCAACTGCAGAAAGGCGTGCTGCTGAAATCTTGCCTGGTCTTGGTTTTGACAAGCAGATGCAGGCAAAGAAGACACGTGATTTTTCTGGGGGCTGGAGAATGAGAATTGCATTAGCACGAGCGTTATTTGAGAACCCAATTGTTCTTCTACTTGATGAACCAACTAATCATCTCGGTATAGAACCCCTCTTACTTTTCTAAATACTTGATTACCTTGTCATGTTTTATGAACTAAATTAGTTGGATGGATCCTTGATGTATCACTGGAATACATAATTATCATCCTTTTGGACTTTGGTTGAATGCTTATTACTAAATCCTCTCTGACCAGTATGAAGGACAATCAATGTTGCCATGGCAGGGTTACTTTCATGTTGGATCATATAAATAAACATGTTTGATAGTTGATTCTGAATTGGAGCTAAATTATGTAATTTTTGTTGGCATATATGTTTATTGTGATGTATATACATATGTTGGATTTATAAATTAGTTGGAATTTGATTTGAAATTGGTTTTTGATTTGAAATTTTATTTTGAAGTTTGTTGTTAATTGGCTTCTGGTTGTTGTTGCTGGTTGTTGGTTTCTGGTTGTTGTTGCTGGTTGTTGGTTTCTGGTTGCAGGAGCTTCGAATTGGTAATAGAGAAAAACATGCAAAAAAAATTTTACAAAACATTAGGCATAGGTAGCGCTTTCTGTAAAAAGCGCTCCTGATGGTCTTAGCGCACCTAGGGATAAGGAGCGCTTGTACTAAAAAGCGCTCCTTATGCCTAAGTGCGCTAAGACCATCAGGAGCGCTTTTTACAGAAAGCGCTACCTATTGTCTAAGCGCATCTGGGAATAAGGAGCGCTTACACTAAAAAGCGCTCCTCTTGCCTGATTATTGGTAACGCTTTCCGAGCGCTACTTTTGGGGGATTGGCAACAGGAGCGCAAGCTTTGGGAGTGCTCGAAAGCGCTACTGATGACCTAAAAAAAGCGCTCCCAATGGTCAAAGTGATTAAAATCAATTGAAAGGATTCATTGTTATTGCACTTTACTAAATTTATGTTCACTTTTTTCAAAAAAAAATATAGATACATTTTCTTTACTTCTCTAATTTATTTATTTTTTAAACAAAAAGGAAAGGAGCCTCGTTAAAACCTTCTGATGCAAAACCCTCCTTAGGGATAAAAACACCAAGAAGGAAAGAGTACTCCCCCCTATTTCATTAAAAAATAAAAAGCAAAATTAGAAAAAGCAAGGGGGGACATAAACCAAAACCCCTGCAAACAAAAATACAAAAATTACTGTCTGAAACGAAAAGAAGGAAGACCAACCATATTACGGTTAAAATCATCCTGAATAAAAGTGGGGATAGAATTCCACCATCGGAAGCCAGATAGGGTAGTTCCATGAGACGCAAGCTTATCAGCACAGTGATTTCCTTCCCGAAAAATATGAGTGCAACTGAAAGTGATGGATTTTAGAAGACCCGTGCAGTTCAGCCAACGGTTGCGGATACTCCAAGACACAATTGAATGAGACGAAATGGCCATAACAGCAAGCCGAGAATCACTCTCAATCCATAAACGATGCCAACCTTTATAGAAAGCCACCTCAATGGCTACCATGATTCCAACAAGCTCCGCATGCAGAGCGTAATTTGTACCAAGAGGAAGCATGTAGCAACCCAGAGATTCAGCATTACTATCGCGAAAGATACCCCCACAAGCAGCTAAACCAGGCGAACCCCTAGCAGCGCCATCTGTATTACACTTAACCCACAAGCAAGGAGGGGACTTCCAAATAACCTCCATAATTGTCGGAGCCTTACGAGGCTTGCAATCAACCGAAAATGCTTTAAGAATCAAAAAATCCTACATGGAGTTTGACGTGGAGCCCTTGCTGAGATTACCAGAAATGTTCACATTTGTCGTGATCAAGTTCTTCATGTGAGTGGTCAAGATCTTCTTGTTGTCAAAACGAATCTGATTCCGAGAGTGCCAAATAGCCCAAAATACATTAATAACGGCGGCGGTAACAACATCTTTCACTTGGTTGGACCAAGGGCGCTGACAAACCTCAAAAATCATCTCCGGGGAGGAAACATTAATATTAATTGAAAGCTTATCACTAAGCCAGTCCCAGAGCTTCTTAGCGAAAGAACACTCACAGAAAAGGTGCAATGATGTCTCATATTCCGCTTCACAGAGACTACACATGGAAACAGTTCCACAACCACGGTTTCTAAGCTGCTCATCTGTAGGCATACGGTTATGAAGGATACGCCAGACAAGAATAGATTTGGAGGGAGGGATGACACTACTCCAAATATTTCTGAACCGCCTAATAGGCTGCCCAATAGGCCTATAATGAAGATAAGCAGTCTTAAAAGTAAGCATACCATCTGTAGAGTTTTTCCAAATCAGTTGATCCTGAGAGTCAAATGAAGGCAGATCTTTTTCACGAAGGAGCGAATCCAGCTGAGGAAAAATATTAGAAAGAGATGCTGGAATACACCAGTGACCATTCTGAATGAAGTCACAAACACGGGCTTTTAGAGAGTTCTGACAATGCTCAGGGACATTGAGAAGATTTACCAGAGGGTTCGACATCCACGGATTTATCCAAAAGTTGATACAGTCACCTTTACCAATTTGCCATATGCAGTTTTCATGGATATCGGATAAATGAGCACGCAAATTACCCCACAAAGACGAACTGATATGATAAGAGATCGTAGTCCTATTTCTGAAAACCCGAGATCTTAATAAGACAGCCCAGCTATTCTGGGAAATGCTGAGTTCCCAGCTAAGTTTAAGACAGGCTGCCTTATTTGTGTCTTTAAGGGAGCGAATCCCGAGACCCCCCTCAGATGTTGGTTTACAAACCTTATGCCACGCCACTGTAACCACTTTACGCTGATTGACGTCACCAGACCAAATGAAATTTCTGATCCAAGAATCGACCTTATTTAATAGAGAGGTAGGCCATTTGTATATCAAGAAGCTGTACACTAACATACTTTGAACAACCGACCTGACCAGCTGCGCTCTTCCGGCAATAGAGAGGAGCGAAGCTTTCCAAGCTGATAACTTGGCTTTAATCTTGTCAGCTATAGGCATTAAATAACCAGCATTAGGCTTACCTTTGAAAATGGGGATGCCCAGGTAGGTGAACGGCAGCTGGCGAATAGAGAAGCCCAGTAGCTCTGCAATGTGACACTGGCGCTGAGTGGGAACAGCGCCCAAATGAACGGTAGATTTACTGGAGTTAACAATCTGACCAGAAGCCGCCCCATATTCGGTAAAGAAGTTGAGAAGACTATGAGTATTTTTCAGCGAAGCTCTGCAAAAAATCATGATATCATCCGCATAAAGGGTATGAGATGGAACCTGAGTGCCTCTAGGACCATTAATTAACTGGAGATCCCCATCATACACCAACTTGGAAATGCCTCTGCTCAAAACCTCCTCAGCCAAGCAGAAAAGAAGGGGGGAGAGGGGGTCCCCTTGACGCACACCCTGCTTGCAGCTAAAGTACCCAGAAGGCTTGCCATTGACAGAGATGGAAAGCTTTGCAGAATGTAAAAGAGCATTAATCCTATCACAGAATTTGCTATTAAACCCAAAAGCCTTTAGGACTCTAAGAAGGAAATTCCAATCCAGAGTATCAAAAGCTTTCTTGACGTCAACCTTGAGCGCCATATTACCACCAAAAGCCCTATTATGAAGCATATTGATGGCTTCCGAGGTTAAGCAGATGCAGTCCGATATATTTCTACCGGGGATGAAGCCACGTTGCTGAGATGAAACAATACGGGGAGCAATTTTGGAAAGACGGTCAGCAAGAACCTTAGTAATAATCTTAAACTTGAAGTTCGCAAGGGCTATAGGCCAAAACTTCTCAATACTGTCAGCTCCGTTGACTTTAGGAATAAGGACTACCAAATTAGAGTTGAAGTTCGGGAGCATCCAACCCTGCTTGAAGAACTGCTGGACGGCGTTCACCGTGTCCTCCGCAATGATGTCCCAGAACTGCTGAAAAAAGAAAGCACCAAAGCCATCCGGCCCAGGGGCACCGTTAGAATTCATAGCAAAAATGGCCTGCTTGATCTCTTCCCTATTAGGAACGCTGGTGAGCATATTGTTCTCCTCACCTGTAACAAGATTAGGGATAATCTCCTCAACCATACCATTATCAAGACACTGGTTATTAGAGGCGAAGATATTCTCAAAATAATTAACAACATGAGATTCAATTTCATTCGGAGAAGTAAGAAGACCATCACCAACTTCTCTAATTTATTAATTATGTTTTTTTATCAAAAAATTATTTAAATTTAATATTATGCATGAAAATTGTTTCCCGTGCTTCGGTTAAATACTAGTATATAAAAAGCCTAATATTTCTTAAGGTGGCAACAAGAGTAGTACCGCAAGTGTTTTTGATGATGACAGTAAGAAATTTTGTTCACTCTTACATGTTTATTTCCTTCACAAATCACAATCTTATGTGCTTGGAATGTTTTGCCTACTTGACAGAAACCTTATGCACTTGTTCGTATGACTTTTTGTTCTATAATGATGAAAATACAGATTAGTCTTAGGATTTCATATTATTGATAACTCAGTTGAATGGAATCCAACTTAGTTTAAGTATGTGTATCCTGTTGGTTCTAATACACCAGCAATTCTATTCTCACTTTTTCTGGTTTCTTCATCTCTTCTCTACTTTTTTGTTTCTCTAATGTCCCTTTTCATCCCTTGTTTGATTTTTTTCTTCTCCTTTGTTTGTTTTTTTCAGTTTGTTTCAGCATTAGGAGAAATTCAAAGGGGTTCTTGCAACACAGTAGGTTATGTGTCAGTTTATGGAAACTTTCGCTCTGAGTCATCAACCCCTGCCCTCGCCTGCACCTACTAGTGTTATGAAACTATATCGTTCATGTTTCTTTTTTGTTGAATTAAGACTACTTATGATGGATAATGTTTGTAAATTTTGTTATGATATATATATGTTTGTGTGCTATTTAATTTTTTTAAAATAGATTTTAAAATATATAGGGGTGTAGAAGATGATGAATTGGGAATGCCTTGGCTTTGAAATGAGAGGTGGAAAGCAAGAGATTTTGTCTCAACCCATGGAGTTTGGTGTTGCGAGTTTTCAACCTAACATGCTTTTTTGTTGTTTTTTTTTGTAAATGACTTGCACTTGGAACAAGTGAATATAATGTTGACAAGGTATTTTAGTGATCACAAATTTGCCCCAGTATGGAGGACCTAAAGTGTTATTTCATTGGTAGGAACAAACCAAATAGTCAACTAGGTACTGACGTGGGGAGTATGTACTTTATGGGTGGTCAGGGTGGGATTAGACTTGGACGGGGGATGATGATAAGGTAGGGACATTAACTAACTCAAACAAGAGTAACTACACATGTCATGCAAGTTCACTATAAGAATGCTTCATAGAGAGTTAACATTAGTTAAAACATGATAGAAATTTTTGATGGACCATTTCGGTCATTTATCATGGGATGGATGAGATGCACAAATTATAATATATGATGAATTCAATGCAAATGCATGGAGGAATGATCACTTGAAAAGACTAACTATTCTAAATGATTTTTTGTTTTTTTAGCGGCAATGCAATATGCAAAATGCTAACTAAAATATATATATCTTGGATGATGAATGATGCAAGAATGATGACACTATTTTTGTTTATCTATTTATTTGGAAATGATGCATGCATGGAGTAATGATGGATTTGAGCTTGGATCACAATATGAGTGAAATGATGCATGAATGCCACTATGTGATGTGATGTTGTAAATGAGTGAAAGAATAATAACGATGTTGTAAACGATGCAATGCTTACACTATTTGATGATGATATTTTGTGAATGATTATGAATGAATGAGATGCTTATGTTATAAGGATAATAATTGCTTCTTCTTTTTTTATGCGATGAAATGAAATGCAGGATACTTGCAGTTATTTTTTAATGCATGGAAAGAAAAGAACGCATGATGATTTTTGAATATTTTTGTTTATTTTTTCTAGGAAAAGGGAAATGAGATGCATGAGTGTTCATTTGAATGGAAGGGTACGAAGCTCCTTTGTGTCCTAGAAGGGTTTCCTTAGGATCAAAAGATCTAAGATTTTTCTATTAAGTGAACCTTTCAAGGGTATCTCTATAGAATCCTAAATAAGGTTCCTAGAGCCAAGGACCCCAGTTAAGAACACCGATCCCAACAATAGGCAAGCTATTAGCAGTGATGACATCCTTAAAAGGAATCAAACTCTAGGTGAGACTTTCATGACCACCCAACAGGACGTACATCTAGCAGGCCATCACTACGCGGTCTCGTTCTAACTTAGGTTATACTCCAGTCTGGGTATAGGACTATTCTCACGTGTGTGCAGAAGTGTGATAGTGGAGTGTGTGTAGGAGCAAAATGTCAAGTATACCCACAAGCTGCAAAACAAACAAACACATATACAAAAATGGTCTTCTATCCTAAGGTTTACATATCACATAAATATAATATGTAGTAAAATAAAAGACAAGAGAAGGAGAAAAATAAACATTAAATTAATGACTAATCCTACAACTAAATAGATTAGGTTTGACTCTCTAAATTGTCCCCAATGAAGTCGCCAGCTGTAGCGACCGAAAAATCCGTGTGAGGATTCTTCGAAGGTTCAAAAATGAAGCCGCCACCAATGTTTAATTATAAGGGCAAACATTAGTAAATCCCTTACGCTTGGATAAGGGTCCTTGAGACCAAATTTGGGTTCGGGAGTCGGTTATGTGCGGGGAAGGTATTAGCACCCCACGACATCCTTCCTAAGGAAGGTTACCTTCTAATTAGTTGTAAAAAAAATGTTAATTGTGAAAAATATTTTATTTACCCTTTTTATTGTGAAGTTAAAAAGAAAAAGACTTAATAAAATTATTAATTTTTGTGCTTGACTGGAGTGGGCCCCTACTCCTACGTATCCCCAGGTGCGATGGAGAAATCTAAGCTACGTAGTTCTTGGGTTGAAAAAGTTTGTTTGTACGTATTTTTTATTTAGGGGTTTTAGAACTTTTGATCCGTACGGTTCATTCGTCCTAAAACGATGACTAACCCGGTCGTACGGCCGACTTAATCCCCTGTTTTTGAAAATAAGATTTTTGATTTTTGGAAGAAAATGATTTGTGTATGGAGTGATTTGATTTTATTTGAATACGTATTTTAGGACTCTTGAGCCATACGGCCCATTCATCCTAAAACGATGACTAACCCGGCCGTACGGCCGACTTAATCCCCTATTTTGAAGATTTGATTTTTTTTTGAGAAGGAAGAGAAAAATGATTTGTATTTTTTGACATTATTTATTTTTAGTAGGTATTTTAGGACTCTTGAGCTGTACGACTCATTCATCCTAAAACGATGACTAACCCAGCCGTACGGTCGACTTAGTCCCCTAGAAAAACGAAATAACGAGGTGGGTTGTAATAAAGGAAACAGGGGGTACAATTAGCAGCGAAGGGCTATATTATTAAAACTGGGGGTGTGTTTAGCAGCAGAGGTGTTGTATCATTAAACAGGGGGTGTGACTATGAGTAGTCCACGTTTTGGTTTCTGGGCTCTGGGCTGATGACTTGCGAGCAAAGCCTTATGGACAGGGGGCGCTGTAGTAATGAAATTGAGGGGCGTGGACAGTAATCTGACTATTTAATTTTAAAATAAAATAAATAACAAAGGGGGAGTATATAAGGGAGCCTTCACATTTCCTAACCCTAATTTTCCTCACCTCTTCACTCAGTGCCGCACTCATCTTCCTTTGGAGAGAGAGAGAGAGAGTGATTTTCGGAGTTTCAGAGAGAAAAAGTAGAGGAAGAAATGAAAGAGAGAGGGTGAGAGTGAGGGAGGACGAGAGCCTCATGGCCAAGCCGGAGGGGAAGTGATGGTGCGTACGCCGGAGAAGATGACCGGCCAGAGGTGATAGCCCCGTTCGCAGATGACGCCGGCGACTGTCCGTTGCACCGCCGACGACGGCGGAGAATGAGAGCGACAGAAAAGGGTTGGTTCTTGGGGCACGAAAACTGGCGAGGAGGAGGAGGAGTATCACGAGTTCACGGTGACGCGAAGGGGATACAGACGGTGATTGGGAGAACGACCACCGTCTACGGTGGTCGGAGCTACAAGGGTAAGCTTCGGTTCTAACCTTTTTTGTATGTTTCTTTTTCTCTCCTTCACTTCTACTCCTAATTTATGATTTGATCTCCTAATCTGGTTTAAGAACCCTAAATCGATTTCAAACATAAAACGAATTTGCCTCTTAATTATAAAAGATACTAATTTTCAGTTCCCAGTACTAATATTCTAAATCTGTTCATGATTTTTTTAACCCTATTTCTGATCTGCTTTTTCTCTATTATTTACTATACAAATATGAACATCTCATATCTACATTTGGTCTAGCACTTATTCGAATTTAAAGATCAAAGAAGACCTAGGGCATATAACTATAAATATGGAAAAAAAAACTTGTCCAACCTGGGTTCTTGAATAGCTCTCCTTCTTGCTAATGAAAAAAGTCACTCTTTAAGTCTACTACTGAGTGAACTCTTTTTTGCTCGTCAGAAATTGAACCAGTGTTTTGTTTTTTAGGTGATTAGGGTTCTGGTTTGAACCTCTAATCCTTTTGGTGATTTCTAAATTTGTTCTTCCCTTTTTTGTCTGAATTGGTTTTGTTTTTATAGGCAATTGTTGGGGTTTTAGAAATTAATTTCTGATTCTCCTTGATTTTGTTTTCCTATTTCAGATATGGGCTTAGAGTTGGAAAACATGATCACCAAGTTGCTTGCTGAATTAGGGTTGGAGGGGTGAAGTCTTGCTCACCAAGTGAGCTCAAAAGATGCGCAGCAGCAATTGTTTGGGCTGATGCGCTCTTTTTCATATTTTTTTTTTGTGATTTTTCATGATTTTTTTGTAATATTAATTTTTGTACAATTTTTTAATTATTGTAAAATTGTAAACAATTTTTTGTATTTTTATGTTTTATTTTTATTATTTTTTATGGCTTTTTGATTAAAAGGGCTAAACTGGGCCTAATCCAAACAAAGAGATTAAACAAACCCAATTACAATAAAAATACTAAAAACAGGCCCAATTAGAACAAGTTACGAAAATCAGGCCCAATTAGAACAAAAGGACTAAACATGCTTAAGTAGAACAAGTCGCTAATATAGGCCCAATCAAACGAATTATGTTTAGGTCCAATTGAATAACTTACTAGAGTTAGGCGCCATTAAAAAGAGACAACATCAAATGAGCCCGAAAATTGATCTCGTAGTAATAGGACCTGGAACTTAAGACACGCGAACTAAATAATAAAAACGACTGTTGTAAAAAGAGAGCGGACAAAATTGGGGTATAACAGCTGCCCCTCTTTATTTATATTCCTTAGAAAAAATGAAGGGTTTTCAAGATTTCATAGTAGGAATAGAAATAAAGATAAAACAGACGCCAATTTTGTCCGATTAGTTGGAAGTTGGGAGTTTTGAGGATTTACAGGTAGTGGTTAACACTCGGCGTGTTAACGAGAAAGAAATAAATAAGGATCACTGGGGATCAGAAGGACCGATTGGTCTGAAGGACTGATTAGTCTGAAGGATCGATGCCTTTAAGTGTCAGTAAAATGATCTGAAGGTCTAACTCGCAGTCGATGCTTGGCGCATTGATTTGAGTTAAACTGAAGGACCGGTTGGTCTGAAGGACTGCCTGGGCCTGATGGACCAAAGATGGTCTGATGGGCTGCAACTAGCTATGGTACTAGTAAACGGTCTGAGAGTGACCTACGTCGGGGCGGTCGTGAGGGTCAAGATCAGGTCTAGAACTGATATGTTGACTGTGAAGGATTTATGCTACGTCTTAGGCAGACACAGCTAATCTGAAGGACCTATTGGTCTGAAGGATCCATCGGGCTCAGTGGCGACGTATTGATCTAAAGGTAGAGTTCGAAGCCGTCGTTTTGACGTGTTAATTTGAACTGAACTGAAGGACCGAATTGGTCTGAAGATGCTAGACTCTGTGCTAACATTGCGATCTGGTGTGTGATATAGGATTCAACGCTCTTCGCGTTGACTTAAGAAATGAGAGTAGATAAGGATCGACACTTGAAGTCGATAAGCAACAGATGTTATGCATATGACATGCCTGTAATGTATGCATCTGTAATGTTTGATTTTAAGTGAAATGATGAATGAAATGTAATGGATGACTTTTTTCTCTTTTTTCTTTTTTTTTGGGTTCTTTTTTGTATATGATGAATGCATGAAATGAGCATGTGAATATGATATAAATATAATGCTTTGATGCAAATGCTATTATGAATAAAAGGAAGTGCATAAATGCATGGTGCGATGATATGATATGAGTGATAGAAACATTTTTTGGTAAAGATGAGATGCGAGAAGCACTTTTAAACTCGGACATAACTATCACCAAAAATGTGAAAAGGTACTTTGAAAGTGCTTCTCGCAATCTCAAGGTACTTTGAAAGCACTTTTAAACTCGGACATAACTGTATGTCAGGAGATTTAAAACCTTGGAAAAATTAGATTTGATTCAAACTTCGGCAATCTCAAGGTTGTTATTTATAGACACTGATGTGAAAAGGTACTTGACTGTATTTGCAGACTCGTTTATTTTGCTCTTCCATTATGATGCCCCATGATGATCGAAGTTTTAGGTCTACAAAGTTAACTAGGTGGATTTTCACACTAGTGCAGAAAATGGATTTAAAGTCGGACGAATTGGACTTTCAAAGTCGGGTTTCAGTCCGACTTCTATTAGGGCGACTTTGTATGTCAGGAGATTTAAAGTCAGGTGACAGTCCGACTTCCAAAGTATGTTTTTAAGTCAGATGACAGAAGCGCCCGACCTTAAAAGTGACCTTTTAAAGTTAGGTGATAGTTATGTCCGAGTTTAAAAGTGGTTTTTAAATTTTAAAAAAAAATTAACTTGTCTAGTTTTGTACCGGCTTAAACTTAAATGCATTTTTCGGGAAAGAATAAATTTTTAGAAGACTGAAATGCAGAAAGTAAAGGTCATGCTTTTGGTAAGATAATCAGCCCTTTGTAGCAAAGCACGAACTTGTAAAAGTACAAAAAATAAGGCATATGTAAATTTGTAATAGTTACACGAGCTCAAAATGATTAAGGTATATGTAGTTGTTGTTATTGATATGATCACAATTCAAAATGATTGTTTTATGAAAGTTCAGCTGACAAAGGCTTTGCCACAAAGCCAACAAGGATAACAGCAATTGTAGGATCAACTACATAAGGGTTTCATTGTTGAATCTGCGCCATGTGCTGACTCCATCCCATCTTAAAAGATCATTGAGTAAAAACTGGCCAAAAAGAAGTCAGTTAAATATATCACTTTCATATAATATACTAAGCCATGCACATATGTGACTACCTTGCATTTTCCCTCAGCCAATTTTCATCAGCATATTTCATTGTATCATGTCACTGTTTTGTGGAATCAAATAACCCAACCTAAACCAAAATTAAACCTTAAAATAACACAAAAGATGGCATAAAAGAAACAAAACTACTGACAAGAATGAACATACTTGAGCACCTTCTTGCATCCAAGATAACATCTTTAAATGCCAGTGCTGCTACCTAGTGGTGGATATATTTTGACACAATCAAGGAACAGAGTAAGAAACCATCAACATGCATGACACAAGAAACAATTAACAAGCATAAAACAAAAATAGAGTAAGAAACCTAGGCAACAACGAACTGAAGCAAATTAAACGCAGCAATCTGGTGATGGTTATAGATTCCCAGTAGTTTATATCCACAACTAATTGTGTCTTATTCTCAATCTCCAACATTATCACATTCTGTTATTCATGGACAAGATAGAATGCGATTCCAAATCCACATTCTCAATAGCAATACCAGAAAGCAGAAACACACTCCCTAATACAATCATTCCAACAGTAAAAAAAAATACAATCATTCCGAGATACTCTTTATTAGTCGATGACATTTATATTTATATAGGTCCTATTTAATTAGTGGGACACATTTCCTAAGTGGTGGAAACCAGCGAGTTTCACCACATAATAAAGAGGACATTGAAAAAATTTAGCTGCTAGCATTTCTCCTTTTTCAATTATTAGAAAACTAATATATTCACTCTTTCCTGGAAGCTTAAAATGAATTAATATGGATTCTTTTCACCAGCACAAATATGTAATTATTAATTAACAGTACCATGTTTAGGAAGCAAGTAATAGGTGATTCCTAACATAATAGCTTACATGTATCAAAGAAATATATCATGAAAAATAATGAAGAGCCTAAGACTTACCTTGATCTTCTTGCCGTTGTTTCCATTAATAATAAAATCACCCTTCCGAATGACACCATCTTGAATTCTTCAACCAATTAGTTAATCCAATAGGTTATGTGTAGTGTAATGAAAGGAACTAGAGACACACACAAAGGACATTATAATAGCCACTTTTATGATATAGATGCTGGTTTCATCATATCTTCACTTTTACGACTTGGTAAAACTGATGCTGTTTGCATATATGGGACACAAAAGAATAAGTGACACAAAAGAATTGAACAATAAGGTGTGAGTTCAAAATACTGGTTATGTGGATCAAGGTATGAATTCAAAATACTAGTTATTGAGTATAAACACTTAATTATCAAAGCTGAAGGCTTTGTAAAATACTAGTAACTTATATACACATATACTAAAGTTATTAAGGGAGATCTAAAAACCATGGATCATGATTGAGTGAGAGAAAGAAATAATATGAATTGAAGCTAGCATACCTCTTCCAATTTGATTCCACAAACATAATTCAAAAGAATTACTCTACAAATATGAGAAATGCATAACTCATTGACTCATACCATGAAATTGAACATTATAATCTAAGAAATCATGTTTTTAAGGAGGACTAAAGGAATGTTAGTAACAACCCTTGCCACTAAAGACAAACTCTATTTGGTAGGGGAAAGATGAATCAAAAATAGGAACAAATATAAAAGAGACATTGCTATCCAGAACCAACTTCTATCAAAAGAAGCTTCATAAAATAAGCAACAATTTATATAGATGTTACCTTCTCAAGAAGAAATCTTCATATAGAGATGTCTAGCAGTTCATTTGCAAATCTAATGTTGTTACCTTCTCACGATGGTTAAATACTTACTAATGTTTAATCTAATAATGACTTATTCTTACTTACACGTACAAAGCCTGTTCATATATTAAGATGATCATCAAAGCATTGAAAAACACAAATGAAAACACTTAAAGGTCTGGCAGCTCCACAGTGTTTCATGTTGCAACAGGTTCTAAAGGCAGAGTTAACATTGTCACATTTAGGACAGATCCAGTCCCCTTCAGATAAACTATCAGGCCCTGCATGAAAATTAAAAATAGGAGTTGGTCAGCATATGAAGATAATTAAGTCATGTTAATGCAAAGCCCCATATTATAAATGTAAAATAAAAACAAATTGGTTTTATTTGCTCTCCATCATACCTTAGAGATAGTTATAATGGAAATTTGACGCCCAAAGTTCTGTATGTCTGATATGGGCCATAAGAACAACTCAAAGTTATTAACTTTTTTTTGTTCACATACAACTCCAACTTTTAATTTTATATCTGCTAAGCCTTTGTCAGAGAAGAACATATCTTCAGAAATCTTATGGCCACAGAGAACTGAGTGATAACAAATATTGTAATTAATGGGGCAACAAAAAACTGCCTTTGATATCTTTTGATTATTTGAGCAACAAACCTTATATGCGAACATTTGTCAGTTCTCAAATGCAACTAAGAATCACTTACGACAAAAGACCAGAAATACATTAGATGACCAAAAGCAAAAGAAATAACAGAATAGGTGTTTGAATGAAAAGAGAATAAAAAATCATCTAAATACCTACTCGACATTTAGAAACAAAACAGAACACCATAAATAAGCAAAAAAATGTGAAACCCTAACAAATTAGAAACAAGTACCGGGTATCCTGATTACTCCATTGATTTTACATCAAGATCTACAGAAATTTGGGATATTATATAGTCATAGCAATTACAAAAACCAAATATTGTTGAAGAAATAGGGAAAACGAAATCTAAAACGAAATTTGAAACAAAATCTGAAAAGAAATCTGAAATGAGGGATAAACAAACCTCAAATGAAATCTGAAGATTAGGGCTCAGGAATGGTTCAAACGAGAGCTGCGAGCGAGAGGGAGAGAGATAAAGAAAGAAAAACTTGTGTAAGAGAAGGAAGTGTGGAGCAGCGCACCAAAGAGAATGAGAATGAGAAGATGATTGAGTTGTCATGAGGGAGGATGAGGGAAAGATTTGGGGAAGAGAGCAAGGGAGGACAAGGGTTTCAGTATCGTAGATGAGAGAGTACGAGAGATAGATGGGTTTCGGTAATCATAAAAAAAATGATGGGTTTCGTTTTAAAAATTGCTGAACGAATCACTTTTTAAGTCAGCTAATACAAGCAACCGACTTAAAAACTTACGCGTCAAAATTACATTTTCATTATATCTACAAAATTGCCACCGCATCCACTTTTTAAGTCGGGTAATTAGACACCCGACTTTAAAACTCTAAATCTTTTCCTGATTTTGCACTAGTGTCAATATCACATTATTAGCTTGTGCTCTCTCTTTGAAAGTTTTGCTGTATTGTTAGGGAAGAGGGCTAAGAAAGTTTTTCTTAGAGGTTAAGTTGCTAGACTCGAAAAAAACTAGTGGAACAGTTGATAGAGCTGTGTTAAGAAAACTATCATGGTTCAAAACTTTGCGAACGAACAAGTCCGGAAATTTAGATCCGGACTATGTAAAAAACACGGGTCCGGAAATAAAGTACCGAACCGTGCAGAGATCCAGAAAAAAAATGGAACGACAGCGAGGGAGAAGAGTAGCATACCTGTTGGGTGTGAATGCGAGAGTGAGGGAGAAGAGTGCGACAGAGATGGAGCTTCATGTGAGAGTGAGGTGAAGAGGAGAGGAATGTGAGGGAGATTGTGAGGGAGAAGGGGTTCGTTGGTTTAGGGATTGGAATGGGGGTGTGAGAGAGGGAGAGTGTGAAAAAAGGGTTTAATCACTACTAGAATTTTCGTCATTTCCTGCGGAATTTCCTGCGGATTTTCATTGAAAATTCGCAGGAAATGAGTTTCCTGCGGAATTTTCAGCGGATTAAAATTCTCAGTTATTTCGTTCGTGGATAATTGTTTCCTGCGGATTTTTAAATCGGCAGGAAATTTTTGCAGGAAATTCCGCAGAAAATTCCGCAGGTATCTTCGCAGGAAGTTCCGCAGGAATTCCAAAGGAAATTCTGCAGGAAATTTCCGTAGGAAGTTCCGCAGGAAACTGCAGAAATATTTTCATCCCATATCCGAAGTGAATTTTAGTGATTACGATTATTATTATATATGAAATGACTATGTGTCCCCAAAAAAATATAACAATATATACAAATGAGATCTTACTTAACATTATATTTTACATTTCATCAAAAGAGATTTTGTCGTATTACTATTATATGCACTATAGAATACAAATCTATACAATATTTATATCAAGAGATACACAATAGCCAGCCATATTCAATGTCAACAATATAATTCTTCAAGTGCTTCGTCAGATATACATTGATCTAGGAACTAAGGATAAAATGAGTTGTGCAATGACATTCAAACTGCAACCAAATTGTTATATAATACAATAGCGTAAATTTGCCTTGAAAACATCCCCTACAAAGCTTGCATCTTAATACGCCAAGACCTTTAAGGCATAGAACAAATCCTTTAAAGGGGATGATACTCATTCTGCAAAATAAATGTCTGTTTTAAGGCCAATAACCAGAGAAAAGAGAAACAAATAAGATAATGAAAATCAACAACGTTAAGTAGAATGGTTCTTACTTCTTACCAAAACTACAACTTAGTGCATAAGAAAATACATAGGAAACATCAGTAACTTCTACCGGCTGCTATTTCAATGTCTCACCTTTATGTATAAGAAAATACAAAAGATACAGCTCCCAAAGATGAGTGTTGAATATATCTCCCCCAAATGATCATAAACAATTGTAGGGTTGAATATCCCAAACCTGAAAAATATTCACAAGGTTACAAGTCATCTGCTGCAGAGGCAAACCATCTTGCTTTGTAAGGAAAAGCTTGCAACACAATTTTGTTACAGAAAAATACAGAGTAACTTGAACATGCTTTCTTAGAGTATTTTTTAGCCTTTAACAGCACAGAGACCTACCTTCATCAGGCCATGAGATTACATTCAAAAGATAATCAATTGGGGAGACCTGCAATTATTCTTTTTCTTTTACACAATATATACATCATACATTTATAATATGCACATATATACTATACTGATGTATTATGAATTTATTATATAGTACAAAAATCTGTTATAGTTAGTTAGTAAGGGCTAGTTACACAGTGATGTTAGTTATCTCTGATGTGTATAAACCTCTCACTAACTAACATTGAATGAATTCAGAAGCTGGTTTCATCAATTCTATTATCATATTATATTATAACCTCAGATCAAACAAAGTTTCATAAAGACAAAATGGAAGATCTACTTCACCAATAGATCAGCAGCAAACTAGAACAAATTTCCATCTGCAAAATTGATCCATCCGCAGCCGGCATTGTATACCATCTGTGAATTCATGAATTCATTTATATTCATGAGATCTATGAATGCGATGATGATATAAATCAAATCAAAACAAATCTAAATGCTCGAAAACTCACAGAAGAATGACAACGGGAGGGAGGACATAGTGTGAGGAGGGAAATCATGGAAGCAGTGCCTTCTTAGAAAGGATATCTATAATATCTTGATGCCTTTCGTTACATTATTGCTAGAAAGATAAGAAAAGCAAAATCCTTGAACAACTGAATACTTATTGAAGAGTTAAATAAACTCACTCACATGTCAATGAAGGAGGTTAAATGAGTCCAGAGGAACAAGACTGCCAATATGATTATGAGAGAGTCACAAATAAAACTAATCTCCATTCTCACCAGTAGGCTGAAGAAAACAAAATTCAATGTCACTTTCACTCCACTTTTTATTGAGATTTCAGTAGGTGGAGTTTATTTTCTTCAAAGATGTTGATTGATTGCAAAATTTGAAACAATAACTGAAATCGAAAGAAGAAACCTGTAAGAGAGGATTTGGACGATCGCAACAATAAGTTTTGACGTAAAGAACCGCATCCATACACTTGGAACCAAAAGCAGCGCCAACGATTCGCCTGCAAGAGAACGAGATACTGAAATCAAAGATACTCTATAGTCCAGTTGATGCCGAGAACTCCTGCAGCAAAACACTACACATTTATATACTTTTCGGTGCAAAATACTTAATTAATTCCAATAATTAAGGGAAAGAATCAACTAAGAAATGAAACTAGAAAATACAATCAAGGCACCATCGCACAAAATACATTGAATCCAAATTACATGATCAATAACTAGTTAATGTTCACATCCAAGACACTTGACAGTAAGTAACCACTCTATTTATGCTATGTTAGTACAAAAGTATATCAGTACCTTTGCAACTTGGTGCCTCCATCCCTTACACTACATATCTTAGCTTATTATATTTGTAATCTATTTTTACAGACATAGATTGCCCAAAAAATATATCATGCCAAGTTATATACTAGGTGAGTGTATCAAGGTTAGTAGCATGCCAAGTCATATATCATGCCAAGTTATATACCTGCTATATTTATTATTATAACCGAAAAAGCCAATAGCTCTAAGGTTAGTAGCAAGCAACTCATCCAATCCTATACATGTATATAAAAAGGTTTTGAAGTTCAACCAAAGAACATGCAAAATTGTATTCAAGTACCAATATACACCTCATCTCCAACATTTTAGATTGACAAACACAGGCCATTGATTTCATCCTTATTGAGGAATTTCATCAAATATCTTAACCCTCATCCACATCAGTTGCTGCGTTCAATGATCTAGCATTCAACCACTGTGAATTTGCTTAGCCAAGAGAAATTCACTCAACAAATTTGGTCTTGAGAGGATATAATTTTTCTGCAACAAATTCATCACAGTTCAAGCACGAAAATAACCACAACCAAATTGTAGTAATAAATCAACAAAAAAACACAAAATCAAGCTAAGATAAATTTGTTGGATTACCAGCTAACTTCGATGTGAAGGAGATGCAGAATTGTGCGAAGACTGAGAAACAGATGCGATGCTAGTGAGATGCAGAATCGTGCGGAGAGATAGAGAGATGTGATGCGAGTGAGATGCACAATCGTACGAAGACTGAGAGAGAGAGATGCGATGCGAGTGAGATGCAAATCCAAATGCGAAAACTGAGAGAGAGATGCGATGCGAGTGAGATGCAAATCCAAATGCAAAAACCGAGAGAGAGATGCGAAATCGAAATCAGCTTGCGATATCGAAATCGAAATCGCTGGTAGATGATGATGCGGGAGGGATTTCGATTTCATGCTCATTGTTGATTTCTGGAGACGATTTCTGTTTTAGGGATTTAGGGTTCGATGTGTGTGAGAGAGGAATGCGTTTCTGGAATGATCGTTGTTTACAAGTTTTTTACAAGTTGTTCTGGAATGCGTTTCTGGAATGCGTTCAATGATCTAGCATTCAACCACTGTGATCCTGCTCACATTTTACAAGTTTTTTTTGTTTTTTTTTAAATAACATTAAAAGAAACTTTTCAGATTTTTTTATTATAAATAATAAATAAAAGAAACTTTCCTGCGAACTTTGGTTCTTCGAAAAATTCGCAGGAACCTCAAAGATTTCCTGAGAATTTACCTGCGAAACAATATGCGCAGCAAAGATTCTAAATATCTTCGTGCCGGCAGGAAAGTTCTCAGGAAATACCGCAGGAAATTCCGCAGGTAATACAGAGATTTCTCATAGTGAATGAAGGAGGGGTATTTTGGGGATATTAGGTAGTTGGAGGTGTCTAGTGAGTAGAAGGGCGTTATAAGAAGTATGGCCCCGAACCAAAATAGGTTTTTTTAGGGAGAAACAAAAAATGAAATGGGCGGACCGATTCGCACAAATCTACTGCATACCATTACCAAGCATACACTAGGCTGCGAATTAAAAAAATCTTTCATGAACAAGAAAATGAATGTTGATGAAATTAAATGATTAATGGATCTCAGTATTTTTCATTATTCCCATGTGAATTGAAAATAAAACTCATCTCTTTGTCATAACGTTGTTAGGTTTTTAATTTTGTATAATATATTAATTCAAAGTAATTTTCTACAGATTTCGAATAATTGATAATGTATTTGTTTTATGGTGATTAACATGAACATTAAAATATCAGCTGGTTTGCCCGAGAGGTTAAGGGGGAAGACTTAAGATCTTCTGCACATAAGTGCGCATGGGGTTGAACCCCATAGCCAGCATTTAGTTTTCTAAATCCAACGATTCCTGCTTCAACTTATTGTAATCGTGCTTATCTAAAAAATAAAAAAAAAACTTATTGTAATCGTAACACCGGATTCAATAAGCCACCTCTTCACATGGCATTGAATCCATCGTGTTTTTTAAATATATTTAAAATAAAATAATTAAAGAGTCGAGATTGAGTGTTATTATACTATATGTACTTATCCCTCATTGTTGGTTGTTTTGGCAATTTCAGCGACATGGACATGTCGGCTCTTGATTTCGAACTCAGGTTGACCGATGTTTACACCCTAAAAAATATTAAGTCCTAGCCGAGCGGAAAATCAGCTGAAGTGAAGAGCTAGCCGAATGAGTAGCCGAAACAAGTGCCGAGGATGGGAATATGCACGTTAGAGCTGCGTGTAATAAATAAGAGAACCACCCCTACATATCAGGCAAAGTGGTTAAAGGCACTTAAGAGATGTTATGTAAGTAGTTAGTGGCAAGAAATATGGATCTTGACATGTGGTAACCGTTAGCCGAGTAACCACTATCCAATGGCGTAATTAGTTGGTAGCAATATGTTAGAGGCCAATAGAGACTAAACTATTGTTCTACCTATAAATACCAAGCTTATAAATATTTTTAGACGCACATCAATCAGTACACAAGTTACTAAACTATTGTTATTTTTAAATATGAGTAGCCTTTAAGGCTAATCCAAAAGAATATAAAAAATTAATTATGAAGTGTTTTCAGTTATTTAACTTATTTTACAAATTCTGGATAAGTAAAAAAACTTTTCCCAAAACACGAACGAGCACTTGTGGACAAAAACAATAGATATTTCCATTCCTTCGTTTTCGTGAATTTACTATTTGTGTGGAAATTTGAATGGTACAGAACTGCCATCCATGAAATCAACTAGTTGTTTCCATTTGGTTTGTAGCGCAGAAATATCCAGTTTGGTAATAATATTTGATGTGGCGAGCTAAAGTAATCGTCATTGGTTTCGTCCTCATAATAGCAGTTATATGAACGGTTTTGTCTCTCAGGTAGTTGGCATATGTGGTTTGCAACATATGGTGCCATTGAAAACTCAGATATCCTATTTTACTGTCTGCTTTTTGCAACAAATGTATCGACTGACCAGTGGAAGAAATTCAACCTCACGTCAAGGTTGAATAATTGAATTGGGTGCATATTGATAACTCATTTTTATATAGAGTTATTTATGCATCTAAACATAACTAATTACTTGAAACCAAGTGTAATATGTGTTAAATATAGTAGTATGAAGTAAAATAACAACATTCTATGTTTCAAAGAGGATTATGTAATGATTTAAGCATTTTGTATATATATTGGTATGTTTGATATGTTTGTTCAGTGCACTTTCAGTTAGGTACAAATACACCAAGGAAACAACAGTGCATCTGCACTAAACTACAAATTACAGCAGTGTAATTGCACCTTGGTGCAACTGAACTAAGGTGCAACTGCACTTAGGTGCTTCTGCACCATCCTGCGCTGAAGGTTTATAACCCCACAATGGAAGCACCTCAAATCATACCACTGCACCAAAACCTCTATGACATCATGCTTTGTCACAAAACACATGGAGGCACATGCCAACATGCATAAGGAGGCGCCCACTATTTGAATTCATCATGAAAGGCTACTCATCTAAAGACACTTGGCCTTCCACAATTGGACCTCCCCTTGGGGATGAGTGCTGGACTCAATCTCTAGAATTAAAGATCAGAAAAGTAACCATGGTTAAGCCTCCTTAGGTTAACTTGGTTTTCAAGCGAACCCTCACTTGAAGGAAACCTCCAAGGCTATAAAAAGGCTTCCACTTCTCACTTGAAGAGCATCGCATATCTCACACCATAATATGTAGATTATACACTTTACTTACAATTTAGTAGTTTCATTTCTTAAAGTTTTAGTAGTAGTAGGTTGGCAAGAAGGTAAGGAAGGAATCGACAACTTCTTCCTTCACTTCTTCATCAACTTAGTTAGGTGCAACTGCACCAGGAAGTCATGCTTCTGCACAGCTTGGCAAATTTATGCAAGAGTATTTCAATCAGTGTAATCTCTACCCTATTGATATATCTTGTACTTTCATCTATATTAATATGTTTTATTTCATCTATCTTTGCCTTGCAATGCATATTATGAGCTAAACCTTTTTGGTTGAGATGTTCTAACTTTATAATGAGCTTTTGAGTAAGTTATTATGCTTTTTTGTGTTGTATGCATTTTGGGTCTTGTGTTATACTACATCCATCTTATTTTAAGGTTGATCACTTAGAATAAGTAGACACTACAAGAAAATCGACGATTTCTGACGGCAAAATCCGTCGAAAACACACTGATTTTCGTCGCAAATTAACGTTTCCGACAGACTTTCCGACGGACAAATTTTCGTCGCAAAATCGCTCGTCGCAAATCATTTCCGACGGATATGTTCGTCGCAAATGAGTTCGTTGCAAAGTCGTCGGAAACACTGACACCTTTTCGTCGCAAATCCGTGGCAAAGTCGTCGCAAACACTGACACCTTTTCGTCGCAAATCGGTCGGAAATTTTTAAAAAAAAAAAAATTAAATTATACATCCAAAATAATATTTAATAATTATATCTATACATACTAATTTCATATACAAATTCAGCAGTGCTAAAATTGAATTATAATGGAGGACTTTCAAGCCCATTAACCTAGGAACAGACTTGGGAGTCGCCTCTGAAGGACAAAACATAGAAATTTAAATTAGAAAACATTTGAAATGATTAGAAAACATTTGTATGATAAGCTTTCAAAACATAGGAATTTAAATTAGTGATTTCACTCTAATCATGCCTTAGCAACATACGTATAATATATCTAAGACAATGAATTTGGTAACATACGTATAATACACAACATGCCTTAGCAACAATTGAGAGAATGAAACCCTTCAGTGTCAAATAGGGAGGAGGGTCTATTAACTGAAAACAGCTAGATATACTATCTTTCACCAGCTACAATACAAAAGCATATAAAGATAAATATAGATATTGTAATCAGGATTTCCACACTTGACCTTGAAGCTTTTCCATATCAAAAGTAGGTGATGATGCAACTGAAACCTATTAAGCAGCACAACCTCCGCACATACTGCTACTTTGAACCAAGGAGCATTACTTGGCCATTGAAAAATAGCCCCATACTGCTACTTTGTGCTACACGCAAGAAGTTTAAGTTTGATCCAGCATAACATCAACAGGGAGGGATTTTCTACATAATGTTAATAGTGCAGTGAAATTAGTCAAATATGCAAAAAAATTATATATCATAATAACATTTCCAACTTAACATATGCTAGCTAGATACATCATTATCATAATTTATACACTGTCCTTTTCCAACTAATAATTTTTTGTACAGGTTTTGCACAAAAGGGTCACAAAATCCATCATTGAAATCCATTTTTCAAGTAGTAGAAAATAAGCAGGCAAGGAAAAATTAGAGAAAACTTAGACAACTTGAAGCTCAGGCCAAAGAAGGTACACTGTACTGCTTCAAACATTACCACACTGTATACCTCTTTTTACCAAACTTGTTACAAACAGCTAACCAGTTTTTACTTGCTACTGAACTAAAACATTATTGGTTATACTTGATAGCCATAGCAACTTAAATTTTGAGCCTGTCTTGTCTACTGAAGTTTCATTTTACTTTTCAATAAATGGCAAATCTAACAAGAGTTAAAGAAGCAACTATACTCTAAAGATTAATAAGCCTAATTTTAAAGAAAAATGGGAAACACAAACCTTCAAAGATGTATTGTTTTAAGGCTAAACCAATCATTTAGATGCTAAAAAGTAATCAATTAGGGTCCATTTAGAATTAGGAAACAACTTACCTTGGAAAATAGGTGAAGCCTTTCGACGGCAACAGGCTGGAAAGCCGTGATCAAAACCATAGTAGATGACTTCCCTAAGAAGATCAGCAATTAGATTAATTGGCAAAGTAATAAAAGACTAACAGCTAATGTGTCACTATTACATAAGAAATTCACAGGAAGTTCAGTATCAATATCAATTACCTTTTGCCTCAGAGTATCCAACCTTGATTTTGCGCAAGCTGCGTGGTGGTGTTAATAATATCAATCTGAAGGATAGGTTGCTTGACAACATTTTTACGATCCAAGTGCCTTACCAAAATGGACAAACAGAAGATGTGAGTTATCTCCTGGTGCCTGACCAACCTTCACTGAATTCCTGACAACAGCTACTTGTTCCATCAGTGGCATAGAAATAGTAGTATAATTTCAAAGTTGGAGACATATATCACAACAATATAATTTAAAAGTTAAGAGACATAAATCACAGTAATGATTTCACTCGACAAACTTAATTCATCTATCAAGGCCTAGATACTAAAGAGATGTTAATTCCAAACAAAGAATCGCAAACTACCGGACTGAAAGCTCTAGAAACAGAGCTATAAGCCCTAAAGGAGGACTCTAAATTGATTTTTGCTCATACATTTCTAAAATTGTTGCTTCAATAATATATAGCAACCCCAAAAGATAAACCCAAAATCAGCAAACAACAATAACGAATACTAGCAGTTTGATTCAGTATTGTGTAATCTCACCTTGTTGTCAATCAAGCTGTGGAGTGCAATTACACTTTTAATAAGAGATGATAGGTATATTACTAGCATCATATCATTCGTTTTCACTCCACAATGAGCACAAGGATCAACAATCTAAAAAGCACAACATAAGTACATTCATACTTAACATTAATTCACATCTTAACCTGCAAAAGCCTTGATCAAATAAGCAACATTAAGATTTGGTAGTAGGTTGAATACATCCTAACAAAATAAAACATGACATGATCAAAACACAAAAATCGAGTAATTTGAGTTTTCAGACTCAAACATGAGGCAACCAATTTATTATTGAGTTCAGTTATCTAGTTAAATTACTCTTATATTGAAAACACTAACAAATCAGCTTTGTAAACCATAAATCAAATATAGCATACAAATTAACCTTGTTCCCATAAAAGAAAAGACATATTATATCGTTGTTCTCCTAAGCCTCTTAGAAATATCATCTTTGTACTCAAACAATGGGCATGAACCAAAACACAATTAGATGGTTGAAATTACCTTTAGTGAGAGGATATCAGAAAACCTACGAACAACAAAACACAATAAAAATGATAAATCAGAAACCAAAACACAAACAGAATAGATATGCTTTAGATTTATTGAAGAAGTAGAACTGAGGAAGAGGAAGGAAATGCCTTACCTATTGGTGGTTCTTCAAGTTCTCCCAGCGAGATGCAAAAGAGTAGAGGAAGAAGATGGTTCTCCAAAGCTATCAGGCAATTCAAACCCTCTAAATTCCAATCCCTGAGGCTGACTTGGACCACACCTTAAAATATGCAACAACACATACAAAAACATAAAAACTGTGGAAACCATAGTGAAATTCCCAAAATATTTGATTGCCTGCCTCCAATTCCACTGACTTTTTGTTTGCAAAGTTGCCAACAACTATTTTTTGTCTGTTAAATCTACCTTATCTATTACCTTGAAATTGTGGCCTTATGTTCTTGCACAACCTGATTCATAGACAGACACATTAAGCCATTAGCATGAATGACTGGTATGTAGCTTCTTAGCTCAGCCTCATCAAAGCCAGTTTGAAACAAAAGCTTTATCTGCAGATTGTAAACAAACAAACAAATGTCAATAATCAAGCAATCACAAGCCATCCTAGGAAATTGAGAAAATGAAACTTCTTGCCTGCTTAAATATTGTGGACTTCCCTGACTCTCCAGCACCTGAAAAGCAGAGACATTGACACATTTATTTAAATAACTATAGGAAAAACCAGACTATAATAGACTCTAGCATGTATGGTTCCTTCAAACTCTGGGAGTAAAGCCACTTATGCAATGTAAAATTTCAAGAACTTCTATATATTGGTAAAAGTTGATGAGGTGTAATTTAAAAGAGCTACATGTAATGTAAAAACTAAGATGAAAAGGAAAAACTAACCTAGTAGTAGAAGTTTCTGAATATGATTTTCAGCCTTTGTTCCAACTCTATTCTTCTTTCAATTTCTGCTGCCTGCTAATCCACACCACGTATATCAAACTAAAGCCCATATAACAACATCTGATTGTCTCTAAGTAACTTTAAGTATGCAATAAATGGGGCACAAGAGACCTGTGCATTTCCTTCAGAACCATATAAGAACAGATTCTTACACCTTCCATGATATATTTTTTTGTAGGTGAAAATTCTGAACCTGAAAAATATCGTGTATATGTATAAGTAGTAGAACTTAGCATGGAGAATAACATGAAAATCTCGGAATTTTTTTTCCTTGATAAATCAACATTGGTGGATAGTTCAACCAAACACATCATATTTAAGAGATGCATCTTGCTAAGAGCTGAAGACAGGAAAAAATTATAAAAATAAATTTGCATTTGTAACAATGAGTAAAAACTATAAGTTGTACAAGTAAGCAAAAACAAATTCCAAAGACATGTATACAAAACAGGAAATTAGCTAGTATATAACACCCCCCTTGTTCAAACAATTGAAACATTCATTTTAAACTTGAGAACAAAATGGTTGAATGAAAGTTACAGCGAAATCTAAATACCTAAGTTTGTAACAGATACTTCATGAGCAACAGGGACAGAAACATCAAGACCCAATATGCTAGCTATTTCCATGACCTTCTGTTGAGCACCCAGAGGATCCACTTTTAGAAACAATGAATGGAAGAAGTTAGAAAAACTAATGCAAGAAACCAAGTAGTCTATCAATTTAAACAAAATTTATTGAAAAAATTCATTCTCCTTATAATATCTTTTGATAATCAACAATGTATATATTATTGGAAAGCAACTACACATTATATAACTAAAAACCCAGTAGCTTGTTTTCAACTTCCATATTAGTAGTTCCTAATTGAAAAATGCATACATTTCACAGAAGGAAGGAAACACATTACTTTTGCCGGCTCAATTAAGTGATAAAAATTGAGATCAAATACATAACCACCAAAAAAATCAAAACAGTCCCACCAGACCCCTTAGCATTATGATTCAAACACTTCACACAATTAGAGCCTTATTTGTGCTCAACCAATAACAATGGAAGTAAGTTACATAGTACTGACTTGCATTACTCTTTGCATAAGTAGTAAAAGACAACATTTTGCAATCAACTTTCACCTTCAAGTATTGACTCAAGTATGTGTAACACCCCGGTACATTTAACATGTAAAAATGCCCAAGTGCACCAAAGTATAAACATCAGAGATAATAATTCCTGCTCAGACACTGAATACCACTATAAAATTTTTGCTGAAATATAACTTAAAGGTCTTATACACAAATAAGACTATACGGTACTCAGACCATAAACTGTCAGCAACTATGGTAGTCAGAGTCATACAAGAAAGCGGAAAGAAAGATAAACAGAACACTAATGCCACAGTGCTGTGATACATAGACAACAGAAGGAAAATAAACTTGAACATAAAGCTAAGTCATCATCCTTCTCCCGGGGCCACCTACTCGTGCCTCTGTGGTTTCTTCTGTCCCTGTTTATCTGTAAAACAACAACATTTAAACAGTGAGATACAATCTCAGTGAGTTCTACCGAGACCCCTATCTACACTCTCGGTTCAATTATGAATCCTATTTAATTTAACACGACACCGACTGCAATCCAGTGCTAAATCCCGGTGAACCGTATTATAGGACTTTCTTCCATTCGTGGTTTATTCTCACCACGTGCATTTTAATTCAACACGACACCGACTGCATTCCTGTGCTAAATCCCGGTGAACGTGTTAAGACTCAGTACGGGACCGACTGCAATCCTGTGCTAAATCCCGGTATACCGTACAACAAAACTTTCAACATAACACCGACTGCAATCCTGTGCTAAATCCCGGTGAACCCCCTTACCAATAGTACTTTCCCTAATGGTATGCGGGCCTAGGGTAAGGGATCATGACTTCCCCGCTTAGTATGTTAACATGGGTCGTCACCCAACTCGATATAATAAATATCTCTACAGACACATGGACTCATAGTTCGCTTTGTTATCAATATAGCATATCCGCACACGCATACTATTGTTCGGTTTTTCGAAAGAGTTTCAACTTCGAAATTATTTCGTAAAACCCTTTTTAAACATACCCAAAATCATGGATTTATAAGCCTAATATCATTTTAGAAGTGTTAGGAAAGGATTAGGAAAGGATTGGAATTGAAACGGAATCATTTCGGGCACTTTGAAAAATTTGGACAGAACTAGGCGCACGGGGCGTGCCCCTGGACGCACGGGTCGTGCGTCCTGTTAGACATTTTTAAACACTGAAACAGAACCAGGCGCACGGGTCGTGCCCCTGGATGCACGGGTCGTGCTCATTTGACAGCATTGCAAAAATGGCCTGTTTTATGAAAATTTTCTTTCCGGTCAATCCGAAACTCGCCCCGATCGATTCCTAACTCGAAAACAGGCAATATCAGGCAATATTCCAGTCCAATCAACATCAAACAATCAAGTAATTCAATCAAAAACTCAACGATTACGAATTTCATCAAAACGCGATATATTTCAAAATAACGTTTTCGACTCAAAATCTTTCGAAACCAAGTCACACAATTCATTTTAAAACAGAGTAAACCTAAACATGAGTAAAACTCACCCTTGAAGCGAGAGTCGTTGCCGAGCCGAAATCACCGATATGTCAAAATCACCGAATCGAACCCAATCAACACCGAACCGCTCCTAACTTCGTTTCGAGCTTCCAATCGCGTTCAATCCGCTCCTAGCTTCGATCCTAAACATAACTCAATCATTGCTACAACCTATGAATCCTTGACTTCAACAAATTTCCCCACAAAACCCTCAATTTTCGAAATCAAAAAGGAAGGGGAAAAATGGAGGGGAATCTTACCAAGTTCTTGGGTTATGATGAGGGAGGGAAGATGTTGAAGATGATGAATTTTGGAGGGATGGGCTTCACTCCTCTTCTTCCTTTCTCTTCTTCTTTCCTCTTCTTCTTTCTCTTCTTTTCTCTTCTTTTCTTTCTCTTTTCCTTCTCTGCGTATCCCTTTCCTTCTTTCCTTTCTTTCTTTTATTCTTTTCTTTCTTTCAACACACACACACACACATATTTAATTAATAAATAAGTGGTAGCGTGGTCCAATTACCATATTGATCTTAATCCCTTATTTCGAATCCAAAACTTCCTTGACCCGTATTATCCGGTTAACGATCTAATGTCATCCAATAAATAATTTTAGCACTCAATAAATTTACCAGTCAAGTACTAAATTATTCCTATTGGGTTAACATCCAAATAATTCGCCTAATTATTTTGAGGATGTTACAGTATGTGAGGCATGGCCAAAGATCATCAATACCCCATACATAAGAATATGATTATGTCAGTCCAAATCTATCATTGAAGAGCTAAAATAAAAGAGTTGATAAGGAAAGGTTGCATTTGTTCTAAGGTTTTTCAATAGGACTTCATTCACCACATTGCTTACCAGAAATTGCAAGTGACAATCAATGATAAGTAACGTTTCAGTAAAACAGAAATAAAAGCAAGATTGATATACCTCAACAATTCCTCCAAACCGAGAAGCAACTTCCTTAACAGATTCAAATGGAATTGCTTTAGCAAATATGCATCTTTTTGAAGCACTTTGCTTAGGAAGCACAACTTCAAAAGTTCATAGAAGATGCACCCAAAATCTCACAAGTTTAGCCACCTAAAACCCAAATTCAAACAGCAATCAGAATCAACATTATTATGGCAACAAAGAAAATCACAATTTCTAAAGAGTAACATAGAACAACAACTAAAGACTATAAGTACACAAAATCATATTATTCTCAAATGATATACTTTCAACACAAACTTGCACATTTTAACATGTATATTTATTCTTTTAAAAGTGTAGTTCTTGTAAATATTCCTTTCTTTATTCAAGTTTCAATATAAACACTATCTACCTTATAACCACCTCCAGCACCTCTCCAACCTCATCACCTTCCTACAACCTTTAAAATGATCATTTCCAACACCTCAAGGTGACACAAAGAAATGGACAAACAAAGCTGAAGCTGAAGCGTTTCTTTTCTGGTCAAACAAACATGCAGAAGAAATGAAATCCACAATATAAGGCCACCGAAACCATTTTAGGACCAAATCAAGCTATTAACAAGCAAAAATCTACAACTAGCAAATCAACCCACAGGGGTTGCAGAAAAGAAAAGAAAAAACTAATTAACTTGCAGAAAAAAAGGAAAATCGAAGAAATACCTGACCTTGCAAAATGGTTGGAAACAAAGCGCAAAACTAACATGTCTGAACTAACGCAAAAGGCAAAACGTTTGCGAAGGAAGGGAAAGATTGAGCAGATTTTGTGGGTTGAGTGGTAACCAAACGATTGTGGGTAGAACGTAGCATGCGATTTGGGGATTTAGGGATTTGGGGGTTTAGGGTTCATTTGCAAGTTAGGGATTTGAAGAAACAAGTCTGATTGCCCCACTTTGGAATGATATTTAAATGATTGCTTTTAGTAGGGTTGTGAAAGGTGACTGAGTTAGGGTCATGGTTTTTTGGAATTGGTCGTATGGCTATATGGATTGGATGTCGTATGGGATGGACGCTGGGAAATTTCCCTAAGTTCGAGAAGCATGAAAGATGAAGAGACTGCCCCACTTTGGGATCTAGGTGATGGTCCTAGTCTAAACTTTTGGCCCTTTGAAGGTGACTCCCACAGACTATGATAATCCAGAGTTTTTGATACGATGAAAATTTCACTTGGTGATCACTAAACATTGTCTTGATATCAGTGCGATTTGAATGAATATTGGAGTGCAAGCCTTTTGTTTTTTTTTTTTAACTTTCTTTTTTTTGATTTTTTTTTTGATTTTTTTTTGAGCAAATATATTGTAAATAAATAAACTTACTCGTCCTAAAATTAAATCTTTGAGAAAACGAAAACAATCAATCATTGATCAGCATGGACTCGTTAGGGTTGTAACATGGCCAGTGGTTATGGGTTTATGAAAGAAGGGTTTGTAATGTGGTTACATGTTATGGGTAATGTGGTCAATGGTTATGGGCTTGGGGAGCATAGGCTCAAATGGGCTCAGAGAGGTGTTTGATGGTTTATTGATACGTTGACCTTTTTAAAAGATAAGTAGCTTCAGAGAAGTGTTTGGGGCCAATGATTTGGGTTTTGTGGAAGAAATGATAATTCGGTCTAGGGAGGTGTTTGTGGGTTTATTCGGACAAGGATATCTTCTGTGTTCGGTGGTATTATGTACCAGCTCACAATTTCTACTGCTTTTGCTTTTTCTTTTTGAGGATTTTTTTTAATCCTCTTTTTTGAATTTTACTTTTTGTAATTTTTCTTTCTCTTTTTTTTGTAGAGTGAACTGATAAAAGCGACACACCATTTTTGATGTGGAATTGATCCTTGTCTAGGGTGACTGAAAGATTTTTTGACTTCTCTTTTTTTTTGGCTCAAAGGGGTAGTAAAGAACCCCTTTTTTTTAGGATACGGGAAGACGACCAAACTTCATTTCATATCGTGATTGCTTGTTTTTCTCAAAAATTAATTCAAGGACAAAAATTATTTATTTTTATATATCCGCTCTTTTCTCTTTATTTCATGTATTTGCCCTAGTTTTTGCTTAGGCTGCTCTTGCGAGTTTTCAACCTAACAGGCTTATTTGATTTTTTTTTGCAAAGGACTTACATCAAGGGAATACAATGTTGACAAGATATCTAGTGATCATAAATTTGTCCCAGCTTGGGGCCTAAAGTGTTAGCTTATGAAATTTCATCATTGGGAACCAACCGAATAGTTGACTAGGTACTTGTGGAGAATATGCACCTTATGGGGTGGTCGGGGTGGGACTGGACATGAACAAGGGATGATGATGATGGGAAAGATACGGACACTAACTGACTCAAACAAGAGTAAATGCGTGTTGCATACAAGTTCACTATACGAATGCTTCACAGAGAGTTAACATAGTTAGCGACATGATAGAAGAAATTTTTGATAACACATTGGTTAACAAAATGGACCATTTTGATCGTTTATCATGGGACTGATAAGATGCATTGTTTTTCTGGTAAAAATTTGTGAACGAGCTGCAAAATCCTTGAAAATTGAGTGTCTCGAGAACACCTTGAGTTTGCAACTGAGTTTGACAGTGTTTTGTACAGCTAAAACTTTCCCAAAGAAAAATAATCAATTTCGTCTCATTTCTCATCTATTTTTTGGAAGAAGCAATGCTCATGTTTTTTTTTATGTATGGATGAACACATGATCATGTATATGCGTGATGAAAATGCAAATGCATGAAACACGTGAATGCACGATCATTTGGAAATAACCCAATGATTCTAAATGATCTTTGAAGGCAATGCAACCTGTGAAGGATGCAAAGTCACAAATTCCCATTTTTATTGGATGCTCAATGATGCATGAAAAAGAGTGATGATATATTTTTGTTTTTTGTTTTGTTTTAGAACACGATGATGGATATGTACGATGAAAATGCAAATGTATGAAGTGCATGGAGGAACTGATCACTTGAAAAGACCAACGATTTTATTCCTATTATGAATGCATGATGATTTTCTCTAGTCAAAAGATTAACTATACTCATGCAACGATGATAAATAAATTACATACCCCTTGTGTCCTAATGCATGAATAAACTCATGGTGATAGATATGCATGATGAAAATGCAGATGCAAATGCATGAAATGCGCGCATGGATGATCACTTGGAAAGACCAATTATTCTAAATGATTTTTTTGGGGGGCAATACAGCATGTGGCTGATGCAGGGCCTCATAACTTTTGTGAAATGATGCATGCCGAAATAAGGAATGAAATGACACATGAATGATCGATGAAACAGAGGTTTTTATTTATTTATTAGGATGAGTGAGATGATGTATGAATGCTATGTTTTTACATGCATCTCATGATGTTGCAAATGATGAAATGTCTACATTATTTGATGATGGTTTTTTGTGAATGGAAGTGCATGCTAAATGAGATATTCCAATGTTTATCACAATTTTTTAATCGTGCTCGTGGTTTTTTTTTATTCTCTTTTTTTTAGAAAGAAAAAAATGCATGAATGAACAAATGATGTTGCATGATGCAGATGCATGGAATGTGAATGATCACTTGAAAAGATTGACTGTCCAAAAATGATTTAATGCAAGAAAGTGGCATTATTTTTTTTATTTGCAAATGATGCATGCAAGATGACTAATGCATTCGAGGTGGTTAAGAATGAAGAGCCTTTGTTTTTATTTTTATATTTTTTTTGCACGAAAAGGAGTAATGAATATAGTATATTTTTTCTATATGAGTATGCAAGATGATGCAAGTTGGGCAAATATGTAGTGTCTTTGATTTTTTGGATGATGATGATATGCATGTTAGTACCATGAGAACGAGATGTATATGAAAACAAGTGATTCGTTCTATGGTGATTTTTTATTTTTTAGCAAAATATAATGCTCATGATGACGGATATGTATGGAAAATGCAAATGCATGTATGCATGAAGAAATAAATGTTTGATCCTGATGCAATTATTTTTATTTTTCAAGAGGTAGTGCAACATGTATGCAGACTCTTATTTTTGATTTATTCGATGACGAATTATACAATTATAATGAAGTGATTTTTTTATTTTATTTGGGAAAATGATACACGAACATGGAGTTGATGCATTTAAACTAGGATGGCAACATGAGGGAAAATGATGTATGAATGATATGTTTTTTTTGAAATGTAATTCATGACTTTACAAATGATGTGATGTCTACGCTATGTGATAATGATTTTGAAAGATTATGTATGAATGTCAGTGCATGCTCATGTTATATGACTAAAAATTACTCTTTTTTGTGCGAGGAAATAAAATGCATGACACTCGCAGTGATTTTTTTTATGCATAGAAAGGAAAGAAAACATGATGCTTGACATGATTTTTGAATATTTTTGTTGTTTTTGGAACGGGAAGACAGATGCATGAGTATTGATGAACCACTTCGCCTTTGAATGAACGAATATGCGAGAGATGTGAATGTATGGTTTTATTCATCTCGTCGGGGAATCCAAAACTTTTTATTAAACTATGATACCGGTGGTCTGACTTTCAAATGGTCTTTTTTATACTTGCGTCACCCACACTGTAAAAAGTTTTGTAATTCCCCGACGCTCATTGAACTGCATGCAAAATGAGATGTTTTTATATTTATTTATGTGATGCAAAGAAGAAAAGAAAAGAAGAAAAAAAAAGAATAGGTGCTAAAATGAAATATTTGTTTTATTTTTTCAAGAAAATGGGGAAAAAATGCACTAGTATTTGTTTGAATGCATGAATATTAAGCTCCTTTGTGTCCTAGAAGGGTTTCCTTAGGAATAGATCTAAGATTCTTTCTACTGAGTGAACCTTTCAAAGGGTAGCTCTACAAGGTCCTAATATGGTTCCTAGAGCCAACGACCCCGTTTGAGAACGCTAGCCACAACAATAGGCAAGCTATTAGAAGTGATAGCACCCTCGAAGGGACCAAACTCTAGGTGAGACTTTCGTAACCACCGAGCTGGACGTACATCCAGAGGGCCATTACTACGCAGTCTCGTTCTAACTTAGTTTATGCTCCAGTCCGGGTATAAGACTATTCTCACATGTGTGCAAAGTGTGATAGTGGAGTGTGTGAAGGAGCAAAATATCAGGAATACCCCCCAAGCTGCAAAACAAACAAACACACATACAACAATAATAGTCTTCTACCCTAGGGTTTATATACATAAAAGAAAATAATTGGCAATAAAATAAAAGAATAATCATATATACAAACATAATGGTCTTCTATCCTAAGGTTTACATATCACATGAAAATAATATAATATGCAAGAATAAAAGACAAAGGATAGGGTAAAAATAAACCTTAAATCAACAATTAATCCTACAACTAATTAGACTAGGCTTGACTCTCTAAAATGTCCCCAGTGAAGTCTCCAGCTGTAGCAACCGAAAAATCCAGGTGAGGATTCCTCGAAGGTTCAAAAATGAAGCCGCCACCAGAGTTTAGTTTATAAGGGCAAAATTGGAAAATCCCTTTTGGAATGGATAAGGGTCCTTGAGACCAGATTTGGGTTCGGGAGTCGGTTATGCGTGGGAAAGGTATTAGCACCCCACAACATCCTTCCTAATGAAGGTTACCTGCTAACTAGTTGTAGGAAAAAATATTAATTTTGAAAATGTTAAGTTTTACCCTTTTATTGAAAGAAAAATACTTAATAAAAATTTTAGTTTTTTGTGCTTGACAGGAGTGGGCCCCCGCTCCTACGTATCTCCAGGTGCGATGGAGAAATCAAAGCTACGTAGTTCTTGGTAGAAAATGTTTGTTGGTTGGTGTTTTTTTTAATATAGGGGTTTTAGGATTGCGTGATCTGTGTTGAAGGACCACTGGGGGTCTGAAGGAGCACTGGGGCTCTGAAGGGCCGCTGAGGGCTGAAGGAGTGCTGGGGCTCTGAAGGACCACAGTTCACTTATCCTAAAATGATGAGTAACCCGGCCATACGACCGACTTAATCCCCAACTTTGAAAATAAGATTTTTGATTTTTGAAATGAAAGAAATGTGTTTGTATTTTTTTAATTTAGAAATTATTTATTTTAAATAGGGATTTTAGGACCTGATCCGTAACGGTTCATTAGTGGCCTAAAAAGCAGACTAACCCGACTGTACAGTCGACTTAGTCCCCTATTTATATTTTGTGGTATTTTGTAAAAAAAGGAATTAAGAAAGAAAGGTAATGGAAATTGTTTATTTTTGCGCTTGACAGGGGCGTGGCCCTGCTCCTACGTATCTCCGGGTAGAGAATCAAAGGCTACGTAGTTCTGGGTAGAAAAAATATTTGTATTTTTTATTATCTGAATATTTTTGAAATTAAAGATGCCGTAATAGACAAAATCTAAAGTGGTCTCTAGCTTGTTTGACTATTGAAGTTGCTTGTCATAATCAAATAGGCTCAACCCAAAGTGATCATTATTAAGAACATGTTTTTAAATCTGAATGTGATTTTTTTTATGAGAATATTGGACTTGAAATGTTGTTTTGAAGATTAAAATTGAGTGAATTAAATTAGGCTGGTTGACTAATGAAAGTGATAGATGAACCTAAATCCAAAATTACAATGATTTTAATAAATGGAGATTATATTAATGGAATAAACCTTTTGAAAGAAATGGAATAAATCAAAAACTAGATATTATTGGAATGGGGGATAAACTATGAAGGGGAGTGCAACTACAAAAGTAGTATACGGGTCACACACATGTAACTTTAAACAAATGGGCTTAAGCCCAAACCTTTCATAAAATGAAATAAAATAAATAATATGAGAACTCTAAAACTAGAATGTTCCAGTGAGACCTGATTTAGAAAACGTGAAGCAATCAAGATGTGGTGCGGCTTGCTGTTCCCACAGTGAGAGAAAAAATGGTTTTTAGACAGAATGAACAAAAAAGGGAAAGAGTGTGAAAGAGATGCAAAACCGAGTCCGGTGGCGGAGGGGGCCTGGCCGAAGCGGTGCTGTGGCTGGCGGCGACGATGACGGCGGTGGAGGGTGGTAGTTTGCGCGGCTCCCTCTTCTCCTTCTCTTCTCTCATTTTTTGTTTCTCTTTTGAAATCTCATGGTTCAGTGTGTGTTGTTGTGAATGGGGGTGGTTGTTGGTTGTTGGGGAAGAGGGAGAGGGCGGCGACGTGGTGGTGATTCGGGTTTGACAGTGGGGGCTGTTCGATGGTGGTGGAACGACGGTGATATGGTGCGCTGGGGGTGGAGGGCTGTCACGGTGAGGTGGTGGTTGGTTGTTGGGAGTGGTACTTTCCCTCTTCTCTTTCTCTCTTATGTTACTGTTTTGGTTTTTCTTTTTTCCTTTGTTTTCTTTTCATTTCTTTGTTCTGTTCCCTCTATTTTTGTTTTTGAAGTTGGATATATAGAAGGATTTGCCTTGCTTGTTGTACTGTGTTGTCAATTTTTCTGCCTCTCAGTTTTGTGTATTTGTTCAAGTATTTCATGTTTTGATGTATAAAGTATTCTGATCAGAATTTTCTTTCTCCCGAGCCCCTGCCTCATTCACGATTTTGTTGGGTTTGACTGTTGCTCACATTTGTTTCTTTGTGTACAGGCTGTGTATGGAGGCTTTGGTGTAGTGTAAAGAGGCATTCCTTAGTTGGTGAAAGAGGGCAGTAACATGATAAAAGAGTTTAAAACTCTTGTCTCAAAATGGACTTACACATCACTCTCCATTGTATTATCTATAATTTTTAGCAATTCTGATTTCTAATTTTTCTATCTTTATATTGTAATGTAAAAAAAAAGTTAACATCAAATATTAATAACAGCCTTTTTTAATTAAGTTCTTCTTGCAAACGATAAAAAGAAAATAAGTTCTACTAATAACAACAGAAATGACGTCAAGCCGCTACCAAACGGCACGCGTAAACGACAAAAATCTCAAAAAGCACAACGAGCAAAATTTTGATTTTTTCTAATAAACTTTAAATTAGCCGGACAAAATTAGGGTATGACACTATGTAATTTGTTTAAATAAAGAAATGAAATAAGTGGAGACCATAGTCTTTATCTCCTCAATATCATATTTCCATTGGCCATCATCGCCCCTCAACATACAAATAGTACTCCTCTTCTTTCTATTGGTAGCTTTGATATGGTAGTACCTTGTATTCTTATCGCCATCATATGCATGGAGCCATTTTGTCTTGACCATTGAAACCAAAGTAGCTCCTCCTTGTCAAGAATGTCTGCTAACTCCAATTGTAACTCTTTCTCAAGATTAACAAGAAAAGGGATTCATAGAGGTGTACTAATGCTTTCTTTGGATACCACCTAAACGAGCAACGATCCTTTTCTTCTTGGCTTTGATATCACCAAAAGTATAATTTTTCCAGCTAATCAAATCAGTCTCCAACTTCTTAAGCTTATCCGGAAGGTTGTCCCCATTACCCCACCAATTCAACAATTTAACTTTGAAACTCGGGTGAGTCATCCAAGCTAACTCAAAGCGAAAAGGTCTCTCCACCCTAACACTTACATTGCCATGCATGAAAAATAACAAGGGATGGTGGTCAAACAATTTTACTCTCTAGGCAAGACCTTCACCAAAGCATCCGGGAAAGCAATTCTCCAATTATCATTGCACAAGCCACGATCTAATCTAGCAGACATTCTGGTCATGTTATTATAAAGCCCACCCCTCCAAGTAAACCTTGGGCCAACCGAACCCAAGTCCATCAGGTTGCATATGTGGATGCAATCCATAAAATCAATGTACCTGCTCACACTTGCTGGAGCTCCTCCCTTCCTCTCATTAGGTGATATGAGATACATTGAGCTTGTAAATCTATTTCTCTCTCTCTTCCTACAACCTACGCTGACACTAGGAATTATGACAATGGTGGTTTGGGAAGATATATATTATAGTGCATAACATACCAAAACAAGTGTATTTTGTGAAGAAATCATTCACTAGCTAATGAATGCTATTGAATGATGATTAGGGAGCAATGGATACGGAGGGAAGAAATGGTTGGAAAGAAATTGTGGATGCTCGCTTGTAACCCCGCAACTTCATCTTCACCAATGACCATCAAAAGAGAAGCTTGTTTCCATTGATGGTGAAGATGAAGAGGAGAGAGATTCTGGAGATAGGAAAGTAGATAGGAAAGTAGGGGAAGATGAAAAAGACCATAATTTGATCTGGGAACCATTTCACCAATTTTAAATAAAATAAAATAAAAAATAATGAGGTGGAAAACCCACATTGGAATTAACTAACAGAGTTAGTAAGAGAATGACTTAAATGAAAACGTGTGTATTTGTAGAGATTTATTTAAAAGGCTTAAAATAATGAGAGAATGAGAGAGGGTTTTAGAGAGAGAAGGAGCGGATGGCGGCGGCGGGAGTATCGGTACGACGGAAGCAGGGAGGATGATTTCGATAGGCATGGCGAAGGTGGTGGTTGGAGAACTGTCAGAGGTAGGAGGGAGGGATAGGAGGGGAGGATGGTGGAAGGGGAACAATGATTTGCATGTTGCTTCCTCTCGTCATGGTAGACCTTTTGATGGTTCTCACGGTTACACTTCGTTTTTCTTCTCTAATTTTCCGGAGAGGTTTCGGGCTAGGGACATGTTCGAGGTTTTCAGTAGACATGGCAAGGTTCATGAGGTGTTGATTCCGGGGAGAAGGAACGCAATTGGGAGAAGATTTGGTTTTGTGCGTTTTTTCGAAGTAAAGGAATCAGATAGATTGGCTATCATCTTGGATAACATTTTTGCAGAGAAAGAGAAGATCCACGTGAATTTACCTAGATTCCAAAGAGAGGGGGTTAAAGATCAGCGTGATAATGATACCACTGAGAAAGTACGAAACTCGTTCAACAAGTGTGGAAAAAGAAGGTTCCAGTGTTTGTTCAGTCGGGGCAATCTTTCTGGGATGTGGTGTTAGGAGGGAAAGAAGGGAAGCTTGATAGTGTGATTGGTCCTATGATATTCCAGAGGATAGTTCACAATGGTTCTCGTTGGCGATGGTGGGGGAGGTTATTCATCCAGGTAAGTCTTATACAATCCAAGATGAATTTATCAGGCAAGGGGTTTTTCCATCCAGACGACTCCCATGGGTTCAAACCTCGTACATCTAGAAGGCGGCAGAGATGAGGAGGATTTTAGTGGATTTTCTGAAGTGGCGCGTGAGTGGCTTCTCCAGTGGTTCAAGTGGATTAGACCATGGAAACCATCAGATGTGGACTCTGAGCCGTTTAACTTAGCTCGGGTGTTATGGTATCCCTGCCCATGCGTGGAACCATGAATTTTACTCTGATGACAATACTGAAAAGCAGAAATCTATGGACGTCGCTCGGATTTTAGTGCGTACTCAGTCGACCGTAAGCGTGAATCAAGTGTTTCAGGTGTCTATCAACAAAATCCCTTTTCTTATTAAAGTTGTGGAAGATTGGTGTGGTCTGATTCAATGGAGCGAGGTGAGTAAGAAAGTTCGAGAGGAAAATGATTCTTCGAGTTCTAACGATGACTTTTTTGAATCCAACTTCGCTGGTACCGGAGGGGAGTCAGGCGACGAGGACGACGGTGAAACTGCATTTAATAAGGATATTAATGATTCATTTAATTTTGGGAAGGATGTTATGGAATCAAATAATGATAACGGCTCCTCTAATAATGCTCATGCGGATTTGTCTCAAAATTTGAAAGCTGGTGGTGTATTGTTTCAATCATCCATGATTGAGGGGACCCTACCATTAAATTCTACAGACAATTAGTCATTTGTGGAGGAATCAATTCCTTGTAATTCTTCTAAATCCGGTACTTTGCACTTGGACAACAATAATGGGCTGGAAGCCAATTACCGGTGCGTTACTGAGCTGGGCCATGAGTCAGGTAGTGCAAGCCCAATAATTTTACCAAATGAGCTTGCTTCAATCCATGTTAACACTGGTGGCCCATCCAACAAATCGGGTCTCCGCATTCAGCAACCAAAGTCCAGAAAACTTACCCGGCTGGGCATTAAACATGACCCAAAATTAGGGAAATTACAGAAGGCTTCATGCGAACTCGCCGAAGTTTTTGCTTCTTCGTTGCCCAGTTCTCGATTTGCGAACGATCCAACACCTGCAAGTATGAATTTGTCCTCTCTTTTTCTGCTGGAAGATTTCGCGTCGCGACCAGGATTATGAAGCAACCTGACGGATCCATTACAGCAGCGTATTTCGCAGGATTATGGAGCCTATTACAGCAGCGTGGATTATGAAGCAACCTGACAGATCCATTGGAGCGCAGACAAGGTTTAGAGCAGCTGAGAGAGGCGAATTTGGAGGCTTCCAGGCACTTGGGAACAAGGGTTTGAAGGTTCTCATGACTTCCTTCACTTGTATTGTCTCTTTTATCTTAGTTTGTACTTCTCTGATCATGTGTAACTAAATTTCTCAGAGTAGGGAGAGATGATTCTCCCCGAACCTATCTATTGAACACTTTGCTATGGTTAATTCGGTTGTTTGTTTGATTTATCATATGTCTAGACCTCTATGTTTAATGCTTTATTACTACATATGATAGTTTTAATGATTTAGGGTTTATGATCACCATAGGAATATGGGTTTGTAGGCTTGAAATTGGGGATCTAGATCACATGCTTGTTGTCATAGGAATATGGAACCATAGGTGTGTGAATTCTCTAGTTCTAGGGCTTAATGCGTTACCTATTGGCATGAATCACCTAAGGAATTAGGGTATCTCAATTAGGTAAAAGGGGTTTTGAGGCAAGGAATTGTCCTTAACCTATATTAGTGAACTGAATCTGGTAAATTGAATAAACAACTTGAAATTAACCGAAGGTTCATGTGATAGGTGAGAGGAGAGGATTCAATCCATAATCGCTTTTCTTACTTGGTTAAACAAACGTTTTATTTCACGGTTACTATAATTTCAACTTAATTCAATTTTCACATCTAAGAGTTAATAACTTAGCCATTGTTAACAACACGCAATCCCTGTGGATACGATCGGTCTTACTGTTTTTACTATTACTTGCAACGTTTCAGTACACTTGCTGAAATATTAACAAGTTTTTGGCGCCGTTGCCAAGGATTGTTGATTTAGTTGTCAACAAGGCAAACGAGTTGATTCTTAGATTTTAGTTTTACTTTTTGTTTTTATTTATTTAATTATTTATTTTTGGTACTCAGTGATTTTATTGGACTTGTTGACGGTTTGCTTAGTATTTCAGAAATTTGTTTATGCGGGACAAAACTGCGAGAGAATTGTTATTTGACCCAGAGATTGAAAAGACAGCAAAAGCAAACCGAAAGAAAGCAAAGCTAGCTAAGTAGCAAGCCCAGAGAGAGTCACAGGTACACTCAGCTTCAACCTCTATTCCAGAACATTCTTCGACTGAAGAGACAGAATGGCTGAGAATCCACCTCCAAGACGCACTCTCGGTGACTTCGGGAGGAGAAATCAGGGCGCTCAAGCATTCACTTTTCAACCAGTGGGAGTTGCCCAATTTGACATCAAATCTTCTGTGCTCACTGCCTTAAAATCAGAGCAGTTTTCAGGATCAGATGCAGAAGACCCCAACCAACACCTTTTCCAGTTTTATGAGATATGTGGAACTACACACCCTGAGGGAGTTAATGAAAGCGCCAAGAAATTGCGCCTGTTTCCATTCACACTAACAGGCAGGGCTAAGGATTGGTTGAACAGCATACCAGCAGGAACTGTGAACACTTAGGGCGAACTGGAAAACAAGTTCTTGGAACGATTCTTCCCAATCTCCAAGTTCATTAAAAAGAGAGCAGAAATCTCAAACTTTGCACAAGGGGATTCTGAGTCCCTATATGATTCCTGGGAAAGATTTAAATTATTGCTAAAAAAATGTCCAAGGCATGGTATTGATGATTTTCTGCAGCTGCAAACTTTCTGCCATGGGTTGCGACCTCAGACCAGGATGATGTTAGATGCCTCAGCTGGAGGATCTCTAGGCACTAAGACTTGGGAGGAAGCAAAAAAGCTGGTGGAAGATACGGCTTCTAATGAATATAGGATCCAGAATGAACGTGGAGCTGTGAGTAAAAAGGGTGTGCTGGAATTGGACTCTAACAGTGCTGTGTTGGCCCAACAAAAGTTAATGTCTATGCAAATTGAAGCTCTTACTAAGAAGTTAACTACAGCTTGCGAAGTTGGTTCAAAGGCTCAAGCAACCGTTCAAGCAGTGCAAACGGGTGGGTGCAACTATTGTGGTAGAGAAGCCCATGAGGGTGATTGCGCAACTCATGGAGAAATGGTTGAACATGCAAGTTACATGGGAAACTTTCAAAAGCAATGTGGGAGAATCATCCTAATTTCTCTTGGAAGAATCATCCTAATTTCTCTTGGAAGAATAATGAGGGCTCAGGTTCAAACCAACAGCAGTCTCAAGCACCTGCTCCACAACAAAAGAACCCTTTTCGGTTGGAAGATGCTTTGACCCAATTCATGCAAATGACCAAGAACACTTTCCAAGCCCAAGAACAAGCAATGAAAAACATGGGGAAGAATCATGAGGCTTCGATGAAGAACTTGGAGGTTCAGATTGGTCAGTTGTCAAAGCAACTTGCTGAGACATCCAATAGTGGTTTTCCTTCTAGCACTGTTGATAACCCTAAAAATGAGAGTTGCAATGTTATTTCATTGAGAAGTGGTAGAGAGTTGAACCCTGTTGAAGTGGAAAAACTTAGGCCTGGAGAAAGATGTGGTGAAACTGAGGTGTTGAGGGAGGAGTTGAAAAAGAAAAATGGAGGAGTCGAAAATGAGTTAAGTGAAAAAAATGAGGGAATTGTGAAGTCTAACCAAAAAGAAAATTTGTTTAATGAAAAATTGCAGGTTGACGAGAAGCCCAAAGAAATTCCTTCATACATGAAGTTGTCATACCCTCAGTTGAGTAAGAAGAATCAAAAGGATGAGCAGTTCTCAAAATTCATGGATGTTTTCAAAAGTCTCCAAATCAACATACCATTTGCCGAAGCTCTAGAGAAAATGCCGGTCTATGCTAAGTTCATGAAGAAGTTGTTGACAAAGAAGAGGAAGTTAAATGGAGATGAAACAGTGGCATTAACAGAAGAGTGTAGTGCCATTATTTAAAACAACCCCCCTAAGTTGAAAGATCCAGGGAGCTTCACCATACCTTGTGAAATTGGTGATGTTAAAATAGGAAAGGCCCTTTGTGATCTGGGAGCAAGCATTAATCTGATGCCTTGGCTATGTGGAGAAAACTTGGCAAAGGTGAGGTTAAGCCAACCAACATGACCTAACAACTTGCTGACAGATCTATAAGGCATCCTTATGGGGTTGTAGAAGATGTCCTGGTGAAGGTAGACAAATTCCTCTTCCCAGTGGATTTTGTGATCCTGCAGCTTGATGGTGACACTTGTGTCAAAAGCTCCATGAATGGAGACAATGACATTCCATTCATTTTGGGAAAACCCTTCCTGGCTACTAGTAGTGCAGTAATTGATGTGGCCGATGGGACTATGACATTGAGAGTCCAAGATGAAGCTGTGACTTTCAATGTGCTTGAGTCCACCATCCCGAAGAAGGAAAAAGAAGGGTGCCACTGCATTGGGACAACTAATCCTCTGATGGTTGGAAACATAACTCACATCCACTCACCTCGTGAGAAGTCACCTGTTGTATGGGAAGACCTTAAGGAAGTTTCAGGTACATCTGATCATAACTGCAAGCTGGAGGTAGAGTATGCCAAAAGAGTGTTGAAAGAGGCACTGAAGAAGCTGAGTACTCACCCTGAGCCAAACTGAGACATTCTCTAACCGTCAAGCTAGTGACGTTAAAGAAGCGCTGAGTGGGAGGCAACCCACTGTGAGGTAACAAGTATTTATTTTAGTTTAATTTCAAGTATTTAGTTAACTTTAATTTTCTGTTAATATTTATGCAAAAAAACTGTGTTCTGCTAATTTCGCTTCGCGAAAGAGAAGGATTTCAAAGAAAAAAGGCATCACTGTTTCTTTTCGCGTCGCAAAAGCCATGTGTCGCGTCGCGACAGTTCAAATTTTTTTCAAAAGAAAACGGTTTTGTCTATCATCGCGTCGCGATGAGGTCGCGTCGCGTCGCGTCGCGAGGCAATTAAGCCTGATTACTCAGGCGGATCAGACACAACACAAATTTTTTCCTCCCCTCTCTTTTATGCGCGAATTGTTCTCCCTTTCCCCTCCCTTTCGGTTTATGCACTAACTATTGTGGAAGATCACACAAGTTTGCATTGTCAACATTCTTCAGGTATTATAATCCTCACCATTGCTCTTAATTTTGAAATTGTTAAAGTTTCATTTGAATTAGAATAGAAAAACTTTGGTTTTTTGGAGTGTAGGAGAGGTGTTTGATAAAAGGCTTCAATGGAAAAATTTATGTAGACCAAGTGTTTGACAGAATGCCTCAATGAAAAATCTGTGTGGGCAAGGTGTTTGATAAAATGCCTTAATGAATTTCTGCTATGCAAACCAACTGTTTGTAAAAATGCCTGAACGAACTTTGTGGTTGCTGAGTTGTGCTTAAATTATGTCAATGAACATGGAACCTTAGGGTACTTGACTTAGTGCCCAGATATTTTAATTTGCCTGTTTTTGTTAAATTCTCTGCTGTGAGCGGGGCCCTACACCAAGGATTCCCTGAGAACTAACAAATTGCTGCTGGAATTTGGTTTTTATTTTATTGCAGGCAATTTTCTAACAGGTACAATGGTCAAACCAAACAAGGCACGCACATCCAAGCGAAGACGGGGGGACCATCTTTTGATGCTGACAGGTTTAGGTCCCCAGAACACGAGGAGAGATACCAGCAAGTGGTCAAGGGAAAGAAAATCAACCAGGAGCGGGCATTCGACCTCAGCATGGGTGAATTCCCGATCATCACCTCTACGCTCTGGGAAATGGGGTGGCTTTCTCTCAACGCAATGATCAAACAGGCTAACCAGAGCTTGTTGAGAGAGTTCTACTCTAATGCATACTGGGAAGAAGAGGCGGACAAGTCTACCACCGTTTTTGTCACAGGAAAGGATGTATCATACTGTCCGGAAAGCATCAACAGACTTCTTGGGCTACCTGAGTTCTCCCCCTGTGCCATGGGACATGCCTTAGCCCACTTCAGGGAAATTGATTGTGAGGGGACGTTGAGAGAATTGTGCCGTCAGGGGGCACAATGGGACAAATATGCACCAGGATTGCAAAGTTTCCCCAAGCGCTTCAACAACACGGCACTGAAGCCTATCCCTAAGGCTTGGAATTCATTTTTCAACCAAACCATTGTGTCATGCTCCAAATCTTCTGATGTGAAAGTGAAAGCAGCTATGGGGATCCTCGCCATCATAAGAGGAAATAGGTTGAATCTGGGATATATCATCTCCAACAGCATCACAGATATAGTGAAGTGTCCTAGAGCTAGATTGGGGCACGCTTCCTTGATCCATGCTCTTTGCAAACAGGAAGGCTGCCCGGAGTACCCCGATGACCTGCTTATTGACCCCAGGGAGCCTATTACAGCAGCGTGGATTATGAAGCAACCCGAGGGACCATTGGACGGGGCAGTACCACCACAGCCATCATCCCCAGCTTAGCAGCAGTCAGCAGGCCCATCTTACCGGGAGCAGTTTCAGAGCGACCCCTCATTCCAGTATGACCTCATGATGGCCAGCTGGTGTGGGTCGTTGATGTTACTACAGCAGGGCGTGGATACCTCACACCTTGCATCTGCCCGAGTTCATCATGCTGCCCAGGAGTACATGGCTGAGAACAGAGCCGCTGGCACTGCAGGACCATCATCTTCAGCCCCAGCAGAGGAGGACCCAGACTCGCAGGACCCACTATTGTCAGGGGATGAGTTCATTGAGCGCCACTTTTCATTCCCTTAAGCAGGAGGCTCACCTTTTCACTTTCTGCTATTTCAGAAATTATTATATTTTGTTGCTTTTATGTCTTTTGCATTTTGACTTTATTTTGAATTTTGGTCTGTACTATATTGACAACTTATTCTGTGATATTGAGGCACCATTCCCTGAACTTTTTTTGGAAGCAGCTTCAATTATGATGATTTGTGGTATTTAGCTTAACATGTTTTACATTTTACCTTGTGATTACTAATGTGTCAAATTTTATCATCAGGTATTGCCAGTGGTCAAGACAAAAGTTAAGGAAGATCGAAATCATTTGTGGGCAAGTCCTCTCGAGTTCCATCTCTTAAAATCCCAACCGTGAGGTGAGCCCAAACACTTATATCATGATTGTGTATTCCTTGCTTGCATTAGTCTGTAGAACTTGAACTTGTACTTAGCAATCTTGCATGTGATTTACATACACACATGAGGCAAAAAAAATTGGAACCCCTGAGCCTTTCAAGCCACCCAATTATTGTTTATCCTTTGTTAGCCCCTCTGAGCCTAATTGTTGTTTTTAAATTTTTCTGCAAATCATATGCCCAGTTGTTTCTTAACTTGGAGTTAGGTAGACAAATGTATTTGAGTGGGAAAAATTCTAAGTTTGGGGTTGCTCATAGAATAGCAACATTCTAAGTTTGGGGTGGTATACAAGAGAAAGGAACATACAAAGAAAAAGAAAAAAATATATATATTTCAAAAAAAAAGTTATATATAAATAAATAAGTAAAAAATTCCTTCTCTTGTGGAATGCTTTGGGGAAAATGGGTAAGTGAGTGAGATTGTTGAAATTGACAAAGAGAGAAGTAGGCCTAACTCCAAGTTGTAACCTACTTATCCAAATGTTATCCACCCTTACCTAAGCCCCGTTACAACCTTGAAAGTCCTCAAATAGTGTGTATGTGTATCATGTGTATAGATGTGTATAGAACTTGTTCAAGCCTATGAAACGATGATGCAGGCATTGTGAATTGAGTGACCACCTTAGACACTTCAAATATAGATTGGTGAGATGTGTGATAAAGAGAGAACTTGAGAACGCTTGCCTGCTTATGATCTTGTATTTTCCAATTCGGTTGTCTTGCTACTGTATTAGGTTGATGATGATTTTTGATATGCTGTGTGGTTAACTGGTTTATGTGGAATGTGTGACAGCTAAATTAAAAAGTAGCCATAGCCTTAATTGAATGTTTGCTTGAGGACAAGCAAAAGTTTAAGTTTGGGGTTGTGTTGACTCTCTGTCATATGATATAAGTTGCTTAATTTTAGAACCAAAACTACAGGGATTTGATTGTAAATTCTGTTGATTGCCGGGGAATTAGCTTAGTTTAGATCAATGTATTAGGATTCATTTTGTAAGCTAATTCTCTCACTCTTGGTGCTAATTGCAATAGAAGACCTTCAAGTTGTCATAGCATCAACTAGCGAACCAGACATTTGCCTAGTGGTGCAATAGGAAGCTGAAGGAGAACTTTCTGTCACTTTTCGCGTCGCAACCAGGAGGCGTCGCGTCGCGACGCAGCAGAAGTATTTCGCAGGATTTGTTTCTGGAAGATTTCGCGTCGCGACCAGGATTATGAAGCAACCTGACGGATCCATTACAGCAGCGTATTTCACAGGATTATGGAGCCTATTACAGCAGCGTGGATTATGAAGCAACCTGACAGATCCATTGGAGCGCAGACAAGGTTTAGAGCAGCTGAGAGAGGCGAATTTGGAGGCTTCCAGGCACTTGGGAACAAGGGTTTGAAGGTTCTCATGACTTCCTTCACTTGTATTGTCTCTTTTATCTTAGTTTGTACTTCTCTGATCATGTGTAACTAAATTTCTCAGATTAGGGAGAGATGATTCTCCCCGAACCTATCTACTGAACACTTTGCTATGGTTAATTCGGTTGTTTGTTTGATTTATCATATGTCTAGACCTCTATGTTTAATGCTTTATTACTACATATGATAGTTTTAATGATTTAGGGTTTATGATCACCATAGGAATATGGGTTTGTAGGCTTGAAAGTAGGGATCTAGATCACAGACTTGTTGTCATAGGAATATGGAACCATAGGTGTGTGAATTCTCTAGTTCTAGGGCTTAATGCGTTACCTATTGGCATGAATCACCTAAGGAATTAGGGTATCTCAATTAGGTAAAAGGGGTTTTGAGGCAAGGAATTGTCCTTAACCTATATTAGTGAACTGAATCTGGTAAATTGAATAAACAACTTGAAATTAACCGAAGGTTCATGTGATAGGTGAGGGGAGAGGATTCAATCCTTAATCGCTTTTCTTACTTTGTTAAACAAACGCTTTATTTCACGGTTACTATAATTTCAACTTAATTCAATTTTCACATCTAAGAGTTAATAACTTAGCCATTGTTAACAACACGCAATCCCTGTGGATACGACCGGTCTTACCGTTTTTACTATTACTTGCAACGTTTCAGTACACTTGCTGAAATATTAACAAAGGGATGAGGATGCTCATCGCAAGAAGGTGTCCAGCAATGGGGGTCCATGAATTTGCTATCTCTAAATATCTGTGGGTGGGGCGATAGAGCTAAACGTCGTCAATTTTTGACTCTTTTCAGTTCCGGTAAGTTCGATTTTATTTACATTCAAGAAACGAAGAGAGAATTAAATTTGGAGAGGGAGGTGGGATTGTTGTGGGGAAACCAATCTTTTAAATGGCATTCTCAATCTTCAAATGGTTTGTCTGGAGGTATCTTATGTTCTTGGCTTGATGGTTTTATTGGAGTTTGTGTTAATGGTCCGAATTGTCTGTTGTATATCGTCAATGTTTATGCGCCTTGTTCCGTGGTAGCAAAGAGAGGGGTGTGGGTTGAGTTGGTTACTTTCAAACAGAATTCGAATCCAGGTGAATGGTGCCTAGTGGGTGATTTCAATGCGGTGTCTTGCTTGGAGGAGAGGAAAGGGAGGAGGGGGGATAGCTCGACTCAGGAGATTGCTGACTTTAATAATTTTATTATTGATATGGAGGTTGTTGATGTTCCGGTGTCAGGTAAAAAGTTTTCTTGGTTCAGTCCTGATGGTTGCTTAATGAGTAGACTTGATAGATTTCTTATTACCGAAGGTTTGATTGAGTTGTGGGGTATATCGGGCCAATGGATTGGAAATAGGGATATTTCAGATCATTGTCCCATTTGGTTGCTTCGTTCTTCTAAGAATTGGGGTCCGAAGCCCTTTCATGTCTTTAATGGTTGGTTTGATCATAGTGGTCTCATTCCGTATGTGTATGAGTGTTGGGCTGGTTTTAGTGTATCGGGTAATAAAGCTTTTGTTTTGAAAGAGAAGCTAAAACTACTTAAAGAAAAGTTGAGGATTTGGAACAAAGAAGTGTTTGGGATTCTTGATTTGAAGATTGATGGTTTAGTGAGGGACATGAATGCCTTGGATTTAGCCCTTAGTAATGGTGAGGACAGTGGTGTTTTGTTGAGTAGAAAGGAGGTCTCTGCGTCTTTTTGGAAGGAAATTAACTTGAAAGAGCCTATGTTGCAACAAAAGTCTAGGGCGAGGTGGATTAAGGAAGGGGATATGAACTCTAAATATTTTCATTCCTTGATGAAGTATAGGCAAAGGAGATGCAATGTTGAGCTTTTAAATGATAATGGGGATCGGATTGAAGAGGTGGAAGAGATTAATTTTGGTATAAGGAAGCATTTTGAGGAGAGTTTTGTTGAACATTGTTATAACCGTCCAACTCTAGAAGGTTAATCGTTCAAACAACTTTCCGGCTTTGATGTTGATTTATTGATAGAGCCTTTCACAGAAGAGGAGATTAGGGAAAAGGTGTGGAATTGTGATGGCGACAAAAGCCCGGGCCCGGACGGGTTTAACCTAAGGTTCATCAAACAATTTTGGGACATGCTGAAAAAGGAGGTGGTTGATTTCTTCAATGAGTTTCACGGTAAGGCTTTTATCCCTAAAGCTATTTCGGCATCTTTCCTTGCTCTTATTCCCAAGAACAATAATCCTCAAGGTTTGGGTGAATTCAGACCCAATTGTTTGATCGGGTGCTTATATAAGATTTTAGCGAAGGTTTTAGATAATAGGGTCAAGAGGGTGCTTCCTAATATTATTTCAGAGTGTGAATCTGCGTTTTTAGGTGGCAGCCAAATTCTAGATGGTTGTGGTGAATGAGATAGTGGATTTTGCGAGGAGAACGAATGATCAATGTTTGTTGTTTCAGGTGGACTTTGAGAAGGCCTACGACTCTATTTCGTGGGACTTCTTGTTTTATATGATGAGTAGGATGGGTTTCCCGTGCAGGTGGATTAGATGGATGGAGGCGTGTATTTGTCCGAGTACTATGTCAGTTTTGGTCAATGGTAGAGCGATTTTAAAGTGCATAGGGGTCTGAGACAAGGCGATCCCCTTTCCCCTTTTTTTGTTTCTTATTGTGGCTGAGGGTTTGTCAGCTTTGGTGGCTAGAGCGGTTGCGATAGGCTCTTTCCAAGGCTACTCTATCAATGATAATTTGTTGTTTCCCATTATGCAATTTGTTGATGATACAATGTTGATGGGGAAAGCAACGTGGGAGAATTTGTGGAGCATCAAGGCAATCCTTCGGGGCTTTGAGTTGGTATCGGGTTTGAAGGTGAACTTCCATAAAAGCAAGATTATTGGGGTTAACATTCCTGATAATTTTCTTGAGGCAGCAGCAACATTTCCCTTTTGCCGAACGGAGTTTATTCCTTTTAAGTTCCTGGGAATCTATGTGGGGGCCAATCCGTGGAGGATTGCATCGTGGAAGCCGGACATTGATGTTCTCCGCAAGAGACTCTCCTTATGGAAGGGGCGTACCTTATCTATTGGCGGTCGGGTAACTCTCATTAACTCTGTCCTGAATAGCATTCCTTTATATTATTTCTCTTTCTACAAAGCACCTAAATCGGTCATCAAGTCCATGGTTAAAATTCAGAGGGATTTTTTGTGAGGCATTGATGAGGGGGATAGAGGCATGTATTGGGTGGCTTTGGAGAAGGTTTGTAAACCAAAGGAGGGAGGGCTTGGCATAAAAAATTTGGAACTATTTAACATGGCTTTGTTAACTAAATGGAAGTGGAGGATGTTGGTTGAGGTGAATGCAAACTGGAGAGACTTGTTGCAATATAGATACAGAGATTTTTTTGATGCTCTCATTCATGGTATTACGGGTCCTACGGCTTGCTCAAACTCTTCTATATGGTGGCGTGACTTATTGGCTATCGATCATCATCACACAGCTGGCTGGTTTGGAACCTGTCTTAGGCGTGGTTTAGGCAACGCAACATCAATTAATTTTTGGCACGATCGGTGGTTGGGTTCAACTCCATTATTTGTAGTTTTTCCATCTGTTTTTGCAGGCTGTCCTGCTAGACAGATTCGGGTTGCTGATGCTGGTGTATGGGACAACAATGTTTGGTCGTGGGCGGAACCTTGGAGACACACTGAAGCAGCGAATAACAGCGAGGACGTTATCAGTTTGCACATCATTTTGCAGGACGTTAAACCGGACAGATTTAAGAAGGAGTCGTTGGTGTGGCTGCATGACAAATAGAATGTATTTTCGGTGAAGTCTTGCTATAATTTTTTGGTGAATATGTGTGAAAATTCTGGTCCGATTGGTGAATTAAATAAGCTGTTGCAAAAGCTGTGGTTAACAGCAATTCCATCCAAAGTTGTTATCTTCGGTTGGCGATTGTTTCGTAATGCTATTCCCATGCGGGGTCTTCTAGTTCATAGACAGGTTCTTGCAAACATCTCTGATGCAGGCTGCCCGTTTTGTCAGCTGCACATTGAAGAGGTAAACCACCTTCTTCTCTCTTGTAGCTTTGCCTCTGATGTTTGGAATTTGATCCACAATTGGTTGAATGTTCACTATGATGGTTCTCCATATTTACATGAGCATTTTCGATGGTTTGGTAAGATTTGCAAAGGAAGGCGAAGAAAATTAAATACTTAATTTGGCTTACAACTTGTTGGTGTATTTGGTTGTCAAGGAATGATCTTGTTTTCAGAAACGGAGATGCTAGCATATCGTCCATAATGACTCACATCAAGAGCTTGAGTTGGAGTTGGTTTATTTATAGAGTGGGTGATAGTTCTAATATGTCTATTACTTCTTGGTGGATTAATCCATTAGTATACCTTAACAATTTGTAACTCGTTGTTTGGGTTTTGAGCACCCCTAGTGCTCTGTTAATGGAAGTTTTGCTTATAAATTTTTTTTTAAAGGCTTAAATATGTTTTTAATCCCTACAATTATAGGGTTATTTGATTTTAGTCCTTGCAAAAAAATATTTCTAAAAAATCCCAATAAAATTAACTTTTTTTAAATAGGTCATTCTATTACTAACTCTGTTACAAAAATACTGATGTGGATGACCGATTTCCTATGTGACTTTTCTAATCATTTTTATTTATTTTTTAAAGGATATTATAAGTGTCCAGATTGGATTAAAAATGATTTATTCTCCAAATCCCCAAATTCCCACATCCTTCAATCTTCTTCGACCTTCAATCCCCAAATCCCTTTAAGTAGAGATTTGAAGCAAAAATGCCCGCCGTGACCATAAACATTCCTCTCAACCTCAAACAAAATCGGAATTGATGCAATGTTGTAGGAACCATAAAACACTCTTCACAACCTCAAGCTCCCTAGCTTTATCCCAAACCCTTCTCCCAAACTTCACTGCTCCTTCTCTCGACTTCTTCATCCTCATCACTCTTCTTTCCTTCATCAACAGGCACTCAAATCTACAAGCAGGAAAAAAACCATGAATCCCTAACCATTTCACAATACAATTACAATGAAACCTATGTTTACAAGGCATTTCTTTAACAACCCCACAACCAATTTCAAATTTCTCTAAACAAACAACACACTCTCCTTCTCCACTTTCCCTAATTTCAACACTCTGTAAAGCATCAATTGACTCTTTTGTAGCTGGCGGTTGACTAGTTTTCGTTAAACCTTCAAAGGAACATGTTTGTTATATGAGTTAGCCTTGTGAATAGAGAGGAAAGCTCAGAGATATCAGATTCAAAAGCCATTGAAAACTGAAGAGAAGAAAAAAAGGTGGTTTGGTTTTTTTTTTGCCAGAGAGACAGAATGAAGTGAGTGGTGTTGAAGACTTGAGAAGAAATGAGAATGAGAATGAGAATGAAGAGGGGAGGTGGAAGCGAAGTGGATAGATATGAAATAACCTCATATTTGTAGGGACTAAAAACATATTTAAGCCTTAGTTCATTTGTTTTTGTTTGGTGGGTATATATATCATTTTTCATTGTAAAAGAGTTCTTTATTGGACGGGCTTAGGTCCTCTATAAATTCAAAAAAAAGAGGTTTTTATTGGAAGGAATTTCTTCGTTGGAGGTAGATTTTGTTTTTTATATAGATAGATTTTGTTAAAATACTATGGGTTGATGAAGAAATGCTACGCAATCCATTCTCCTTGAAAAGAATGCAAAAATACACATTTGGACAAAAACTTTTTTTCTAAAACTTCAGTTAAGTCCTCTAAATTTTTTTCACTTTGGTGTGTCCGTTAAGTTGATGAATAGTAGTTTACGTGGCTTTTACACATGGATTTATGTTTTTTTTTAAAATTCAATTTAGTCCCTTAAGGTTTTCTAAAATATCAATTTAGTCCTTTAAGTCTTTTTTTTCTCACTTCGGTCCTTTATGTTTCAAATTTTTAACAAAGTTAACCTTTTTTGAACTTTTCATCCAACTAGAAGAAACAACCAGAAGGAACAACCAAAATGAGCAACTAAAAGAAACACGCAGGAGGAACAATTGGTCTTTTAAAAAAACTCAAATCTACATATCAATGGCTAAATCCAACCACAAATCTATTACAAATCTTACCACAAAATACCTACACAAAATAACTTCTTTCCCCTATTTGATCCATCTTCTTTCCCTAGTTTGTGGTGAAGCAAATAGAGATGGAGATCCTTGAACGTGAAAGAAATACGAGAGGACCGCAGCGGTGCCCATGGCATTGCTGGCAGTGTTGCAACTTAACGACCAATTCAACTTCTTTTAACGGGTTTGGATGGAAAGTTCAAACAAAGCTTACTTTGTTAAAAATTTAAAACATAAAGGACTAAAGTCAAAAAAAAACTAAAATGACTAAATTGATATTTTTAAAATAAAAAAAAACTTAAAGGACTAAACAAAAAAATTTAAAAAAAAACTTAAAGGATTAAATTAACTTTTTGAAAAAAGAAACTTAAATCCTCATGTAAAAGCCACGTAAGCTACTAGTCATGAACTTAACAAACATGTTAGCTCCCCATTAACTGGAATGGACGAAAGGACAAAACTAACATGTAAAATAAACTTACAAGACAATGAGGGAAAAAAACTAACTGAAATTTAAAATAAACTTAAAAGACCAAAAGCACATTTTTGCGCCAAAAAAAATATTTTTCCCGATTGATAGTTGAATTTGTTGAGGCAAATTCGTAAGTTAAGTTTTGATGGAAACAAACCCTTTTGACAAGTGTTTAAGTTCTCTTATTCATTAGTGATCTAATGGATCTTCTTGAGTGATCTAAGTACATGAACTATTCAATCAAGTCTCAAGAAGATAGTATGCTAAGAAAGCACCACATGAGAAAGCACAATTAATGCATTAGAAGGAAAGAATGAAGGCTTTGAGGTCATAAGAAGATAGAAGAATGAAGACACAAGTTATAGTGACTTCTCAAGTTAAGAAGACTCTCCTCAAAGTAGCCCCATATCACAAGAGGGCTTGATGAAGCCTTAGAAGATCAGAATGATGGTCAAGAGGTCGTAAGAATATGGATAAAAGAAGATAGCGACAGTGGCTTCTTAAGATGATAAGTTGTTTCTTAAAGAAGCTTCTCAAGAAGAGTTGGTAGTAGTAAGAAGCTTCTCAGATAAAGAAGACACAAGCCATTGCTTCTCAAGGTGAGAAGATGGTTCTTCAAGAAGCCTAGTAAGATGAGATGGCAAGAAGTAAGAAGTTTCTCAAGATGAGAAGACTCAATCCATATAACCTCTCAAGATAAGAAGAGTCAAGTCAAGAAGCCTCTTAAGTATTAGGAAGGCGCATAAAATGATGAATCACAAATTTAGAAGACATCATAAGAAGCTTATGTAACATCTGAAGATTCAACATTTTTGTCCCAAGAAGATTCATCATCAGTTCAGAAGACTCGCGCCGTGATATTTCACAAGCAGAAAAGACATCAGAAGTAAGCTTCAGAAGGTTCAAGAAGGGGCAGTATCTGAAGCTTCTCAAGAGATCCATCAGTAGCTTCTCAAGTCTGAAAGCACAATGGACATATCTTCCTAAAGTTCAAGTGTAAGAAGCTTTCAAAAAGACAAAATCTAGTTGAGAAGGCACTGGGCAAAATCTGCTCAGAAGCTTCTGAGAGTTCCTGCAGCAAATACAAAAATTCTGCACAAGTGCAAAAAAGAGCACCAACTTTTTCAGCAAAGTTACCAACGGCTATAAAACTTATTGGCTTTCGAGACCATTTTCAACGACTTTTTCGAGCTCCAACCTCTATCAAAACCTCATGGGAGACCTCATTCAAGGTGTGAGAGTTAGTGAGAAGCTTGGTACAATATTTCCCATCATATAGCTTCTTAAGAAGCTTTTGCAGAAGCTTCTCAAGGCTTCTCTACAGTACTTATCTTCTCTCAACCATACTCAGTGCACTTCAAAGTTTCCATGGAAACATTTCTGAGTATGTTAATAGCTTTGGTAATTACATTCAGTTAGAAAACATCTTTCAAATCCAAGCTTACCTTCTTAACATGGCATAGATTTGCTTGATCGTTAAAGAAGATGCCTAAGATGTTTATTATGGGTATCACAGTAGCTAGAGCTGTGAAAGAAAACTAGTGCTACATTAAATAGAGCTGTAGAAGAAAACTATCATATGTTTTAGGCCTAAGTTAGCTTGTAAAGTGTAAACTATTGGAAAATAATGGAAATATTCACAGGGGTGTGAGAAGTGGATGCAGTCCTTGTTATTGGGGTGCATCATATACTTCTTGAGTGTCATTTGCGTTTTCTTATAGCTTATCTCTCATAGCACTTTGCTTTTAAAAGAAAACCTCTGTTGGGTTCGAATATTGGGTGTGGCAAAAACTCTGTTGGGAGGGGAGAACCACACGGGCCGGCAAAGCCAGAAACTCGTGGCCATTCAGATTCCCCGGCGTAGATTAGTCACCGGCAAAGCCGATGGAAACTACGCACCAATGACATGGTAACAAAAAAAAACCTCTCTTTTGAAATGCTTCTTACAATTTCAAATTTAATTTTCTTGAACTATTTCTTCATAAACACAACATCTTATATCTTCTTAACCAAGCTTTTACCTTACGAAGCTTCCTCACCTGTGCAAGAAACATAAAACACATTTACACAAGACCTATCAAAGTACTTTCTTACACAGACTAATTTCTAAGAAGATATATTAAGTCAGAATTCTCTAATGTTTATATCTTCTTAGAATAGTGACTTACATCTTACCAACTGAAGTTTCTATCATCTTAGATTCTTAGAAGCATGTCAATAGCTTCTAAAGCTTCTAGGGTTTCTATCTTTTTAGAGGTCTATTTGATATCTTCCCTAAATGGTTTGGTTTGCCACAATTTTTTTTTTAAAAAGGGTCATCATTCAAATCCCTGTTTCTTGCGACTCCAATTGACTTCAGAACTGCACTCTATTTTCTGATCAAATGCTTAAGGAAAGTAAATTAAGTAGTTTGGTAACTTTTTTCAATTTTTGTATAATTAAAATTACTCTTTAATTAATACAGCTGCCACAATGCCATTATTCCAAAACCTTACAGTAACTCACATACATACTACCAGTATTGTGCACCAGAACACACTATTTTAGGATAAAGCATGTCCTGCATTCATCCTTAAATGATATTCCTAATGCATACCTATAAAGAATCATCAAAACTAATGTTTAACACCTCTTTTTTATTCTCTTTCTTGTTAATTTACTCTCTATGTTTTAACTGCCATGAGCTCATTCAGCATTACTCCCTCTCCTGCTTGCTGTTGTGTTCTTCAATATCTGCAAAGGACCAATCACATCACATATAATAATTACATAAACTAGACGAGACAAAGATAGAGAAAAGTTAGTGACACATAAAAATGAGTAATTTTGGATCTATTTCATGCACCTCAAACTATGTTTTAGGCTATCTGGCCATTTAGTTGAATGCAATATCAACCTCAGGACCGCATGTTTAAGGGACCTAAATCCCTCCCACTTGGACGAAAAAAGACGCTGCTTTCAATAATGGCATTTGATGGTTATCGATCAAAGATAAGGTACCATTAATGTTCTCTTTCATTGCTTTCAAAAATAATATTTTGAATAAATCCTCAATTTAGTCTTTAAAATATCACTCTTTCTCCTATTTAATCTTTTAACTATGAAAACTATTAGATAGTCCCTAAAATTATATCGTATCCGCATATTAATTTAATCCCTAATTGTCAAATTTTAAAGACTAAATTGGAGGACTGATATAAATTTTAGAGACTCCTTAATAAGTTTTCATAGTTTAGGACCTTGGATCCTCTCCTTCTCTTTCTCCTACATCTCCCTCCATCCTCTCTATCTCTCTCTTAATTCACTCTCTCTCATGATTAAAATAATTGAAAGATAATGATGAGAGAGAAAGAGAGGATGTAGGGAGATGTAAGGAGAAATGGAAGGAGAGGATCCAAATCCCATAGTTTAGGCACTAAATAGGAGAGATAATGATGCTTTAGGGACTAAATTAGGGTTGACTAATAATATTTAGAGAACTCAAGTCAACAATAAATAAGAGCTAGTCATGATGTAAACTTAAAAGGTTATGGTGTATTAATTTTGTCAAAAGCAAATTAGCTCATGTCCTGGTTATGTTTAGAGAGCATATGGAATACAATGATGATGATGATGATGGTGATTTGGTAATGGTAATTAAACATGCAAAATTGACACATACTTGTCTAAGCATTTGATTCTCATTCTGTAAAGTGGAAAGTCTCTCTTTAAGCTCTGAATTCTTCTTCTCTAAATCATTGACTCTTGTTTCCAATTCACTCAAGTAAGCCTTTTTCCTCTCCCTTGCTTGCTGAGCTGAAACTCTATTCCTCAGCAGCCTATTACCATTGTTACACCCCACCAGGAAAACAAACATATCACAAAAATTCAATGAATCGATATAATCAAAGAGGGTTAGAGTTGATGCCAAATATAATCAAATTTACGAACATACCTCTTTAGCCGTTTGCTCTCCTTGTCGGCTGGGCTTCTCCCTCTCTTCTTCTGACCCTCCCCTGCCCCCTGAACACGCTCAGGACCAGCAGTTGAACCAGTGCCTGGCCGAGAGGCTGAAGTTCCAGCAGATTCACCTCCCATCTCTGGCACTCTTCTGATCTCCTCATCACTCTCGAGACCTGGATTATGCAGAAGTTCAATTAAGGAAGACAATCAATTAAGTTATTCTATCTGTCAAGAGGATTTCAGGAAAATAAAATAGACCCAGAAGAGGAAATCTATAAAAAATAAACATAAAATGGGGATTGAAATACCCAGAAATAACAAAGCAAGCTTAGGCCCAATTTGGACTAACTTCTAGCATATGAAAGCTTCTCAACTAACATATTTGGTTCCTGAATTATGAAAAAAGCTTTATAGGTGCTTATGGAGAAAAGTTAGATGAGAGAAGTCCATATTATGACCGCCCATGAGAGTCGACGTCTCCGCAGCCGCACTCTACGATGCTTTACTCGACCTTTCTGGCCAGCCCCTCCGTAGGTAGCTATAAGATTTACAAATGCTTGAGTGATTTGCACTCAGCCACAATCCTCTATTTATACACACTAGATAATAAGTACAATTTATAAATTACAAGGAAGTTAATGAACTTACTATTTCCTATGTGCATGAATGATATTTCCTAGGTACATGTCTTGACTACATACATAAATGTGTTTGCTACAATTTCCAATGCCAGTACTAATCATGTTTGACTATCACACTTCTCTAACACGCCCCCGCAAGATTGGAGTGCCGTCAGAAACGCCAATCTTATTCTGTAAGTAGTGATGTCGAACTTTGGAAAGAGGTTTGGTGAGACAATCTACAAGTTAGTTAGTGGTGCTAACATGGTGAACTTTGAGCTCTCCTTGTTGTACCAAATCATGGACAAAGTGAACGTCAATGGAGATGTGCTTCATGCGAGTGTGATATACTGGATTTTTGGTGAGATATGTAGCACTTAAATTATCAAGAGGCTAAAAGATGTGGAGGGAGAGGGTACACTTAACTCAGTTAGAAGAGATCGAAACAAAATATTTCCGTTGCAGTGTTTACCAAAGCTCTGTATTATGCTTCAGTAGATGATCTATCTACTATTCGTTGTTTGGATGATTTTCAGGAGATGAGATTAGAGCCAAAGTAGACAAGGTGAGCAAATTTAGAGGTGCAGTCATCTTTATTTCCTTCCCAATCAGCATCACTATATGCTATGAGGGAAGAGTTGGACGGTTTCCTAAGAAGAAGACCATGGAAGATGGTTCCCTTTTGCTGCCAAATGAGTGATGGGGTCGCTGCATGAATTGAGCAAGTCTGTTGACGGAAAATGCAATATCAGACCGTGTCATGGATAGATATTGGAGACTTCCTATGGTGCTGTGGTAGAAGGAAGCATCAGTTGCGGTGGAACCATCATCTTTTGTTAAGGGGATTCAAGTTGAAAGAGAAGTAAGAACAGCTTTCGCGTCAATCATCTTTGTCCTCTCAAGCAACTCTCTAATATACTTGTGTTGGGAGAGAAAGAGGCCCGTGAAGGTGGGAATAACCTCAACGCCAAGGAAATAGTGCAATGAGCCCATATCTTTGATGGAGAAGGTGGTGGCAAACTTGGTGATGGATTCATTGACCTTTGTAGTAGAGTTTCCTGTGATAATGATATCATCTACATACACCAACGTGTATAACACCATGTCTTGGTTTTGGATAATAAATAGAGATGAGACATACTTAGAATTTACAAAACCATAGTCACATAGAAACTTACGTAGAGTTTGATACCAAGCAAGTGGTGCTTGCTTGAGGCCATAGATAGACTTTCTGAGGCGACAAACATGATCAGGTTTATCAGGATGGATGAAACCAGTGGGTTGTTGCAAGTAAACTTCTTTAGTTAGAGTGCCATGCAAGAATGCATTGTTGACATCAAACTAATGTAGTGGCCAGTTATGTTGAAGTGCTAAGGAGAGGACCAATCGAACTGTGATGGGCTTGACTACGGGGCTAAGGGTCTTAGTGTAGTCAAGTCCAGGGCGTTGGTGGAAGCCTTTTGCTACTAACCGGGCTTTATACTTGTCAATATCAACATTTGCTTTTCTTTTGATTCGGTAAACCCACTTGCAAACAATGAGATTCTTGTTTTGTGGTCTAGGAACCAAATCACATGTTTGTTGTTGAAGCAAGGTATTGAATTCATGGCTCATAGCATCACGCCATTCACTTGATTTGAGTGGTTGGCCTAAGCAGGTGGGCTTAGCCAATAGTTGGAGAGGATGTTTAGTAGTGAGGAGGTACTTGGGGTTTGGTTGTCGAATGATAGATTCTTCAAGATCTATCAAACCTAGAGTAACCACTCTCTGGATTACCTAGGGTTATTTTATTGGCCACACGGCAAAATCGAAAAGAATTACACAGACGCTCTCTAAGCGCCTCCTTGGAATCTATCCAAGCTACTACAAAATGAGCTCTAGATGCCAATCCCTTATCATGATTCCTCTTTATATACTAGAGGAATAGAGCATAGGACAGCAAACTAAGACTACTCTACTAACTAACTAACCAACGGCTATAACTACCAAATTAAAATAACAGAAACAAACATAACAGAACAGCAAACAGAAATAACAGAAAACAGATAAAACAGAACAGCAAACAGACAGCACAGGGCAGAATTAATTTTTCTTTCTTCTGGTGTAGACCTGCAGGGGTCTAACAACGCCTCCCCCTTGAGAATTAACCTTGTCCTCAAGGTTGAAATCAGGGAATTGTTGCTGAATTGTTGTCGCATCTTCCCACGTGGCATCTTCTATCGCACAATCCTTCCATTTAACTAATACCTGCTGTACAGTGTGTTGCTGTCTCTGTACAGTTTTCCTTTGCAATATGGTGTCTGGTTCAAAAACTTTTCCCTTGTCCTGCAGCTCTTCAGGCAGGGTTTCTTCAATTGGGTGATTCCCTACTGCTAGCTTTAGCTGAGAGACATGGAACACAGGATGGATTCTAGCTGTTTCAGGCAATTTTAATTGAAATGCTACTGCTCCAACTTGTTTGGTGACCTCAAACGGACCATAGTACCTAGCTGAAAGTTTTGGGTGTAGTTTAATAGGCATTGAAGTTTGCTTGTGAGGCCTGATTTTGAGATAAACTTTATCACCCACCTTAATAGGGGACTGTTTCCTATGAGAGTTGGCGTATTTACTCATTTGCTCTTGTGCTTTCTGCAGGTGTTCCTTTAGTTGTTTGAGGCATTCATCACGGGTTAACAGGTCTTGGGCAACGGTTTTCACAATGATTTCACCTGGTATGTACTTAGTTAAGGTAGGAGGAGGTCTGCCATACACGATTTCAAATGGTGTGGCCTTGGTAGAAGTTTGAAAGCTAGTATTGTACCAATACTCTGCCCATGGTAGAAATTCCAGCCACGCCTTTGGTTGTTCACTACAGAAACAACGTAAGTATGTTTCCAAAATCCTATTAATCACTTTCGTTTGACCATCACTCTGTGGATGGTAAGCTGTGCTCATTTTCAACTTAGTACCTTGCCTTTTGAACAATTCCTGCCAGAAACAACTTAGAAATAACGGGTCTCTATCACTTACTATAGAGATTGGCACACCATGTAGCTTTACAACCTCCTTAAAGAATATATCAGCTACAGATTTAGCAGTATAAGGGTGTTTGAGAGGTATGAAATGGCTGTATTTGCTTAGCCGATCCACAACTACCATAACTACTTCGTAGTTCCTCACCTTAGACAGTTTAACAATAAAGTCCATACTCAACTCCTCCCAAATGGCATTAGGGATAGGAAGAGGTTGCAAGAGGCCGGCTGGTGAACTAGCTAGGTATTTACTTTTTTGGCATACTGGGCAGGCAGCTACATAATTAGTGATTGTGTGTTTCATACCTATCCAATACAAAGATTGTCCAATTCTTCTATATGTCCTATAGACACCAGAGTGGCCTCCCATGGGTGTAGCATGAAATTCCTCTACGAGAGTGGGAATCCACTTTGAATTAGCTGACAGAACTAACTTACCTTTATAGTGTAACCTATCTTGCTCAATAGTGTAGTGTGTGTGTGAATTAGGGTTCCTAAGAAGGTCTGATTTAATCTTTTGGAGTGTAGGGTCTTGTTCCACCTCAACATCAATGATTTTGCTGTCCTGCCAGTGAATCAAACTAACATTTTTGAGCTTAAATCCTGCACTAAACTGCAGAGTAGGTGTACTCTTGGGTTCCTCAGTGGCAGGGTTGTTGGGGTCTTCAAATTTTCTAGAAAGAGAATCCGCGACTTTGTTTGTGGAACCTTGTTTGTAAATGATTTCAAAATCATATCCTAGGAGTTTTGCAATCCAGTTTTGCTGATTTTGGGAGATGATTCTTTGTTCAAGAAAGAACTTTAAACTCTTGTGGTCGGTATAAACTGTGAATCGTCTACCTAAAAGATATGGTCGCCAATGTTGGATTGCTAAAACAAGAGCCTTTAACTCTTTCTCATACGTAGATTTTGTTAGAGATTTGTCTGATAAGGCTTTACTAAAATAAGCTATGGGTTTTTTGTGTTGAGTTAGGACAACACCTAATCCTAGACCTGAAGCATCACACTCTATGCAAAAAGGCTCATCAAAATTAGGCATTGCAAGCACAGGAGCTGTAGTGACAGCCTGCTGCAGTTTTTGGAAGGCTATGGTACTGTCAGAGGTCCATTCAAACTGCCCTTTCTTAAGGAGGTTAGTGAGAGGGCGGGCAATCTTTCCATAGTTGTGAACAAATTTCCTGTAATAACCTGTGAGACCTAGAAAACCTCTAAGAGCCTTAATTGTCTTAGGTAAGGGCCAATTGATGATAGATTCTACCTTTTGAGGATCCATAGACACTCCAAGTTTACTAATAACATGGCCTAGGTACCTTACCTCCTCTTTACCTAGCTCACATTTTTTTAAATTGGCATGAAATGAGTTAGTGTCTAGAGTGTGTAGAACTTGTTGTAAGTGATCTAGATGCTCTAGCCAAGTCTTACTATACACAAGTATATCATCAAAGAAGACTAGGACAAATTTTCTCAAAAAAGGTTTTAGTGTCTCATTCATAGCATGTTGGAATGTGGATGGAGCATTAGTGAGGCCAAAGGGCATCACTAGGGTTTCATAGTGACCTTGGTGGGTTCGAAAGGCAGTTTTATGTATGTCTTGCTCATCCATTCTAATCTGGTCATACCCAGCCCTTAGGTCAATCTTAGAGAAATAGGCTGCCCCCTCTAGTTCATCCAATAGTTCATCAATGACTGGGATGGGGAACTTGTCCGGTATAGTTGCCTTATTCAAGGCCCTGTAATCTACGCAAAAGCGCCATGATCCATCTTTTTTCTTAACTAGGATAACTGGGCTTGAATATGGACTGTTACTAGGTCTTATGATACCTGTCTTTAGCATTTTCTCAACCTGTTTCTCAATTTCAGTTTTTTGTAAATGTGGATATCTATATGGGCGAACATTGATAGGACCCTCCCCTGGTATAATTGGTATTTTATGATCTATAGCTCTCTTAGGGGGTAATTCAGTTGGTTCTGCAAAAACTCTAGGAAATTGCTCTAGCAAGGATGTGATTTCAGGTGGGAGAGTTTCACAGGCAGTGCTAGCAAGGTGATATTCTGGTTGTTCATATTTATCCTCATGGTTCCATACTACCGCCATGGCTTCTATTTCTATCAATTTAAGGAGTTGTTGAGGAGAAATGAGGGACTTACCTAGACTAGGGTCACCCTTGATCTCTACGGGACCTTGTTGAGTATGGAACTTCATAGTTAAAGTCTGCCAATTTGCTTGTTTTTCCCCTAAGGTAGCTAGCCAAGAGACCCCAAGCACCATATCAACGCCTCCCAATTCAAATACCAAGGTGTCCACAGAGAACTTATAATCACCAATGGCAAGTTGCACTCCATGACATTTACCTAGAGTGCTTCTTTTATTGCCATCTCCAAGTCTGACACTGTAAATACTAGCTGCGTCGATGGCCAAACCGAGGCGTTTCACGAGGTCTTTAGAGATGAAGTTATGTGTCGCACCACTATCAATTAAAACCACAATGATGACTCCATTGATGACAGCTATGACTTTCATGGTTCTGGGTGGTGTGAGACCTTTAGAGGCAAACTGAGACAGTGCTATGTAATTAAAATCAGCGTCACTGTCTTCCTTTGAATTTTCGTTGTCACATTGATCATCATCCAACATGATGATTTCCCCAGAATCATTAAGGTCTTCATGGTCGCCCAAGATAATGATTCTCAAACTACCTTCAGGACACCGGTGACCAGGGCTATACGGTGCACCACAAGAGAAGCAGAGGTGTTCTTTCCAGCGACGTGAGTGCTCTGTTCTGGACAAAAAACGGGTTCCAGGTCTAGGTTGTGTCTTCGTTCCTGAAGATGAGTGATTAGTACTCGCACTTGATGATGCTGTAGAATTGGTGGAGTTGGCTTTTGAATTTGCCGGAGAATCAAGAATTTGGCGTCGCCCGATACTGGTGACGATACCTGAGCCACGAAAACGCAAATCTTTGTACCTGTTTGAGGGCGGCGGTGCGTTGCGAGGATCTCGGTGCGCTTCTTCCACGTGGCGAGCCAGTGAGAGGGCCTGTACCACTTTCTTGGGGTGTAGAAGGCGAACCATGTCGCGAATGGACTTGCGTAAGCCATTGAGGAAATATCCGAGCAAAATGTGCTCTGGGGTGCCTCTCGCCTGGGCCAATAACGATTCAAACTCACGTATATAGTCGTTGACAGACCCACGTTGTCGTATACCAGCTAAGCGTTCATGGACTAACCCGAGAGCACAATCTCCAAACCGTTCCATAATGGCTTCTGAGAAAACTTCCCAGGAGGGATCTTGAACATCATCAGCCCAGTATTGGAACCAATGTATAGCGTCACCTTCCATGCATATCAATGCGAGTTTTAATTTCTCAGAATCCGTCAGAATTCCCTGTAGTTCAAAAAACTTCCTAGCACGCGTTAACCATGCCAGTGGGTCGTCACCCTCGAAGGTAGGTAGCTCCACCTTCTTTGTCCAAGCCTTAGTAATGTCTGGATGTGTTTCTTCAGTGATATCAATGATTGTGGAAGTGGAATTATGCTTCTGGTTGACTGGAACAGTGTTCTTGGGTGGTTCTTGATTGTTCTTGGGTTGTTCTTGGGTGTTGTCAGCGTGTGAACTTACTGGTGGTGGAGTTGCAGAGGGTTTTTGGAGGGCCTGGAGCGTTTTCATGACGTCTTGAAATTGAGAGTCCAATTTCTTGTTGATGTAAGAGTTTTCAGCACCAAGTTGCTGCAATTGTGTGTTGATGGAGGAGTTTGCGGAGCCAAGTTGCTGCAATTGTGTGTTGATGTCGATGCTTAGCTCGTCCAGTTTCTGATTAAATGTTGTTTCAACCTCTGCAAGACGTTCTTCCATCTTCTTTTCCAGATTCGCGACATCGGCCTTAGTCATGGTTCTGGGCTAGGTCGGACCAATTGATAGATTCTTCAAGATCTATCAAACCTAGAGTAACCACTCTCTGGATTACCTAGGGTTATTTTATTGGACACACGGCAAAATCGAAAAGAATTACACAGACGCTCTCTAAGCGCCTCCTTGGAATCTATCCAAGCTACTACAAAATGAGCTCTAGATGCCAATCCCTTATCATGATTCCTCTTTATATACTAGAGGAATAGAGCATAGGACAGCAAACTAAGACTACTCTACTAACTAACTAACCAACGGCTATAACTACCTAATTAAAATAACAGAAACAAACATAACAGAACAGCAAACAGAAATAACAGAAAACAGATAAAACAGAACAGCAAACAGACAGCACAGGGCAGAATTAATTTTTCTTTCTTCTGGTGTAGACCTGCAGGGGTCTAACATCGAATGTTGTTCATTGCTCGTGACTGGGGAGAAACCGGTGGCAGAGACGGTGACGATGCAGGCGAGTCCAATTGATGAGATGAATCTGTGAGGTGTTGGGAAGTGGTTTGATCAACCGAAGGTGTGGAGGATGTGGGTGTGAGCGGTGCATTTGCAGTTATAGAAGGGGTGTCTAAAGATGCAGTGGAGTTTGGAAGGGGTTATTGGTGGAGTAGTTAGAGGTAGCATGTTTGTATAGAGTTGTTTAAGGATGAGGGAATGTCGAGATATGGGTGGGTTTGCACTTGGGTTTGAGGTTGGTGGGCTGGGGATCAGTTGAGTGATAGTGAAAGGGAATATAGACTCATGGTAGACCACATGCCTAGAGAGGTATAGTTTTTGAGTTGGAATGTGATAGCATAGGTGAGCATGATGTTGAGGGGAGGGGCCTGGAAATACACATGGCATGCTTCTATTTGACAATTTGTGCTGAGCGTAAGGACGTAGCCATGGATAGCAAAGGCACCCAAAGACACAAAGACTGTGGTAATTGGATTTGGAGCCAAAAAGAAGCTCATGGGGACACTTGTTGCACTGAGGGGTATGCATGCGGTTGATGAGGTACACTGCCATTTGATGAGCAAAGGCATAACACCAAATTTTTTGTGGGACAGAGGAGTGAGAGAGTAATGTAAGGGCACTTTCAACTATATGGCAATGTCTGCGCTCAGCAATGCCAATGTGTTCAGGTGTATAAGGTGGGCTAATGAAGTGGGATATTCCTTGGTCATTGAGATATGGCTTTAGTTTGAAATATTCTGTTCCTCCAGCAGTGTAAATGGATTTATCCTCTTAAAAGCAAAACTGATGTAGCTGTAATATTTCCTCAATTTTGAGGCAAATGAGAGACTGTCTGCTTCAGTCATAGATAATAGAAGAAGGTTGATTGTGATTTGATCAATAGTGAACCAGATTGTGTATTCCGGGTTGGGGTTTGATACACCATCAACAACTATAGTGAGAGTTGAGGTTGTGTAGTGTTGTCAATGTGGCCAGAGATTTGAATGCCAAAGAGGAGAGTAGTAACCTGACGTTTCCAAGCACGATAGTTAGTTCGTGAAAGTTTGAAAGTGATGCTAGCATTGAGAAGAAGAGAAGGTTGAGAGGGAGTTGTAATAGTTGCAGCCATTGTAGAAGGTGGAGGATCGAAGAAGTGCTATTAAGCAAAGGCTAAGTTGATACCATATAAGATTTAGAAATGCTTGAGTGATTTGCACTCAGCCACAATCCTTTATTTATACACTCTTGACAATAAGTATAATTTCCAATTTACAAGGAAGTTAATGAACTTACTATTTCCTAGGTGCATGAATGATATTTCCTAGGTACATGGCTTGACTACATACATGAATGTGTTTGCTACAATTTCCAATGCTAGTACTAATCACGTTTGACTACCACACTTCTCTAACAGTAGCCCTTTCCGAGCCACCATCAACCAGCTCTGATACCAATTCATAAGTATCTAAGCATGTGGGGAACCCTCCCTTAAAAGCTAGCTAAGTGGGAGAACCAAGCCACGTAAATACTCCACCGAACGTCTCACCGATAGGATCCTGAAATAAATAAAATGTAAGGGGAGGAAATAAATAAGTGAGATGTAGGGGATTATGGCTTAAGGAGGGAAATGAGAAGTTGTAACCAACTGCTGCCATGTCAGCAATTGTAGGGAAAGGGTGAGTCATTTGAGTGTTATAAATATGGGAGTGAAGGTAGGCAAGAATTAGGATTGGAATCTTGGGAGAGATAGGCCTCTCGAAGTGCCTATTACCTTTACTTTCTTTGTACTGTTTCTGTTTTCCACCATTAATACGGGAATTTCAGTTATGTTACTTTCAATATGTTGCCAGGTACCTATCACTCACATTACTTGATGTGGAACTTGAGCACCCCATATTATCCATGTCCCTATCAATGACCTTTGAAACTTTTGATATCTGACAGAAAGGTAGTCAAACTTACGATGTTACTCAGAATTGCGAAGGGGAAACAAAATCGTAAATCGTGGAAACGTAAAACAAAACGTAAGATTCTAGAAAACTGACATCTATGCATATCAAATACATAAATAAGAGAGAAAACCTTTAAATCAATGTCAAATACCAAAATAAATTTAAATTCATGATCATAAGGACAACAAAGACAACAAATAAAATCATACACAACTCACAACTCAATCATAACTTAAAAGTCAGAGAGAAAACGTGGTAAAAAACACCAAGACATGAACACAGAACTAGGGGCAGAGGAGGAAGCATTGGATGCTTCACCTTCAGGAAGAGCAGAGCTTTGATTTGAAGAGACAATGAAGCAGACGGAGGGAACAACTCATATCTCAACAGCAGCAAAAATTTGAGGCAGAACTCAGCAACTTAGCAGAACCCGCAACTGTTTAGGCAGCGGCGAGGAAGATGTGAAAATGAAGAGATACACAGAAGAAAAAGAGGTGCGCAGAGGGTGGAATCTGTTAGAGGGAGGGGGGAGAGGCGAAGAAAACAGAGGGCTTGTGGGTTCTATCGAGTAAACTTCAAGATTATGTTTTTGCGACCGAGTAATCCAACCCAATGGGCAAACACGGGCAACAGGCTCAAATTGGGAAGTTGGAAAAAATTGCAAGATCCTACTATTTCCCTAAGCAGTTTCGTAATTCGACGACAGCGAGTTTTGGTGGCACTGAACTTGCTGGGACAGAAAAAATCGTAGAAACGGTGATTCTATGATATGTAACACGGTTTTAACTACCTTGTTTCACAGTAACAAACATGAAGAATTATATGTTACCTCATCCTTGGTCTATGGCTCTGCGGTCAGCCAAGGATTATATGTTTTCCCGGACCATGATCTCTTCGGTTCAGGCACAGGAGCACATATGGGTGGATGTTTCTTGGGCCCCTCCGACTCATGGTAGGGTGTCCCTTAATACAGACGGCGCTGTTAGGATAGTCGATAAGAGAGCGGGGTGTGGTGGTCTTGTGCGAGATCCCTTAGGAAATTGGATTTGTGGCTTTGCTAAATTTATTGGTTTTTGTATCGTGTTGGAAGCAGAGTTCTGGGGTATTTTAGAAGGCCTACGCTTGTGTTGGGATAGGGGGTGGAGATCGATAACTTGCCAGGTGGACTCTGATGTTGCAGTAAGGGTTATCAAGGGCGAGCATGTGGATCGCCTTGCTAGTGGTGGTGTGGTTAGGGAAATTCGCAAATTATTAGCTTTTAGCTGGGACGTCTGTATTGTTCATGTTTTTCGAGAAGCTAATCGGTGTGCGGATGCCTTAGCTTCAATTGGTTGTAATCAAGATGAGTCTTTGATTGTTTTTGAGCAGAGCCCATCTAGTTTGGATGCTCTTGTGCTCGCTAATTGTATGGGGTACTCTATCCCGCGTCGTATTACTAGTTAATCTATTTCTTTTTGGGGCTATGCCGTCGTTTGTTGCCAAAAAAAAAAGTTAAACTACTAAACCATGAGAAATCGACTTAATCAAGGACTGCTTCTGAGTTTATTGAGGGAAGCCAGCAGTTGGATTTGTTTTGCATCAATCAGTTGAAAGTTTGGATAAGAACATTGATGAAGGCAAGGAAATGTGATGGCTGATAATTTTACAGGCATTATCTCCCCCTTTTCAGAAAATTGCCCACTAACCCAAAAAGTGATGAAATTAAAAATACCTTCTTTTTAACTTCTTTTTTTCAATTAAATTGGCAATACATGTTGTCACACATGGAAACTAAAGGGATATATATAAGACTATATTTTTTCATCTCCTTATGTATGTAAATTGTAACATCTCCAAAATAATTAAGCTAATTATTTTGATGTTTAACCCAATTAATTTAATTTAGTGCTTGATTGATAAATATTATTAATTGAGTGTTAGATTAATTATTAATTGGTGTAGGGTTTTTAAGTGAATGGTATAGAATGAGGGTAGTTTAGGAAAGATAGAAGAGATTAGGGGTATTATGGTCATTTGACCCATAATACCACTTAAGTGTATAAAAGAAAAAGAAAAGAAAGAAAAGAGATAAAAGAAAGAAAGAAAGAAAGAAGAGGAAGTCGAGTAAGAGAAAAGGAAAAGAGAGAAGAAAAGAAAAGAAGAAAGGGAAAGAAGAAGAAGAAGAAGAAGAAGAAGAAGAAGAAGAAGAAGAAAAGAGGGATGCACCCAAAACCTAAAATTAAGATCATCATCATCATCATCATCTTCTCTTCATTTTCGTTTTCCATGGTTGGTTAGCTCTTTCTCTCTTTCCTTTCCTTTTTGATGGTGAGAGGAGATTTTTGAATTGTGTGATGATTTTGATAGTTCCAAAGTGATTAGAAGCCAACCCAAGGTAGTTTGAGCATAGATTGAAGTTCAATTTGGCGTTGGAAGCAAGTTGGTGACTTAGGGTTCGAATTGGGGGATTTTTGAGGAATTTGGTATTTCGGTCCAAAAGTGGTTCTCGCCGTTTGAAGGTGAGTTCTCCGATGTATTTGAGTTGATTGATATGTTAAGTGATGTCTCGGTATATTGATTTGTTATTCGGTTTAACTTACGTGTTAAATATCGTTTTAGTCGAAAAACCGTAAAACGAATTTTTAACGAATCGTGATGTGAATTTGTTTCAACTTGAGGTTGATTGATGAAATTGATGTTTGATTGATTGATTGGCATGATTTGATGTGAATGAATTGCCGAGATGTGTTGATTGGTTGATGGTGTTAATGTTTCGGTTTGATGGGTGATTTATTTTAAAGCGTTTTGGTCAAAAACCGTTAAACCGAACTATTAACGAATTTTGATGAAAACTAGCCCAATCTTGTTTGATTAAAGTGATTGATTGTTTGTATTATTGATTGGACATGTTTTGGGGCTGTTTTAGTGTCGTGGTTAAGTTAGGAATCGAGCGGAATGAGAATCGGAATCGACCGGAAAATGGATTTTACATGAAAATGGCAAATTTTTCAATGCTGTCAAAGCTGCACGGATCGGGCCCAAATTTCTACCACCCTATTTTAAAAGTGTCCGAAGTTGATCGATCCTTTCGATTCCAAACCTCTCCCGATCCTTTCCTTAACTCTTCCCAATGATAATTGAACAAAGATAGATTGTATTTCAAGTTGTTTTACGATACAATTATGAAGTTTGTTATGTTAGGGTTTAAATACAAAACCGAAGTTTGACGTACCGAACTATTTATGTTTCACCGTATACAACGAGTAAATTCATGTTATGTTTTGAATGCAAAACGAGTAAGGGTTGTATCGAGTGTGAAAACAAGCAAAGTGTTAAAGTAATGGACCTAGTGTCCGAGTTAAGGTTAAAGAATACGACTTCGTGTCGAGTAACGAACTTAATGTCCGAGAGGATAAGAATACGACTTTGTGTCAAGAAGTGGACTTAATGTCCAAGAGGTTAATAAAAGATATTGAGAGGGATGACGATCCCGAGTTCATGTAGCATACCTAGTGAGGGGAGTCATGAACCCAAAGCTAGGGCCCTGGCATTATTCGTATAGCTATATGGATTGGGGTTTCCATTGGTATTGGGTATTCTAGAATACATGGCATTATATCTCGGATTATGCTAAGCCAAAGACAAGATTAAAAGACAGGAATGTTAATTCACAGATAAGGACAAGTATGAGCGAGAACGGCTCATAAGAAAAAGGAAAACACCGAGAGAGGAAATGTGAGGGGGTTGGAAAGAAATCATTGAGATTTATAATCTCACTGTATATGTTGTGGTGTTTTCAGATGTGCAGGGAAAGCAAAGCAGATTGAGGAGAAGTGGAGTATGCTGTAGCTACTTCGTTAGAGGGGAGATCTTTTACATCAAGTTTTTTCTAAACCCTATTATAAAGTAACTTAATTTTGATTAGCTAAAATGCATATAATATAGCTATTATGCAGACAAACAAAATTGTAGAATCTATAAAGTAATAAACACTTTTACCTTTATTACTATTTTAAAGATATTTTTTACTTGAGAACTCAAACTAACAATGAAATGTGATATGCCACAATCACTTCAAGTTAACTCTATACCTGGTTTCTTTGGATGAAGCTTTTCAGATTGACCCAAATGGCCTGATGTAGTTCGAACAGATTGAGCATCAGAAGTATTACATGGAATATCACCCGACATCTGACCGTAAGAAGATACAATTAGTTAATACTAGTGTATTATTGCAAAATCAAGAACCAAATACGAGAAAAGGATTATCAACAACAGGCTGTCAACAAAGTCTACAAGTACCATAAATGTATTATTTCATGAAATATATTCTCAAAAACAAAAGAAAACTCCACTCAACATCTATTGACCATTTGACCGTTGTTCACTTCTACATCACAGCGCAAGCTTAAAGACAGCTGAACATATTTGAAACGTGACAAATAATCAAACTCAAAATTTTGCTTAAATAAACTTGTTGGGAGAATGTAAGTTTGAGTCATAAATGTTGTAAGTTTACCAATTATATAAATTTTAATTTCCATAACAAAATGTACAACAAAGTTCAAACAAGAGCAAGAACATATTAATCGATATCCAATGAATTTACACAAAATACATAATCGCAGACTAGAAATAATATTATTAACATTTACATGGTTATTGAAAGCAAATCACAACATTAAAGGTGAAAACGTAGGTTAAGATCGCCAACGTTTTCATCATCCTTGTTAAAATTCACTCAACCTTGTCCATGTTTAGCTGATTCTCTTCAAGTTTGACCAATTGTGAATTTATACATTCACACAATTTGAGAGGCTAAAAATCGGTTTAAAAAATTACCGGCTTCCCATATGCCAGATGGGGATTTGGTATTTGAGAGTCATGTCCTGAAGATGAAGAGAGGTCAGCATCTTCTTCCCATTGCCATCCGATCTTGGTATTATTGCTTTCACCATACTTGAGCTCATTCTCTAGTTCATCAACATCATCTTCATCATCATCTCCCTCCATTTGAGGACTCTCTGAAAATCCAGAATCATCATGTTCATGGAAAATTCTAATGAGGAGGAGACCAAACATAAAACAACATGTGTGCACATGCGAACCTTTGTGACTTTTGTATCTAGTCTTGCACTGGGGACAAGATTGATTTACATTTTTCCGTTCATATTCATAACAACGATGACAGAGAGGGAAGGCACACTCATGACAAGCAACAAAGACATCACCAGTGGCTGTTAATCCAACAGTGTCACCACATATTTGACAGATTTGACCATTCAAATTCTTTAAGGGTTTAGACTGCAGAATGTAGAAATTAGACAAGTTAGAATTACAATCACACAAATACAATTTAAACCTATCAGATCAATTTCTCACACGATGATAAGTAAAAATGGCATGCCCCTTACCCTAAAACAAAAAATAAGATGACATGTCCCATCCCCACAAATTAGAATGACAAACAAGTTAGATTCCAACATAACAAAGATGTCAGTTAGTAATAAACTTTCATTAACTTTACCAGCATGCAAACAACAATCACAGTTCTATAGCTCGGTTAGTGAGCTAAAAGATGCTTAAGGAGTTTGACCACGAGACCCAGGATTTGAACCTGGCAAATTAACATAACAACTAACACACTGACATTTATCATGGAGAAAAAAACAATCACAAATCTACTTAGCCTATACCAGTGACAAACTTCAAAATTCTCACTTACAAACTATAATTTCAAAATCACATATTAATTGCAAATTACAAATTTAACTACAGAAAGGATCACTAAACCCCATATTAAGACAAAACAAAAAAATCAATAAGAAAACATCAATACACACCAGCAATCAAACATATCAACATCCAACAATATTTCTAAACCATAAGCCTTGCAGACACTTTCAAACCAGAAATGGGGGTAAAAATAGATGTTTAGTTAAATGAAGCAAGGAAATGAAGAGAAACAAGCCAGTCCTCCTGAATAATCTAGACAAAAGACTAAAACTTCCATAACCCATTTCCATTGCAAGCTTAAAGATTCAAACTGTGAGATCAACCAAACACACTGAAAGAAGAAAATTCCCAAACCAAAGAAAGAAAAACATAGTCATCAATGAAAGTTGAATGAACTGAAGGTTTTGTGAGAAATACAAACCCCACTATCCAAACAGTTTCTAACTCGAACAAGTTCGTTCCTTTCATGCGACCCAGTTGCTATTCCACCATGTTTCTCCATCTTCCCCAAAATCTAAGCCAGCTCAACTCCCTCTCTCTCTCTAGTTTCTTTCTTCAGTTGTTGTTCCCGCTACCATGTTGTGGTTCTAGCACAACTGTGCCCGTTGGATCTTTTAGAATCTAACGATGATTAAGTGATGATCGTGGAGCAACGTGAACCATGTTGAGTCTGATTAATCAAAGGTTAAAGTGTGAGATCGTGGGAAATCTCAGACCGTTAGATATCTCTATCAATCTGACGGATGAAAATTGGAATTTGGAAAATTGGATGGGGACCAGGTATCCTGTGCATGGCTGGCAAGATGGCTGTAATGTTCCCTCTTCTGGATGGGTCATAAATAATTTTCTATTCAAAATCATATTTATTAAAATTCAATGTAATTTTTGTCAAAAAAAAAATCAATGTAATAATAACTAGAATGATCTCAAGTGGGTAGCTGAGTTGGCTAGCTAACGGATACCGAAGAAGCACACCAAAAGAGTGCAAGCGGAGGTCCCGAGTGCAAACCCAAGAAACTAACATTTTCCTGTCCACACTAACATTGCCTATAAAAAAAATTAGAATGATCCATGAGCAACTGCACCAGGAAGTCAGTGTTTCTGCACTGCTGGGCAAATTTAGACCAAAAAAAAAAACAAGAGATATATCAATAGGGTAGAGATTACACTGATTGAAGTACTCTTGTATAAATTTGCCCAGCAGTGCAGAAGCACTGACTTCCTGGTGCAGTTGCACCTAACTAAGTTGATGAAGAAGTGAAGGAAGAAGTCGTCAGTTCCTTCCTTACCTTCTTGCCAACTAACTATTACTAAAAACTATAAGGAATGAAACTACTAAATTACAAGTGAAGTGTATGTATCTATTATGATATGATGCTTTTCAAGTGAGAGGAGGAAGCATTTATATAGTCTTGGAGGTTTCCTTCAAGTGAGGTTTTCCTTGGAGATCAAGCTGACCAAAGGTGGCTTAACCATGGTTACTTTTCAGAGCTTTGATTGAGAAGATTAAGTCCAAAGGGGAGGTCCAATTGTGGAAAGCCATGTGTTTTAGATGCGTAGCCTTTCATGATGATTTTCCATTGTGGGCGCCTCCTCTTGCATGTTGGCATGTGCCTCCATGTGACTTATGACTAAGCATAATGTCATAGAAAAGTTTATACATTGGTATGAATTGAGGTGCTTCCAAGGTGGGGTTAAATCTGCCTTCAACGCAACTGCTGTAAGTGTAGTTTAGTGCAGATGCACTGCTGTTTCCCTGGTGTATTTGCACCTAACTGCAAGTGCACTGAACAAACATATCAAATATACCAATATATATATATAATGCTTAAATCATTACATAATCCTCTTTGAAACACAAAATGTTGTTTATATTACTTATACTACTATATTTAACAGATATTATACTTGGTTTCAAGCAATTAGTTATGCTTAGAAGCATAAATAACTCTATATAAAATAGAGTTATCATACCCCCAAACTTAAACCATTGCTTGTCCTCAAGTAATGACAAAAAGAAAACATAAGTAGGATTTTCAATTTAAAGAAGAACAGACCAGCTCATATCTTTTCAAAGAATGATTTGCATTTGATGAACTTCATTTTTCAGAACATTTTGTTTTTGTATCTTTGAATTCCCAAACATCCAAAGTTTATTAAAACTCATTTGTGTGAGTGTGTGCCCCACTGAGATCCAATCAGTTCCAAAACTAAGTAAAAAGTTTCTCTTTAGCTTTTTGGAAATTTTTAGATCATGTTTGATCAAAACAAATGTGTTTCAAAATATAGACTAGACTAACAACATCCTCAAGACTTGGGGGACTTTAAGTACAACTGAGGACTTTGATTGAGTATTTCAAAACTGTTGAGTCAATGTACTTTTCTTATTTTTGGTGGTTCTTTCTTTGGTGCAGACGCACCTTAGTGCAGTTGCACTGAATATTTTTGTGAAGTGCAGAAGCACTGAACTTTTTGTATTGTGCAGAAGTACTTGATACTACATTTTCTGGCTTGTAGCATATACTGCCCTCCTCACTAACCTCCTTATGCATACTTTTTTCTTTTGTTTGTTTCTTTCTCCTTTTCTTTTTGAATTTTTCTTTTTCTTTTTCAAACCAAATGCACTATTGGAACAGGTTCAGTTTTGGTGACTCAGGCAAGTATAGCTAATTATAACATTTTGAACTCTTTTGTAGTGTTTTTGGTAACCTATTGTATTGACTATTCTAAGTTTTTCATACTCAGCCTTAGTATTCATGGAAACTCCCCTAAACTTATTTCTTTATGCTCTTCTATATTTTTATTGAAAATTAGTTTTTGACCTTGGTTTTCTAAAAATCCTCTTGCATCAGGTAGTTTTTCAAATAGCAGGGTTCTTTTTAAAACTCAGTTTTGATGTGTTAAAGTAATAATAAAAATTGGTCATTTGGGGGAAAACATGGCTTCTTTTCTTTTTCTTTCTTGCATCATTAAAAATCAATTCAAAGAATGCATTTGGCTAAGTTTTGTAAAAAATAATTTAAGCTGATCATGCTTCAAAAACTCACAAATCCAACTTTGAACATAAAAACAATTTGATGTACCTCAAACTAAAACTAATGTTTTTGTAAAACAGTTTTCTGAATTTTCAAAAAGGAGCTTTGTTGATTGCATCATAAATTTTGAAATTAACACACATATAGGTAAACAAAACATAACAAAAAAAAAACAGACATACATACTTACTAAAACATATAAGCACATATATAGAGTATTTTAAAGTGCTTCTCCCCCCCAACTTAAAGATGAGCAGTGTCCCCACTGCTCTAAGTTGAGATTCAAAAGTAATTGTGCATCAAAATTGGGAGAGGGGTTAATACATGTGGGATTGCAACAGAACATATAAGTATATTTAAAAATAACAACATTAAAGCTTTACTTTTTCTTTGCTCCACTCTTGATCCTTGAGCTTGATCTCACAGGAATGTGTTTGACCTTCTGCTTCTTTTTCTTGGGTTCCTCAGTTTTTGGTGCATCTGCATTAGGTGCAGTTGCACCAACCACTTCTGTTGTTGGTTTTGGTTCCTCAGGTTTCTTTGATGCAGATGCATCAAATGCTTCTGCACTAGCTTGTTTTTTTCCAGTGGGGTCAGCAATAGGTTCCTCAGTTGCTTTCTCAGTCTGCCCTCCTTCACCTGGGGTTTCCATTACAGCTTTTGTGGCCTCAGCAGGCTTGTTGAAAAATTTCTGTGTGTTTCCCAGCTCTGCTCTCTTCTTCTGTGCTAGCTCTTCCAGCACGAGTTTGACAGTATCCTCCTTGTTCTTTGGTATGACTAACAGAATTGGAACACCTTGAGATGCATCTATGATTGGTGCAGTTGCATCTGTTGCTGGTGTATCTAGATTTGCACTTTCTTCCTCAGAACTTGTTTTTCCCTCCTCTTCAAGAGGGTCTTCCTGAATAACTTGCAAAAATTGTTTCTCAAAAATAATGTTAGTAGTTTGATGGCTTTGCTCCATGGTTTGTGGTGGAGTCTTCTCTTGAGAAGGAATGGGTGTTGTTTGTTTGGTTGGTTCTTTTTCAGGTTGGCTTTCTTGGTTGATGGGTGGTGGTGATGATGACTGTGGAATGGGTGATGGTGATTTAGAGGTTGGTGGGGTAGGTGTATTCCCTGTTGATGGTGATGTTGATTTTTCTGGCTGGGGGTGGGTTGGTGGAGTAACTTGGGTGAGAACTGGTTCTGTTTGGGATCCAGCCTCATATTTCATTCTTACTATGTCCTCCATACTCATATTCTGATCCTCTTCCTCCCCACTTTTTCCATTACTGTTAGTGGCGGTATCATCATCCTCCTCCTCTTCATTCATCTCCATTTGCTTCACCATTCTTGTTAATGTTTCATCCTCATCAGTATCAGCTAACTCTTCACTCAGTAACTCTTCCTCTTCTTCCTCAATCTTTTTCTTCTTCTCCGCCTGTTTCTTTTTAGTCTCCCTCTTTCTTTTTGGGACTTTTTTCTTCTTAGTTTCCTTTTCACTCTCTTCATTTTCCTCCTCATCTTCTTCTTTTTCTTCCTCTTCATCCTCACCTTCCTCATTCTAAAAGACCCGTGCTGGAAACACTGGGGTTTCTAACTGAGTTGGTAGCTGTGACATCTCCATCAGCCTAAGTTGTAGCCAATCATGCTGCTCTTGCTGGTAAATCCTCCATACTGCCTGGTGCTTCTACACTAAGTGCTGCTGCACCAGATCATTTGGTTCAGCCTTTATCTTAGTTCTTTCTTTCATTTCAGCAGATAATGGGCCTGGAGGATACTTTCTTTGTTGATGCTCATTAGAACTAATTTCTACCCCTTGTTTCATGCATAACTTAGTGATCACGCATGGAAAGAATAAAAATCCTTCTGATTTAGTTGCACAATCTAGAATCTCTTTGTTAATAATTCTCCCTATGTCCACATTGTCATTGCTCAAGATTGCATCCAAGAGGATCAATCTATCTTTAGAGAGTGTATATGTGTGTGATGTAGGGAAGATTGAGCAATCAATAAACAAGTACCAATTTCCTAACTCAGGGATCAAATATCTATTCTTAAGCTTAAATTCAGTGTTGGTGATTTTATCCCATTTTGAGTTTTTCATAGCAATTCTAGACCTTACTCTTCCCATCTCTTTCTTTCCATACTCTTCTATTTTCTCTTCAAAATCAGAACCAGAGTAGACTAGGTTGTAATGGTTATTAATTCTATCAGCATCAAAGTAAACCTTCCTACCCCTAATTACAGAATGGTCCAGAGTTTTACCTTTGTTGTTGTCCTGAATTCCAAAATAGAACTCTCTTACTACTTGCTCCAAGTAGAATGCTCTGTGTTGCACAAACAGATCCCAATGAAGACTTGACATTGTTGACATGAAGCTTGGGTGTGCTTTCATCAAACTGTAACCTCTTTCCGGTAGGAATTTCATTTCCCAGAAATGCGTATGATCAGCATCAATTTGTACTGGACTAGGTGCAATTGCACCAGCTTTCTTCTTTTGGGGTTGCTTTGATGTTGATCTTGTGCCTGTGATGCTCTTCCCTGAAGTTTTCATGGCACTTTGCTTGCGAACCATTTTCTTGAATAGAGGTTGAAGATGGTGTTTACAGATAAATTGGGGATTTGCGAGAAAGAGAGAAAGTGATTGGGGATGTTTTACGGTTTTGTGAGAGAGGGGGTTACTATGGATGAATAAACGGTAGCCAGGGGGAATTGGGTCATTTTAAAGTGGTGAGTGAGTTGGTTGATTTGATGGGCGGAGTAGTCGTTAGAGTTATGTGGGCTTGCATGCAATGTGACACGTGCAAGCGTAGGTGAGACAACTCAACATCTCAGCCACTGATCATGACTACATTCTTGTTGCGCTGACATTTTTGAAAATTTTGTCACCAAGTGATATTTTTTCTTAGAATTTTCTGGTGCAGTAGCACTGAGGAATGATAGGTACAGATGCACTAAAACCCTGTATTCCTAGAAAACACTTGAAAACATCAAATTGAACAAAAATTGCAAAACTAAATATTTAATAACATGGGTTGCCTCCCATAAGCACTTGTTTTAAGAGTCTTTCAGCCTGACTATCTCTTTACCTTAGAGATTTTGAAAATGTGTGGTGAATTTATCCATCACCACATGTTCACCATAGTACATTTTTACTCTCTGGCCATTTACCTTAAAAGGGGTGTCTGTGGCTGCATCATACAAATCAATTGCACCATGGGGGTAAATTTTGACTAGTTTGAATGGTTCTGACCATCTTGATTTAAGTTTTCCAGGAAATAATTTCAACCTGAAATTGTATAACAAGACCATTCCTCCTTCTCTAAGTTCTCTTCTTTGGATTTTTTTTCATGTCAAGCTTTGGTTTTTGTCTTGTAAATTTCTGCATTCTCATAAGAGAATTGCCTAAATTCTTCCAATTCATTCAATTCTAAAAACCTTTGTGCACCTGCTTTGTTGATATCATAATTCAACTTTTTCATAGCGCAATAAGATTTGTTTTCCAACTCAACAGGTAGATGACATGCTTTGCCATAGACTAGCCTAAAGGGGGACATACCTAATGGTGTTTTAAATGCAGTTCTGTATGCCCATAATGCTTCATCTAAATGTAGATTCCTTGATGGTCCAACCATTTTTTCAAGCATTCTTTTAATTTCCCTATTTGATAGTTCAGTCTGCCCACTTGTTTGTGGGTGGTAGGCTGTAGCAATTTTATGTTTAATCCCATATTTTGCAAGAAGATTGTCAATGAGTTTATTGCAAAAATGTGAGCCTTCATCATTGATGATTGCCCTTGGGGTGCCAAACCTTGTAAAAATGTTTTTCAGGAGGAATTTTGTAACATCCCCAAAATAATTAATGGAATTATTTGGATGTTAACCCAATTAAACTAATTTAGTACTCGACTGGTAAATTTATTGAGTGCTAAAATTATTTATTGGTGGTCATCGGATCGTTAACCGGATAATACGGGTCAAGGAAGTTTCGGAATCGAAATAAGAGATTTAAATCAATATGGTAATTGGACCACGTTACCACGTATATATTAAATAAATATATATATATGTATACGTGAGTGTGTGTGTATAAGAGTGAAAGAATTAATAAAAGAATAGAAAGAAAGAAGAGGGGAGGCGTGAAACAGAGAAAGAAACAGAGGAGAAAAAGAGAGAAAATCAGAGGGAAAAGAAAGAAGAGAAAAGGAAAGGGTGTGAAGAAGAAGAGGAAAAATAGGATAGTTCGGTTTATCAAAACGACTTTCTTCCAACACGAAAAATGTTCGGCGTTCCTTCCTCTTCGATTTGGTACCAAGATCTTCATCATCAACTCACTCTCTCTCACTTTGCCATTTTCGAATTTGAGAGGAAAATTGGGGTTTTGATGGTTGTAGCTCAAGGGAAAGCTCAGGATGATGTTAGGAGCGAGCTCAAGGTGGATTACTCGAGTATTGAAGATCGATTGGGTGATTTGGAGTTGAAAATCAAAGATTGGGGTTATGGATGAATAGTAGTTTTAGAAGTTGAAGATGATGAATAGTGTCCATGGAGGATTTCGAGGAAATTGGTGTTTCGGTCAAAGGAGGTTTCGTGATCGAGTGGGAAGTTTTGGAAGCGGATTTGAGCGTCGTCGGAACGGAAAGTTTATGCGGGGAATGTTCGTGTGGTTACTCGGTGATTTCGGCTCGATCGTGGATCACGCGTCAAGGGTGAGTTCTACTCACGTTTAGGATTTTTGTTTTTCGAATTAATTGACTGATCGTTTTATCGCTTTCGCTGGTCTGGAATATTACTTGATATTGTCTGTTTCGGGTTAGGAATCGATCGGAGCGAGTCTCGAGTTGTGTCGTGTTGAAATGGAATTTTTGGGTGATTTGGTTTCGAAAGATTTTGAGTCGAAAACCGTTATTTCGAAATAAATCGTATTTTGATGAAATTCGTTTAGATTGAGTTTTTGATTGATTTGATTGATTGTGTGACATTGATTGAATCTGTTTTTATGGTTGTTTGAACTGTTTTTAATCGGAACAAGAATCAGAGTTGAGCGGAATAGCGAATTTCGCAAGAAAACGGAAAAACTGCATTTTTCTGCAGAGGGTCGCGTCGCGACCCGTTCTCATCGCGTCGCGACCTAGACCAGTTTTATCACGCAAAAAGTTTCTGTCGTTTTTCGCGTCGCGACGGTAGCAGTTCGCGTCGCGACGCTTTGCAGATTTTCAGCAACTATTCACTGTTTTTGTTTTCGCGATAACTTTTGATCCGGGAACCCGATTGAGGTGTTCTAAGATGCGTTTGAAAGCTTGTTCAGAGGCCTAACTGAATATTCTAGTTTTAAGGCAAAATAAACTGTTTTTGAAGTTGTAAATTGTGTCGAAAAGAGGTCAACTAGAGTGGGAGTGTGAATTTGAATTTTATAAAATGTGGATTAAAGTGTTTCATTGATTTTCTGATTTGATGGACCGTGGGTTCATAGTGTTGTAGATATACGTATATAGTATATCGAGTTGGGTGACGACCCATGTGTAACATACTAGGCAGGGCAGTCATGATCCCTTACCCTAGGCTCCATGCCAATAGGAGAATGTACTATTGGTAGGGGGTTCACCGGGATTTAGCGGTTACGCAGTCGGTGTTATGTTAAATTAATTGTTGTACGGTCCACCGGGATGTAGCGGTCACGCAGCCGGTGTCGTACTGAGTTATAGCAGATTCCCCGGGATGTAGTGGTCACGCAGCCGGTGGAATGCTATGTGTAAAATAATGCGGTTCACCGGGATGTAGCGGTCACGCAGTCGGTGCCGTGTTGAGTTAAAAATGTTTTAAACTAGTACCGAGAGAGCGAGTAGGGGTACCGGTAGAGCTCACTGGGATTGTATCTCACTGTTTAAATGTTGTTGTTTTACAGAGACACAGGGGCAGCGAAAATCCAAGAGGCACGAGTAGGTTGGGCTCGGACTGGTTGCTGATAGCCTAGCTTTATGTTTAAGCTTATTTCCCTTTTGTTGTCTGTATACTAAAACGTTATGTATTTAGTGTGTATCTTTCTTTCGCTTTCTTGTATGATACTGAATACTATAGATGCTGATGGTATATGGTCTGAGAACCATATTGTCTTGTTGTAAATAAGACTGTTTGGGTTTTATTCAGTGAAAAATTTATAGTGATATTCAGTGTCTAAGCAGGAAATATATCTCTGATGTGTTACTAAAGTGCACTTGGGTATTTTTAGTAGATAGAAATACTTGGGTGTTACAGTTGGTATCAGAGCAGTTCGACCTAGTCGGACTTAGTTTAGGGTTGAGTCGATTCCTTGTTAGTCCTGGTTGTAATTACACTTGTGATGCTAAGAGACATTGAGCCTGATCAACTTAATACTTAGTGCATTATAAGCGGAATTATGGTAGGATGATCAAGACGTAGTCCTCGACCAAGACCGGAGTCTCCAACCGGTACATCCTCAGGAAAGGTGGCATGACGGTGGAAGAATACACCGCTAAGTTCGAGAAGTTGTCTCAGTTTTACCGAATGGTAAGGTATGTTTCGAACGACGAATGGAGAATGTAGAGGTATAAGAAGGGCCTTAGTGCAATCAGTTCTTATACTATTACCAATTATGTTGCCTTGGTACAATCAGCCTATGTCGCCGAGGATGACCTCATAGGAAATATGAGAAAGGAAAGAAGGTAGTTGAATTATCAACTCTGAATGCAAAGTCCTAAGAAAATTTCATCAAAGGAAAAGCAAGTGCAATTCTTTGATTCTTCAAGGGTCAGAAGATATTCTAACTGTGGAAAGCCTCACAGTGGTAACTGCAAGCGAAGATCTAATCGGTGCTATTATAGTAATGTAGAGGGCCACTATGGTAAAGAGTGCCCAGCAAGGAAGAGTTCCAAGGGTTACAAGTAGCTCCAAGGCAAGGATGCGTCAACACTTTGGATGCTCAGACAGTTACAACTGCTGACAAGTTACTGAGGGGTATGGAATCAGTTTTCAATAACTCCGTCAGTATATTATACGATTCGGGTGCAACCCATTGTTTTATAGCACAAGCATGTGTAGATCAGTTGGGATTAGCATTGTCTCCGCTATCCGAGCCGATAACTATCTTAACTGCGGCTAAGGGTCGTGTCCAGACCCAATCTTTGTGTCAGAATTGTCTACGTGTTATAGGAGACAGAAATTTCGTAGAAGGATTAATTGTTTGCCTATGAGAAGTGTGGACACCACTTGGGGTATGAATAGGATGACTGCAAATCATGTTACAAACGATCGTGTTAATCAACTATCAGCTTCGCTTCAGAATCAGTTGAATTGTCTAGGACAAATTCTGAAGCGGTTACCTAATTCACCTTAGACGGTCAATCTTCATTCCAAGGTGCGGAAGCACATGTTAGTATGTTATCTGCATCCACTGAAATTAGTTTAGATTTGGCGAACATTCAGGTGTGAATGACTTTCTGGATGTTTTCACGATGAAGTTTCTTCCGAACCTCCAGAGCGAGAGGTAGAGTTTACTGTAGGATTGGTTCCTGGCACGGGATCAATATCTATTGTTGCTTATTGAATGTTTCTTCAGAATTAAAGGAAATGGAGTCTCAACTTGAAGAGTCGATGTTAAAGAAATTCGTTCGACTGAGTGCCTCTCTAAGGAGTGCTCTGGTGTGGTTAGTCAAAAGGAAAAATGGTAGCATGAGATTGTGCATTGATTATCGACTACTCAACAAAGTGACGATCAAGAATAAATATCCCTTACCAAGGATAGACGATTTGCTTGAGCAATTTGAGGTGCTGCAGTGTTTTCTAAAATTGATCCGAGGTCAGGATATCATCAAATAAAAGTTAGGGCCTTAGATATTCCGAAGACAGCCTTCCGTACTAGTTATGGATATTATGTGTTGGTAGTGATGCCCTTCGGTTTGACTAATGCTCCAACGGTATTCATGGATTACCTGAACCGAGTTTTTCCTCAATTACCTAGATCAATTTGTAGTCATTTTCATTGATGGTATCTCGATGTGCTCGAAGACCATTGAGGAGTATGTCCAACATCTCCGCATTGTTCTGAGCGTACTCCGAGAGAAGAAATTATATGCCAAGCCTTCGGAGTGTGATTTTTGGGTGTCAGAGGTAAAGTCTTTGGGACATGTGATTTCCCAAGTCGGGAGCTTCTGTAGATCCCAGTAAGAAAGAAGCGGTGTTGAATGGAAGTGACCGACCTCAGTCACAGGGATCAGAAGTTTTTGGGTCTAGCCGGTTACTATAAGAGATTTGTTCAAGGGTTCTCACAGTTAGTTGTCCACTTACTCGGTTAACTCGTAAGGGTCAACCCTTTACGCGGGATGCTGATTCTGAAGAGTGTTTTCAAGAATTGAAGGTTTGGTTGACTTCTGCTCCATTCCTGATTCTTCCAGATCCGTCTTTGAAATTCCAAATTTACGGCGATGTTTCTGAGAGGGGTTTGGGAGGTGTTCTTGTGCAGAATCAACAAGAGGTAACTTATGCGTCCAGGCAATTGAAGACTCATGAGGAGAATTACCCGACTCATGATTTGTAATTGGCAGCTATTGTGTATGCACTGGAGATTTGGAGACGTTGCCTGTATGGGTCTCGTTTCGAAGTCTTTAGTGGTCACAAGAGTTTAAGGTATTCGTTTGTTCAGAAAGAACTGAATAGCAGGCAGAGAAGTGTGTTGAGTTTCTGGAGGATTATAAATTCGTGTTGATGTAGCATTCAAGAGAGGCCAATATTGTAGCTGATGCGCTAAGCAGGAAATCCATTCACATGGCAGAGTTAATGATGCAAGAAATGGAATTGTTAGAGTCTTTTAGATCTAAGTTGGAGTACATCCATAAGTTTCCACTTTGGTGGCAAGGTGCTAGTTTGTTAACCTCTCCTTGGTGAAGGTTAACAATAAGATTGTCTTACGAGATTCCGTTTGACAAGGCGAACGTGAATACGAATATGTAAGTGAGGTAACTGCTCACTGTTTTCACATTGCGAATAACCATCAAAGGATTAATTGATGGATCTGCTTACAAGTGACTGAAATTTCCGAAGTGAAGCTTGGTGTGCGGCGTGATAGTTTTGAAAAATCATTTTTGTGAAAACCCGCATGCTAAAGTTAATTTTGGGAACGAATCAAGAGGCTAATAGGATCGGATTGAGGAAAGTCATAGAAGGCGTGCTTAAGTTGAGGGGAAACTCAACGCTACTGGCTAATTCGGAAAGGGATTGGGTGCGTCATAGATGAATATATTGTGAGGAGAGTTACAATAAAGGAAGAAGGATTTTGCGTTCTGTCTGATAGTTGTTTTGAGAACAACTGATATGATTCTCATTACTTCCAAAATCAATTGATGTTCCCACGGTTTATTTCTACGTTTAAGATAAACGTTTCTGGTAAATCCTCATTCCATCTTTTTGAAAAGTGTTATCTCGAAATCTTGGGGGCGAGTCAAGAAGTTTCACAAGTGACTTTTCCGTCACATTGTCGGTGTGTACGAGAACCGTTATGACTTTAGGAGATTTGTTGAGAACGTGTTTACACCCTGCGGGGAAATCGTGTTTGTTTTTACCTCTACCAAGAAGTACCAGTTTGTGGATCTCATTTTCAACAATTATTTCCATCAAGCGTCTTGTATTAGACCCGTTGATTTGGATTAATCAAAGTTGGGGAGCAAGTGAGGAATGAAGCTTCGGAAGTGTATTCGAACGCGGTGCCAAGCCTATGTAGGCGAAAGAGGAGTTTCTCGTGTAAATTCGTAACAAGAGAGTTCGTAACAAGGTAGTAGTGGATCATACTTGGAGATTGATGTGCCAACTTTAGAAAGATTTTCTACACTCATTTCGTAAATTCAAGATTGTTTTCTCACAAATTTAGACCTTTCTGGGAATGTCGATCCTCGGTTAGTCGGATGAAAGACTTAGCAAAATTTTGAGGACAAAATTCTTTCAAGTTGGGGAGAATGTAACATCCCCAAAATAATTAATGGAATTATTTGGATGTTAACCCAATTAAACTAATTTAGTACTCGACTGGTAAATTTATTGAGTGCTAAAATTATTTATTGGTGGTCATCGGATCGTTAACCGGATAATACGGGTCAAGGAAGTTTCGGAATCGAAATAAGAGATTTAGATCAATATGGTAATTGAACCACGTTACCACGTATATATTAAATATATATATATGTATACTGTGAGTGTGTGTATAAGAAAGAAGAGGGGAGGCGTGAAACAGAGAAAGAAACAGAGGAGAAAAAGAGAGAAAATGAGAGGGAAAAGAAAGAAGAGAAAAGGAAAGGGTGTGAAGAAGAAGAGGAAAAATAGGATAGTTCGGTTTATCAAAACGACTTCCTTCCAACACGAAAAATGTTCGGCGTTCATTCCTCTTCGATTTGGTACCAAGATCTTCATCATCAACTCACTCTCTCTCACTTTGCCATTTTCGAATTTGAGAGGAAAATTGGGGTTTTGATGGTTGTAGCTCAAGGGAAAGCTCAGGATGATGTTAGGAGCGAGCTCAAGGTGGATTACTCGAGTATTGAAGATCGATTGGGTGATTTGGAGTTGAAAATCAAAGATTGGGGTTATGGATGAATAGTAGTTTTAGAGGTTGAAGATGATGAATAGTGTCCATGGAGGATTTCGAGGAAATTGGTGTTTCGGTGAAAGGAGGTTTCGTGATCGAGTGGGAAGTTTTGGAAGCGGATTTGAGCGTCGTCGGAACGGAAAGTTTATGCGGGGAATGTTCGTGTGGTTACTCGGTGATTTCGGCTCGATCGTGGATCACGCGTCAAGGGTGAGTTCTACTCACGTTTAGGATTTTTGTTTTTCGAATTAATTGACTGATCGTTTTATCGCTTTCGCTGGTCTGGAATATTACTTGATATTGTCTGTTTCGGGTTAGGAATCGATCGGAGCGAGTCTCGAGTTGTGTCGTGTTGAAATAGAATTTTTGGGTGATTTGGTTTCGAAAGATTTTGAGTCGAAAACCGTTATTTCGAAATAAATCGTATTTTGATGAAATTCGTTTAGATTGAGTTTTTGATTGATTGTGTGACATTGATTGAATCTGTTTTTATGGTTGTTTGAACTGTTTTTAATCGGAACAAGAATCGGAGTTGAGCGGAATAGCGAATTTCGCAAGAAAACGGAAAAACTGCACTTTTCTGCAGAGGGTCGCGTCGCGACCCGTTCTCATCGCGTCGCGACCTAGCCCAGTTTTATCACGCAAAAAGTTTCTGTCGTTTTTCGCGTCGCGACGGTAGCAGTTCGCGTCGCGACGCTTTGCAGATTTTCAGCAACTATTCACTGTTTTTGTTTTCGCGATAACTTTTTATCCGAGAACCCGATTGAGGTGTTCTAAGATGCGTTTGAAAGCTTGTTCAGAGGCCTAACTGAATATTCTAGTTTTAAGGCAAAATAAACTGTTTTCGAAGTTGTAAATTGTGTCGAAAAGAGGTCAACTAGAGTGGGAGTGTGAACTTGACTTTTATAAAATGTGGATTAAAGTGTTTCATTGATTTTCTGATTTGATGGACCGTGGGTTCATAGTGTTGTAGATATACGTATATAGTATATCGAGTTAGGTGACGACCCATGTGTAACATACTAGGCAGGGCAGTCATGATCCCTTACCCTAGGCTCCATGCCAATAGGAGAATGTACTATTGGTAGGGGGGTTCACCGGGATTTAGCGGTTACGCAGTCGGCGTTATGTTAAATTAATTGTTGTACGGTCCACCGGGATGTAGCGGTCACGCAGCCGGTGTCGTACTGAGTTATAGCAGATTCCCCGGGATGTAGCGGTCACGCAGCCGGTGGAATGCTATGTGTAAAATAATGCGGTTCACCGGGATGTAGCGGTCACGCAGTCGGTGTCGTGTTGAGTTAAAAATGTTTTAAACTAGTACCGAGAGAGCGAGTAGGGGTATCGGTAGAGCTCACTGAGATTGTATCTCACTGTTTAAATGTTGTTGTTTTACAGAGACACAGGGGCAGCGGAAATCCAAGAGGCACGAGTAGGTTAGGCTCGGACTGGTTGCTGATAGCCTAGCTTTATGTTTAAGCTTATTTCCCTTTTGTTGTCTGTATACTAAAACGTTATGTATTTAGTGTGTATCTTTCTTCCGCTTTCTTGTATGATACTGAATACTATAGATGCTGATGGTATATGGTCTGAGAACCATATTGTCTTGTTGTAAATAAGACTGTTTGGGTTTTATTCAGCGAAAAATTTATAGTGATATTCAGTGTCTAAGCAGGAAATATATCTCTGATGTGTTACTAAAGTGCACTTGGGTATTTTTAGTAGATAGAAATACTTGGGTGTTACAAATTTGCTAACAGATTTGGCATCATTATTAGGCAATGCTATTGCCTCTACCCATTTGGACACATAATCAATAGCTACCAAGATATATTGTTTGCCAAAAGAAGGTGGGAAAGGACCCATGAAATCCATGCCCATACATCAAAAAGTTCAATTTCTAATATATTGGTTCTAGGCATTTCATGTTTTTCAGAAATATTACCTGCTCTTTGACATTTGTCACAAGTTTTGACCATTGAATATGAATCTTTGAATAAAGTGGGCCAATAATAACCAGACTGTAATACCTTAGCTGCTGTTCTGTGGCTTCCAAAGTGACCTCCATATGGTGCAGCATGACAGTGCAGAAGCACTGCTTGCTGTTCTTCTTCTGGGATGCACTTTCTCATTAGCTGATCTGGATATATCTTGTAGAGAAAGGGATCATCCCAATAGTATTGTTTGACTATTTGGAAAAACCTCCTTCGTTGCTGATATTTCATGTCCACCGGTACAACTTTGCTTACAAGGAAAGTTACTATGTCAGCATACCATGGTGCAGTAGCACTAGATGCATCTGCACTTAGTGCAGAAGCACTAGGTGCAGTTGAGGTAATTGCCAACAGTTTTTCATCTTGGAAATTTTCCTTGATCTCTCCTTCTTGTGTACCTGTACTTTCACCTTCAAGTCTAGATAAATGGTCAGTAACTTGGTTCTCCACCCCCCCTTTTTATCTCTAATTTCAAGATTAAATTCTTGAAGGAGGAGAACTCATGTTATTAACCTTGGTTTTGCATCTTTCTTTGATATTAAATACTTGATGGCAGAGTGATCAGTATAAACAATAACTTTGGTGCCAACCAAGTAAGATCTAAATTTTTCAAATGCAAAAACCACTGCTAATAATTCTTTTTCTGTTACAGTATAATTCATTTGAGCTTCAATTAATGTCTTGCTAGCATAATAAATAGAATGAAAGATTTTATCATACATTTGCCCTAGGACAGCTCCCACAGCAAAGTCACTACCATCACACATCAATTTAAAAGGTCTGCTCCAATCTGGTGTAGCAATCATTGGTGCAGTTACCAGTGCCTTCCTGAGCTTTTGGAATGCTTCCATACATGATTCATCAAAATTAAATTGTGTATCTTATTGCAAAAGATTACACAATGGCTTGGATATTTTAGAAAAATCTTTGATAAATCTTCTGTAGAAGCTTGCATGACCTAAGAAGCTTCTAATTCCTTTGACAGTTGTTGGAGGTGATAACTTCTCAATGACCTCTATCTTAGCTTTATCTACTTCAAGACCTTTCATTGACACTTTATGCCCAAGCACAATGCCTTCTTGTACCATAAAATGACACTTCTCCCAATTGAGCACTAGATCTGTTTCCTCCACTTGAACCTGGTCTAGATCCCTCTTCTTCACTTTGATGAGACATAGTGACTCTGCAGCTTTGAACTCTTTGTTTCTTGAGCCTCAGCAACTTTCTAAACCTTCTCTCTATCTCAGGATTTAATGCAAATTCTGGTGATCTGATCCTGTGCATAAGCTACTGCATCTGCACTAAGAAACAAACTACCAGAATAATACAACACTAATTTATAAATCTAAACAACAAAAATTAATGGCAATCCCCGGCAACGGTGCCAAAAACTTGGTGTGTGAAAATATGTGCAAGTATACACAGTCACAAACAAGTAATATAGTGATGAGAAATGTCGAACCCACAGGGATTGGTTAAACTTTTGTATGTTTAGAAAGAATATAAATTGGTGCTACTACACTACTCACAATTTTTGGGGTTTTAATGTTAAGTGAAAACAGGATCCAAATATGTAGAAGAATATGAAAGAAATCAGTTAAGAATGATAGTTGAGATGTCTTCACTAAATAATTCACTTTTGAGAGTTTTGTGCTTTTATGTGGTGCAGATGCACCAAGGTGCAGATGCATTGAGTGCAGCTGCATGAGTATGTGCCTTTCAGCTACTTTCTTCAGAGTTTCGTTGCAAGCTTCCTATGTCCTGCCTTTGAAGTACCCACTATTTCACCCTAAGGACTATGTTATCCTATGTCTAGGACTTAACCTGGTTTTAACAGAATTTTCTTTATTACATGTTGCGTTAAAAACACACTTAGAGCAAGTGTACTCTATCGCAGAAGTAGTATAAAAGATTATCGTCTCCACAGGGATTAATTAAGAAGTACTAATCTAATCAAGATTATTTATTGTTTAGGCAAACAAATAATTTGATGGTTATAGAAACTAAAATAAAAAGAAATAAATAGCAATAATTAAAATACTAGATTTAATCGATGGAGAGAGGTCTAGGGTCATGGTTTCACTTGCAAGCTTCGATTCCCCTATGTCTAATTCCTACTTGAATTCCATTATTTTATTTAATTACCAATCCCTTTACTAAAGCTATTAATCCGTTTGGTCATTCGCGATTAATATTCTTTTTCCTAAACTAACCCTTGTTTGGTCATGCAAGAATTTAAATTTAAGAAAAGCATAAAGAGCAAAAAGGTTGAATGATTGAAAGACTAAATTAAAGTTTGGTCATGCATTAATTATAGCCCCAATTATCCTATAGGTCTACCAACTAATTGCAGTACGGTCGCTGATCAACTAATTGATTATGAACATGCATAGGGTAGCTAATCCTACTTATGTGATAAAAACAATAGGACAATATTAATTGAAATAAAACTGGAATTCAAATAATAAACTATAACATAGAGGTCTCTAAACTGGCAAGATCTACCTAAGACCCTAGAAGAGGATTTAGCTATCCATAGTGTTCGAGAACAATAAAATAAAATTAGGAGTCATAAATTACAGAGATAAAAATAACCCGGAATAGAGAAATTTCTGATCTTGAAAATTTAGTCTCCTTTTTCTGCTCCAGAGCTCTCTCACGGTGTCAAGAACGGGTACCCGAAACTCCTCTCTCCAAGCCGGTGCTACCGTTGGTGGGTGACTTCTCCCCTTGTACGCTGCTGGTTCCTCTCCTTTTAATTCTCCCTCCGCTACTGTTTGTGCTCCTCTTTAATTATCCAATATCTCTTTCTTCTTTTCCAAGCCTAGTTTTTGTGCTTCATTTCTTTGTCTCCAAGTTTGCAATGTTGGGCTTCTCTTCTAATCCCTTTTGGGCTTCAATTTATTTTCATCTTTCAAAACCAAACACACATACATACATATATATATATATATTATGCATTTTTATCTTTCATTCTTTCCTACAAAAAAATAGAACAAATTTAGTCAACAATTTAATTAATTGGCAATAATTGCTCTAAAAAGTAATCCAAAAGTATCTCTAAAAATGCACTAAATCAAAGTTTATCAACTCCCCCACACTTAACTTTTGCTTGTCCTCAATCAAATTTCCTGGCTCAATAAATTTTCAAACAAGTAATAGAGACAGCCACATAAGGAATCCCAAGTTAGAAGCACAATGACAGGGATATTATAGCACATATGAGGTGTCAAAAGGTTGCCCAATTAGAGGCTCATGTCCCTGAAGAATACATTTCTGTGAACAAAGTCACTCGCTCACAATCTCTCTAAGTGTTAGGGACTAGGGAAATATACACTCAAGTTTCCACAAAATGCACATTACCATATGTTTGTAATTTGACCAAATCTCCACTAAATAGTTCACATGCATGCAAAAGACGGGGTTTCATGGGTTGTAATGGGGCCAGGGTGAATTCATGCAAGGTAGGAAATAAGAAGAAAGGGATAATCAAAGGGCTAAAAAAAAGAAACAAGAAATAAATAGTAACCTTTGAAACAAAATATGGAGCTCCTATCTATTTTACAATTTTTGCCCAAACTCCAAATTAGTTTCACTTCCTTCTTCACTCTTTTTCTATTGAGTCAGCTCTTTTTGATTTGCTTTTTGCTCTTGAGACGACTTTTTTTTATTTGCCATTTGGCTCTTTCATTCTTTTGATGTGCCTTTTCCTCCTTCTTGCTTTCCTTTGTTCTTTTTTTTCTTTCCAACTTTTCATTTTTCTATATTTTTCTTAGGAGGAAAAGGTACTTGTAACCACATTAGCCACTCCTTTTTTGTTTTTATGTTCCGATGAGATAGACACTTGAAATACAGGACAAAATTGTAACTTTCAATAGTTGCTCCAAATTTAATTTCAAATGGTTACCACAAAAAAAAAGAAAAAATTATATCTGGGTACCAAAGAAAAAATATAACAAATAGGCTCAAAGGGGGCAACTAATGGATAAATTCAACAAACAACTCTGAGGCCAGAAAAATACCTAAATTCCCCAAATCTTTTTACATGATGCAAATTAATTTTCGCCTTGAAATGGTCAAAAGACAAATTCTAGAATGTAGCAAATTGAGAAACACACTCATAGAAAGAAAAGGGGTAAAATTTATGATTTAGTATCAATCCCCTTATGAAGGCTCAGATCTCACATTTAGAAGCTAGTTCACAAAAAGTACTCAAGAGGGACAAATGCTAATTATCAGCTTCCTAAGGGCATCCTCACAGTTACAATTAAGCACAAGTCTGTCAAGTAAATTAATTATAGGATCCCCTAAAGGCAAAATCTCTATTTTTTTTTCCAACTTTAAGCATAATTCATTCAAAACTAGCCAGAAAAAATGCTATCAACATATACGGTGAGTATGTGCATTAATAAAGATCAAGTGACAAAATAACTCTCCCCCCCCCCCCATACTAGCATGAAGCATGGTCCTCAATGCAAAATGATCAAATAGAAACTAAGAGAAATAAATGAGAGAGAGAGAGAGAGTAAGAGTGACTTCCCTGAGAGATCGAGCTTGTAGTCCGAGCTTATCCCTAAAAACAAAACAAAAATAAAAGTAAAATAAAAATAAATGAAAAGAAAACACAGGTTGCCTCCTGCGAAGCGCTTGTTTAACGTCATGAGCTTGACGATAGTTGGTGCTCAATCTGGGGGCTCTCCAAGAGCAAATTTTACATCTAACGCTGTGCACCTTCTTCGTTTTCTAATAATGTGGTTGACATTGTTCTTTCTTTTTCCACGTGGTGGATGAACTTCATAGGATTGTGAAATTTTTATTTTATCTCCATCCACCACTATGCTAGGATCCTGCAAAATAAGATTTTTTTCCAAAAGGTCCTGCATCTTTAATTCACAAAAAATGTTAGTTTCAACCACATCATCACAATAAGGAGAAGTTAAAGAAGAGAAATTTTCATTGGAATTTAAAGCTTTAATAACATCATCTTCTTTACCACTCCTTAAAGTTACCTTTCCCCTGTGAACCTCAATCACAGCATCACCAATGGTTAAAACAATTTGCCCAAAAATGGGCGCTTTCTCCTCTTTCTCCAAATCCAGAGCCATGGGATCTTTCTCACTATCCTCATAAATGCTCCCTTCAGTAGGAGCTACTATTTTGATTTGACTCCCTTTAGTATGAGTCTCCTCATCTTTCTTGAGAGCTTCTTCCTCCAGTTTATATTCCGTAGAGACACATTCATCTCTCGAAGGAATACTTTCTTTGTATTGCTCAGCTTCTTCATTTTGGGTAGACTTAGTTTGTGAAGGAGTTTCTTGGGCCTCTTGAGATAACAAAGCAATGAGAGTTGAGATTTGACCCTTCAGGCTTCCAAATTCGTTGTTCATGGCTCCAATTTGACCCTCCAAGCTTTCAAATTTGTTGTTCATGGCTCCCTTCAAGCTTTCAAATTTTTCATTTGTCTGCTGCATAAATTTGGCCAAGACCTCATTGACATCCGACTTTTCCTCCTCTTGCCCTTGCACTTGTAGTGACTCATAATTATCCAAGTGGGAGGAATAAGGAGGTGGCTCATAGTCATCCCAATAGTCTGAATAAGGTTCATAAGGAGGAGGAGGAATTTGAATCTGGCATTGAGACATATACCAATATGACTTCTCTAAATTTCTTTGTGCCTCTGCCTCTCTAATGTAGTCTCCAAGAGTTTTAACCATGATTTAGACTTTTCTCTGCAAAACAAGGTAACTTGCAGTGGTCTCTTGGGAAAGTATTAGTAACTTTTTTTTTATATATATTTTTTTTGATAAGATAAAGAAAAAAAACAAAATTTAAAATTAAAGCAACAAATTGTCTAAGCAATAAAAATCTATTTCGCTTAATATTGCTAAATTAATCCCCGGCAACGGCGCCAAAAACTTGTTGCGTTAAAAACACACTTAGAGCAAGTGTACTCTATCGCAGAAGTAGTATAAAAGATTATCGTCTCCACATGGATTAATTAACAAGCACTAATCTAATCAAGATTATTTATTGTTTAGGCGAACAAATAATTTGATGGTTATAGAAACTAAAATAAAAAGAAATAAATAGCAATAATTAAAATACTAGATTTAATCGATGGAGAGAGGTCTAGGGTCATGGTTTCACTTGCAAGCTTCGATTCCCCTATGTCTAATTCCTACTTGAATTCCATTATTTTATTTAATTACCAATCCCTTTACTAAAGCTATTAATCCGTTTGGTCATTCGCGATTAATATTCTTTTTCCTAAACTAACCCTTGTTTGGTCATGCAAGAATTTAAATTTAAGAAAAGCATAAAGAGCAAAAAGGTTGAATGATTGGAAGACTAAATTAAAGTTTGGTTATGCATTAATTATAGCCCCAATTATCCTATAGGTCCACCAACTAATTGCAGTACGGTCGCTGATCAACTAATTGATTATGAACATGCATAGGGTAGCTAATCCTACTTATGTGATAAAAACAATAGGACAATATTAATTGAAATAAAACTGGAATTCAAATAATAAACTATAACATAGAGGTCTCTAAACTGGCAAGATCTACCTAAGACCCTAGAAGATGATTTAGCTATCCATAGTGTTCGAGAACAATAAAATAAAATTAGGAGTCATAAATTACAGAGATAAAAATAACCCGGAATAGAGAAATTTCTGATCTTGAAAATTTAGTCTCATTTTTCTGCTTCAGAGCTCTCTCCTTGTACGCGGCTGGTTCCTCTCCTTTTAATTCTCCCTCGGCTACTGTTTGTGCTCCTCTTTAATTATCCAATATCTCTTTTTTCTTTTCCAAGCCTAGTTTTTGTGCTTCATTTCTTTGTCTCCAAGTTTGCAATGTTGGGCTTCTCTTCTAATCCTTTTTGGGCTTCAATTTATTTTCATCTTTCAAAACCAAACACACATACATATATATATATAAATACCTAATATACATATATAATATTTATAAAATATTATATACATATATCATATATATATATATATATTATGCATTTTTATCTTTCATTCTTTCCTACAAAAAAATAGAACAAATTTAGTCAACAATTTAATTAATTGGCAATAATTGCTCTAAAAAGTAATCCAAAAGTATCTCTAAAAATGCACTAAATCAAAGTTTATCATTACACAAGTTAACAAAGCCTTCATTAAAACACTCACCCTTATTAGTCTTGATTTCTAGTTATAAACCATGTCTGTGAATATAACTCTACTTATTCTAAGCGATCAACCTCACAATAAGATGGATATAGTATAACACAAGACCCAAAATACATACAACACTTAAAGGCACAATAACTTACTCAAAAGCTCATTATAAAGTTATAACATCTCAACCAAAAAAGGTTTAGCTCATAATATGCATTGCAAGGCAAAGATAGATGAAATAAAACATATTAATATAAATGAAAGTACAAGAGATAGCAATAGGGTAGAGATTACACTGATTGAAGTACTCTTGCATTAATATAAATGAAAGTACAAGAGATATGAATAGGGCAGAAGCACTGACTTCCTGGTGCAGTTGCACCTAACTAAGTTGATGAAGAAGTGAAGGAAGAAGTCGTTAGTTCCTTCCTTACCTTCTTGTCAACTAACTATTACTAAAAACTTTAAGGAATGAAACTACTAAATTACAGGTGAAGTATATGATCTATCTATTATGATATGATGCTTTTCAAGTGAGAGGAGGGAGCCTTTATATAGCCTTGGAGGTTCCTTCAAGTGAGGTTTTGCTTGGAGATCAAGTTGACCAAAGGTGACCTCAAGAGGCAAGTTGACTTCAGACAATGACTTCTTAAACAGACATCCATCTTTCAATGGTGAAGGGTATTATTATTGAAAAGCAAGAATGAAATTTTTTATTGAGGGAGTAAATTGTGATATTTGGGATGCTGTCATAAATGGTCCATTTGTTCCCACTCATCTTGTCAATGATGTAATGATGGACAAACCTAGATCCCTTTGGACTAAAGATGAAAAAGAAAAGGTTCAATACAATTTGAAAGCTAAGAACATCATTACAACCGCTTTAAGCGTCAATGAGTTCTATTGCGTATCACATTGTAAAACCGCCAAGTAAATGTGGGACGCCCTTCAAGTGACCCATGAAGGTACTACTGAGGTCAAAAGGGCTAGAATGAACACATTGACACATGAGTATGAACTATTTAGGATGAAACCAAGTGAAACCATCCCAGAATTGAACAAACGTTTCACTCATATAGTTAACCATCTCAGGGGGCTTGGAAAATCTTTCGAAAATGAGGATTTGATAAATAAAGTTTTGTGATGCTTAAATCGAAACTGGCAACCCAAAGTGACTGCTATCTCAAAATCTAAAGAATTATCCTCTATGGATTTAACACCTTTATTTGGTAAATTGCAGGAACACGAGCTTGAATTAAATTGACTTACTGAAAGTGAGGAAGGTGAAAGAAAAAGAAAGGACTTGCTCTAAAAACAAGTACCAAAGAAAGTGACACGGAAGATTATGATAGTTCTAATGAAAATGATGAAGACATGAGCATAATGGTTCGAAGGTTCAAAAAGTTCTTGAGGCACAAAGGTAAACCAAAACCATTTTCTAATCCTCAAAAGAAAGATGAGGAAGGAACTTCCTTCAATCCAACATGTTATAAAGGTGGTAAGAAGGGGCACACAAAGTCGGATTGTCCTCAAAATCAAAAATATGAGAAACCGGATAGAAATCCTCGGAAGGAATCAAAAGGAAGAATGTGTATATCACTTGGGATGAAAATGATATGGAGTCATCCGATGAATCCGAAAATGAGGAAGTAAAACTATGTCTCATGGCAAAGCATGAGGAAGATGAGGTAAACTCCCTTGAAACCGAACCCGATTTAACTTATGATGATTTGCTTAGTGTTTGTCAAGAACTAAATAATGAGTCAACTAAACTTAGAAAAATTGTTTCCACTTCTAAGAAAACTATTTCCACTCTCCAATTTAAAATCGAAACTTTAAACAAGGAAATAGAAGTTCTTAAAGAAAAACAAATTTTTTGTAAGTGAAGTCTCCTCTTGCAACTCTTATAAAAATTAAAAGGAGAATATTCCCAAGTGTGAAGAATGCAATGTTTTGAAAAATAAGGTTGATGAATTGCACAACACTCTTGCAAAATTTACAATGGGAAGAGACAATCTAAATATCATTTTGGGAAATCAAAGGGGAACTTACGATAAAGCTGGTTTGGGCTATGAATCAAAAATTCATGAAAAATCTTTCAAAAAGTTTTTCAGTCCCAACAACACATCTAGTAGCCCTTTTGTGAAATGTTTTTACTGTGGTAGAAAAAGTCATACATTCTATTCTCTATTTGCAACGCAAGGAAAAATAAAATTGTGGATGGTAAAAAGATATGGATTCCGAAGGACACTTTGCTCAAAGCTAACATACAAGGACTCAAAATGGTTTGGGTACCAAAAGCCAAAAATTGATTTTGTGTATTGGCATCTTTATTATAGTGGCTATTCAAAGCACATGAAGAAGGATAAAAGAAATTTCTCCATTTTTTTCCAACTATAATATGGCTATGTTTCATGTGGTGACATCATTTCGTCTCCAAAAAGAAGTTGCAAGATGGTAAGAAAAAATAGTTTACACTTATCGCTTGAGTATATGCCTTGCCATGATTATTTCTTTCCCGCTTTTTGATAATGCCAAAAGGGGGAGAGTTATGTGATTTGCATGTTTCAGGGGGAGTGTTTTTTTAATGTTTGCATATAGAAAGGGGGAGTATAATTTGCACTTATCTCTTATATATACTTTGTTGTGGAATATTTCTATCCTAAACCCCTTCAATGAGAAACTTACTCCTAATGATGTTTGACAGGAATAATTTGGTTTTGATGTTGACAAAAGAAGTTCTAAAAGGTCAAGAATGCAAGAGTTGTTTGGTTTTATTTACTGTATTGTATGTCTTAGGATATTTGTGTGAGTAGAAATAAAGCTCTCTAAAATAAAATAAATCACACACTCACTTTTTATTTTTCACAAAAATATGTTTTACTACATGAAAATATTTTTAAGACAATTAATAATTGATTATAATTAATTAGTTATGTGGAAGGATTATTTTTATTCATATTTATAATTGATCACATAATTAGTTAGGCCTTTTTAATTTTGCTACATACGTAATTCTTTTCGGCCCTTAAGCAACATGTTTCCTATAATCTACTATGTTTTAAATTAATAGTTTAATATCAATGTTTTTGAAGTTGAAAACCACATGCATGGATATGGCATGCTTTTGATATTGAAAATCATATGCATTGAAACTATATCAAAATTGTCTTCTCATCGCTCTCAATCACTTTCCACTTGCTAATATTTTATTTGAGAGCTTTATACTTCACATAGGTTGAGTTGTATAACTTGTGCTTCAATTTGTTCATTATCTACACTATTGAGTGTATCATCTTTATCTTTTCTATTTCTTAATTTTTGGGTGTGATCCCATGTTATTCAAGAGAGGTGATATTTCTTGGTTTTGAAGCTCTTCTACCACTACGACATTTAGACCCTATGGCAACGCCTAAAATTGCAAAGCCAAAAAAACCGTGGCCTTAGCCAACAATGGCAACGGTTTTTTGAACCCGTTGCTGATTCATTTTTTTTAATTGTTTTTATTGGCAACGGCTGGAAACCGTTCCCATAAGGTCTATGTCAACGTTTTTTTGTTTAAGCTTTAGCCCACGGTTAATAAACGTTGCCATATGGACAATTATTAAAAAATAAAAAAATTGAAGACGCTCTCTTCTGTTTCATCTTCGCTTCTTTGCTTTGATTTTTCTCAACTCTCAGCGCTTTCATCTCTCTCAGTGACCGACTCTCTTCTCTCTTCTTCCTCCGCGGCTGCGTGACGACCACTGTAACACCCCTTTTCTACCCCATAAATTACACGTCATTTATCAGAGTAAATTGTTTTCACAAAAATTAATTTGAATGAATAGAAAAGAAGTGCCACATCGTCATAAATAAAACTCGTCATTTTCACTCGTCAAGGTTTTTGCATCATTCGTCATAAAATTTAAACTTCGAAGATTTCGTCACAGCGGAATAAAAATAGCAACTCGCTAAAATCCCTCAGACACGTCTCAAAACATCAATAAAATCATTAAACAGCCAGTTAAATAATTCAACAAACTTCACCCACGCCCCCTAGGTGTTACAGTATCAGAGAGCGACTCAAAACATCTCAACAGCTATAAAGGAAGGCAGCATGTCCTTCAATCGGAGTCACCTGCAGCGTTGCCACAATAGAGCAACATTCCAAGCAGAAGGGGTGAGAATTTTCAACAAAATATAATTAAGCATACAGCAGAGTAATATGAGCAAACTATCACACAACATCGTCACTAATATCAACTTCATCGTCGTTACACACAACACCAAACAAAATCACAATTCACGTCACTCGTCATAAAAAAATGAATGCGCATGAAGATGCAACCCACACCTGGGCATATGCATGATGGTACCATACTCGTCATAATAAGCCACTATGGGCACACCGTCACTGTTTTCTCGTCATAAATAAGCCACTATGGGCACACCGTCACTAAGAGGCCGAAGCCTATTCGTCATAAGATGCACATGCTATGAGACACTATGGACACATGTGCAATCACCAAAATTCGCTCACCCGGAGTACTCGTCATCACCACCATAAGACACTCATAGAGTGTATTCATCATAGTCACCATATTAATGTCACAACTCTTCATAAACAATCACATTCAAAATTTGAGTAACAACATCTTTAAATCTTAGGTAACAATGATCCTGAATTTTCAAGTAACAACACATTTTAAAATTTAGGAGACATTCATCCAAATGTAAATAACTACACATAAAAATTTAAGTAACAACCTAGTTAAATTTTCGAATAACAACATTTTTAAAATTTTGGATAAACATTTCACTTTCATACTTAGGAAGCACCACGATTAAACTTGAGAAGAACATCTCATTTTCCAAGTGGAAGAAACCTCACATTTTTAACCGGAAAAATAGTAATAGTATCAAAGTCACATTTACACGCTCTTTTCTTTTACAAAGTACAGAAATTCGGTTAGTAAACGGCAACAAATCGAAGCTGAAAAACAGTGGCCATTTATGCGCAAAAACAGTAGCATTTTGACATCAAATCGAAGCTGAAAAACAGTGGCCATTTATGCGCAAAAACCCCACTCGTAGCAACATTTTTATACGCTAACAGCAGTACCACAACAACAATTTTTTCGCGATAAAACAGTAAAAACAGCATCATTTTTAAGCGCTAAAAACAACCCAAACAGCAGCATTTTTCCTTGACAAAATTAGCAAACAGCAACCCATTTAAATGGTTAAAAACATCATTTTTGTAATTCTGCTACAGCACCATTGTTCTTTAATAAAAACAGCAAACAGCAACATATTTTAATGCCAAACAGCAACATAAATAATTCTGTAACAGCAGCATTTGTTTTTATAAAAACAGCAAACAGCAATACATTTTAATGCCAAACAGCAACATAAATAATTCTGTAACAACAGCATTTGTTTTTATAAAAACAGCAACAGCAATGCCTTTTAATGACAAACAGCAACATAAAAAAAATTCCTGCAAACAGCACATGAATATTGTGGCAGCCAGCAATACAAAATTCTGCAAACAGCACATGCATAATTGACAAAACAGTAGCATATTATTATGGTGACAGCAACATTGTCTAGTTTCATTTCTTTGGTATCATTCAATTACTTATACTCCTATCACTTAATTCATCAAAAATTTCTTTCCAACGCCAACAATTCATCAACTTCGAAATTAGCCACACTTCAATCACCAAAAAGAAATCGAAATTCATCCCTCCATCTTCTAGGGCAATTCGCATATCAATAATAATAAATCAATCCAACATTTCTCTTAACATATCAATTTCGAATTCAACCACCATCAACAACCCACAAACCCACCATATACTCAATTACATTAAATTGAAAACGCTCACCCTTACCTTTTCAAGAAGATGAATCGAATTCTAGAGGGCAGACACCTACAGAGCCACAGCAACAACAGGAAACCTCTTTTCTTCTTGATCTCGAATCCTTCTCTCCTTTTTCCTTCTTGATTTCGCGAATCCTCTCCTTCTTTCCCCAAGCTCACGGCACCTCTTCTCTCTTAGCACTCTAGGGTTTCAAAATTTCATTTTGGAGCAAAAATGACTAGCCCTAGGCAAGTCCCTTCTCAAAACCCAGGTTCGTTGGATCATGGGCTTCACTTAAGCCCATTCCTCTCTATTTCGCCACTCCCCCTACCATATACCACCTCTTAAAATAATTCTAATAATAATAATAACCTTATAAATAATAATATTAATAATGCAACACCTAAATAATTTAATCAATTAATTAATTAAATTATTTTGGGCGTTACAACCACAAACCACCCACGCACGCCACGACCACCACCACCGCACCACGACTGACTCTCTCTTCTCTCTTCAATCGTCGGTCCTCTTCTCTCTTCTCTCTTCTTCCCGTGCGCTGTGAAGGTGAGGAAGAAGCCAAAATTTCTGCGCACGATTTCTTTGAAAATGAAGCAAAAGCCACGAACTGAAGGTGAAGCAGAACTGCAAAAGCCACGAACTGAAGGTGAACTGGTGAAGCAGAAGCGGGCTGAACTACTGAAGGTAAACCCTAATTTCTGTGAAATCCCCAATTTCTGTTTGTTTGATTGAAATTTTTGATTAATCCCCAAATCCCAATCTGTGTGAATTGAAATCCCCAATTTGTGTGAATTGAAATCCCCAACTTCTTATTGTTTGATTGAAATTTCTGACTAAGCATTGTTAAAAGGACAAAGCATATTACAGAAATTATGGAAGATGTGGAATGGCAGGATGTGGACCCTGACACGCTGACAGGTTTGAATGAAACCATTGGTCTAGGATACAGTGGTTCTCCTGGTAGTGCAGAGTTCTTAGTGGCAACTCACAGCACTACTGCAAAAATGAATCTGTAGGCTATGCCTGTGATGGTTAGGAAGAGTGAAACTGATGGCAAAGTGGCATTGCATGACTCTGAGTTGTGTTTGGAAATCGGGTGGGTAGTTTTTCATTTACATTCTGAAATCCATATCCTTCACATGTATTTATTGTGTTTTGTGTTGGACTGTTTTTCCATCATATTGCAAATTAAATGTATCCACACAATCACAAATTTCATATATTGGGAGAAAATCAGATGTGGGATATGAGACGGTAGTTACTTCAGCTTTTACAGTTTTCATGTCATTCATTTTTTTGTCTTACAAGCTAGCATTTTTACTATTGATGTTATTGGCTTACATTTCAGGCCAGAGGCATTGATTGTAAGAAAGAACATCATATGATCAAGTACCAACAAGTAAATGGTATGGGACGACTGAATTTGCTCATTTGTTGTTACTAGCTAGCTGTGAATTTTCTGATTTGGCTGATGCCTAAACATCTTTGGTTGTTTTTTCAGAAAGTCCAGCACTGTGGCCAGGCTCGACTTCAAGGGCATCTGCAGGGATTAATGCTTCTTATTTGTAGTACATTTCTTTTATTACACTTCATTTTGAGTCTTTGACCTTGTTAGGCAACATAATTATGCTCAGCATACAGTGCCCATTTACTCTTTCAGTGCCCACCATGAGTCTTTATTTTATTCTTTGTACTGCACTTTTACTCTTTCAGTTTCACCATCTAATCTGAATACCCATTTAACATTTTGCTCATTCATCTTCACCATTTAACATGAATTTGCATCAATTTTGTACTTTTATTCACCCTTCCCAAGACTTTTGTCCTTCTATTATCTGTCACTTTATAGTGCACTTTGGAATTTTTATTTATTAGTGAGTTGGAATGTTGAATATTACTGTGTTAATGGTATAGTATTATGTATATATGCCATTTATAATTTTGTAAATATTGCTTTTCATATTTAGTAAACTCATAGTCTAGTCTGTGAATGATTCACGAGTTTACATAAATTCTCGAGACAACCTTGATTGTCGGCCTTTACTTCTTGGCTTATTTATCTTATCATGCTAAATCTTGTATATTGTATTGTAGATAGAGGTAATCATTGATTTCACTGCAGTTGGAGGTGGATAATGTAGTTTGGCTTACGATCTCCAACTTTCTTTTGGGTCTCTAACATTCTTTAATTTTTTCTGTTTTCTCATGTGTAAAGCCTTCAGCAAATTGGTCACAGAGCAGAACGAATGCTGCTAAGGATGGCAAGTCTTCTCTACCTCAAGCGACATCATCAAGTCATAAGAGAAATAAACTTAAACTTCGTGATGTCCCTGGAGCTGAAGCTTCAACCTCCAGAAAATCTTAACTTGGAAAGGAGTTAGCACTTGATGCCAATGCTCTCTCTGAATCAAAAGAGCAGCTTCCATTTGCTGACAGGACATTGAAAAGAAAGCAAAAGTCTGTAGATTCAAAGGTAAATTCAGTTTATTTCATGAATGTTTGTTAGAATTAGAGATACTGAGATAGAGAATATTGTATATCTTCATTGATTGAATGGAGAACAACAGAGGCACCTATATATAGTGAAGAGTTTGCAACTCAGTCACTTACAAAGGAGACTAACAGATTCTGTTTTAGTAACAGAATTGTAACAGCTAACTAACAAACTTAACAAGCTGTTAATGAGAAGATGAGAAGATAACAGAATACCGAAACTAACAAAATAAAAGAATACTTGGGTAAAAAAAACAAAATAACAGAATACTGAAACTAACAAACTGATATAATAAAATTGATAAGCTAAGTCTTATCTAACAATGTTTTATCCAACAATTTATTTATTGTGTTTGGTTTGCTTATTAAATCTTGAAAACATTTTTTTTCTTTCTCAAAACAAGCATTGTCTGTTGCAATGACTGCAATGCATGCTTATGTATACAAAGGAAAATATCTATCTAGATATAAAGTATTTTAGATTATCTTTTATGGTTAGTTTTCATATTTCTTAGTTATTATTGTCGTAATATGATTCCCTAGTTGATTAGGATTAGGAGTCTCATATTGGTATATATAAGGATTAGTGTCTTTTGTAGTCAATGATATCAAACTATAATAACAACTCAAAGTCATTTTTGTTCTTTCTCTTACTTATATAAAACGCCATAACTTCATTCAACATGGTATCAGAGCAGTACCATCCTCCGTAACTTGTCTGTCACTGCTCCATGATCGAGCTCCCCAAAGATTTGAACTCTACTAGAATTCCGTAACTTTATTCCTTCTATCAGCCATACACTAATTCCAATGATTTTTGCTCTCCCAGGTTTTCTATTTATTATTGGTCTTTTTTCGTATGATCTCTCGAATGTGTTTTAGATGGTTTTCCTGCTACCGCATCTGTCGCTTCCAGAAATTTTTCTAGTGATGGCACGCTCCAAATTGTTTCGGAGCAATTTTTCTTCTGCATGTATTCGGCAATTTCTGGTGCTTGCTGTTCCAACATCCCTTTGATAATTTGGTTTCATTCACTTGTTTTTTTCTTACTATTTAGAAATCTTTCAATCATGATGGATATGGTGGCATTCATTTTTCCATGAATCTGTATCCTATACAGCATGATGTGAATTCTGTGTTCGTGTTCATAGTGGTGATCTTCCTTCAAAACAGGTAAGGATAATGGAGTATTCTGCATTCGTGTTCATGTTTAAGTAGTGAATACCATAATATGTTACTTCAACATAGATGTAAGCTAGTGAAGATAATATGTCTATCTTTTCATATTTCATATATTTTTAGTTGTCTGAAATTTTTTGTTGCATTTTAATTTTTCTTGTATATAACTGATTTATTTACTTATTTCTTGTTAATATTTGTCTACAGGAGCCAAGCCCGAAATCACGTTGGCAGTCTTCTCTTCGGGAGGAAAATGAGCTTCTCCGCATATAATTACAATACAATGCAATGTACTTGCTTTTCAGGAAAGAATTCCCGTTGATGAAGTGTTCCGAGAATTGAATTGTACTAAAGAAGGTCTCAGTAATGAGGAAGGCCAAAAGAGGTTGCAAGTTTTTGGGCCTAACAAATTGGAAGAAAAAAAGGTAATCATTTATCTATTCACTAATTATGTTTACGTTACAAACTCACTTCATAATATAATATAATATCTTTTGATAATGACTGGCTTGTTTTGCATTGAAACAGGAAAGCAAAGTGCTCAAATTCTTGGGCTTTATGTGAAACCCTCTCTCATGGGTCATGGAAGCTGCTGCTATAAAAAGTCTTCTCTGGCTACAGCTCCACTGTAAAGCAAGGAGAGATTGAGGCTGTTGTCATTGCTACTGGTGTCCACACCTTCTTTGGTAAGGCTGCTCATTTGGTTGACAGCACTAACCAAGTTGGCCATTTCCAAAAGGTACTATACACTATTACTATCTCTTTGTATTATGTGATTTTGATTTTGCTGTGGAGGAACCTACATGTGAAATTGTGATGGTTACTTATGATCAGGTGTTGACAGCAATTGGTAACTTCTGCATTTGCTCAATTGCTATAGGCATGGTCATTGAGATTGTTGTCATGTACCCAATTCAGCATCGCAAGTATAGGAATGGAATTGACAATCTCTTGGTGCTTCTCATTGGAGGGATTCCTATTGCAATGCCAACTGTTTTATCAGTCACTATCGCTATTGGTTCTCATAGGTTGTCTGAACAAGGTGCCATCACAAAGAGGATGACAACCATTGAGGAAATGGCTGGGATGGATGTTCTATGTAGTGACAAGACTGTCTGCAAAAGACATACAAAATCATTATTTAACTAATCATTTGTATATCATATATGAACATGAACATCAATTTAATATCACAACATTGTAGGTTTTCACAAAAGATACTGAGATATAATTACTTGTTATTATGAGTCATTCATATTATGGTTGAATTTATCAAATGAGTTGTGTAATGATATTTTTTATGGTGAGATATAATTACTTGATATAATTACTTGTTATTCTGAGTCATTCATATTATGGTGAGAAAATTAGTGTATGTACGTATGTATATATAGTGCATGATTTTTTTTTTTAATTTTTTATTATCTATGGCAACGGTTTTGAACCGTTGTGTGTGCTGATTATAGACAACGGTCATAACTAACACAACGGTTTTTCAGTGTTGCCATATTTGGCAACGGTTTTTAAATGTTGCTATAACTAGCAACGGTTTTAGCCTGTTGCTTTTGTGTGAAAATAAAAACCGTTGCGTTTAAGCTGTCAATGGCAACGGTTTTAGGGTTGCGTTGCCTTTTGCAGGAAAAAACCGTTGCCTTTAGCTTAGGCAACGCTCGCAAAAACAACGGTTTCAAAACCGTTGCCGAAAGTAAAGGCAACGGTTTTTTGGCTTTGCGCAACGGTTTTCAGGCGTTGCCTTTGGGTCAAAATGTTGTAGTGTACATAAGGAGGTGATATCCCATTTTTGTGTGAAGGGGGTGTTCTTCAGTTGTAAAGATTTTTAACTCAACCTGTTTTAAAAGCTAGTGATTGATTAAAATCCCATGGTGTTTTTCTTTGGGGAGTAGATGTAGGCCTCAAGAGTGGCCAAACTAGGATAAATTTCTGCGTCTCTATTTTCTTTCCCTATATCTCTTTTATTTTCCTTATTTTGCTAGTTATTTTTATTATTATTTATTTCAGCTTCTTTATTTATCGTCTTTTATTTTAATTCTTTTCTTAAGCGTTTTATTTTTTTGATCAATTTTTATTTAAGTACTTCATTTTTATTCTCTATTTTTAAACTTCACAATTCACCCCCTCTTGTCTTTAGAGTCAGTTGGTCAACATATGGCCCCGGGGCTTTATAAGCATCCATAGAAAAGAGAGAATCATTTACCTCAAGCATAATCACTAGCTGGATGAGGAGGTTTTGTAGCTCTAGGCTAAATTGAGGAATATTAGCCAAACATAGACTATGAGGATCAACATGGTCCCTGGATTGTAGCTCTAGGCTAATTTGAGGAAAGATTAGCCAAACGTAGACTATGAGGATCAACATGTAGCTCTAGGCTAATAAGCTTAACTCTAATTTTAGATCCACAAATTTAGTCTTCTTATTTTATTTTTGTGCAATTTTGGTCTCCAACTTTATCAAATCCGCAATTTTGGCTCCTCAAACTCATCAATTCTACAATATTATTCCCCTCATTAAATTTTCATCCATTTTTTTACGAAAATACTACTGTGGTAGGCGTATGTTGTGCTGACAAGTATATGTCATGATGACACCCGATAATATACAAAATATACACTTAATACTTTTGGTTTACAATAATAATATACAAAATATATAAATGAAAATATAAATAAATGAACACCTAATGTTATGCTAGCACGACACGTGTTTGCCACCGTAGCATTTCCGTCAAAAATTGGATGACAATTTAATGGGGACTAAAATTGTGAGAAAAAACAATGAGCAGACTAAAATTACAGATTTGATAAAATTGAGGAACCAAAATTATAAAAAATATAATGGGGGACTAAAATTGCAGATCCGATAAAATAGGGGGACCAAAAGTGCAATTAAGTCTATCCTTATATATAATTCGAGCTAAGTTTTCCTTTTTTTAATTTGCCACCTGTGTAAGTTTTCGTTTCCCTACTTTTAAATGTATGTTTACCATTTGCTGTCTATTCAATTTGCCACATATTACAAACACCTCTTCGGATTTTCCTTTTTTAAAAACAAAAAATACTGATCTTATCTATTTAAGCCAATTTATCATGTGCTGTGTAACTCTTATTTGTTCCTCTTCGTATGTTTTCTCAAATGTAATTGTTGTCTTTTTAGAATTTTGCCACACTACCAACTTTTACTCTTTCTGGAGAATAGGATTGAGGTGGATTTTTTACGTGCCAGCTGTTGCTCTTTAAATTACGTTGTTACTGTTCATAATGCAAATTGTCCATTTTTTACACCATCAACACTTTTATTATGTGCAGTTTCCTAATTGGTTGACTTACACTATACATTCTTACGTTTCCCAACTCTCAGACCTCACCTCTCTTCATTTCTCTCTGTCTCATGTTGTCTCTTTTCTCAGAAACTCTCTTTCCGAAAGCATCTACTACATTTTATTAAAGATGTGTTACATATAAAGCAAAAGAAACTTCAAATATGTCCCATAATGAAGAAACTTCAAATCTGTCACAAATTGGTCGCATAAGAGCCTTAACCTTTTCATCTACCACACTCTGATAATCTACATAAAACAGTTGTTATTCTTTTGACAATTGAAATCCATCATCATCTGAATTCAAATTTCTAAATTATTCTATGTATAATACATAGTTATCAAAATCACGATTTTGCGATAAAAATCGCACGATTTTACGATTCTACACACCCCCTATGAGTCGATTTTGATGCAGAATCGAAAAATTTGCGAAATCGTGCGAGTTTTGGTGAAATCGTTCGATTCTACGATTCAGGGACGATTTCATGGTGAAAATCGCACAAAAATGGTGTTTTTGAAAAACACAGTAAACGGGTCGGGTTTGCGGACCCTGTTTACGTTTTTATGCCAATCTAACCTTTGAACCCTAATTCTCTCACTTCTCACAGTTCCTCTCTCTCTCTCTCTCTCTCTCTCTCTCTCTCTCTCTCTCTCTCTCTCTCTCTCTCGTTCCTCTCTCACCCATCTCACTCACAGTTCATCTCTCTCTCTCTCTCTCAACTTTGCAAGATCTGCTTCTGCTTCTGTGCGTCGCTCTCCAGTTCGTCTCTCTCGCTTCTGTGCGTCTCTGCTTCTGCTGCTGTTCAACGATTCACAAGCTCTCCACTTGCAGCTCTCTCTCTATTCGTCGCTCTGTTCGAGCTCTCCCTCTATTCGCAGCATCATCTTCAATATTGAGGTAACAAAATACTCTGTTTCAGTTGACTATACTCTCTGTTTCAGTTTGTTAAAATAAAATTAGGGACCAACTAAGTTTGTTAATGGAATTATGTTGTTATTGAGGAATTATGTCTCAGTTCACTATACTCTCTGTATTTCAACTCTCGGTATTTCACATCAATGAGTACATATTTTGTTTAAGTTTGTTGCGTTTCTATTACAGTGTTTGTATGGCTGGAACGAGCAGTAGTAGACCTCCTATATCTGCATTTTAGTAAAATCTTACGATTTTACTTGCGATTTTACGAGTTCCGATTTTGTTTAACCCCTTCCGATTCTAGTTTTTTCTACTTTTTTTTGGGTAGAATCTTCCGATTCTACTTGCGATTTTACGATTTCTGATTTCGCTACCCCCCTCCCGATCTTGCGTAGAATCTCGTTTTTGATAACTATGGTATAATATCTGTTTCTTCTTCAAAATTATCATTTTGATAATCAAAATGTGTAAATATATAAATTTGCCATGCATCCATTATTTGGTAATTCCTTCACTCCTTGACATCTTTTCAAAATTATTTGAAACATGAAATAATTTGTGACTATTTTGGTATCTGATACCATTTTAAAGTAACTGAAGAAAGCAATTAAACTCAAACATTAGAACCAAATAAGCTCCTTGGTCGATTAGCCTAATCTTAGTTCAACAATGGTTTAATTAGCCTCTTAGTTCAATTAGCCCACATAACCAGCGTGAACAACAAAAGAAAATGGTAATACCAGCTCAACCTCGACCCTAACCGAAGAGGAGCCCGCCAGCGTCAGACCTCCCCTAACCTTCGGCGACGACAAGATAATCTAGGGGAAGCCTAATGTCCTCCTTCCCATCATAATCCAGGCTATTATGGCCAATCATTTAATTCGCCGAATCCTCATAGATCAAAGAAGTTCACACGAAGTCATATCCCTAACTCGCTAACTGCACTGCGAATCTCAAGAAGGGACCTTGAACCCTATCAAGGGGAAGACCTGCTCAGCCTAGACAGGTCCCCGACGACTCCCCTTGGATGTACCCACTTGTTAGTAGCTTTCGGGAAAAATCCACTATGTCGAACGATCGACGTCCTCTTTTTGGTCCGCCATGCCTGAGGACCAGTGACTGCATGATAGGGATAACGACCTTAAGAAGACTTGAAGCCGTCACCTCTACAAACCATTTGAATATGAAATTCTATTCCGACAAAGGCGAAGTTGTGACCTTAGATGTCGACAGACGGGTAGCACAGTCTTACTACTCAAGAGCCAACCTCACAGAGCATATTGCTGTAGTAATATACGCAACAAGACAGCAACAAAATAGAGAACCTGTGAACAGAACAAATGTCAGATAAACAACCGAAGGGGTCTGGCGACGCGCCCTGAAAGATTTATCCGCCTCTACAGCGTAAATCCCCCAAGGGTACAACCGGTCTCGTCTCAGATTGCAGTAACAACCGAGGGTTCCGAACTGGCAAGAATGAGGTGTATCAGTATCAGGAGATGAACCCAGGATATGTATCAATAATGAAGTGTAAAAGAGGTCTCAGTTATTGGATATGTTCTGAGCTACCTCCTATTATATTTTGTTTAAAAACCACACATCTGTATGTTCCAAACTTTCCTCATTTTATATCCAAAAATATATATCCGTTATGCACATAAGTAACCAACGGACTCATGTTTAAAACTCATAACATAACAGCTATACACATAAATACATATTATTATAACCATAAAAACCAGTAATGAAAACCAATGAAACGTATATATAATAATGACAAAACGTATACCAATTGAAACGCATATATTTTTTTTTAATTTAGGACCATTGCTGGCTGCCCACGGAGTGTCCCAAAGCTTTCAACGAAGGACTAATCTCCGCTCGCTACTTGCGGCAAGGATTTCGCTGGCCAACACGCCTTTTTAACGTGGGCGGGAATCGAACCCAGGAGCAAACCGGAACGACCCCCACTACGTAGCTCAGGGTAGCCCGACCACTGGCCCAGACGTGTTGGTTGATTGAAACGCATATATATTATAGTGAGAAAATCAAAACTATATATTCACTTTAATGATAAAACAAAACGGATATATAATGATAGACCAACGTTAATATATCCGTTAAATTATATCATAACTATTTATTATATTTACTTTAATATAATTTATTCCCTGCTTTTGAAATATTTATTAAATTAATAAAATAAAATCACAACAATCCCCCACATATTTCAAAAGTTGGAAAAAAAATAAATAAAAGAAGTTTCCTGGGTTAGCATCGTAGATGTAATGCATCAGAGCTGTATAGCAAGCTCTGGAACCAGTCCTAGACAGATAAAACATAACATACAGTGAATTGGTTTAGCAAGCTATGAAACCCAAGACACGTGTTATATGTTAGAGGTTTTACCATCACATTACACCCCCACAATTCTTGTTGTTTCCGCGGTGTTGCGGTACTACGCCGTGCGCGTGCTCGGTATTCATGAGTGCTCTAGAGATCTCGCCAGGATCTCATGCAAGCGGCCCCACTTGACACTCATATAGGTGATTTCATCAAGTGTATGCTGCAAGGCATACACCACCCATAAGGGCTATGAAAATCATTAAAAGCTTTAAGCTTAACCTTTTAATCTTGCGGTCTAGCACTATCACAATAACACCATAGGAAGGGCCGGGACAATAATAAAATTAATTACTTGAATTAATTTTTCAGTGCTAGCAATATCAAGAAGTGACTTGTTTTTACTACATTGAACCTTATTCATGGGATCTCTAATCACAAATGTTGGGTTACCATCACTTCTTAATTTCAATTGGCTTTAGTCCCATTCCCCTCGATGTCTCACATATCAGTTTCTTCCCTAGGGGTTTTGTCAGAGGATCGGCCAAATTCACTTCTGACTTCACATAATCAATCGATATTGCTCCATATTTTTGCAATTGTTTGACAATATTGTGTCTTAATTGCACATGTTTATTTCTGCCATTATAGGTCTTATTCTTTGCAACGGCTATTGCCGACTGACTATCACAATGTATTGACACTGATGGTGTCGGTTTTATTCCCAAAGGAATTCCAGCTAAAAGGTTCTTCAACCATTCAGCTTCAGTACCAACCAATTCCGGAGCTACAAATTCCGACTCCATAGTCGATCTAGTAATAATAGATTGTTTGGCTGACCTCCAAGTTACCACACCACCACCAAGTGTAAAAATGTAACCACTAGTGGATTTTGTCTCATCTGAATCAGATATCCAGTTAGCATCGCAGTATCCTTCTAATACTGCGGAAAATCCACTATAAGTAATACCATAATTTGTGGTACTTCTCAAATATCGCATAAGGTGAGCAATTGCCTTCCAATGATCCTGACCAGGTTATGAGTATACTTACTCAGACGACTGACTGCGAACGCAATGTCTGGTCGAGAAAAGTTCATTAAATGCAGTAGGCTCCCAATTACTTGGGCATACTGAAGTTGGTCAACAGGATCACCTCTTTTTTTCTTCAAGTGTGAGTTAGCTTCGTAAGAGGTACTCAGAGGGTTAGAGTTATAGTGAACAAACTTCCTAAGAAGTTTTTCCACATAATGTTCTTGTGATAGTATAATACTATCACCTTCCCTGATGAATCTAACTCCTAATATTACATTTGCCTCACCCATATCTTTCATATCAAAACTAGATGAAAGAAAAGATTTTGTTCTAGTAACAATATCAAGACAAGTACCAAAAATGAGCATGTCATCTACATACAAGCATATAATCACATGTTCTCCACACACGGTTTTAGTGTAAACACATTTATCAACATCAGTTGTGGAGAAACCATCATTTAATCAAAGTTTTGTCAAACTTTTCATGCCATTATTTTGGTGCTTGTTTTAAACCATATAAGGACTTAAGGAGTTTGCATACTTTGTTCTATTGACCAAAAACTATACATCCTTCATGTTGAGTCATGTAAATTAATTCTTCTTCTAAGTCACCGTTCAAAAAGCGGTTTTAATATCCATTTGGTGAATAACAAGTTTATGGATAGAAGCCAAAGCTATTAAAACTCAAATAGAAGAAATTCTTGTTACTGGAGCAAAAGGATCAAAATAATCAATGTTTTGTTTTTGAGAAAAACCTTTTGCTACTAATCTAGCTTTATATTTATCAATAGACCCATCAGGGTTATGTTTTCTTTTGAAAATCCACTTGCATCCTATTGGTTTTGCTCCAGGAGGTAAGTCAACTAAAGTCCAAGTTTTACATTTGGAAATTGAATCTATTTCAGTTTTAATAGCTTCTTTCCAAAATTTCAACTCAAGAAGAAATTGCTTCAGAAAAAGTTTCGGGATCTTTTTCAACAAGATAAGTATAAAAATCATTTCCAAAGGATATTTCTTTTCTTGGTCTTTTACTCCTCCTTAATTCTTCATACGGTTCGTCACGAGTTTCATCATTAGTAGTTACTAATGGTTGTCTAGATATACTATCATGCTTCAAAGGAAATATATTTTCAAAGAAATCAGCATTTTTTGTTTCCACAATAGTATTTTTATCTAGAACATCACTTTTCACAACAAGGAATCTATAGGTGGCGCTATGTTCAGCATATCCTATAAAAACACAATCAGAGGTTTTGCAACCAATTTTTCTTTTCCTAGAATCAGGCAACATAACTTTAGCTAAACACCCCCACACTTTTAACATAGCATTCCATAGTTCATAGGGGGTCTTTCCGGTTTTCCTATGAGGAGTTCTATTTTGTATAAAACATGCAGTTAAGATAGCCTCACCCTACAAGTTATTTGGCGCACTAGAACTAATTAACATAGCATTCATCATCTCTTTCAAGGTCCTATTTTTCCTTTCGGCTATGCCATTAGATTCGGGTGAATAAGGGGGAGTTGTTTCATGTATTATACCTTCCTTTTCACAAAAATCATTAAATGATATGTACTCTCCTCCACGATCGGATCTAACTCGTTTAATCTTCCTATCTAATTGGTTTTCTACTACGGCTTTATATGAAAGAAAAGCTTCAAACACTTCATCCTTTTGCCTTAATAAAAAAACTTTAGTGGATCGCGAAAAATCATCTATAAAAGTCACATAATAATTTTTGCCGCCCCTAGTTGGAGTTTGTTTTAAATCCCCTAGGTCCGTATGAATTAAACTAAGGAACTCAGATTCGCGTTGTACCGGGGGACATGATTTCTTTGTAAACTTGGAGTCAACACACACATCGCATTTACTATGTTGTTTATCACTAATCGAAATCATGCCAAGACGTTGCAATTTAATAACATACGGAAAATTAATATGTCCTAGTCTAGCATGCCACATATTATAAGAGTCAATCAAGTAAGCAGAAGTGGAAACATTGTTATTGAAATCAAAAGTGTTGAGTACAAAAAGTCCATGATCATAATATCCCTTTCCAACAAAAGTGTTGTTCTTGGTAAGAACAATCTTATTAGATTCAAAGATCACTTTGATACCATGCTTCAGGAGAACACCAACAGAAATCAGGTTTGCCCTTATATTAGGCACATGAAGCACATTTGTGAGAGCCGAAGTCTTTCCTGATGTGAGCTTGAGAAGAACTTTTCCTTTCCCCACAAATGGGGCAGGATGTGAGTCACCCAGATAGATGTGTTCTTCTCCTTCCCCTACAGCAGTGTAGGAGGTAAAAGCCTCTCTGTTAGCACATATGTGCTTGGTGGCTACAGAATCTACCACCCACTTGTTCACATCAGTTGCCATATTGACCAGAGAAACGACAGCAGCAATGACATCGTCATCCTCATTATCATCTCCACCAGCATCAGCCAAGTTGGCGTTTTCCTTAGGAGGATTCTCATTTCTCGCCCTTTGCCCGCATGTAGGTGCATAGTGTCCTGGCTTTCCACAAACAAAACAAAAGCCTCTTTTCTTGAATTCAGAGCTATGAACACCAGGGTTATGATCATTGTTCTTTTTGTGATTCTTTTGATTAGCAAATTTCTTGGAATCAAACTTTTGTTTGAAGAGTTAGGTTTGCCTTTGTCGTACCTTGAAGAGTTATTCATCACCATGTTTGCACGTGCAGCCATTGATTTCGCCATTGCTTTGTTACTCTCCTTTCGGTTGATATCTTCAATGATGATATGAGTCAGCAGCTCGTTCAGTGACAGTTGCTTGTGTTTGTGCTTCAGTTGTTGCTTGTAGTCCTTCCATGATTCAGGCAGCTTCTCAATCAAGATTCAAGCAATGAACTCGTCTGGGAGAACAATGTTTTCAGCCTTCATTTCCTCTAGTAACTTGTGACACTGGTTGATTTGAGTTTTAATTTCGCCAGTTTCATTCATGACCCAATTTTAGTAGTTGCTGATGACAAATTTTTGCTTGCTAGCATCTTCAGCGGTGTATTTGAGAATCATTGATTCCCAAATCTGATTAGCCTCCTTGTAGGTGTAGTAGATGTCAACAATTCATTGGAGAGAGTGTTGGGAATTGTGTGACGGCACACCTTATTGGCATGGGTACAAACTTCGACCTGTTTGGGAGTTGCAGACTCCAGCGGCTTGGTCTCAACAAGTGCTGCAGCAGCTCCGTGCATGTCAAGAAGAGAACTCACGCGCTCCTGCCATCTGCGAAAACCTCAATTTTGGAGATGTCAGGGAAAGGCTTCACATAAGTGACAGGGACAGCAGCAGGAACGATAACAGTGTTGTTGTTGTTGATGGGAGCACTGGTATCATTGTTGTTGTTGGTTGCGTCAGCCATGGGATACATCCTTCAGATTGTAGTAATATACGCAACAAGACAGCAACAAAATAGAGAACCTGCGAACAGAACAAATGTCAGATAAACAACCAGAGGGGTCTGGCGACGCGCCCTGAAGGATTTATTCGCCTCTACAGCGCAAATCCCCCGAGGGTACAACCGGTCTCGTCTCAGATTGCAGTAGCAACCGAGGTTCCGAACTGGCAAGAATGAGGTGTATCAGTATCAGGAGATGAACCCAGGATATGTATCAAGAATGAAGTGTAAAAGAGGTCTCGGTTATTGGATATGTTCTGAGCTACCTCCTATTATATTTTGTTTAAAAACCACACATCTGTATGTTCCAAACTTTCCTCATTTTATATCCAAAAATATATATCCGTTATGCACATAAGTATCCAACGGACTCTTGTTTAAAACTCATAGCATAACAGCTATACACATAAATATATATTATTATAACCATAAAAACTAGTAATGGAAACCAATGAAACGTATATATAATAATGACAAAAACGTATACCAATTGAAACAGATATATATTATAGTGATAAAATCAAAACTATATATTCACTTTAATGATAAAACAAAATGGATATATAATGATAGACCAACGTTAATATATCCGTTAAATTATATCATAACTATTTATTATATTTGCTTTAATATAATTTATTCCCCGCTTTTGAAATATTTATTAAATTAATAAAATAAAATCACAACAATCGCCTCTAACACCAAGGTCAACTTGGCCGACCTGGATGCACGATACGAACCACATAGCTCAGATGACAAAGAAGACGATATACTTGCCAGGGAGTTAAGGAGAAAGATCATGAGGCCCGAGCCCGACAGCCAATTCGTGCCTGTACAAATCGGTAAAGATCCCGAGAAGGTCATCATGATCGGAGGAGGTAAAGGCGGCGCTCATCATATGCCTTAGAAATTACGTCGATCTATTCACAAGGAGCACAGCTGACATGCTCGGAATTTCCCCCGACATCACTTGTGACCATCTCTCCGTCAACCCAAAGGCAAATTGGGTAGCACAGCGCAGAAGAACTCAGTCCGACGAAAAAGTCGATGCGGCAGCAAAGGCAGTAGAGGACCTTATCCGAGCCGACTTCATGAAGGAGGTCAAGTATACCACCTGGTTGTCAAACGTTGTACTCATCAAGAAGGCTAGCGGGAAATGGAGGATGTGTGTGGATTGTAACATCCCAAAATTTAGGAGTAGAAATAATTAGCCTTTGAGATCTTAAAGAGAAATTTAGAAGTTCGGTATTATTTCCTGTTGAAAAACATGGCATCCATAGTACTAAGAGAGAAAACCCTTAAAAGTCAATTATATTGAAATTGATAAAATATTACTAATGAGAAGAAGATCATTACAAATGAGTGTCCCATCTATCTTATATACTAACTAACTAACTAATGGACCTTATTATCTAATGGACTCACTATCTAATGGGCCTTACTAACCAACTAATGGGCTTACTATCTATATTTTAACATTTCCTTCCTTTTATTAGTTTAAAAGGTTATTTAAGTAATATAATGTAGATAATTACATTAAGTAAAATTATATACTTGGATTTATTATTTGATGTTATATTTATGATTATTATATGTAAAGGAAGATTATTGGAAAATTAAATAGTTGATTACTATTATGTGTTTTAGTACGTAAGAGAATATGAAGGATTTCAAAGTATAGATGGAAGTGGGTAATTGGGGGCCCAACATAAGACATTATATTGTTATGATTACCCTAAACCTAAAACCAATTGTTAGAAGGCAACGCGAAAAGAGAGGAAAAGAAACGTAAGAGAAACACAGTGTGACGGCAACGCGGAAACAAAGTGAACATGGAGAGAAAACTGAACGGTAGAACACAACCCATAACGAAAGATAATTTTGGTCTATAAGGTGAGTAATCACACTCCTTCAACTCTTTCCATGGTACACTATTTTATGAAATTGTGATTGTAGAAGAATTTGGAAGTTTTCAACAAGAATTGTTGTTCTAAAATTTATTTTCTTATAATTTATCTCTATCAAGTTAGGGGATTTATTTCAATTGAGATTTACTTATTAGTGCTCTCCTTTATTAGATATATAGTTAGTTAGTCTCAAACTTTCTGTTAGTTTGTTGTATTAGTTGTTAATGATTAGTTAGATTAGTTGGCTATTATTTTACCTTTTTATCCATTTTAAGTAGTTAATATAAAGACTAGCCACTGTACTCTTTGTAATTCATTCAATTCAATTGATTTATTAATCAATCCAATATTCAGTTTTCATTTCCAATTCTGTTATGGATTGAATGTTCAATATGGTATCAGAGCTAAATTAAAGATTCTTTCACACTCTGCAACTCTTCGATATCATCTCCACTTGGGTTTTGATCTTCAATTTCTTATTCGATTCTCTCTTGTTTTGTTTAGGATTCTCCAAATTCAAACATGAGTTCCATCAATCTTAGTTTCGCAGGTTTTACAGTTTCGTTTTTCTTCGCGATTCGATTTCATTCTTGCATCTTGCAACTTCGTTTCAGCATTTGTTCTGTTCGCTTTTGTTTCCTTCACGATTACCATTTTTGCTTGTGATTCCAATTCCGTGTCTGTTTAATTCCGTGATTTGCAATTTCGTCTTTAATTTCTGCGATCTGGATTTCATTTTCTTCTGCGATTTGCATCTGCGGTCTTGATCTGTTCTTCGAGTGTTGATCTCGACCGCGTTTCCTTTTGCGACGAACACTTTTCAGTTCGATTCGCGTTTTCAGTTCTTGAATCGGTTTGATTCTTGGATCGTTCTCTCTTAATCTTTGCTGTTGATGTGCGCAGCGTTCTTTCTTCATCACGTTTACGTGTTCCGCATTTCCGCACATTGCGTTTTTGGCATTCTTTCACATCGCCGTATTGCACTCCGCTTCATTGTCCTACTTTCTTTTTGATTTCCGATGATTGTGATCTGAAGTGGAGTTCCATTTTCATTTTGGATCGAGTTTCGATTTCGTTTTTGATCTGGAACCAAATTTCGTTTTCTTTACCAAACAGCATTCAAGCTGTTTTCTTAAATGCCTCAAAGAGATAGAATTTTTTTCCTCTCTTTGATGATTGTTTCCAAAAGGTTCCTATATTAAGTCACATTTTTTTTCCAAAAATTTTGCCTTTCATTGAGTTGCTATTTGACTTGTATTCTGATGGGCAACTTGTCTCATGTTCCATCGGTAAGAAAGGTTCTTGTCTCCATTAGTTAGGTGGTGCTCAGCTTTATGTCCCACCTGGAAAATGGCTCTTGATCACTTTTTAGGGATGCAATTCAAGTTGGCTTAATGGTAATGGACTTTCCAATTTCAATTCTATTGCTGGTGTTTCTTTAGCAGCAGCTGTGATGTCATTAAGCTATTCAACTATAGCATGGGTGGCTTGTTTGAACAGGGGTAGAATTGACATTGTTAGCTTCTGCCTTATTGTGACTTTTTCGAGTGGTTATAGCATTGATGCTTCGTGGATGGTTAAGCATTTGCCTTATGGCTTTCATTTTTTGCCGATGTATTCCTGACATTTCTCGTTGTAATTTTTCATTGTAATTTTCTTTTGTTTTGATGTATGTTTCTATTGTTCATGTCAAGCTAGAAGTCTTGTGAATAACTTCTAGCTTGCGAGGGACTATTAGATATATAGTTAGTTAGTCTCAAACTTTCTGTTAGTTTGTTGTATTAGTTGTTAATGATTAGTTAGATTAATTGGCTATCATTTTACCTTTTTACCTCTTGTCAGTAGCTAATATAAAGACTAGCTACAGTACTATTTGTAAATCATTCAATTCAATTGATTCATCAATCAATCCAATATTCAGTTTTCATTTTCAATTCTGCCTATGGATTGAATGTTCAATATCCTTTACGGATATTTGGGATAATTTCATGACGTTTACCGTAACGTTTAAATTCATGGTGTTACTTTGTGAGCAAGGATTAGTATTTACATGGTTTCCAAAAAAAATGAATAGTATTTACATTATTTTCTTGGTGTGAAGCTTTTCTTGAGTATTGTAATCTTGTACAGTGAAATTACAATATGAGTTTACTAGTCATTGCAATTAAGGATATGGGATGCTTGTGATATTTTGCTTTTGTCATGTACATAGAGTCATAGATAGGGGTGTGCAAGAGTAACGGTGAATCTGAAGTATACTGAATACCATATTGGACTATTTAAAAAAGCCCATACCATTTTCAAAAAACAAAACCAATAAATCCGACTTAACAAAAAATGGAAAACCGGTAACTATTTTTGCTAAACCGGTAAAGTACTGATTTCCATTTCCCTAATTCCCTTCTCCTTTGTTACTGTGCGGCGCATTCCCTAGTTCTCCAATTGCTTTGAACTTAACAATGTTCCATTTTCCTTCAATCATCTCTTGGTTTTGGTTATTATTCACCGATTTACACCCAATCAGATTTGAAGTAGTGAGATTTGGTTGTTACTTCATATTATGATTTGAGTTTTCAGCTTTGACTTTAGATCACTTGCTTAAAGAGGGTGATGGTCTATTGACCACGTGTTCTGCTGGAATCCCACCGTCGCCGGCAACTTCCAAAGCTCACTGCAACTCCCACTGCCTCCTGCCGGAACCCACCACCTTGTGTCGCTCCTCCGCCGCCGTCAACTCCCACAGTATTTCTTGCGGTCGTTCCCGATCTCTCTCCTACTGATTCACTTTCTCTCTCCTTCCACTGCTTTCTCTTCCTTCCACGTTCTCTCTCCAAAATCTCTCTCTCTCTCTCTCTGAGATTTGTTTCTTTCTCTGCAAAAATTCAACCTACATAAATACGAACCGCTACACGTGTCTTGTAAGTCCCCTATTTCACGTTTGTTGAAGGTTTCAGTTGCAATTTTTTATTCAGAATCCAAACTAATTGTTCTATACCTAGCAGCTTTTTGGTAGGCTGCTGTTGGTAGGTCTCTTGCTGTCCTGGCAGTAGATCAGTGAGCGCCTGAGGGGGGTACCTGCAAGCCAATCTGACGCTCAAGTCAGTATGACAGTAAGACAGTGTATATGCAAAGGAAGAGTGTGTACCTCGTAAATGGCTATGCGAGCCGGAATTTATAGGAAATTGTTGTTCGTTGTGGATCGTCGGATCAATGGAAGCGATCTGAACCCTCCAAGTGCACTGGGCTTGCATGTAGTGGATATGGGCCAAGTTGATTGGGCTGATCCATATCTTGTCGCTAATCGCACCCCCTGGTATTGCTAATTGGACCTCTTGGTTGACTCCAGAATGATTGCCCCCCAAGCCGAGATTATTCCGAAGGATGGTCTTGGCTTGAAGGATTTTCGTCGGTTTGTCAGATCTGTGAGGTTATGCGGGACATTGCCTTTGTAACAACGTACTACAACAGAATAAATTAAAAAGATCGCCGAATGAGGAGCGCTTTTATGTTGAGCGCTCCATATTTCTAACACGGAAGCCAAATGAGGAGCGCTTTTGTATCGGGCGCTCCCTATAACTTGAAGAAAACTCAATGAGGAGCGCTTTTTTGCTGAGCGCTCCCTATGTCTTACGCGTCCTCCACAATGAGTAGCGCTTCGTGGTTTAAGCGCTCCCTATGTCTTACGCGTCATCCACAATAAGTAGCGCTTTGTTTTGCGAGCGCTCCCTATGTCTAAAATATAATTCCTTTCCTCCTTATTTTTCCTCCTTCCCGTTGAAACCTAATTTCATTGTTCACTGTTCACTCACTCTCCAGCGCTGTCGTTCACTGTTCACTCACTCTCATCGCCTCCCCTTCGCCGCCGTTAACAGCGCTGTCGACCAAGCAACGACGCCTAGCTCCCTCCCCAGTTCACTCGTTCTCGTTTGCTGCTACGGTTTCTCGTTGAACGTCGCGCGCCTCCCTCCTCTGTTCACTCACTCTCATCGCCTCCTCTTCGCCGCCGTCAACAGCGTCGTCGACCAAGCCAACGACGCCTCCTCCCCAGTTCACTCACTCTGTCTCGTTTGCTGCTTCTGTTTCTCCTTGAACAACGCAGCAAGCCAACGACGCCCCTTGCCGCACCTTCGCGCCTAGCTCGTCCTCCCTTGCTGTCTCGTAAGTTACTCTTAGCTTTCACATTATTTTGATAATTTTTCTTTTATTTTCTGAGTGCAACTGTAATGTGTGCAAACTGCAAGGTGGTTTTTGTGATTGAGGGCTGGGGATGTTAGCATTTTCTGGTTTTAAAAACATTTTACTAGTCATTGTTTTTGTTTGTTGTGATTGGGGGATATGAGTTTATAGTAAATATGCAATATAATATCTATTTCTGTCATGTTTGCATTACAAAATCGTGTACTGCAGTTTTTTTTTATATTAATATGTATCGTACATCAGATGAGAAGCTAGGCCGAGATGCTCACCAAATTGAGAAGCTAAATTACTTATTTTAAAAGTTTTCATAATTGGTGTATTTGTGTGCTTTGTATTGATAGAATGTTTTTTTTGCTTGGATATTGGTATATAAAAGTTGAAATTAGTATTTGAATTTAGTATATATCTAAGTATTTGAATTTTGATACATGTTTGTTCATATTAGGAAGTTCTCTTAGACGATAATATTGGTTAAATATGGATCGAAAGTGGATGTCTGCAAATCGTTTTTCGAAGGAATATGTCGATGGAGTAGAATATTTTGTTAACTTTGCTGTTCGACGATTGGGAACTTCTATGAATATCAAATGTCCATGTTTACAGTGTTGTTATGTAAACTCAGTTACCGCAGTTGAGTTTGCAGGACATTTAAGGGCCTACGGGATCGATCAAAGTTATACTTGTTGGACAATGCACGGTGAGGAAAGAGGTGAATCTTCGAATATGAATAATAATTCCGAGAGATGTGCGCCGGTTGACACCGAAAAATATAGATTTGATGGCGACCAACTTGAAGAGATGACAAAGGCGGTTGAAGATGATCTTAATGATTCCCCTCAAAAGTTTGAGAAGTTGATAACCGATGCAGAGACACCTTTGTATGCGGGTTGTACTGAATTCACAAAATTATGGGCGGTGATAAAGTTGTATAACTTGAAAACTTGCCACGGATGGACGGATAAGAGCTTTCAGAAACCCGTAAAGCCCCCCCACCTTTGACAGGTGAACAACTTTTTGAAAAGGTGAAAGATTTGAACATTAAATTTGGGAAGCCTTTTGCAGGAGAGCTTGCCAAACGAGGGTGGAAGAAAAAGTCGATTTTCTTTGAGTTGCCATACTGGAAGTCATTACATGTAAGACATTTCATTGATGTGATGCATGTTGAAAAAAATGTCTTCGAAAGTGTCATTGGTACCTTACTCAATATGCCAGGAAAGACTAAAGATACCATCAATGCAAGGCTGGACTTAGTTAGTATGGGGTTGAGACCCGAATTGGGTCCGATAAAGAAGGGTACACGTACATATCTACCTCCGGCAGCTTATACTCTATCTAAGAAGGAGAAAATCATCTTTTGTAAGTTTCTTCATGAAGTTAAAGTTCCAGAGGGGTACTCTTCAAATGTTACAAACCTTGTATCGATGAAAGACCTCAAGTTGAAGTCTCTAAAGTCCCATGATTGTCATGTTCTCATGGAGAATTTGTTACCCATTGGTATACGATCCATTTTGCCCAACAAAGTGCGTCAGGCCATAACTAATCTTTGTTTCTTCTTTAAGGCGATTTGTAGTAGAGTGATTGACCCTGGAAAGTTGCCAGCGTTGCAAAGATCAATTACTGTCACATTATGTGAACTTGAGATGTTTTTCCCACCTTCATTCTTTGAGATGGATTCATCTAACAGTTCATCTGGTTAAAGAGGCACAATTGTGTGGCCCATGTTACATGAGATGGATGTACCCTTTTGAACGTTACATGAAAATATTAAAAGGATATGTTAAAAACCGATCACGACCTGAGGGTTGTATTGCTGAGCGCTACATAGTCGAAGAAGCTATTGAGTTCTGCACCGACTATCTATCTAGTGTTGAATATTCTGTGGGGCTACCAAGAGAGCGTCACACAAGAAGCGTTTGTAAAGGAATGACAGGAAGCAAACTAGTGATGGTCTCAAGGAGGATTCTGGAGCAAACACACTTATATGTTCTGCACAATGACAGTGAGGTTGATTCATATGTTGCAACGCATATGGACATGCTTAAGAGTGATTACCCAAGTAAAGGTGAAGTTTGGCTAAGAAAAGAACACAATAGGAGTTTCATAGTGTGGCTAAGAAATCACATTTCTTTAGAGTTTGCTTCGAATCCTACCTTGATTTCTGATAGATTGAGATGGTTAGCAAAAGGTCCAAATATACATGTTTTCTCTTTCACCAGCTATTTACAAAACGGGTACACATTCTATACAAAAAACCAAGATGATCAGAGTAAAATGCAAAATAGTGGGGTGACTCTTGTAGCTCAATCTATGCATACATCAAGTGCCAAAGACAAAAATCCCATTTATGCGAATATTTCATACTTTGGAGTCATTGAACAAATATGGGAGTTGGATTACAATATTTTTCGTGAGCCTGTGTTCCAATGTAAGTGGGCTGACAATAATAATGGTGTACAGATTGATGAGTCGGGGTTCATGCGAGTGAATTTCAACAAGTCAGGGTATAAAGATGAGCCTTTTATTTTAGCCTCGCAAGCTCAACAAGTGTTTTATGTCACTGATCCAGTTGATATCAATTGGTCCATTGTTCTATTGACAAACAAAAAACTATTGGTTAATGATATTGGTGATAAAGCACCCGAAGATGTTGATATTGAGGATGACCCTTTCTTTGGGACATCACAACCAATACTAGGGGAAACTACTTCAAAAGAGGATGTTGTGTATATTAGAAAAGATCATAGGTATGGAATCACGCTTCGTCGAAAACAAAGTACCAAGAAGCGAAAAGAAAAATATCATAGGAATAAACAAATTGTAAATAAAACTGTATTGAGGAAAAGGTAATCTAACTTACTTTTAGACTTATTTTGCTTGTCTCTTCTTTATTCATCTTCAAATTGTATATATTAAGTTACTTTTTCATTAATATATCGCAGATCAGATGACATTGCATAGCCATGATAGTGGGCATGATAGTGCTGATGCGAGTGATCATGAGCCCCCAAAAAAGGCCACTCGCTGTGGAATGACCGTAAAAAAGAATATCATCAACCGGCAAAGTAAAGGACTTCCAAAACTTCCGGTAAGATATATACTAATTAACTAAATTTATAACTTAGTTTAAACTATTTGTTATCTAATTTACGTAAGTAATAATGTAGGTCCAATGGAATGTTAAAGGCCAACCAATTGGTCGAAATGGTAAACAGTTGAGTACTTTCATTGGTACTAAAGTGAAGCAAACGGTACCGATTACAATCAATACATGGAATGATAAACGTAATCTCGCTTTGGAAAGACTCAAAGAGGAGCTATGGTGTATGATTCAGGTATATAATTTTGAATATATATAGTTATCTTCTTATATAATTATGTAACCATATATTGATAATATTTTCATTGTTGTGTGTAAGCAGACTTATTTTGATGTTGATGAGTCTCGGAAAGGATTCTGTCTTATGAAAGCTGGAAAGTTACATAGGAAGTTCAGAACTACTCTAAAGAATAAATGGATGACAGATGATGAAGGGAACCTCTTACACCATCCCCCACCACTATATAGTGAGATTATAAATCAGGAGGATTGGAATGTCTTTATAACCAAACGCACTGAAGATGAAGACTTCTTGGTTTGTACAATTACCTTTTAACTTAACTATATTTGACAATTATTATGCATTAATTAATGTATATTTATGTGTCTATACAGACATTATGCAATGAAAATCGAGAGAGAGCAAAAAGTCCTGATTACCCTTATAGAGGCGGTGTTAAGGGTTATCAAGACATTGAAGAAAGAATGGTAAGGACAACATCCTTTATTTCAACTTTTACTATTATTAATCAATCTTTTGATATATTTATTAACAATTGGTAAATTTTAACAGCTAGTGAAGGTGGGGAAAGATCCAACTGAAGAATCCGTTGACCGGCATGTTTTGTGGCTAGAAGCCCGAGTCAGCAAAGATGGTGTGATTAAAGATCCAAAAACGAAAGAGGTGTCTCAAAGAATTGTAAGTACGATAAAATTAAAATTGTTTCGTAATTTTGATTATAGTTATAATGTCTAATAATGTTTAATATTTATTGTGAATTAGGAGACCATATCACAATCAGTAGAACAAGGACAAACAACTGATTTTGATGGTGGGAATGACATCCTTAGCCGTGCTTTGGAACTTGAAGAGTATTCGGGTCGTGTGAGGGGTGTTGGATTTGGTGTTACTCCGACATCTTTTTGGGGTCCAAATAGGCCTAAAAAAAGAAACTAAAGAAAGACAGTTGGAGCAATTGGTGTTCAAGCTAATGGATGAAGTTGCCGATTTAAGAGATAGAGTTGGACCAAGGATTGATCAACCATCCCCTAAGCTAGATAGCTTCAGAGATAGTTGTACCATTGCGTCTAATGAGGTATTTATCTTTAAATTCTCTTTTCTTTGTACATATTACATCAATTTATTCATATTCTAATTTTTGTTTATCATTGATTTAGGGTAACAATAATGATTGTAAACTATATATATCAAACCCTCCTAAATTAGTTGCAAGGGGTTTAATTTGTAATGAACTGGGCACCTTATTGCACAATCTACCCATTCTCGAAAATCATGTAAGAGTCAGAGTTGACGTTGCAATTGTGGGGGATGCAAACTTGCCTGTACCAGTAAACAGTATAGGGATCATGACTGTGGATGATGCAATTGGTACTTTTGTGGCATGGCCAGTAAACCTCATTAATGTAAGTGACAGTATATTTGTTAGTAATTTATTAACAAATATATTTATTTCCAACTATACTTGTTACTAAATAGTTGTTTTTTCAAAAATATAGGTATCTCAACGGACAAAATCTAAAGTTAGTGGGAATGTTGAAAGATCTCGACCTTCTAATGCTGGCAAGTCAAAAGTTAGTGGGAATGTTGGCAAATCTAAAGCTTCTGGGAAAGAGATTGAATCCCGACATTCCCAGTCTATTGCTGGCAGATCTTCTAGCAATGCCATGGACTTTATCAGTTACTTAAAAATTCATGCGTTAAACCACTTGGATAGTGACGCCATGATCGAGGCATTTATGGATAGAGGGATTTTTGGAGAGGAGCAAGTGTTAACTTTGAATCAAGAGGAACTCAAGGCGGTATATGATCATGAGTGGGCAAGTGCGACTAGTATTAGAGCATATATCAGGGACTTATCTATTGATGTTTTTATTGTTGTTGTTATTATTATTATTATTATTATTATTATTATTATTATTATTATTATTATTTTAATATGTATACATTTTTATTAAAGGTATTTGTACTATGAGATATTGGTCCCAACGGAACAAACACAAAGATATGTGTTCATATACCCTGAGACTACTTTTCTACTTAACATCCCTCTGGATAAAACAATGCCACAAGACTATATAGACAAGTGCAAGGAACAAATGGAAAGAAACAAGGTAGAAGTGAAAGCCAATATCGATCGACGCTTGGCGCTATCGCATGAATTAAACTGTGATTCTTTGTTTTTTGCACCCATAAACTTAGGGTGAGTGATTTAATCTATATCAGTAATATATAATATGTATTTGTGAAATAATCCTTGTTATTAATTTGATTATTCAAAAATTTTATAGGAATCATTGGATATTGTTGGTGATTGATCCCAAAAAAGACCTGATTTGCTATTTGGATTCACTGCTGGGACATTACAACAACTACCCCAAGTTGGTGGGAGTATTTAATAGGTTTGTTATTAGATCCTTTGCATATTTCATATTTTAGTTTATCTATGTATTTCGATTATTATATATATATATATATATATATATGATGTTATTTCAGTGCTTTAGCAACTTATTGGGGATTGCGTAATGTCAGGACTTCGTACAGAAAATCAACATCTTCTACAAAATGGAAAGCAATAAGAGTAAGTTTATAATTAATATTCTTATGCATATGTTATTTAATTAAATTTAATAACTAATGTTTTGTTTCATAGGGTCCCAAACAATCAAATGGCGATGATTGCGGGTACCATGTAATGAAATTTATGAAGGATATCATCACTCGCCAACAAATGACAATCCCAAACAATGTATGTAATTTGATAATTTGTTTTTTAACAAGTAATTAAATATTTAATTGATATTTAACTAATTTTAAGTTTATTTTCTTTTTTCAGTATTTTCCTGAATATGTGTCTGGAGCTCCAATGTATGATGAGGAAATCACCGAGGTCAGAGGAGAGTGGTGTCGTCATGTTATCAATTTGATTCATGCAAATTGAAATTGATGTAAATTTTATAGTACCTCATTGGATATGTTGTAAATTTTGTTGATATTTTGGTACATGAGCATTTTGTTGAATTTTGGTACTTGACATCCCTTCTTTATAGAATTTGGTTTGGAACATATGTTGGATAGATATCTGTATGCTAGAAAACTGGTTGCTGGTTGCAGGGAAGTTGAGAATTGGTAATTGGTGTAAATTTTATAGTACCTCATTGGATATGTTGTAAATTTTGTTGATATTTTGGTACATGAGCATTTTGTTGAATTTTGGTACTTGACATCCCTTCTTTATAGAATTTGGTTTGAAACATATGTTGGATAGATATCTGTATGCTGGAAAACTGGTTGCTGGTTGCAGGGAAGCTGAGAATTGGTAATTGGTAATACTGGCAATAGAAGAAACAAGCAAAACGTTTTTGAAAAAAACTTAGGAATAAGGAGCGCTTTAAGAGAATAAGCGCTACTTATTTGAAACACAATTAGGAATAGGGAGCACTTTAATTACATAAGCGCTACTTATTTAAAATGAATGAGGCGCGCTTCTTAAATAAAGCGCTACTGATATTCCTCAGCGCCCAGGCATGAGGAGCGCTTTGTATAAAAAGCGCTACTCATGCGTAATTTTCAGGAGCGCTTCCTGAGCGCTACCAAAGAGAAACAGCCAAGAGTAGCGCTAACATCAGTAGTGCCCGAAAGCACTACTTATGGGAAAAAAAAAAGCGCTACTTATTAAGAAATCTGTTGTAGTGGTGTTTTGTCATTTTCACTCTCTAGAGTAAAAAAAGAGAAATTTTTTCTAAGCGTTGCTTTGTCTGTCTTGTCGTGTAGTATGAGATCGCTTTGTTGCGACCGTGACTCACACCTCCTTCGGTGTAATCCTTGTGCCAGGCACCAAGCTAGGGTGGCGTATCCTGATGTTGGCACCGCCTTGTGCCAAGTGTTCTGAGGTTGGCCCCCACTTGGACGCCTTGTGCCAGGATGCTCTGAGATTGGCGCCCTCTTGGGCGCCCTGTGACATGCCCCCTGATGTTGGCGCCCTCTTGGGCGCCTTGGGCCAAGGTGCTAAGACATCCTGGTGTTGGTGCCCTCGTGGGCGCCTTCCCGGGTGCTTGTTTGTTTTTGAGAGTTGGCGCCCTCTTGGGTGCCTTGGGTGTTGCTCCATGCTTGCGTGTGCTGGGTGGCTTTTCGTGGAGCAGATTTTGTGAGACAAGGTTCGGTGCTCCCGTGGGTGCCTTACTGCATAGTGCTGACTACCCCATTGCGAAGGATTTGCTTTCAGACTGCCCCCTGCCAGGCGCCCCTCTGCTGGGCGCTGCTTGCTCTTGCCGAGCGCCCTCTTGGGCGTTGGTTGCTTCTGCCAGGCGCCCTTATGGGCGCCCTCCTGGTCCTGTCAGGCGCCCTCATGGGCGCTGGTTGCTTCTGCCAGGCGCCCTCCTGGTCCTGCTAGGTGCCCTCATGGGCGCTGGTTGCTTCTGCCAGGCGCCATCATGGGCGCTGGTTGCTTCTGCCAGGCGCCCTCATGGGCGCTAGTTGCCTCTGCGAGGCGCCCCCATGGCGCCCCCTGCTCCTGGCAGGTGCCCTAATGGGCGCTGGTTGCTACCTTACAGGCGCCCTCATGGGCGCTTGTTGCGCCCGAAAAAGTCCCCGAGGGAGAACCTTCCCCGTTCACAACTTTTCCTATGACAATGAAGCCGCCACCAATATTTATTAAGGAAAATATTAGGAAAACCTTTTTTGGAAAGCGATTGGTCTTGCGAAACTAGAGAATAGGGTTCGGGGGTCGGTTACACGCAGGGAAGGTGTTAGCACCCCACACGTCCTCTCTACTGAGAGGGAACCTTTAGTTAAATGTGTGGTTTTAGTGTGTTGACTTGAAAATACTTAATTTTGCCTCTCTACTTCTTATTGAAAAAGTCTTAATGAAAATCTTTATTTATTAGGAAAAAAAAGGGGGGGAAATGGGTTTTTAGAAAAAAAACGCTTGACGGGACATGGCCCGCTCCTACGTAACTCCCGGTGCGATGGAAAACTCAAAGCTACGTAATTCTTCTTTGTCCGGAAAAGGTTTTTGTCTTTTATCTTTTTAGTGAGTTTTCGAAATAGGACGAGCATTTAGTGAATGATTAAACTAACCAAGGTTATGGGTAATCACCGCTAAGTACTCTTGAAAATGAGAGTCACTACCGCCAGTCAGACGAACAAAGGCTCTGATTGACTATTAGTAGCGACTCGTTTTTATTTGTTCTTTAGAAAGGGGTTTTCGAAAGAGATTGATTGGCACGAATGATCATACTAACAAAAGTTATGGGTGATCATCGCTTGTTGTTCTTTTGGAAAAAAAAGACTTCGCCACCAATGGCTAGACGAACAAAGGTTCTGATTAACCACTAGCGACGATGGGTTGAAAATGATTTTAGAAAGGAAAATGTTTTTGTTCTGAAAATGATCTTGGTTTGCAAAAGTGATTCTTTTTTGTTACGAAAATAACTCTTTTTTTGTTATGCAAATGCTATGTGACTCGCTCCTACGTATCCCAAATGGGAATCAAAGCGACGTAGTTCTAAGGAGCCTCGAAAGTGAAAGTCTTTTTTCTTAGGTTTTGAAAAGTGGAGGGTACTCATAATGATCAAACAAACAAAGGTTATGGGTGATCATTACTAACACTTGCCATGATTTTTGATGCTTGGGAAAACATCTTTTGAAATTGAAAGCATTCATGATAATCAAACTAACAAAGGTTATGGGTGATTATCACTAGCACTCCATTGTTAATAATCATGCAAGCAGAGGCTCCGCAAGGCTACTAACAAAGTTTTTGATTTTGAAGAGTTTTCGCAATTGGATTAATTTTTGTTCGGGGAAACATTTATCCATCATTTGAAAAAAAAGGTTTGTGAAAAAAATAAGTTCGCTTAGGGAAAAGAAACAAAATTTAAAAAACGAGAAACAGGGGGTGCATCAGTAAAATAAGGGTGTAAATAAAGGAGGGCTGCATTATTAAAAATGGGGTGCAGATAGTGAGCCCAGCTTGTTTTTTTTGTAAGCTAGGCTGCGTTTCAAAAAAAGTCATGGGTTTCAGAAGGGGGCGCGCGGAGTAAGATGCAGGGGGTGTAAATAGAGATCTGAAAATTAAAAAAAACATGAAAAGACGAAACTACCCCTGAGCTAATTCTATAAAAGGCTAACCTAAAATAGAAACCCTAATTTTGCTTTCCCCTTTCCCCCACGGCGCCCCTTTCTCAAAAAAACCCAAACCCTAAAAATCCCCTCTCTCTCTCTCTCTCCTTCACGCGGTGCTGCTCACTCCCACTCAAACCCAGATTTTTTCTTCTCTCCCTCTCTATGCGCCGTCTCACTCTCCTCTCCCTCTCACGGTGATCTTTCACTTCCTCGCCGCCGTTTCTCCCTTTTCACGAATCGATCTTTCTCCTCTTCTTGGATCTATCTTCTGTTGGTGGTGTGGTTTGGGCTTATGGGGTGAGGGTGGTCACGGCTGGATGGGGGTCGTGGCGTTGTGGATGGTGGCGCTGTGGTTGTCGCGTACGGCGGTTGGTATGATGGACGGCGTTCGGTGACGGAGATGACCACCGTACGGTGGTCCTTTGTTTCCGGTTCGGTTTTCGAGGCCAGTGGGGTGGACGACGACAGTTTCATGACAACGAGGGCGTTTTGGAGAACGAAAGCGGAACGCTGACAGAGCCACGGCAGACTCGGGCTACCGACCACCGTCTATGGTGGCCGGAGGTGAGTTCTACCTCCTTGCTTGTTTTTGTTCCTCTGATCTTTGTTTCTTTAATTTCTAGTGGATGTTATGATATTTTATCCCTTTTTTTACTTTTGATTATTTATTTACTGTTTTTAAACAGAGAGTCTTCACTGTTTTTCTTTTTTTTTCTACCCCAAACCTATTTTCTTTTTTAAAAAAAAACAGATAATAAAATCTTAATCTTTGTCACTAATCTGTTTCGTATAAACTATGTTCTATACAAAACTAGATTTTTCATGCTTTGCTAACTCATATATACAATGCTAATTTATAATCCATTTACAGGCAACAAAACTAAAACTGACTACATTTGATTTCTTTTCTGTGTAGCACATATATGTTGTTTTAGCCTGAGTCGTTAGTAGCTACATATTAGGATCGAAACCTAATAAAAGCGAAAGAATATGAACACCAACCTCTTATCCAGCCTTTGAAAAGTTTCCTACTGCTTGCTGTCACCCTGCTACTGACTGCTTCTCCCCTTTTGCTCAAGTGTGTTAGAACTCAGTGATGAATTCTAATTTTTATGGTATCTCAGTTTTTGTGTCTCCATTGCTATGTGTGTATATCTCGCTGTGTGCATATGGCTGTGTTTGTTGTGTGTATATTGCCCTTTGTGTGCGTGTGGGTTCCCCCTTAAACTGATATCTGTTCATTGTATTTATAGGCAGGGAAATGTGGTGTAGGTGTGGTATGAAGCAGGGGAGCAAATCCCTTTGGAGACCAAAGCTGTTGGCAGCAGTGACACAGTGGAGCAGCAAGGATGGCAGCAGGGCTGCTGCTACTACGACAATGTGTTTGCTGAAAATGGAAAAAGCAAAGGGCAAGATGAAAGGAGTTTGAGTTTGAAGCTTAAAATGTTTTTCAGCCACAACAACAAACAGGGGCAGCAGCGACTTGAGCTGTCCCCTTTTTTTTTATTCTTTTATTTTTTGTACTTTTGTATTTAATTTTTGTTTGTATTTTGATTTTTGTAATATTTGTAATTAAATTTTCTTGTCTACATCTAAATAAAATAGCTCACTTTCTTTTTTGTACTATTCTGCTTTTTTCTTTTTTTTATTTTTTGTTTGTATATGTAACAAATTAAATAAAAGGACAGCTAATCAAAACTGATTTTATGTTACTATTATTTTTTTTTTTTTACTAATAACTGAAAGAAGCGGTAAAATAAACGCGCACCGACGCAATCACTCACGTGACTCGAAACGAAACACGTGCTCGCCTTAAGACTAGGAACGCGTAGGCGATTTGAATATGCACGCGCGTACGTTATTAAAACTGATTTCATTTTATCCTCACTTTTTCTAAAACGGTAAAATAACGCGCAATGACGCAACTGCTCGCACGTGACTCGCAACCAACACGCGCTCGCGTTATTTATTATTATCTTTTATTTTATTTTTTGGACTCTTTTTTGAAAGTAACGAGTGCCAGACAAAATCGCTGCACGAGAGTGCCAGAGGCACCCGCGTTTAGAACGATATGCGAAGCAATAAAATTTTTGGGATTTTTCAATTAGTCGGACAAAATTGGGGTATAACAGCTGCCCCTCTTTATTTGGATTTTGACAAGAAATATGAATTGCGCGAGACATATTTCAAGGCAAAATCGAAATAAAGAATTCAGAAATTATACCAATTTTGTCTACTTGGAGAAACCCGAATTTTCTTTTACTTTTTCTTTTCTTTTTTCTTCCCCCGTTTTTTTGGTTTCTATTGCTGTTTTTTTTCGAAAGATAGACACTTTCGTGTCGATGCGAAAACAGTAAATGGGCACTTGCGTGCAGACAGAAAAGGTAAAATGGGCACTTGCGTGCAGACAGAAAAGGTAAAATGGGCACTTGGCGTGCAGACAGAAAAGTAAAATGGGCACTTGGCGTGCAGAAAGCGGTAAATTGCCCAGGCTGCCTAAAACCTGTAATCCTTAAACGAACTCTTGACGAATCCGAGTTTGCACGTGGCTTTGAGGAGCACGCTCTTCCTGTTGGCCTTTTCGAGCGACCGGGGGGATCGTTATCAGCTCCGGAACTGATATACAGATCAATGCACGGCGTCCACTGTATCTTAGGCTGATACAACTATTCCGTTGAACCTCACATGGGGCTGCGGTCCATCGCGTTGCTCGTACACGATGTGAGACTTGGGCAGAAGGGAGCGATGATCTCTCTGAGCTCCAATCCGCAATGTGCGCCTGAGCGCTCTCTTTTCTTTTCTTTCCTTCTTTTCTTTTCTGTTCCTCTCTTTTCTTTTTCTTTTCTTTTCTTTTTTTTTGTTTCTCTCTTTTCTTTTTTTTCTTCTTTTTTTTTTGAACTCCCAACTTGGGGAGCATTTTCTGGAATCTGAAGGCGAGCATTAACACGGCGGTGTTTATCCTCTCTCACTTGTCTGCAGCTGAAAAATGAACCAATGCATGCAATCCAAATGCCATGATTGCCATTTTCTTTTTCTTATGATGAATGTAATGCAAACATCTGAATTTCTCTTTTCTGTTTTGCTCTTTTTATGAAGTGCAGGTATGCGAATGCAAAATTTTGGTGTCTGATGATATGTAATGCTCTTGTGTTTTGATGAAATGGCAGATGACATGCAATGGAAAACTTTTCCTTCCTTGCCTTTTTTCTATGAAATGTGAATATTTCTATGAAATGATGAATGACATGGAATGTTTTAGCTTTCTTTTCTTCTATGAGATGCAAGTATTGATGTGACGCGACTGTATTGCTTTGATGTTTTGATGGGATGATGAATCTTCGGTTCTTTTCCTTCCTTGAGTGATCAATTCTATCGTGATGACTATTTCGAATGTACATTCGACTTAGTCTCCTATTTATTGAAAATGATTTTGTATTTTGAAAATTGATTTGATGTCTGATGCAATGATGATGAATGCTTGGTTTGCTAGAAAGAAAGCAGTAAATGAACACTTGGCGTGCTGATGAGAAAACAGTAAATGAGGATGAACACTTAGCGTGCTTTTAATGAACCACTTGGGACCCGAGGGCATTTGAACTCCGAACTGAAGGAATGACTGGGAATGAGATTTTGAGACTGACAAGCCCAGGATGACTGACTTGAGAATTAGATTGAAGATTGACACTTGAAGTGCTGATTCTTGGAACTAGGCATGAGGATTAACATCTTGTGTTCATCCGCATTTTGCTTAGCAATGCAATGAATGACACATGTAATGCAGACATATGCCATGATTGACGTCTTGAATATTATGGAATGCTTTTGTTCTCTTGTATCTGCTTCTTCTTTGTAGTTTATGAAATGCAAATATCAACATAATGCTTTGATGTTTGAATGCAAGTGTATGCGGTGATTGATGCTTTGATGAATGGAAATCTCCTGTTCTAACTTCTGTTTGTCTCTTTTTGCTTCTTCTATGAAATGCAAACATTAATATGATGCAATGCTCTGATGTTTGATGCAATGATTTTTGTTCTTTTTCTTTTATGGAAATGCTAACGTTAGTATGATGCAAATGCACCGCTTTAATGTTTGATGATTGAATGACAAAGGAATGCTTGTGAAATGATGAATGATATGGAATTCTGGATGACAAGGAATGTTTCTGTTCTTTTTGTTGCTTGTTTGGAGTTTGCAAGTGAGAGTCAACACTGGATGTGCTAATGAAAAAGCAATGAATGAGAAGACATGAAATGAGGATCGCCCGGGATCAAGGGAGTAGCTTTGAATTATGGACACAAAGGTCTGGTTTACGGGTCAACATATGTCTGTATTGATCTAATGGTTTGAAGAATTTTGATGATGCAATGGCGCATGCAATGATTAGCATCTTGTGGAGTGGCGAATGACATGGAATGCTTTTGTGTTGCTTTTGTGGTTTCTTTTCTTTGTTTTCTTTTTGCTTTCTTTGCTTTTTCTATGATATATCTGATGCAAAATGTAATGCCCTTGTGACGAATGACATGCAATGATTTTGTTCTTTTCCTTTTTATGAAGTGCGGACATTAATATGACGCCAATGCAATGAAAAGATTTCTGCTTTTTCTTCTTTACTATTTTCCTCTATGAAATGCAAGTATTAATATGGTGCAACTGACGTGGAACGTTTTTTCTTTTTGCTATGTGATGAATGCACAAAATGTGAAGATGCAAATGTAATACTTTGATGCATATGCTATAATTAATAGATTGGAATGCCTAGATGCATGAGGTAAACATTTTTGTGATGATGAGATGCGAGACTTTGGATGCAAGGAATTGAGGTGATTATTGACCATTCTGTTGAAAAATTGAATTTGATTCAAACTCCGGTGTTCTCAAGGTTTTTATTTACAAACAACCTCGCTTGTTTTCTCTTTCTTTCCATGATGACTGAATTTTAGATATCACGTAAACAACTTGTGTTCTCTCTTTTGAAGCATTGTCTAGTAAGCATGCATAGGAGTGCAAATGTGAATGAATGAGTCAGTTAACTTGGAATTGGTTTAGGACATGGACATTTATGGCAAGTGAAGGAATGACCGACATGGCTATTGTCGAAGCTTATGAGGGATCAAGAGATACAAGATTGCCCCAATTCAGGTCTTTGATGAGTGAATAGTTTGCCCCTGTCTAGTGGTGACAACAACTAGGGGCATAGAAGATGATGAATTGGGAATGCTTCGGCTTTTGAAAGGGAAGGTGGATCAAAAGAGATTTTGTCTCAACCCATAAAGTTTGATGTTGCCCCAGTCATAACAAGGACAAAGCTGCCCCAATTAGAATGACAAGGCCTAGTTTAGGATAGTGAGTTGAGAGATTGCCCCGGTGAGGTTTTGTAGGAATGAGTGAGGTGAAGGAATGGGAACGTGCTTGCCCCACTTTCGAATGACATTTCAAATGGTTTCTTTGAGTGTGGTTGTGAAAGGCGACAGAGTTATGGTGCTGATTATGAACTGAGGGTGATATATGAATGGGGTGGGCAATGAACAAACCTCCCCAAAGTTGAGTGGAGTGAGAGGTGAAGGGAACACCCCCTAGTACACACTTTTGGTTTTCTTTAAGAACAACTCAAATGCAATGAAAGTTTTGACTTTTTGTATGATGAGAGACTCCACTTGGTGACCACTGGACCTTGTTTTAATGCAACACGAATGCATCTTGGAGTGCAAGTGCTTCTTCTTTTTTTACCAACTTTCCTTTTTTGATTGTTTGTTTTTTCTTTTTGAGCAGCTTTCTTTTTTCTGCTTGTTTGTTTTTTCCTTTTGAGCAAACACGTCGCAAATAGATAAACTTATTTGTCCTAAAATTAAAACTTGAGAAACCGAAGGCAATTAGTCATTGATCGGAATGGGCTTTTTAGGGCTGTGATGTGGAGAAGGGGATGATTGAGCTTAATGAAGTGTTTGGGGTTGATGGGGAGGATGGGTCTTATTCGGTGTTGGCCGATGGTCAATGATTTGTGAAGGAAATGGTTATTAAGTTTGATGAGGTGTTCGAGGGTGGTCGTACCCAATGAGGTGTTTGAAGGTTTTATGAAAGAAAAGATGGTTAAACCCAATGAATTGAGGGCTTTTTTGAAAGGAGGAATGATTGAACCCATTGAATTGAGGGCTTTTTTAGAAGGGGAAATGATTGAACCCATTGAATTTGGGGGCCCCCTTTTTTTGGAGAGGAGCCCTTATGCTTCATGACAAAATGTATTGACTCTTAATTTATACTCCATTTGTCTTCCTTTCTTTGTTTTGGGATTCTCCTCTTTAAACTTTGTTATTCCCCTCCTTTTGTGAATTTCCTTTCCTTCTGACTTGGAAATGATATACCATTTTTGATGTGGAATTAACCTTCGCCCAGAGTGATGGGGATATCTTGGGTTTTTCTCGGCTTAAGATGGGTAATAAAGGGTGTTTTTGTGATTTTGAATCTTTGGCTTAAGAGGGGTAGGGAATGGACCTTCTGGGGTTTTAGGTTCTTGAGGGTATGGAGAGATGGCCAAATTTCATTTCAAATCCTGATTGCTTATTTCTGTAAGACTTAACCTTAGGACAATAATTTATCTATCTTCATGTGTTTGCTCTTTTATTTTCCCCCTTTTTTGTGCCCTAATTTTTGCCTGGACCGCTCTTTGCGAGTTTTCAATCCACCGGGCGCTCTTTTTTGCCTAGGCCACCCTTTGCGGGTTTTCAACCTAGCGATCTTATTTTATCTTTTTTATTTATTATATATTTTTTAGAAAGACTTGCACTAAAGGAATGTGATACTGACAAGGAAAATTAGTGATCACAGAATTGCCCCGGCATGGAGGAGTTAAAGTGTTAGTGAGAATGAACCAAAAAGTCAAGTATGCACTGATAGGAGAGAATATGCGCTTTATGGGTGGACGGGGTGGGGTTAGACTTGGATGGGGAATGATGATAAATGAAGGAAATTGACTAACTCAAACAAGAGAAATTGCACCTGGCATGCGTGCTTACTAGAAGAACGCTTCACAGAGAGTTAACATTGGTTAAAACATGATATAAAAACTTTTTTTGATGAACTGTTTCGGTCTTTTATCATGGAATGGATGAGATGTAATGCCCTTTTTTGAAGGAAATACAAATGAGCTATTGATGTGAAAAACTGAGTGCCTTGGAACACCTTGAGTTTACAAATGAGTGAGGGTAAACTTTTCCAAAAAGGAAAGATTACTTTGCAAGAACATCTCGTCTCTCATCACAACATTTTTGTTGTATGCAATGCATGGATGAAAACATTATGATGTATACATGATGAAAACGAAATGTATGAAAGCATATTCACTTGAAAAGTGTGATTATTCTCAAAGTTTTTTCTTTTTGATGCTTTCTTTTTATGCAAGACGAAATATGAAATGCCAGTGCATCTTTGGATGATGAATGGTGCAAGAATGATGCTTCTTCTCAAAATGATTTTTATAGAGGCAAGACAAGATATGAAATGCCGATGCCCCCCTTTTTCTTTTGAATGATGAAAGATGCAAGAATGATGCTTTTTTCTAAATGATGAGTTTTTATTTATTTATTTTTTTTAGAGGCAAGGCGAAGTATGAAATGCCAACGCCCCTTCCTCTTTTGAAAGATGCATGTATGGAGGAACGATGTATTTGAACCAAAGTGATGAGGTTAATGAAATGGTGCATGAATGCTACATTTTGAATAAATTTGATGATGATTTTTATTCATGATTATGAATGAGATGCTTTCTTGTTTTCATTTTTTGTGCAATGAAATGCATGATACTCACAAAAAAACATGCGTGGGAAGACATGGTTTTTATTGAATGGAAATGCATGCAAAATGAGAGGTTAATGTATTATTTTTCATGATGTGTGAAAAAGGACAACAATAATGCATGAGACGCGCTCCTAATAAGACACGATTTTTGGATCTTTCGAGAAAATTAGGGGAAAAAGCCTTAGTGAATGGAAACGCACTCGTGCGGAGAATGCACTCCTGACAAACCTAAATGAGATTGAGAAAAATGCATGTATGCATTTTATCAAGTTTTTGTTTTATGCCATGCAAATGATGTCAAAATGACGGCGATAATGCAACTTGACATGCATATGAAAAATAAGATGAAAACATTTTTTCGAGTTTGGTGACTGAAATTTTGGGAACATCACCTCATGTAGCCCGGTAAAAGAAAAGACTATGATGATTTTTTTGAAAGTTTTGCTTTTTGCCTTTTTTTTTGAAAATTTTGTTTTATGTAATGCAAGGATGTATGCAAATGATGATGTGAGGCAACCAATTGTCGTTACTCTGAGTAACTTGCATGAAACATTGAGTGGATCCTGACTCAATACTTCACGCAATATACTGAAATGCTTCGACATTTGGTTAACTCAAACTCATTCTCTTATTTGAAAACAAACCCCACTTGATAGGGTCAAAGTGCCCCGATACCGTAGAGTAACATCTCAAATTTGTAGTGCACAAACAAATTTGAGATATTACCCTTCGTCATTCGAAGGTGCACTTTTACTCATTGAGCTTTTACATGAAGAGCTTTTCTATTTTTTCTTTGTTTAGAGAAGATGCATGCATTGGAAACTTTTCATTTTTTTATTTTTAGTTTTGGAACATGATTTTGAAAACTATTTGGAGATGCAAATGATTTACTGGAAAAAAGAGGTTTTAGAAAAATGTGCTTGACGGGGTATGACCCGCTCCTACGTATCCCCATTGTAATGAGGAATCAAAGCTTACGTAGTTCTACTGTGTCCTTTTTTTGAAATAATGCTTATGCATGAATGCCATGTTTTGGATGAACTTGGCGAAGAGCTTTTTCCTCTTTTTTGATTATAAACGAAATGAAATGAAATGCAAGATGAATAATTTTTCCAAAATTGGAACTTTATTTAATGCAAATGACGCAATGATGTAATGATGCAATGATGCAATGATGCAGGATGCAAGATACTTCTTTTTTTTGAGGTTTCTGCATAAGGAGGGTATTCACAGGTGGAATTTAGAAGACTTTCATACTATATGCCACCTCATATAGGTGTTTAAGGGAAAATCATATCCATTTTTTTATTTTTGAAAATCTTTGGGGGAAAAATTAACTGGACGAAATGCAACAATGCAGCACACAATTTGGGAAGCCCTTGTGACCTAAAAGGGGGTAGAAGCTATGATCTAAGGCACTTTAGGGATAATCTTCTCATGTAGCTCTATTCACACCATCACAAAGGCCATCAGAGCCACAGTCCCTTTCATGAAAATCCCCGTAAATGCAGCAAACTGCTAGATACGAAGCATCATAAAAGAGCACAACTCTGATTGAAACTTTCGCGAGTAGCCAAACGGACAAAGGTCCTGATGGGCTCCCACTACTCGAATCCACTCATCCTATGGTATCCTAATAGACCTGGGTTATGGTCTCTTTCTCTAATCATATAGCCTCAAGGTACAAGTGTGTGTGTGCGAAGGGCATTTCCTTAAAAAACTACCCCACCTGCAAATGAAAATCCAGAACAGTCCAGACAATAGAAAACAATAACATGTCGTCTACCCTAGGGTTCGATACCAATCAAATACAACTAATCTAGGGTGCCGACAACAATGCACTACTTACCTCAAGAAAGCGAGCAAAGAAGAAGGGGACATGACAAGAGAGGGGAAATATGCATGAGGGAACTAAGCATTTAAGCAAAGAAGTAACTATCTATTATTTTAAACAAAAGCAAACATAGAAGAAGAAGGAACATGGATGCAACATGCTTATGAAAAAGAAGAAGAATAGAGGCAAAGCAAGATGTTCAAATCTGCCACACAAACCACACACTTAATTAATTAGGCCTGACCCACTTTTGAAAAAATGTTTTCCCTTTTTTTTAGTCCCCAGTGAAGTCGCCAGCTGTTGCGCCCGAAAAAGTCCCCGAGGGAGAACCTTCCTCGTTCACAACTTTTCCTATGACAATGAAGCCGCCACCAATATTTATTAAGGAAAATATTAGGAAAACCTTTTTTGGAAAGCGATTGGTCTTGCGAAACTAGAGAATAGGGTTCGGGGGTCGGTTACACGCAGGGAAGGTGTTAGCACCCCACACGTCCTCTCTACTGAGAGTGAACCTTTAATTAAATGTGTGGTTTTAGTGTGTTGACTTGAAAATACTTAATTTTGCCTCTCTACTTCTTATTGAAAAAGTCTTAATGAAAATCTTTATTTATTAGGAAAAAAAGGGGGAAAATGGGTTTTTAGAAAATAAACGCTTGACGGGACATGGCCCGCTCCTACGTATCTCCCAGTGCGATGGAGAACTCAAAGCTACGTAGTTCTTCTTTTTCCTGAAAAGGTTTTTGTCTTTTATCTTTTTAGTGAGTTTTCGAAATAGGACAAGCATTTAGTGAATGATTAAACTAACCAAGGTTATGGGTAATCACCGCTAAGTACTCTTGAAAGTAAGAGTCACTACCGCCAGTCAGACGAACAAAGGCTCTGATTGACTATTAGGAGCGACTCGTTTTTATTTGTTATTTAGAAAGGGGTTTTCGAAAGAGATTGATTGGCACGAATGATCAAACTAACAAAAGTTATGGGTGATCATCGCTTGTTGTTCTTTTGGGAAAAAAAAGACATCGCCACCAATGGCTAGACGAACAAAGGTTCTGATTAACCACTAGCGACGATGGGTTGAAAATGATTTTCGAAAGGAAAATGTTTTTGTTCTGAAAATGATCTTGGTTTGCAAAAGTGATTCTTTTTTGTTACGAAAATAACTCTTTTTTGTTATGCAAATGCTAAACTTTTTATGGTTGCGCTTGACGAGAATGTGACTCGCTCCTACGTATCCCAAATGGGAATCAAAGCGACGTAGTTCTAAGGAGCCTCGAAAGTGAAAGTCTTTTTGCTTAGGTTTTGAAAAGTGGAGGGTACTCATAATGATCAAACTAACAAAGGTTATGGGTGATCATTACTAACACTTGCCATGATTTTTGATGCTTGGGAAAACATCTTTTGAAATTGAAAGCATTCATGATAATCAAACTAACAAAGGTTATGGGTGATTATCACTAGCACTCCATTGTTAATAATCATGCAAGTAGAGGCTCCGCAAGGCTACTAACAAAGTTTTTGATTTTGAAGAGTTTTCGCAATTGGATTAATTTTTGTTCGGGGAAACATTTATCCATCATTTGAAAAAAAAGGTTTGTGAAAAAATTAAGTTCGCTTAGGGAAAAGAAACAAAATTTAAAAAACGAGAAACAGGGGGTGCAGCAGTAAAATAAGGGTGTAAATAAAGGAGGGCTGCATTATTAAAAATGGGGTGCAGATAGTGAGCCCAGCTTGTTTTTTTTGTAAGCTGGGCTGCGTTTCAAAAAAAGTCATGGGTTTCAGAAGGGGGCGCGCGGAGTAAGATGTAGGGGGTGTAAATAGAGATCTGAAAATTAAACAAAATGTGAAAAGACGAAACTACCCCTGAGCTAATACTATAAAAGGCTAACCTAAAATAGAAACCCTAATTTTGCTTTCCCCTTTCCCCCACGGCGCCCCTTTCTCAAAAAAACCCAAACCCTAAAAATCCTCTCTCTCTCTCTCTCTCTCTCTCTCTCTCTCGCTCTCTCCTTCACGCGGTGCTGCTCACTCCCACTCAAACCCATATTTTTTCTTCTCTCCCTCTCTATGCGCCGTCTCACTCTCCTCTCCCTCTTACGGTGATCTTTCACTTCCTCGCCGCCGTTTCTCCCTTTTCACGAATCGATCTTTCTCCTCTTCTTGGATCTATCTTCTGTTGGTGGTGTGGTTTGGGCTTATGGGGTGAGGGTGGTCACGGCTGGATGGGGGTCGTGGCGTTGTGGATGGTGGCGCTGTGGTTGTCGCGTACGGCGGTTGGTATGATGGACGGCGTTCGGTGACGGAGATGACCACCGTACGACGGTCCTTTGTTTCCGGTTCGGTTTTCGAGGCCAGTGGGGTGGACGACGACAGTTTCATAACAACGAGGGCGTTTTGGAGAACGAAAGCGGAACGCTGACAGAGCCACGGCGGACTCGGGCTACCGACCACCGTCTATGGTGGCCGGAGGTGAGTTCTACCTCCTTGCTTGTTTTTGTTCCTCTGATCTTTGTTTCTTTAATTTCTAGTGGATGTTATGATATTTTATCCCTTTTTTTTACTTTTGATTATTTATTTACTATTTTTAAACAGAGAGTCTTCACTGTTTTTCTTTTTTTTTTCTACCCCAAACCTATTTTCTTTTTTCAAAAAAAAAACAGATAATAAAATCTTAATCTTTGTCACTAATCTGTTTCGTATAAACTATGTTCTATACAAAACTAGATTTTTCATGCTTTGCTAACTCATATATACAATGCTAATTTATAATCCATTTACAGGCAACAAAACTAAAACTGACTACATTTGATTTCTTTTCTGTGTAGCACATATATGTTGTTTTAGCCTGAGTCGTTAGTAGCTACATATTACGATCGAAACCTAATAAAAGCGAAAGAATATGAACACCAACCTCTTATCCAGCCTTTGAAAAGTTTCCTACTGCTTGCTGTCACCCTGCTACTGACTGCTTCTCCCCTTTTGCTCAAGTGTGTTAGAACTCAGTGATGAATTCTAATTTTTATGGTATCTCAGTTTTTGTGTCTCCATTGCTATGTGTGTATATCTCTCTGTGTGCATATGGCTGTGTTTGCTGTGTGTATATTGCCCTTTGTGTGCGTGTGGGTTCCCCCTTAAACTGATTTCTGTTCATTGTATTTATAGGCAGGGAAATGTGGTGTAGGTGTGGTATGAAGCAGGGGAGCAAATCCCTTTGGAGACCAAAGCTGTTGGCAGCAGTGACACAGTGGAGCAGCAAGGATGGCAGCAGGGCTGCTACTACTGCAGCAATGTGTTTGCTGAAAATGGAAAAAGCAAAGGGCAAGATGAAAGGAGTTTGAGTTTGAAGCTTAAAATGTTTTTCAGCCACAGCAACAAACAGGGGCAGCAGCGACTTGAGCTGTCCCCTTTTTTTTTTATTCTTTTATTTTTTGTACTTTTGTATTTAATTTTTGTTTGTATTTTGATTTTTGTAATATTTGTAATTAAATTTTCTTGTCTACATCTAAATAAAACAGCTCACTTACTTTTTTGTACTATTCTGCTTTTTTATTTTTTTATTTTTTGTTTGTATATGTAACAAATTAAATAAAAGGACAGCTAATTAAAACTGATTTTATGTTACTATTATTTATTATTTTTTTTTACTAATAACTGAAAGAAGCGGTAAAATAAACGCGCACCGACGCAATCACTCACGTGACTCGAAACGAAACACGTGCTCGCCTTAAGACTAGGAACGCGTAGGCGATTTGAATATGCACGCGCGTACGTTATTAAAACTGATTTCGTTTTATCCTCACTTTTTCTAAAAACGGTAAAATAACGCGCAGTGACGCAACTGCTCGCACGTGACTCGCAACCAACACGCGCTCGCGTTATTTATTATTATCTTTTATTTTATTTTTTTGACTCTTTTTTGAAAGTAACGAGTGCCAGACAAAATCGCTGCACGAAAGTGCCAGAGGCACCCGCATTTAGAACGATATGCGAAGCAATAAAATTTTTGGGATTTTTCAATTAGTCGGACAAAATTGGGGTATAACAGCGCTCTCCTTGCCAGGCGCCCTCTTGGGTGCCGACTTGTGTAGACGTGTGCTTGGCACTTTGCTTTATTTTTGCTGCTCCTCCTGACTCTTAACCTGCTTTCTTATCTTATAATTTTTCAGGGCTTGCTTGGTGGCGAGGGGAGTTGCTCTTACTATCATCCGTTGACGTTCCCGCGAGTCTTTGCCGCTTCTAACTTACTGAGGTAACTTCGGGGTGGACTTTCTGCTTATCTTTCTAGCTTTTTGTTCTTTTGAGCGCGTCTTGTTTTGTTGACGTCCCCCACCTCAGGGGAGGGGGTGTTCGGGCATGTCTTGTTTTGTTGAAGTCCCCAACCTCAGGGGAGGGGGTTGTCTGCACGTCTTGTTTGGTTGAAGTCCCCAACCTCAGGGGAGGGGGTTGTCTGCAAGTTTTCCTGTCTTGCTTGTAACCGCTTGTTCTTCCCCCTGTCCTCTTCTGATGATGATCTGCCTTTTGAGCATGAGGTGGTATTGCTAATTGGACTCCCTGGTATTACTGATCCATATCTTGTCGCTAATTGCACCCTCTGGTATTGCTAATTGGACCTCTTGGTTGACTCCAGAACACTGATTATTTACCAGTTTTGTCCCGATTTTCAACTAGTTCACAAATATGAAATGGTATATCCTAGTAAACTAAAACCATATTTTAAAAGTTGTGTGAGATGGTGTGGTATGGTTGATATACCATGCACACCCCTAGTCATAGATGGCTTCCATTGTTTTGTTTGAACGATGCCTTAACAAATTGGAATATTATTTAGTCGTTTGTACTTACTCGTATGATCTAAACTTGCACCGATTGGTTGGTGATGCTTATTACTATAATATTGATTTATACTATGAATGTAATTATTGTGTTGCATGTGTTTGAGGCGAGCTGAGCTCCATATGGATGGGACTTTGACCCCACATTAGACGAGCTAGGATGGGACTTTGCTCCATATGGTTTTGACCCGCAAAAACTAGGGTGTTACATGGATTATACCGACCTTAGTAAAGCTTTCCCCTAAGACGCATTCCCTCTCCCGAGTGTAGACAAGTTACAACCAAATTTGGCTAAAGTGCTCCCGGGGTCCCTTATCTTTATTTAAACTAACGATTTGGTTCTTTATCTTTTTTTTGTCCCAAATCAGTCCTTTATGTTTTAAATTTTTGACACATAAATCCTTTTCTGTCCCAAATCAGTCCTTTATGTTTCAAATTTTTAACACATAAATCCTTTTTTTTGACACATAAATCAGCACGGTTAACGGAAAAGGATTTATATGTCAAAATTTTGATAGATAAAGGACTTATTTGAGACAAAAAAAACATAAAGGACTAATTCGTTACTTTAAATAAAGATAAGGGACCCCGGGAGCACTTTAGCCACCAAATTTTGATGTACCTCCCCGACCAGGAAAAAACCGCCTTCATGATTCCAAAGGGAAACTACTGCTACCAAGTGATGCCCTTCGGATTGAAGAACGCAGGCGCCACCTATCAAAGAATGATGAACAAATTTTTCAAGTCCTAGATCGGGAAAATGTTTGAAGTCTATTTGGACGACATGATAGTTAAAACTAAAGAAGACGCACATTATGTGGCTGACTGGACAGAAGTATTCGAAGAGGTGCGAAAACACAATATGAGACTCAATCCTGAAAAATGCACATTTGGAGTCAGAGCGGGAAAGTTTCTCGGCTTCTATCTCACCGAGCGAGGAATCGAGGCTAACCCTGGCAAGTGTAGAGCTATCATAGAAATGAGGCCCACGACCACAAAGAAAGACATCCATAGGCTTATAGGAATGATCGCAGCCCTATCCAGATTCATGTCTCAAGCGGCAAAGCGAGTTTGAGTGGAACGAAGAATGCGAGTGCGCGCTCATTTAGCTCAAAGTGACGCTCTCCGAGCCACCTGTTCTAACTTGGCCTTAGAAGGTGAAACCTTATATCTGTATTTGGCCATCTCGGAGGAAGCCCTTAGTGGCGTTCTCGTTCGAGAAACTCCAGAGGGACAACGACCGGTGTACTTCGTGAGCAAGGCTTTGCAAGGTGCCGAAATACGTTACCAGAAAGTGGAAAAACTCGTGTTGGCTTTAGTGATGGCAGCACGGCGGCTGAGGCCGTACTACGTATCACATCAGATAATTGTCAGGAAAAATCAGCCCATTCGCCAAATACTTCATAGGCTCAACCTCGCTGGGAGAATGATCAAGTGGGCGACTGAGTTATCAGAGTTTGGGATAAAGTATGAAGCGAGAACGGCCCTAAAGGCACAGTCACTTGCAGACTTCGTGTCAGAAATGACTCCGACCGCGCTTATCGAGGAAAAGGACATTCTATGGACTATTCATGTAGACAGGTCTTCTAACAGTAAAGGTAGCGGGGCCGGCCTCATTGTAGAAAACCAGGACGGCATCGTAATGGAGGTATCCTTAACCTTCTCATTCCCGACGTCAAATAATCAAGCCGAATATGAAGCATGTATAACAGGGTTGTCCCTGGCCAAAGACTTTAACGCTAGAAGGGTTGAGATTCTAACCGACTCCCTCCTAGTCGTCTCACAAACTAGTAAAGAGTATGTCAACAAAGATGTTGTCTTGCAACGATATCTTGCGAAGGTCAAAGAATTGTGTTACCAAGTGGCTTCAGTCTCAAGAGGGGGGGTGAATTGAGATTTAAAAACTTTTCAGATCTTTTGAAAATGTTTTTCCCCTTTTCAATGACTTAGATCAATTTTCGCGCAGGTTAAGTGGAAGCGAAGGAATTAGAGTATAAAGCAGTAAAGCAGTATAACAGTAAAGCAGGAAAGCAGTAAAGCACGCAGAGATTTATCCTGGTTCGGTCACCTCCTAGTGACCTACGTCCAGTCCTCACACCCTTGTGAGATTTTCCACTAAAACAACAACAACAAGGCTTACAGGTGCCTTGGAAAACCTTTACAGACTTAGGCACTCTCCTCCTAGGATACCCCACCTATAAAGAGCCCTAAAATCTAATAGCACAACAACAAGAGATACCCCACCCTTGTTACAACAACTGCCCTAGAAAGATACCCCACTTCCTAGTACATGCAGCTACCCCTAGAGAGATACCCCACTTTCTAGTACAAATTATAACAACAATATAACAGTAATGTAAATACAGAAATACCTCTTAGTGTAGGCAGATATTACAACTTGAAGGACACAACCCCAACTAACTCTTAACGTAGGATCAGTGGTACGAGAAGAACACAAATAAAATATAAGAGTTTTTCAGAAATGATAGATCGTGAGAATGGGTTGGTAGATGAATGGAGGTGGTGAAGCCTCTATTTATAGATTTTGAAAATCCAGATCTCACGTTGAAAAAGTTTAAAGGAATCGATTCTTTGTTAATTGGAAAGGATCTAGGAATCGATTCATTTGCTTGATCTGATCTAGGAATCGATTCTGATTTGTTTGTAAAATGGATGGCAATCGATTATTGGCTTACAGGCAAGCTAGGAATCGATTATATAGATTAAAGAAGAAGGTTGAAATCGATTCTTATTTAAATAAGGAAGCAAGGAATCGATTATGTGCTTAACCATTGATTTAGGAAATCGATTTTGAGCTTTAGAGAAATACTAGGAATCGATTCTTTACCTTTGAAACATTATAGGAATCGATTCTTATCTTTAGGAAAATAGTTGGAAATCGATTTCTTTGCTTTTAATAAAAACAATATGAATTGTTTCTTTGCTTTGAAAAAATAGTTTATGAATCGATTTATATACTTAGTAAAAATACTATGAATCGATTGTATGCTTTCATATTGAGTTAAAAATCGATTTTGATATTTAATAAAAAATAGTGTGAATCGATTTTATAGTTTCTCAAAAAACCTTTTTATGTTTACGTATACATGCATGCATTTTGAGAAAGCTTTGGGACGAGAGACTTTGCGAGATGAGCTGACCTTTGTAAGAGCTTACATTTATCCTAAGACTCACCCAAGACCCTAAGGACTACCTTTATACTTAAGGACTACCCTTAAGCTTGAATCTTCAATACTTTGAGCTTGGTTGACTTGGATTGTGACTTTGATACTTTGTCACTTTCATCACCTTTTGCCTTTGGTCACTCTTATCAACTTTGGCTATCAACTTTGGCTTTGTCTTTTTCATCATCAAAACTAATCCTGCAATATTAGATAACCTGCAACACAGGTATCCACATTCTCCCCCTTTTTGATGATGACAAAACATTAACTCATCTCAAGGTGGGAGGTTAGTTCAAACAGATAATGTATATGATACTCCCCCTATCATGATGCTCCCCCTGACTTGTTGACTAGATGCATAATATGCAAGTTCTATATGCTCATATGCAACCCTATATTTCTCTCCCCCTTTTTGTCATGATCAAAGAGGGTCGATATATGATAAAGTTTGCGAATCGAATGTCGCAGCTATTTGACAAGGTAAAAGAGCCATTGCTGATTTGTAAGTGATCATCAAAACTTGAAGAAAACATATTTGAGACCATGAAGAGAATATTTTATCAAACACAGGTAAAAGCTAATTATGAGTCTCAAAAATCTGTGAAGCAGTTGTTTTAAACTTTATACATTTCATGCTGCTTAGTTTGAAAGTTGGTGATGGCAGCCAGAATATGGGAGAAAAATTATTTTAGTTGAACAACGATTGTGAGTATGTATTCTGAATTTTAATGCCAAAGCCAGCAATTGATTGTGACAGGAGAAAATGGATTTCGGGAAAAGGTAGCATTTCAGCTGCTTTATAGAACGCTTTTTGAGCACGCAGAAATTCGTAAGTCACAAATTCTCTTAAATTCATATTTTAAAAGATCACTTGAAAAACATTTTATTGAAAAATTCGTTTGAGTAAATAAAGAACCAGGTTTTCTTTTGCAATGGATTTGTGAAAATATCAACTAGCTGATTTTGACGATTCAACTAACTCAATCACACTATCGCCTTTCTAACCATAACCTCTAAGAAGGTGATGTATAATTCTACATGCTCAGTTTTAGAGGGATGATCAGAATACTTTATTTGTTTTCATGCCTTAAAAAAAATGTTCCCTTAGAGATGCATGAAATGCGGTTTAGAGATCAATTTGTTTCACAAGTCACATGTTTGACTAAGTAAACTATGATTTAAGCACATTTTCAGTTTAGAGGTGAATAAAACTTTTCTAACCTTTACCAGTGATTCTCCCTCTATTCATCACAAGTCACATGACAGATTTTTCTCCGAGGTGAGAGTTGATAACTTTATTGCGTTTCCGGTCATGTGCTTTGAGTCTTTGCTGTCAAGGTATCCACATGTCCCCGTACCTTGCAGCGTACCTGGAAAGATCTAAAACAAGGTTCTCGGTACCCAAATCTCTTTGGGTCCTTGTGGGTTAGTGTTTGGTATGGTTCCTTTGGGAACCCACACCTTTTTCATATTTTGTTTACCTCTTGCCCTGCAAACAGAAGCTGTATGTCCAGGTTTACCACAATAATAACATGTAATATAAGGTCTAGTGGAAAATTTTGGCTTATAATGAACATGCCTTTCTATGGGTTTGTTCCTAGGGAATCTATGATGCACATTTTGTAAACTAGACAATTTCCCAACAGTCAATTCCAGTTCATGAATTTTCTTTTCAGATTCAACACATTTATCACAAGTATAATTTTCTTTAAAGCATGCAAGGCTATCATTTTCTTTTCTAAGATCTGTCTTTTCTTTAGTTAAAGCAGTAACAGCATTTTCAAGATGAGTGATAACTTTCTTAGATTTATCTAATGCTTTAGCTAGTTTTAAGGATTTATCATGCAATTCAGTAAATGCTTCATATAATTCATCATAGGCATCTTGTAAAGATTCGGAGTTAGAATATACCTCAGTTTCACTTTCGCTGTCGTGGTCGGCCATGAGAGCAACTTGATCTTTTTCACTTTCTGAACTATCTGATGAGTTCCTGTTTTCCCATGCTGTGTAGGCCTTTCTACTCCTTTTTCCTTTGTATCCCTTTTTCTCATCTCTTGGTCGTTTTCTTTGTAATTTTGGGCATTCCAATTTTATGTGTCCGGGTTTCCCACATTCGTAGCAGGTTAAAGGACTTAAGTAGTTTTGTTTGCATGAGACTTCTTTGGTTGGAGAATTCTTTTCTAGAGACCTCCTTATGAACCTTTTGAATTCTCTTACCATTAGGTCTATATTCTCATCCTCTTCATCACTTTCACTTTGCGAGTCATCACTGTCGTCGGATGAACTTGAACTTGAAACTTTGAAAGCTAGGTTTTTCTTTTTCTTGTCTTTTCCTTCATTCTCTGCTAGACGAGTGAGCTCTAACTCGTGCTCTAGTAGTTTCCCAAACAGAGTGGCAAGAGACATGGTAGTTAGGTTTCTTGATTCAGTTATAGCAGTTACCTTTGGTTGCCATTCTCGGTTTAGACATCTTAGCACTTTGTTGATCAAGTCTTCGGGAGGGAATGACTTTCCTAATGAAGCCAACTTGTTCACTATGTGAGTGAATCTTTTCTGCATCTCTGATATTGTTTCACCTGTATTCATTCTAAACAATTCGTACTCTCTGGTAAGAGTATTTATTCTTGCCCTTTTCACTTCACTTGTACCCTCATGAGTAACTTGAAGATTATCCCACATTTCTTGGGCAGATTTACAGTTTGAAACTCGGAAAAATTCATCAGGACTTAAAGCAGAAGTAATAATATTTTTGGCACGTAAATTATGTTGCACTTTTCTTTTCTCATCATCAGACCATTCATTTCTACTCTTAATAGTAAGAATACCATCTACTAAGTGTGTGGGGACATAGGGTCCTTTTTCCACAGCATCCCAAACATCTAAGTCTACCCCTTCAACAAAGATTCTCATTCTTTCTTTCCAATATGCATAATCTTTCCCGTTGAATCCCGGAGGACGGGTAAGAGAAGCACCCTCTTGCGTAGACCAACCTGAAGCCATTTCTCTTGAAGCTGCTAGGCCCTTTATACAAGAGTCTAGCTCTGATACCACTTGTTACCAAGTGGCTTCAGTCTCAAGAGGGGGGGTGAATTGAGATTTAAAAACTTTTCAGATCTTTTGAAAATGTTTTTCCCCTTTTCAATGACTTAGATCAATTTTCGCGCAGGTTAAGTGGAAGCGAAGGAATTAGAGTATAAAGCAGTAAAGCGGTATAACAGTAAAGCAGGAAAGCAGTAAAGCACGCAGAGATTTATCCTGGTTCGGTCACCTCCTAGTGACCTACGTCCAGTCCTCACACCCTTGTGAGATTTTCCACTAAAACAACAACAACAAGGCTTACAGGTGCCTTGGAAAACCTTTACAGACTTAGGCACTCTCCTCCTAGGATACCCCACCTATAAAGAGCCCTAAAATCTAATAGCACAACAAAAAGAGATACCCCACCCTTGTTACAACAACTGCCCTAGAAAGATACCCCACTTCCTAGTACATGCAGCTACCCCTAGAGAGATACCCCACTTTCTAGTACAAATTATAACAACAATATAACAGTAATGTAAATACAGAAATACCTCTTAGTGTAGGCAGATATTACAACTTGAAGGACACAACCCCAACTAACTCTTAACGTAGGATCAGCTCTTGACGGACCAGTGGTACGAGAAGAACACAAATAAAATATAAGAGTTTTTCAGAAATGATAGATCGTGAGAATGGGTTGGTAGATGAATGGAGGTGGTGAAGCCTCTATTTATAGATTTTGAAAATCCAGATCTCACGTTGAAAAAGTTTAAAGGAATCGATTCTTTGTTAATTGGAAAGGATCTAGGAATCGATTCATTTGCTTGATCTGATCTAGGAATCGATTCTGATTTGTTTGTAAAATGGATGGTAATCGATTATTGGCTTACAGGCAAGCTAGGAATCGATTATATAGATTAAAGAAGAAGGTTGAAATCGATTCTTATTTAAATAAGGAAGCAAGGAATCGATTATGTGCTTAACCATTGATTTAGGAAATCGATTTTGAGCTTTAGAGAAATACTAGGAATCGATTCTTTACCTTTGAAACATTATAGGAATCGATTCTTATCTTTAGGAAAATAGTTGGAAATCGATTTCTTTGCTTTTAATAAAAACAATATGAATTGTTTCTTTGCTTTGAAAAAATAGTTTATGAATCGATTTATATACTTAGTAAAAATACTATGAATCGATTGTATGCTTTCATATTGAGTTAAAAATCGATTTTGATATTTAATAAAAAATAGTGTGAATCGATTTTATAGTTTCTCAAAAAACCTTTTTATGTTTACGTATACATGCATGCATTTTGAGAAAGCTTTGGGACGAGAGACTTTGCGAGATGAGCTGACCTTCGTAAGAGCTTACATTTATCCTAAGACTCACCCAAGACCCTAAGGACTACCTTTATACTTAAGGACTACCCTTAAGCTTGAATCTTCAATACTTTGAGCTTGGTTGACTTGGATTGTGACTTTGATACTTTGTCACTTTCATCACCTTTTGCCTTTGGTCACTCTTATCAACTTTGGCTATCAACTTTGTCTTTGTCTTTTTCATCATCAAAACTAATCCTGCAATATTAGATAACCTGCAACACAGGTATCCACAAATTGATGAGCCAGTTCTTTGAAGTGAGCATCAGACACGTGCCCCGAGGAGAAAATGCACACGCCGACGCCTTAGCAAAGCTTGCAAGTAAAAGAACGACGAGACACCCCAACACAGTCATCCAAGATACTCTTGTGCAGCCGAGCGTCCAATTGAAAACTACACCGACCTTGTCGGTAAACACAATTGAAGAGGTGGCCATTTGGATAGTTCCTATGGTTGAGTACATAAAGTCGTGCAATCTCCCACTCGATACCGCAGAAGCTACCAGGATCAAGAGGAAAGCTCATTCCTATTCAATAATTGAAAACCAGTTATACAGTAAAGGATTCTCGTCACCACTGCTAAAATGCGTAGCAGGAAAAGAATGTCTCTATGTACTAACCGAGATCCATGAAGGAATCTGTGGACAAAACTTGGGGGAAGAGTCTTGGCTAAGAAAGCTTTGCGAGCAGGATACTACTGGCCCACACCATGAACGAAGACGCCGTGAATTTTGTAAAGAACTGTGGAAAGTATCAGCGACATGCAAATGTCGACATAGCACCTCCTACCGAGTTGACTTCACTAACCTCAACTTGGCGTTTCTCATGGTGGGGAATGGACCTCTTGGGACCATTCCCGACTGCTTCCGGTCAGGTCAAGTATCTAATCATAGTTGTCGACAACTTCACAAAATGGATTGAAGCAAAGCCCCTGTCGAAGATAACGGCCAGAAATTTCATCAAGTTCTTCAAAAAATATATTATGGTTAGGTTCCGAATCCCATAAGTAATAGTAACCAACAATGGTACTCAATTCACAGATGGAAATTTTAGAAAACTCATAACTGACCTCTCCATCAAACATCACTTCACCTAGGTAGAGCATCCGCAAGCTAACGGGCAAGCCGAGTCCGCCAACAGAGTCATCTTGAAAGGACTCAAGTGAAGACTCGACGAGGCCAAGGGAAATTGGGTTGAAGAACTCTCCCACAAGTTGTGGGCATATTGAACTACACCGCACTCGACGACAAGGGAATCCCCGTTTCGACTCACATACGAAACTGAGGCAGTTATCCCATTCGAAGTAGGAGAACTTACTTGTAGAACAGATCACCCAAACAGGCCCTTACAAAACGCACAAGTAATTCGAGAAGAATTAGACCTAGTGGAAGAAGTCCGGAACCAAGCTTCCTTGAGAGAAGTTGTGGTCAAACGAAGGATGGAAACTCGGTTCCACAAGAAAGTGATCCCAAGAGGATTTGAGGTCGGCGACCTCGTTTTAAGGTGAGCCGACGTTGGACAGAAAAAGGCTAGACAAGGAAAACTCGCCCCTAACTGGGAAGGACCTTATCGTGTAGTTGCTAAAACAGGAACATGAGCTTACTTTATTGAAACACTGGAGGGAGAATCCATTCTGAGAACGTGGAATGCCACCAAGCTCATGTAATACTATAGTTAAAGACATTGATGCATGTATTGGCAAAATGTTATGAATATGATCTCGGCCTTTGCTCCAACCCCGTGACATCAAGCCTACAGCCTCCAGACACTCTTTATTTATTTAGGCCTACTCGGCCCCTCGGTTCAAGGACAACCTGAGCAAACTCTTAGAGCTCAAACCAAAGGGGATCAGACTAGCCTATAGCCTCCAAAGGCTTTTTATCTATGAAAGCATACTTGGCCCCTCGATTCCAGGCCGACCTGGGCAAACTCTCAGATCTAATCAAAGGGGAGACATACAGGCTCACCAATACCTGAGGTGGATTATTGATAAACAAACTGTGTGAACTCATCGCGGTGGACGAGCTAAGTCCGAAACAAAGTTTATAGTACATTAATATTATAAACAAGATATAAATTGCAAATAGTAAGGCATTAGGGGCATCCACAACCTCTTGAACGTCCACCACTTTCGGAATAAACCGAAACTCATGCTTGGTCCTGTCAGTGTTATACTCCACCAACACGCCACCACGAGCATTCCAGGAAATGTTGGCCTCTTAAGTCCAAAGAGAAACCCCCGGGTTCAGAAATGCCACTTGTTCCAAAGCGTTTTTACTTTTTGCGACCGTGTACATTTGCACAACTACTTTTCGCACAACAATGAACTTTCTATAAGAAGAGAGAGTTAAGTGCTAATTGAAACAATGCATTCAATTAGCGGTGAATGCATTATTGAAGAGAGAGTTAAGACTAAGAAGAGGACAATACCTTCAATTTTTTGGGTTTATGAACGTTGTCTTCCTCGATTGCGGTGGACTGCCCTTTGGCAGTGGTAGGAAAAGTGAGAACCTCTTCCACAATAGTCCTCAGCTTTCTCCTAAAAATGAGGCCTTCTTCTTCCTCACCCTCGTCGTCACTGACATTAACGATTGGGCTCGTTTGAGCTGTATTACGAAAGGGGAAAAATGGGTTAACTTTGGAATGTATTGAAATGAGAAGGAAGATCATATTGAAAAAGACATTTACCAGGTGGCAAAACATCTTGCATAACGGTCTTTAGACGAGTCAATGACCTATGGCCCTGGCGTTTGGTCGTTTGCTGAACGATTTTCTTGGTGGCCGAGGCAGTGGTGTTGGTTGTGGTTGTCGTCAAAGACTGAGTGGGAATGACCATTTAGAATAGTTGGCTTGTATATTGGGTGGCATAGACATCAAATGTAACACCCCGTTAATTTCTAACTTGTAGAAATTACCGAAATGCACTACTAGCATACATCAGAGTGACTTTCCTTTTAACATATTGAACACATACTAGATTTCGATGAATCGCTCATCAAACGTGCTTAACATAACAGAACTGAATATAAATAAAGTCGGTCCTTACACCTTCAACTAGTGTTCAATATTCAAAACCGAAAGTCTGCGGAAGCGATTTACAACTTTATAACATAAGTCGTACAATCGTACATACTAAGTATCTGAATACAAGGTACAAGGAAACTGAAATACAAGACATAAAGAAATAAAGGTAGCGGCTGCTCCTCAAACATCTCCATGACCATGCCTCATCATCTTCAACTTAGCCTGCAATTCTGAAAAACAACAACATTGGATTGGGTGAGACAACTTGTCTCAGTGAGTTCTATCGAGACCCCTTGCTAACTCTCTCGGTTCAATTATGCTTGATTCGTTATCTAAAACTCATAGTCCTCAAAGTTGACTATGTGGCTGAACTATGCTCAATCACTGAGCCTAACAATGAACTATGCTCAATCACTGAGCCTAACCATGAATTATGCTCAATCACTGAGCCTAACAATGAACTATGCTCAATCACTGAGCCTAACAATGATTATTAGCGTGTCACCGGTCACTTGGCAAAATAAGCTTCTGGTGAACCCAATCCACTAATCACTAGTGGGCAAACCTCAAGGGGCCTAGGTTCATAGGGCTCATGACTTCCCCTCCCCTAACATACTAAACTGAAATAGGGTCGTCACCCTAACCTGATGTATATATTTTAATATACCTTGAACAATGAGCAGTGAACAATGATCTGTGAACATGACAATGAACTTGTATAACTATGGTCTTAATCTTAACCTAATCTTATACTTAACATGATCTTGTCATTAGGTGATCTCTCACGGAATTACTAACGTTGTTATTTTAGCTTATAACTATCCATTACCTAGTCCACATCATAATGTATCGCCCATACTCAACATTATGATTATCTAACTTAGTCATAACCAGTCGCATAATTACCACATCGGGCCTTCACATAAGCAAGACATGATCATAACATAATTTTACTTCGATCTTACTTGATTTCATGATATTAATATGCTTCCATCCTTGGGAAGCCTTGAGGAGTGGATTAGAAGGGACTTAGGACCAATCGGAATGACTTAGGACATAGTTTGAAATTGGGTACCAGCAAGAGACACACGACCCGTGCGCCTTGGCACACGACCCGTGCGCCTTGGCGCACGATCCGTGCTCAATTTTCAGAAAATCCATCGTGAGTACCAGAACCTCACGCACGATCCATGCCCAGGGGCGCACGATCCGTGCGTGACTACCAGTATTTCAGAAAAGTCAGTTTTCGTGTTTTCTCGTCCATTCCGATCATTCCCGTATCCGTTCCGATTCACATCCGAACTTAATAATACATCAAAACAGTCATGGAAATCAATCAATCATCATCAACCAATCAACAACATAACAACAATCAACGATTTAACATAATCAAACACATAATTTAACGATTCATTCAAGTTTTCATAAAACGGTTCAATACCGGTTTTCATAACTTACGAGACCAAAACTCAGAGCATAACACACATGACCATAACATCCTAGTGAGTATAGAACTCACCTATTTGCCGAGACTTCAATGATTCAACCGTTCCCGAGAACCACGAACTCTCCTTGGACTTGATCACAACACCGACTCACGAACTTTCTCCGGAATCGCTTCAAAACACTCCCCAACGAAACCCAGCCACTGAGATGACTTCTAAGGTTGCTCTAATTCGAAATGTGGTTGCTGAAATTGGTGCCAAGGCTCACAAAGAAGACATGCAAGGTCAGATTTGGCAATTTATCTAAGTGGAGCTTGGTTGAGCTTCAATGGTGATTTAAAAAGGAGGAGGAGGATGGTTGTGGTTTTGGTATCATTAGAAAGGAGATGAGGAGCTGATTCAGAATATGTAAAAATATTGAGCATGCATGGTGGTTTGAAGAAACTCTCACCTCTTCCCTTCCTCTCCCATTCGCACCCTCTCCCTTCTCAACTTCTTTATTTGAGATTTTTCTGGAAATGATGAATGGGGTGTTGGTATTTCAGCTGGAAGGGTACATAAAAGGGATAGGATAAAGTGACTAATTTACCCCTCACTTACTAACTCTATTCCATGTGACTCCTATCAATCCTAATCACCCTAACTTAACCTAATTAAATACTCAATCACATACAATTCCACACTTAACAAATCAAACAAGTCATTTTCAATTTAAACAATTTCAATCAATTAAATAATTCACTAATAATTAATATTATGCTAATATAATTAAATAGCAAAAATAAGGGGATGTTACATTCACCCCAACTTTCAAAAATTTTGTCCTCAAAATTGGACTAAGAAATACCTTTCGCCGAACTGTCGCCAGCTTTGCCTTTCTGAGCGTCCATCACAAAGATTCTTCCACGGGCGGGAGTTGCATTCTCTTCTCTGCTCCTTTTCCTTGCCGGACACTCGTGAGCGTAATGCCCTTCACCTTTGCAGTAATAACACATAGTCGACCCCAGACGACACTCTCCACCGTGAGGCTTTCCGCATTTCGAACACTTAACGAACCTTGGAGATTCGGACCCCACTGCTTGCTTTCCTTTGTTAGGGTTACCCTTTGGCTCTTCACTTGGGGTTGGCAATTCCACTGCCTTCTTCTTTTCCTTCCGATAAGCTTTCCTTTCTTCGTACATTCTGTTGAGGTCTGCCTCTGCAACATAAGCTTGCTGCACCAATCCGGCATAACTAGTCATAGCATAAGAGCTAAGACCTTGGGCCACATCAGCACGAAGACTTGCCCTATACATCTGCATCTTCCACTCATCATTTGGAGCATGCTTTGCCAATTGATAAAACTGCGACAACCTTTCGAACTTGGCGGTGAACTCACCCACCGACATCTCTCCTTGCCTCAGATTGACAAACTCGGCTTGCTTGCTTAACTTCATCACCGGAGGGAAAAAGTGACCAATAAACATCTCCTTGAAGTTAACCCGGGTAACAGGAGTTCCCTGGTTCACCATCAATTCGTGAGCATTGGTCCACCAGGTTTGAGCATCTTCCTCGAGCATATGGGCAGCAAAAAGAACCTTCTCTTCTTCGCTGCATTGAAGAGTCCTAAAAATCTTCTCCATTGAATCCAACCAGAAATGTGCCACCATTACCTCAGGTCCTCCTTTGAAACTTTGCGGATTCATCTTCTGGAAACGAAAGTAAGCCCTATTCGGATCTTCCAGAGGAGGTTGTTGAACATTCGGTTGTTGCTGATTCATCCTCTCATGATGCATCTGGGCCCTTTGAGCCATCTGCTGCTGCTGCATTTGCATCATGTCATTCATCATCTTCTGTTGCGTCTCGATGACGTTCTGCATCCATTCGGTATTTGGATCAACAGGGACGCTTCTCCTACTCCCACCAGCCATAATTCTGCGAAATATGCACAAAGTGTTTAGTTGATCAGGCTAAATGTCTAATAGCATACTAAGAGGAATCACACTTAGAGGACTTAAGAGACTCATGATTCTAAGTCCGACTAGGTCGAACTGCTCTGATACCAATTGTAACACCCCGTTAATTTCTAACTTGTAGAAATTATCGAAATGCACTACTAGCATACATCAGAGTGACTTTCCTTTTAACATATTGAACACATACTAGATTTCGATGAATCGCTCATCAAACGTGCTTAACATAACTGAACTGAATATAAATAAAGTCGGTCCTTACACCCTCAACTAGTGTTCAATATTCAAAACCGAAAGTCTGCGGAAGCGATTTACAACTTTATAACATAAGTCGTACAATCGTACATACTAAGTATCTGAATACAAGGTACAAGGAAACTGAAATACAAGACATAAAGAAATAAAGGTAGCTGCTGCTCCTCAAACATCTCCATGACCATGCCTCATCATCTTCAACTTAGCCTGCAATTCTGAAAAACAACAACAATGGATTGGGTGAGACAACTTGTCTCAGTGAGTTCTATCGAGACCCCTTGCTAACTCTCCCGGTTCAATTATGCTTGATTCGTTATCTAAAACTCATAGTCCTCAAAGTTGACTATGTGGCTGAACTATGCTCAATCACTGAGCCTAACAATGAACTACGCTCAATCACTGAGCCTAACCATGAATTATGCTCAATCACTGAGCCTAACAATGAACTATGCTCAATCACTGAGCCTAACAATGATTATTAGCGTGTCACCGGTCACTTGGCAAAATAAGCTTCCGGTGAACCCAGTCCACTAATCACTAGTGGGCAAACCTCAAGGGGCCTAGGTTCATAGGGCTCATGACTTCCCCTCCCCTAGCACACTAAACTGAAATAGGGTCGTCACCCTAACCTGATGTATATATTTTAATATACCTTGAACAATGAGCAGTGAACAATGATCTGTGAACATGACAATGAACTTGTATAACTATGGTCTTAATCTCAACCTAATCTTATACTTAACATGATCTTGTCATTAGGTGATCTCTCACGGAATTACTAACATTGTTATTTTAGCTTATAACTATCCATTACCTAGTCCACATCATAATGTATCGCCCATACTCAACATTATGATTATCTAACTTAGTCATAATCAGTCGCATAATTACCACATCGGGCCTTCACATAAGCAAGACATGATCATAACATAAATTTACTTCGATCTTACTTGATTTCATGATATTAATATGCTTCCATCCTTGGGAAGCCTTGAGGAGTGGATTAGAAGGGACTTAGGACCAATCGGAATGACTTAGGACATAGTTTGAAATTGGGTACCAGCAAGAGACACACGACCCGTGCGCCTTGGCGCACGATCTGTGCTCAATTTTCAGAAAATCCATCGTGAGTACCAGAACCTCACGCACGATCCGTGCCCAGGGGCGCACGATCCGTGCGTGACTACCAGTATTTCAGAAAAGTCAGTTTTCGTGTTTTCTCGTCCATTCCGATCATTCCCGTATCCGTTCCGATTCACATCCGAACTTAATAATACATCAAAACAGTCATGGAAACCAATCAATCATCATCAACCAATCAACAACATAACAACAATCAACGATTTAACATAATCAAACACATAATTTAACGATTCATCCAAGTTTTCATAAAACGGTTCAATACCGGTTTTCATAACTTACGAGACCAAAACTCAGAGCATAACACAGATGACCATAACATCCTAGTGAGTATAGAACTCACCTATTTGCCGAGACTTCAATGATTCAACCGTTCCTGAGAAAGACGAACTCTCCTTGGACTTGATCACAACACCGACTCACGAACTTTCTCCGGAATCGCTTCAAAACACTCCCCAACGAAACCCAGCCACTGAGATGACTTCTAAGGTTGCTCTAATTCGAAATGTGGTTGCTGAAATTGGTGCCAAGGCTCACAAAGAAGACATGCAAGGTCAGATGTGGCAATTTATCTAAGTGGAGCTTGGTTGAGCTTCAATGGTGATTTAAAAAGGAGGAGGAGGATGGTTGTGGTTTTGGTATCATTAGAAAGGAGATGAGGAGCTGATTCAGAATATGTAAAAATATTGAGCATGCATGGTGGTTTGAAGAAACTCTCACCTCTTCCCTTCCTCTCCCATTCGCACCCTCTCCCTTCTCAACTTCTTTATTTGAGATTTTTCTGGAAATGATGAATGGGGTGTTGGTATTTCAGCTGGAAGGGTACATAAAAGGGATAGGATAAAGTGACTAATTTACCCCTCACTTACTAACTCTATTCCATGTGACTCCTATCAATCCTAATCACCCTAACTTAACCTAATTAAATACTCAATCACATACAATTCCATACTTAACAAATCAAACAAGTCATTTTCAATTTAAACAATTTCAATCAATTAAATAATTCACTAATAATTAATATTATGCTAATATAATTAAATAGAAAAAATAGGGGATGTTACATCAAAGGACTTTGGAAAGACAAACCCCTTAACGCCAAGCCACCATTTGACATGGGCGGAAGTCTCCCTGACACTTTTCATGTAATGTGCCCATATAAATGCATTGGCCTTCTCATAGCCAACCCCTTACTATGAGGCCGATATCCCCATCAGTCATTCCTTCTCTCCGAAGGGCTCCCCCTCGGGATTTATAGGGCTTTGGAATATGCTAAGTTAGGCCGAGTTGTATCACCGAAAAATTGGGATGATAGAGCTCGGCAAACATCTTATTATATTGGATCAACCCTCTATAGCCCAGTTGTTGTCAAACTCTGTATTCCTAGCCGCAGGATCGGTAAGAGGTTTGAATTATTGATTCCTTTGTTCTTCAAGCAATTTCGTCGAGGAAGAAACTCTGTTCCTCAACCATTGGTTCCCTAACTCCTCTAAAAATCCCCAGCAACGACGCCAAAAACTTGTTGTGTAGAAAAGGTGATGTGCATGTATACACAATCACAACATGTAATATAGTGATAAAGTAGAGATCGCACCCACAATGATTGATGTTAACTTTAGAGTTTAATATAATAGCAACTAGTGATGGAAAACAAGTAACAATAACAAGTTGTCAACAAGTATTGTGAATAACAAAAATATAAGTAAGCAAGTTAAGATTGTATGAAGATTCAAAGTAAAAAGATAGTTGGAGTGCCTTTCACTAAGTAAATCCTTTAAAATAGAACAATGCAATGTCTGATGCTATAGCATTGGATTTTGTAGAAGTTGATGTGTGTCAATCAGTCACTAACGTTAGGGTTTCATTACAATGAGAGAAAAGAAATGATAATAGCAAAAGGTGGTCAACCTAGAAAGAAAATGAGAGAAAAGAAACGATAATAGCAAATAAGAAGTGCACTGGCCAGTGATCTGAAATGCTTAATCAAGTCCTCTGTTGTGCTTTGAAGCCCCCCAAATGCTTATGATGAAGTTGTTAGCCTACTCTTCTTTTTGAAAAATCTTTGGCATTATCAAAAGAAAACTACTCTTTCCAAGGCTAGGTAAAGTTTTGAAACTAGCTAGGAACTGAACTAAGCCTAGTAGTCACACAATCACAAATGAGCAGTAATAATTTTGGATGTTGTGAAAAGCAATGGTGTGTGTCTGGATGTTGGGTGTGAATCTAAAAGTTTGGCCTAATGAGAGCAATTTGGAAAATCTGCTTGATTTAAAGGTGCAACTAGTTTGGTCTTGATATTCAGTTGTTGTTCTGTTTTTATTCAGTTGTTGTCTTTGTCAAGTGTCATTACTTGAGTACAAGCAATGGTTTAAGTTTGGGGGTGTGATAACTCTTATTTATAAGAGTTATTTATATTATTTAGGCTTAAATTAATGTGAGTTCTTAAATAATTATGTTGTTAAATATGTAAATATGTGTAAACAAGGGTTAGGAACTGATATGTGATAAATTGGCACTTGTAGTTCCCTCTTGTTATTTTTAATATGTTTCTTCAATGCTGCAGCATCAGATGCTACAACATCAGTGCGCCTATGTTAGCAAGAGAGAGAAAACTGAGAAGTGGAACTTTGGCACTCCCACTTTATGTCAATTCAGCGCAACCCTGCTGCTCAAGTCACCAATCAAAAAGCTTTTTAGGGACTTGTGTCCACTTGCAAGTGGAAAACCACTTTTTGTTGGTGGCTTGTCAAGTCTTACTTTTTGAAGCAAGTGGGCCTAATATTATATAGTATCTTCTCCTTTAAGAAAGCTATCATCTTCATCACTAAGCAAGCTCCATTCAACTCCAAAAACACTCCATACCTGCCATTCAAAATAGAGGAAGTCCTTGACACCTTCTTTCCTCCATTTTTGTTCAAGCTCTCTTCACAGACTCAAAGTAAAAATTTTGCACTTAAATGCTGCGAAGCAGTGCTGCAGCATCACATGACAGATTCATGCAAATGATTTTGAGTAGTGTAACTTCTATGCTACTCTCTCCAGTCATTGCTATTGTCCCAAATCACATAGTGCACGTCCAGAATAAGACTTACCCATAGAACATGGTATTGTGAAGCTGTCGGGATCCTTCAATTTCCTAGGGATCTTGTTCTGCATGATTATACTACATTCTCCAATCATTGCTACTGTCTCAAATTCCCTTAGTCTTCTCTTTTTGGTGAGCACATCTTTCATAAACTTTGCATAGTTTCGAATTTGTTGAAGTGATTCCACCAAGGGAACATTGATGTGGAGTTGTTTCAGCACATCTAAGAATTTATCAGATGCCACAACATTGGGTGCTACAACATCTTTTGTATTTTTTCTTTTTCATTTTTTTCATCTTTTTCTTTTCTACCATCACTTGTTACAATTGATGGGCCTGACAAAATCTTCCCACTCCTCAAAGATATAGCCTTGACATGCTTCTTCCCAGGGATTTGTGAAGTTGAAGCTTTTGTAGTGGATGGTAATGATCCACTTGGTCTTTGGTAAAGAGTTGTGGCTAGTTGTCCAACCTGATTTTCCAAGTTCTTGATAGCAGCACCTTGAGTTTGGAATGTAGCCTTGTCATCACTTATGAATGCTCTCATTAGGGATTCCAAGGAATTAACTGCTGCAGGTGCAGTTGGACTTGGGACATATTGAGTAGGAAATCCTGGTGGTGTATTAGGTGCTGCAGCTACTGGTGCTGTAGCAGCATTGTTGCTCCATCTGAAATTTGGGTGATTTTTCCAGCCAGGATTGTAGGTATTTGAGTAGGGGTTGTTATTCTGGTTGTACCATACATAGATGACATAGATATAGTTGCTTGGACACTCTTCATACAAGTTCCCTCCTCCACAGTATACACAACTAGTTGTTCTTGGTGGGGCTTGTTCAATCACAGCTACTTTGGTTTCTGTTGATGCTTCAGCATTGGATGCTGAGATTTTTTATCATGTTGGTGAGGGAAGCTACTTGAGTTGATAGAGCAAATACTTCACTAATTTCATGAACCCCAGCTATCTTCTTCTGAACACTAACCATTTCTGTGGGCCATTGGTAGCTGTTGGTTGCAATATTCTCTATATAAGCTCACAAGCTTCATTATAGGATGAATTCAACAACACTCCCCCAGATGAGGCATCAAGCATAAGTCTGGTTTGTGGTTCCAACCCATTATAAAATGTTTCCATTTGAATAATAACAGAGATTCCATGGTGGGGACATTTTCTCAACAATTCTTTCCATCTTTCCCATGCTTCAAACAGTGTCTCAAATTCTTTTTATCTAAAAGAAGTAATTTCATTCCTCATTCTAGCATTTTTTATGGGTGGAAAATATTTGTTCAAATTTTTTCAGCCATTCTATTCCTATCAGTGATAGAGTTAGGCTCTAATGAATTAAGCCAAGCCTTGGCTCCATCTCTTAATGAATATGGAAAAAGCTTAAGTCTAAAAGAATCTTCAGAAACACGAGGAATATTGAAATTACTACACACTTCTAGAAACTGCTTTAAGTGTAAGTGTGGGTCCTAGTGGGAGTACCACCAAATTGACCAACTGTTTGAAGCATTTGGAACATCATTGGTTTTAACTCAAAATTGTTTGTATTTAGCTAGGCCTTACTATGCTTGTTTGCATAGTTTGAGGGTTAAAAACAACATAGTCCCTCATGGGCCTTTCTCTATCATTAGCCATACCTATAGGAATCATGTTAATGAGTTACTATCTATAATCATCTTCTAGATCACTTAGAGTGCCAGAACAATCAGTGATTAGACCTCTGCCACCTCTCATGGAACCTCTTCCAGAGCCTCTACCAGATTTTAGTTCAGACATTGCAGTTCTGCCTAGAATTTTGAGTATTTGTTAAGTTTGATTTCACAACCTCTTAAATCTCCTTTCTATTTCGGGATCCAACTGATATTCTGGTGAGATGGACCTGGGCGTATGCTATAGCACAAAATACTATAACAATAGAGAACAAAACACAAGGGTAAAAACTACCACTAACTTGCTAACTAATTAAACAACAAAATTAAACTAACAATCCCCGGCAACGACGCCAAAAACTTGTTGTGTAGAAAAGGTCATGTGCAAGTATACACAATCGCAACAAGTAATAAAGTAGAGATCGCTCCCACATGGATTGATGTTAACTTTAGAGTTTAATATAATAGCAACTAGTGATGGAAAACAAGTAACAATAACAAGTTGTCAACAAGTATTGTAAATAACAGAAATGTAAGTAAGCAAGTAAAGATGGTATGAAGATTCAAAGTAAAAAGATAGTTGAAATGTCTTTCACCAAGTAAATCGTTTAAAATAGAACAATGAAATGTTTGATGCTATAGCATTGAATGCTGTAGCAATTGATGAGTGCCTTTCAGTCACTGGCGTCAGGGTTTCATTACAAGGGCTGATGTCTAAGCTCTAAATAGGTTCACCCCTGTGTATTAAGTACCCACAGTATTAATCCTATGAACTATGTTTTCCTATGTCTAGGTTTAAACATGGGTTGTTAAAGTGTCCTTTAACAACCACTTACTCATATTAATCCTTGAGTTCGAATTGTAAACCATGTCTGAATTTACAAATGTACTTATAATTAGCTGATCAGTTCTAAAATAAATTTGAAAGAAGTTTCACACAAGGATTAAAATGCAAACATGAAAAAACATTACATTATAACTACTAGAAAGTCATTACAAAGCTTTAAGCATCCCAACTACAAAAGGCTTAGCTCATGATGAGCATCAAGAAGGTAATACAAACTATGATGGAAACCATATTCATATAACTGAAAATACAAAAGAAGGAAAATAGCATAGAAGTTACACTACTCAAACTCCTTTGCATGAATCTGTCATGTGATGCTGCAGCACTACTTCGCAACATTGAAGTGCATGATGTTTACTTTGAGTTTTGTGAAGAGATCTTGAACAAAAATGGAGGAAATAAGGTGTCAAGGACTTCCTCTATTTTGACCCAGCAAGTATGGTGTATTTTTGGAGCTGAATGGAGCTTGCTAAATGATGAAGATGATAATAGCTTTCTTAAAGGAGAAGATACTATATAATATTAGGCCCGTTTTTCTTCAAAAAGTATGACTTGACAAGCCACCAACCAAAAGTGGTTTTCCACTTACAAGTGGACACAAGTCGCTAAAAAGCTCTTTGAGTGGTGACTTGAGCAGCTACAACATCCGTTAGGGTTGCGCTGAATTGACATAAAGTGAGAGTGCCAAAGTTGCACTTTTCAGTTTTCTCTCTTGCTGACGTAGGCACGCTGATGCTGTAGCATCTGATGTTGCAACATTTAACAAACATATTAAAAATAACAAGAGGGCACTACAAGTGCCAATTTATCACATATTAGTTCCTATCCCTTCTTAACACATATTTACATATTTAACAACATAATTATTTAATAACAAACATTAATTTAAGCCTAAAGAATATAAATAACTCTTATAAGTAAGAGTTATCACCTACTTATCCAGGCTCTTCCACCAAGCTCCTTTTCCCTAGTCATGTTGTTTGGCAAGTCTTATGTTCACTGAAGCCTCAGTATTAATGGCTCACCATACATGCACTCGGCCACTCTTTAGCCTCGTCTAGCGTTTTCCCCTCGGCCAACAACTTATCAGATTTTGGGTGTTAACAAGCCTGTAATCATGTCCCTTTCCACCAGACTCAGAACCAATTGTCTTTGATGGCCTGACGATCATTCACAGAAAGGTTTGTCACAGAGTTTTGGGCATCAAAGATCCATCTGGGGACAATGACTCGTTCCAACACCGAACACCAGTCCACCTCAGCAGGGTGTAAATGGAATAGGGTTCTAACGACCTCCAACTGCGTGAGGGATTTGATGGGTGTTGCGGTGTTGCGACCAATTTGTGTCCCAAGGTTCTGGCTGGAGGTAGAGGAACAACCGAGGAACTCGTTGAGAATAAATTCTTAAAGTAGACTTGAGCCAAAAGTTGCAAGAACCAAATGGGGCCTTGAATCTTGTTGATCATCTCCGCTCCCGAATCTAATCAAGCGGGACATGGATCCCCTTGTAAAGGCCAACCAAGATGAAGGGATCCCAGGAATGGACTGTGTTGTCAATCATCATGGTGACATAGGATTGAAGTTCTTGAACCACCCCTACGGAGGCTGTGCCATAAAAGAACTTGCTGAATAAATACATCAGGAATGTTGAGTGCTTAAAGTCGGTCACCTCGCCTTCGGTTTCAGCATTTTGTTTGATAAAAGTGGAGTAAACGCCCTTGGCGTGCACAAAACCAAGGTCGATTTTCTTCAGAAAATTGTAAGCATGTACATTCTTCCCTGCAAGTGGAAGGCCAAGGATGGCTGCCACATCAAGAAGGGTTGGGGTAATCATACCCCATGGAAAGATAAAAGTATCAAACTCTGTTAACCAAAAACCTAGAAGCGGTAGGAGAAGGTCATATGGGGCAGTGACAATAGTGCAGAAATGGATATCATGTCATATAATCCCCATGCCTTCCAAAGTTTTTATTTGACTCGAGCAACCCTCTTGTACCAAGTTTAATATCCGAGAGTTGGTTTTGCCCAGCCTCAAGTTTCAGTAACCTCAAGTTTTAGGGGGGTATGCAGTAAAAACATGGAGTTGTATTAGTAAAACTCCCAATACTCATTTTTATCCATTTTTAAAGCCCAATTTTATTAAAACACACATCTTTAACCAAAAATATTTTCTCCAGATGATATTTTCAAACACAATTATTCTATAAAATAATAAAATAAAATACATAAATTTTTTAAATCATAAGAAATTTTTTAAATAAAATACATAAGTAATTACACATAAGACCTTAAAAATCTTTAAATTTTTTAAATCACAAAATACATAAATTATCCACATATTAAAAGAAATGTCATACACAAAAATTGGGGTGTTACATACTAATTAAATGGTTATAACCAATATTGGTTTTGCAAATTATGAGGACCAAGTGTTCTTGGAAAAAAGGTTTTTAGGTTAGGAAACAGGCTCAAGTTAAATGTTAAGATTAAGAAGAAGTTGATACCTTTTGAAAATTTCCATGGCCTAAAGTTGATTTTTGTCAAAAGTATCAGTTGGTAAAGTTTTATTTCTATGGAGTTCCCAAATTTTTTTTAAGAATTAAACTAGTATTTGAAAATGGTACTTTACTAGTATATGGTATTGAAGTTTGGACTCTGACACTAATTAAAATTGTACCCTTTTATCATTGAACTTAGATTGAACACAACAAAGATGAAGTTGTGTGTTATGGAGGTCAAAAATTCATGGGCTTAATTGAGAGAATAATTTAGGTCGTGAATCAAAATTGGTATATGACACCACGAGAGTGAATAATGAGAAAGAAGTTCCATGTTAGCTATTTAGAGGTGGCGGAAAAGATGTGAGCCAAACAATAAAAGGTAACTATAAAATTCTAAGTTGTACGTACAAGTTAAAGATGTGGAAATGAGTGGTCGGTCAGTGGCAATTAGCTAAGATAGTATTTTCTAAATATGTAATATAATAGTGAAACTATGTTATCCACTATACAAAGAGTATTAAGATGAATGGATGAGAATGAGAAATAGTGATAAGTGATAATTTATAGGTTGAAAAGTGAATGTCGATGAATTTACCGAAGGCCTTGAGTTACATGTTATCGTTAGTCATCTTTGATTGTGGGTATAAAGTGAGTAAAGTACTAGAAAGCAAATATATTTTCTTGAATGTTAACAAATATATTCTTTTTGTCTAAAATCATCATTGTTTCTGAAATTTACAGGAGACACATACTAATATGAGTCACATAGGACGAAACTAACCTCTCTCTTTGCATATTGTTTGTATCCCAAGACAACCAATTGTACATTGGTACTCTTTTTTCGATATATATTGGTAAGTCCTTTATATTTTTATAACTCCCCTACTTAATACAAATTCAGTTTCTTTTTTAACAACAGATTCAGTTTCTTAAAATATTCGGAAATCTCCATAATTTATACCAAGTTTTTATAGCCTTAATATTTTTCTTTAAAATTTTCCAAATCTGCCCTATACATGTTCCATGGCATATCGAAACTTCTAGTTTTGTTCTCATTGAGCATTTAAGTAATAATGTAGAGATATAATTGTGAGTTTTGCAAGTTCCTTACTCTTCCATTTTACTATCTAAGTCATATTACAATAATTCTATATACCTTATGTGGCTTTACATGAATAGTATATATATGCATAACTTAAATTCCAAAGAGTTACATCTTGAGTTGAGATCGAGCTATGGGGAAAAAAGTAAGTAAATCGACAACCAAACTCATTACTTTCAGTCTCTTCTATCTTCATTTTCTTTTCTTTTGTATATTAGATCAACTCATTATTTTATTTTTTTGCATTTTATTATTGAATTCATCTACATGCTTTGATATCTGTATAAGTGCTGGTTCTATCTCACAAACTATTGCATATTGTTCATTTAATCTTGTGTTTTTTATAGAATAAGCAAGAAAACAATCAAAATAATAATAATAGTAAGGAAGAAAACAAGGAAAACAAGGAAAAGAAGGAATCAGAGAAGGCTGTTATTTTGAAAGCACTTATACATTGTGAAGGTTGTTCTGACCAAATTACAAAGTGCTTGAAAGCTGTTGAAGGTAATTAACATTTTGTTTCTTATACTCGCATTATATAATAATTAATTAATTATTTTTTAATATGATGAGATGTTTTTTAAATGAGTAGGAATAAATCATATTAGGATTGATAGAGAAAATCAGAGGATCTATGTGAAAGGAGACATAGTAAAAGATCCATTGAAAGTTTTGGAAAGACTTCAAAAGAAATTCAGCAAAAATGTAGAGCTGATTTCACCTAAACCAAAGCCTGAAAACAAGCAAAAAAACAATGAAGAGAAAAAGGAACAGGTCTAAACTCAATATTATTTTTCCTATTTTTTCTTATTTTAAAAAAATGTTAAGTACTCATATCTTGTTGATTTCCTCATCGTTACTGTCTTTTTTTTTTATCATTGTTAACAGGCTAAGGTGAAAACTGTTGTGCTCAAGATGTATATGCATTGTGAAGGCTGTGCAACCGATATCAAGAAAAACCTAGAGAAAATGGAAGGTAGAGTATTCTCAGTTTTTTTTCAATATTGCGAAAATGGTCTTCCAACTTTTTTTTTTTATGAATTTAGTACTTCTGAAATTCAAATATTTCTTATTTGGTTCCCATATTCTTTTAATTCCAGTTTAGTTTGAAAAAATTAATGGTTTTTTCCCCACTTTTGTTCCTCAAATTTCTCTAAAACGCTTGATTCTTAGGGTCTTAAAGTGCAATAAACACACAATTCTGGATTAACAGATATTGGGATCAAATTCACAACATTTATATTTTATTTAATTGGACTAAATTCGCCAAAAAAAATGTTGGTGGCCCATTATTGCCAAATAAAAAACCCGAGGGAAAAATGCAATTAATTACATTAATTATATTGCTTATTTTGCAATAGGTGTTGCATCTGTGGAATTGGACAAAGAAAATTCACAAGTGATTGTTAGAGGAACAATGGAGTCAACAAAGCTTGTTGAATGTGCCAAAAAGAAACTGGGAAAGCATGCAGATATTATAAAAGAAGATAAGAAAAGAGAAGCAAAAGGAGAAGGCAATAACAATGAGAAACACCAAGAACCAATAATTTTGTTTAGCTATCCTCCTCAATACTCTACCCAATATGTTTATCCCAATCAAACCTTCAGTGATGAAAACGTTTTTGCCTGCTCATTAATGTAAGAGCATTTAAGGAAATTACTATTATTATTTTATGTAAATCAGATATACTCTGCGCGCAATTGCAGGGACTAATCCCTCGAGCCGCATATAAGGAAATTATAATAAAAAATTTGAATAAAAATATATAATTTTTATTTCAATTACTGGTGTTATTCTAGATCATAAAATTGAACAATATAATTGTAAAGTAATGTCAACTACTTTAAGTAAAACTAGAAGTCACTACAAGAAACCTTTGTTTTCCCACTAGAATTTCCGACGGACCCATTCCCGTCGCAATTTCCGACGGATTTTTGACAGAATTATTCCTTGGTAAGTATGTGCACAGATTTTAAGACTTTTCCCGCTTCGTTTTCGACGAAATTTGGTTCGGTCGGTAATTTTCGACGGCTAGTTTCGTCGGTATTCCGTCGGAAACCTCAATTAAAATTTTAATTTGCATTTCTCATACTCGATGCTCACTAAACCCTATTCTTTTTCTTCTCATCACAGAACACATAACACTCTTCTCTCTACTCTACTTCTCACTTCATCTCACCACAACATCATCCATCATCCATCTCACCACAACATCATCCACGCGAAGTTCACTCATCAGCCATGTAAATCCATCTCACTTCTCTCCGCCCTGCGTTGCATTGTGCAGCCACAACATCTTCTATCTCATCTCTGCTTGCACCACGCGAAGTCACAAAGCTACCACACCATCTCTGTCGTCACTTGTCCGGTGAGCGTTGCTTTCTTCTCCACGCCTCCCTCCTTCGAGTTTTGCCATTTTTTGTTGCTTTTAGGTGAGAAATTGATTTTCCCCCAAAACCCTAAATCCCCAATGTTGAATCTTTTGAATCTGTGAAATTGGCTTCTACCCATTCTGTTAATGCATGCGAAATTAATATCAGAGAAGATGATTTCTGTTAATGGCTATGAAATTGAATTTGTTGAATTTGTTTAATGGATTTATAACGTTTTAGATTATGGGTATAAGGAGAGAACTAGCAATTCATGATTAACAAGCGTGGGTGATTTTAGTTTCTTGCAATTTGAAAAATAGTGTGATTGATTTTAGGGCTTGATATTCGTTTGTCTATTTATTTTTTGGTTTTGTTTTTCTTTCTTGGATTTGGTTGTATGGCTTTGGAAAAGATGAGTAAGAGCACTAGAGGAAATAGGGTGTACTGGTCATTGTATTAGTTGTCGTGCCTCTGCCTATATTGGTTATTTCTTTCTTCCTGATTGCTTGCTTTTTCGTTTTGGGGTTTAGTTTTGAATGAACAATACCTTTTTAGAATCTGTGATATGTTAATGGGGACTAAACTTGTTGGTAGCTTACTGTTTTCATTTTAAATATAAATCACAATAAGACTCAAATCTGTTTAGCACAATTCTTGATACCCCCTTGTTCTTAAAATTAGAGATTGAAGTACTTATCCTCTGTTTATTTGACATATGATAAACCTCTTTAGTGTTTCTTTTACCTCGTATTCCTGAATTCTACAATGGAATGTATGATTTTGGTAATTCTCTCTTATTTTATTTTATATAGAACACTACTCAATTAAATTCACATGCCCTTCATTAGTTACCTTATTAAATTAACCCATCAATTTTTCCTTGATATCCCATTGGATGACTAAGACTTTCTTGACAATGCTACTTCCAATTTTGAATTTAAATTGCTAAATGCTGAAACTGTTCTGTTGCAGCTCCATCTCCAAATAACAATTAGTACAATACCCACTAGTTATGCTGATTGGTTTCAAAATTCAGTTGAAGGAAGTCTTCATGACATTAATCAGTTGAAGGAAGTCTTCAGTAAGGGCAATATTTGCTATAAACTACTGTATTCTAATTAGTTCATTTTCTTATCTTGTTCTTTTGCAAAGAAAACTTGGAACTTTTTTTAAACCATGTTTAGTAAGTGTTTAGGGTTTAGGCAAATGTCTGTTTAGTAAAATGATTATTGAATAAGAGAACATGTTTAGTTTGCCACTTTTTCTACCCCATTATAGTAGCAAAAATAGATATTTATACTTAAAATTTTGGCTCCCACTTATGCTGCGAAATTTCTGCTTTCAACGTATCTGTTTTTGCTACTATAATGGGGTATAGTTCTCTTGTTAATTAATTTAATCCTGGAATTAATTAGTATTCAACAGTAGCTGGTTTGTGGGTTTCCTCATTTAAAGATAGAGATTGTAACACCCCGATAATATCTAACTTGTAGAAACTACCGAAATGCACTACTGGCATACATCAGAGTGACTTTCCTTTTTAAAATATTGAACACATTCTAAAATTCGATGAAAATCATCAAACGTGTAAGCATAACAGAACATGAAATACATGAAGTCGGTTCTCACATAACTCGAACTAGTGTTCAATACAAAATTAGAAAGTCTGCGGAAGCGATTTACAACTTAATACAAGTACAAGTCGTACAATCGAATATCTATGACAAAGAGAGAAACAAAAATACATAAACATAACAAAATAGACGACAGCGTCTCCACGAAGCGGTTCCACGACCATTGCTCCTGCACATCCAACTTCTACCTGTATCACTGAAAAACAACAACATGGATTGGGTGAGACAACTTGTCTCAGTGAGTTCTATCGCGACCTCTTACTGACTCTCGCGGTTTAGTTATGCTTGATTCTTTATTCTTGATTCATGAGTTCGTAGTCTTTAATTCGACTACGTGGAACATACAACGTGTACTCGTGGCCCTTCTAAGCGACACACAAGGCACACACAAAGACAATGACATGATTCTTAGCATATCACCGGTGACTTTATTTGAAAGCACCGACAAACCCAATCCCCAACCATTTCTACTACCAAGGGACAAACAATGACGGGGCCTAAGGTCATAAGGAATCATGACTTCCTCGCCCTTAGTACACTAATTTTGAAAACTAGGGTCGTCACCCTAACATGATGTATAATATAAATACATTGACGTGAACATGAATTTACATAACATAACATGGCATAACTTAACATGGCCTAATGTGATCATGACTTGTTCTTATCATTAGCATTAGGGGCATTAAGTCCATCTTAATTTCGTGTCGTGATCTCACTCGGATTCCTAAGTTTGTTAACCTGTCTTATACATATTTACAATCAATCCAAACACCTTCCATGTACCCGCATTGGGCTGTAACACCCCGGTATTTTTATCGAGTAAAAATACCCAAGTGTACTGTTTAAATACTGAACACCACTATAAAATTTTCACTGAATAACAACAGAACAGTCTTAAACATAAATAAGACCACAAACCATCAGTGAAATACAGTGTTCAATATCGTACAAGAAAGCGGAAATAAATACATAACGCTAAAGACAAAATGTCTTGATGCACAGATAACAAGGAAAGATATACACTTAAGCATAAAGCTAATAAGTCTTCAGCAACCATCCGAGTACCACCTACTCGTGCCTCTTGGATCTCCACTTTCCCCGTTTATCTGTAAAACCACAACATATAAACAGTGAGATACAATCTCAGTGAGTTCTACCGAGACCCCTATCTACGCTCTCGGTTTAATTAAGAATTCTTTTTAACTTACACGACACTGCCTGCGCGAATGCTAAAAATCGGTGAACGTGTTATAATCCAGTACGACACCGACTGCGCGAACGCTAACCCCGGTATATCGCACAACAAACTTTTAACATGACACCGCCTGCGCGAACGCTAAACCCCGGTGTACATGTTATGACTCAGTACGACACCGACTGCGCGAACGCTAACCCCGGTGCATCGCACAACAACTTTTTAACATAACACCGCCTGCGCGAAGCTGAAACCCGGTGAACCCCCTTACCAATAGTACTTTCCCTAATGGCACAGGGCCTAGGATAAGGGATCATGACTGCCCCGCCTAGTATGTCAACAGGGGTCGTCACCCAAACTCGATATAATATATATATCTACCATCATATATAGCCACCCACATTGGGCCGACTCCTATAATCGATATAATTTATATATCGTGAATTATTAACCGGTTTAGACGAATGAATAATAATCATTCAGCGTCAGTGTTACAATCCCACATAGAACTTATAATCCGTTTTATTATCAATAAAACATATCCGCACACGTGTACTATTGTTTGGCTTTTCGAAAAAATTTCAACTTCAAAAGTATTTTATAAAACCCTTTTGAAACATACCCAAAATCGTGGCATTATAAGCCTAATATCATTATAGAAGGGTTAGGAAAGGATTAAAAGAGGATTAGAATCGATCGGGATCGTTTCGGGCAAGTTTTGGAAAATTTGGACAGAACACTGCGCACGGACCGTGCTCCCATACGCACGGGTCGTGCGCCCTTTTATAAAAATTTGCGAAATAGAAACAGAACCAGACGCACGGTTCGTGCGCCCGGGGCGCACGGATCGTGCGCATTTGACAACATTCTATTTTGATTCCGCTTTGCGTTTTTCGTCGTTCCGATCAATTCCGATTACTTCCGGTACCTGTTCCACTCCAATCCTAACACCAAAATAGTACAAATACATATCCAATAACCTCACTCGATAAACCAATCCAATCAAAGACTCAACACATTCAATTTTCATCAAAATTCGATATATTTAAAAATAACGGTTTTTGACTCAAATTTCTCGTAGCCAATCAACATAATTTTTATTTTAAAAACGAAATAAACCTAAACGTGAGTAAAACTCACCCTTGAAGCGTGAGCCACGAGCGAGCCGAAATCACCGAGTAACCACACGAACGCTCCCCGCTCCGGCGACACCCAATCTGCTTCCAAAGCTTTCCACTCGATCGCGAAACCTCTTTTTGACCGAAATACCGAATTCCTCGAAATCTTTCCTGAACACTATTCATCTTCTTCTTCAACCTCAAGCCACTATTCACACCTAACACCAAAATTTGATTTCTCAAACCTAACTCACCCAAACCTTGATTTCTTCTCCTCAAGCTAACAATCAAGCTTCTAATTGAACTCTTATAACTTCAAAGCTCATAAATGGAAGGATGAACTCCAAACCTCCATTTTAAGCTCCAAATTCGAAAATGGTGGATTTGTGTAGAGTGAGTTGATGATGAGGATGTTGGTACCAAATCGAAGAAGAAGTAACGCTAAACGTTTTTCGTGTTGGAAGAAAGTCGTTTTGGTGAAGTCTTCTCTCTCCCTCTTCTCTTCTCCCTCACGCCAATCTCTCTCTTTTCCTCTCCTTTTCTCTCTTTTTCTCCTCTGCTTCTTTCTCCGTCTCTCGCTTCCTTCTTTCCTTTCTTTCTTTTAATTAATTCATTCACTCACTCACCCACACACACATACACGCATACACATATATTTATTAATATATACGCGCTAACGTGGTCCAATTACCATATTGATCTAAACCTCTTATTTCGAATCCAAAACTTCATTGACCCGTATTATCCGGTTAACGATCCGATGACAACCAATAAATAATTTTAGCACTCAGTAAATTTACCAGTCAAGTACTAAATTAATTTAATTGGGTTAACACCCAAATAATTTCTACTAATTATGTTGAGGATGTTAGATGGGCCGTCAACAAACATTCAATCATGACATAAGGTTGTTATCATTAAACTCAAGCAATTCCAATGAATTATGGTTATTTTATCATTTCATAACATTGGGAAGGGATTAGGATGGGTTTGAAGTCAATTAGGAAGGCTTTGAACACATTTTGAAAATGTTGACAGAAGCATACGCACGACCCGTGCTTGATGGCGCACGGTCCGTGCGCGAAATCAACACTCAGCAATCCTGTGAATCAGAAGGCAACGCACGACCCGTGCGCTGGGCGCACGGTCCGTGCCTGTCTCACAGACTTGCTGAAATGCCATTTTGAGCCCTTTCTCGAATCCGTTTCGTGTCCAAACTCCGTTCCGATCGATACCTAACTCATCAACCCTCAAAAAGAGAACATTATCCAGCCAAACAATCCACAATCATGACATGCAAATTTCATAATTTTCAGTCCAACAGTTCAATCAATTTCATGATTCAAAAGCGATACTTTCATAAAGCGGTTTTACACCAGATTTTCGTAAAAACACGCGATTCATTTCAGAATACATGACACATGATTTTAAATCCCTAGTGAGTATAGAACTCACCTATAGCGATGATAATCGCTCACAACACCGAGACTTTGACTGAAATTCCACGGACCAAGGACACACGATCTTGCTCACAACACGAACTCAACGGCTGAACCGTTTGAACAGCAACTCAGACTCGAACCCAGCAACCTACGCAAGATCCCAGCCACTGAAATTCTTCCCCAACCCACATGCAACTCTTCTAACCACTTCCAAAGCACTAAGGAAACCCAACTAAGTCATGAAACCTCTATTGCTTCATCAATGGGGGTGTAGGTCGATTTGGTGATTTGGTGGAGGAAGGGGAAGATGATGATGAATCTGATATCAATAGGAAGAGGGTGATATGAGGGTTGCAATGGTGTAGGAATTCTGGACATGCATGGAGGATCACTCTCCTACCCTTCTCTTCTCGCCACTCACTCCCTCTCTTCTCTCTCAATTTCTCTATTCTTGTTGGTTCTGAATTTCAAGAATGAAGAATGAAGTGTGTTCCAGCTGAATGGCTTAATTATATAGGCTAGGTAAAAATACCACTATACCCCCCACTTACTAATCCTATTCCATTTGACTCCTTAAGTTCTAATTAACTCTATGTGATGCAATTAATTCAACTTAAGGACACCACTTTACCTACTTATCAGTTAAGTAAACACCAATCCAATTCATTTTATTTTCAACACCTCATATATCATAAATACTAAAAATAATTAATTATGATACCGAACTATCCGATTGGATAAATACTTAGCTCGTGACCACTAATCCAACCTTGACCGACGAAGCTTCTAAAAATTAGGGGATGTTACAGAGATTAACAATTACATAATTTGGTGTTAGTTGAATTCTTTACATATATGATAGATTTGGTTGTTGTATTGTTGAGGTTGTGTTGCTAGTTTGGATAGGGTGTGAAGACTTCATCTCTATAGATTCTGCACTTAATTGTTGAGGTTGTGTTCCTGATAACTTCATTTTGTAGGTTAGGTTTAAATACAACAAATTGGCCTCTTCTTGCTTTCGGGTACTTTTCCAAGTTTCTCCCTTTCCTCTTGTTTCATAACTATTCCAATGTTTTCTGCTTGTATCTTCTTACCCTATCATTGCATTGTTGGATTAAACTTCTTTGGCTTGTATGCTTCTTCTCTAATTAGCTTCTTAGTTTCTAGAAGTGGTTGATTTTTGTTTTTATTTCAAAATGAAGTTAACCCTCTCATTGAGTATTGATTTGAGTTGAGCATAGTTTGAATTGATTAATGGTTTGTATTGAGCATAGTTTGAATTGAGTATTGGTTTGCATAGTTTAAATAAACTAGTTGACTTGTGCTATTCTTTTGATTTTATAACAAGTACCCAAACTAGTTGACTAGTTGACTTGTGCAATTTTTTAAAACTTTCCTCTCTGACTTTTTTAAAACTTTACTTGATGCAATTCACTACAACAATAAAATGATTTACATCTTTTTTTAATCTTTTTGCCCACTCTTGAAAACTTATTGATGTTGGAAGGGGGATTGATTTAATATGTCATTGTCTAGATAGTTTTGTGTAAAAGTATTGATTGAATATGGATGGATGCAATATTTGAGCATGAGTAAAAGTATTGATTGAATTTGTTAAGTAACTTGATTTATTCTATATTTGCTTTCTTTAATTTGTAAAGTCACTTGAATTTGAAATTAGCTCAATAGTTTTAATGTGCTTGACTTGAAGTGATTGACCTAGGTAGCCGTGAGTTTTTATTTAAATATATGTGCTTCATTTTCAAAGATTTTCTCTTTGGCTTGTATCACCATGGGTGGTTCATTTACACATTTGTGGGTGAGCTGATTGTTATTGAATCCTAATTTTAGAATGTTTATTATGATGTAAAAGTTGAAGAAAAACTTGTGAGTATTTATTGTTGGTGAGTGGTGTCTTTGAGTCATCCATTTTGCAATAAACTATCAATTAACCCTTCTCATTGAGTATTTATTTAAATTGAGCATAGTTTGAATTGGTTAATGGATTGTATTGAGCATAGTTTGAATTGAGTATTGGTTTGCATAGTTTAAATAAACTAGTTGACTTATCCAATTTTTTTGATTTTATAACAAGTACCCAAACAACACTTGTGCAATTCCTTATGATTTACATTTTAGGTAGCTATGTGTTCTGGATTGGGCCGCAGCCCATAATGAATGCTGGACCAACGCGACCGGCCCAGTACGTAATCAGCATCACACGACTTTTGGACCGGGTCGCAACCCGTAATGAAGTTTGGGCCTATGCGAGCGGCCCAACATCGACCAGCGCCAATTTATACCCACGATGGGAGGATCTACGGTGAAGAGGAATTCTCGCAGATCCAACGGCCGCCCTCAGCACCCAGGTGCTATATAACGAGACCCTGACATCATATGAAAGGTACGTTTTGATCCAATATTACTACACGAAATCACCCCACTGACTTGGGCGTTGGAGTGCCATCGCAGGTACACCCCGAGGGAGCTCTGCACACGACCAAGCCCACATACAGGAACGACCTCAACATCTGGCACCAAGCCCCCGAGACAGCACAAGCACAAACAGATTTATTTCAACAGAAGGACCATTCGCTCAGAGAAGAGTCCGGTTCATTGGCGACCACAGTGGGAGAGCGAACATCCCCACCCCAATAGACATGGCTCCGCGAGGCAGACCACGCGGCGCCCCGCATCCACGAAATATGACCGCAATTCCTCAGCGACAACAAACACCGGAGGGCGATGCTGCCGATCTAGGCGATACTGCGTCCAGTGCACAAGGTGCTCCACCCGGCCATACAAGCGCCATGCTGCCAAACGAGATACTACAAGAATTACGCGACCTGTTGAGAGCTAGGAACGGAAACATCGCCGCGCCTGAACAGGGGCTCCACTCTGGAAGGGCATACACCGCGCCTGAACAACGTCGCCGCGACGACGAATCGTCGAGACCAAGAGGAAATCCCTCCAAAAGACATAGATCTCCCCCGAGAAGGCAATTGGTACACCGATCGCCCCCAAGAAGACGAGGACTGATCCAGCAACAACCACGAACCCCCCTTTCCTCAACTGACCCGGCGTTTTGGCCCGAGGAAGAGTCCTACCAAGAATCTTCGTACGACTCCTCTGGGTCACTAACTCGGTCCAGAAGTAGATCACAGGAGAGATTCCCTCGTCCCTACTGGGATGCGCCTCCTCCACGGGCTCATAGGTATGAATCACCTCCTCCACGACGTGGTCATCGGGGTCGCTACCCCGAGGACCGACCATCTCGTAGGAAGACAGGCAATGACGGCCTGGGACCATTCACCCGGGGAATCGACGAGTACCCTATCCCGCGAGCACTGGAGAAGCCACCCTCTGACCTTAGGATGTACAACGGGGTAAAGGACCCCGATGCCCACCTACGATATTTTGACTTGGTAATGAAGTATAGGCGGGCAGACGGGCCGGTTAAATGCAAAATCTTTCCACTAACCCTAGAGGGACCCGCTCTGGAGTGGTTCACTGAATTAAGGCCCAACAGTGTCTCGTCCTGGGAGCAATTGGCTCGAGTTTTTAGTGCCTGCTTCACCGCCTCAAGGGTGAAGCCTAAATCACATGCCATCTTGAAAGCAATTAGACAGGGCCCGGATGAATCGCTCCGTGAGTATGTTGAGCACTTCAACAGGGAAGCCTCCAATGTCCGTGGGTTGGAGGACGATATGCGCCTATGGTTTCTCAGGGACGGCCTCCGAACTGGCAGTTTGTTTGAGATAGAAGTTGGTGTGAACGAGCCGCCAGACCTCGAAACTTTCCTACGCTGGTCGCAGAGATTTATGAACTGTGAGGAAAGAGCGATGGCAACCCAAGCCGTCGCAGGGCAAGCAAAGGATCTCCAATCAAACCGGGTCCAAGACTCCAGGAGGGATAGAGGAGACAGAGAAGAGTCCGGTTCATTGGCGACCACAGTGGGAGAGTTCAGGCAGAAGAAATTCTCTGACCGGACCAAACTAAATACCTCGTACTCCCAGATCTTGGCCGAGTGCGCGAACACAGAATTCAAAGATATTAAGAGGCCCGAACCGCTAGTCCTTAAAGAAGGACAACGGCCGTCTCGCCGGTACTGCCGTTATCATAGAAGTAACGGACACGACACCAACAATTGCATGGCCCTGAAAGACGACATCGAAGAACTGATCAGAAAGGGAAAGCTAACCCAGTACGTGAAGAAAGGGCCTGCAGAGAAACCAGAAGAGAAGGACAGAGATCGGTCCCCTCGAAAGGGTAAGGCGATCGTGAACGAAGTTGGGAAAGGCTCAAAGGAAGACGAGGATGAATACAGTGAAGAAAGAAACGACCACAGGAGGTCAAAGGGACGCGCGGCCGCGATGGTGATTACTGGAGGGTACCCTATGGAAGGAGGAGAAACGACCAAATCATCGAAAAGACGCTGGAAAGAAATAATGAACGTCGCCTCGACTTCCACGCCCGGTCGCCCCTCAAAAAGGCCGCCTTTGGCATTCGGCGACGATGATTTGCTCGATGGGAAGCCTAATAAGTATGTCCCACTAATCGTCACCGCGGTAATGGCTAATGTCGAGGTCAGAAGAATCCTGGTCGACCAGGGAAGCTCGGCTGATATCATCTTTGAAGACCTCCTCGACATCTTGAGGATACCAAGGGGCGAGTTGACGGCCTATCGGGGATCTGACCTAATAGGTTTCAATGGATCATCCACAACACCTCTTGGGATGCTGGAACTTATGGTAACCTTCGGGGACGACAGCGGGGAGAAACCCAAAAGCAGAGTTGTGAAAGTAAATTTTTTGGTATTACCATCGGTATACCAATGTATCATCGGCCGTCCCACTTTGGGAAAGCTGGAAGCCGTGACCTCGACCGTCCATCTGAAGATGAAATTCTATTCGGACAGCAATGAGGTTGTCACCGTCCCGGCAGATCTGCAAGCCGCTCGACGATGCCACTTCATGAGCATGAAGGAACACGGAGAGCATGAAACGAAAAAGACGAATGCCGCGAACAGGGGCGGGAGGCAAGTCAATGTGGCTGACCTAGATGCCCGCTATGACCCGGATAGTGAACCTGAAGAAGGAGATGATGACCTTACCCGGGAGCTCAAGAAAAGAATTAAAAGACCTGAGCCGCACGGGGAACTCGCTCAAGTACAACTGGGGAACGACCCAGAGAAGACTGTGTCATTGGGAAGCGACCTTCCCACAGAGATACGAGATCAGTTAATCCAATGCTTGAAGGAACACGCTGATGTCTTTGCATGGAGTGCCGCGGACATGCCAGGCGTCCCACCAGAGGTAGCTTGTCACCACCTGGCCGTTAATCCCACTGCAAAATGGGTCGCCCAAAGAAGGAGGGTGCAGGGTGACGAGAAAGGGAAAGCCGCCAGTAAGGCAGTCGATGATTTGCTGGAAGCCGGGTTCATCAAAGAAATAAAGTACACGACCTGGCTATCTAACGTAGTTTTGGTCAAAAAGGCCAACGGGAAATGGCGCATGTGCGTCGACTATACTGATCTTAACCGGGCATGCCCTAAAGACGGGTTTCCTGTACCAAGCGTTGACCGGTTAGTTGACAGCGCAAATGGCTTCAGGTTACTCTCGTTTTTAGACGCTTACTCGGGTTATAACCAGATTTCAATGCACCCGCCCGACCAGGAAAAGACGGCATTCATGACGGCGACAGGGAACTACTGTTACTTGGTCATGCCTTTTGGACTGAAAAATGCCGGCGCGACCTATCAGAGAATGATGAATAAAGTTTTCCAGTCACAGATCGGCAAAACAGTCGAAGTGTACTTAGACGACATGATCATAAAAAGTAAACAAGACATCGATCATGTGGCCGACCTAAGAGAGATATTGGTGGAAGCCCGCAAAAACTCGCTGAAACTGAATCCTGAGAAGTGCACGTTCGGAGTCAGAGCGGGTAAATTTTTGGGGTTCTTCTTAACAGAACGAGGGATTGAGGCGAATCCGGATAAATGCAGGGCCGTGACAGAAATGAAGTCACCCACTAGCAAAAAAGAGATTCAGAAGCTGAGCGGGATGATAGCCGCGCTATCGCGATTCATTTCAAAAGCGGCCAGCAAGTCTCTCCCACTTTTCAAATTACTTAAGAAGGAGGCGAAGTTTGAATGGTCGGTCGAATGCGACCAGGCCCTAGATCAGCTGAAAAAGGTTTTGTTGCAACCACCCATCCTGACCACCCCAGAGCCCGGGGAAACGTTGTACCTATACCTCTCCATCAGTGATGAATCCCTAGCAGCCGTGCTGGTGCGAGAAGACGGGGAGAAACAGAATCCCGTGTATTTTGTGAGTAAAGCACTCCAGGGACCATAACTTAGGTACCAAAGGATCGAGAAACTAGCTCTTGCACTAATCGTGGCCGCTCGAAGACTGAGATCGTATTTCGTGGCTCATCAAATTGTCCTCAGAAAAGATCAGCCCGTTCGACAGATCTTGCATCGACCTGACTTAGCAGGAAGGATGATCAAATGGGCAGTAGAGCTCTCAGAATTCTGCGTGAAATATGAGACAAGAACGACCACAAAAGCACAAATTCTGGCAGACTTTATAGCCGATATGACCCCGATCCAGGAAGAAAGGCCTGATCCCACCTGGACGCTATACGTCGACGGCTCCTCAAACTGCAAAGGGAGCGGGGCTGGTTTGATTTTAGAAAGCCCAGAAGGAACGACCGTAGAGGTGTCGCTGACATTTTCCTTTTCTACGTCAAATAACCAGGCAGAGTACGAAGCATGCATTGCAGGACTTATGCTCGCCAGGGAGTTCAAAGCACGACGGGTCGAGCTCCGTTCTGACTCCCTGTTAGTAGTGTCCCAGATTGGAGAAACGTATGATGCCAAAGATGAAGTTTTATGGAGGTACCTCGCTAAGGTACGAGAGCTGCTCGATCAGTTCGAAAGCGCAGAAGTCCGACACATCCCCAGGTCAGAAAATGGAAGGGCGGACGTACTTTCGAAACTGGCGAGGACAAAAACCCCGGGAAACCACAGGAGCGTAATCCAGAAGATACTCCCTCAACCCAGCGTCCAACTAGAAACAGCTCCAAGTACCGATGTCTGCATGATCAGTCAAGGGACGACATGGTTCGATCCCATCCTAAAGTACATCGTGTTGGGGGAAGAGGAAGACGACCCAAAAAAGTCTGCTCTCACGCGAAGGCGGGCATCATCATATTCGGTTATTGAAGGCAAATTGTTTCGCCGGGGCTACTCAACCCCGTTACTAAAGTGTCTGACACCACCAGAGGCCAATTATGTGTTGAGGGAAATCCACGAAGGGATATGTGGGAATCACCTAGGGGCACGAGCACTAGCCAAAAAAGCACTTCGAGCAGGATACTATTGGCCAACGATGGAGGGTGATGCCAACGAGCTAGTTAAAAAATGTGATAAGTGCCAGAAGCACGCGGACATACACATCGCCCCCCCGGTCGAATTGAACTCTATTACCGCTCCATGGCCGTTCGCGTGGTGGGGAATAGACCTTCTGGGTCCGTTCTTAGCAGCCCCAGGACAGCTTAAATACCTAATAGTGGCAGTAGACTACTTCACCAAGTGGGTAGAGGCCGATCCCTTAGCGACTATTACCTCCAAAAACTGCTTGAAGTTCTTCAAGAAAAATATTCTAGTTCGATTTGGAGTCCCTCAGGTCGTAGTCTCGGACAACGACACCCAGTTCACTGACAAAAACTTCCAAGAATACATGTCGGAACTAGGAATCAAGCAGCGCTTCACATCGATCGAGCACCCACAGACAAACGGACAAGCAGAGGCCGCCAACCGGGTGATACTGCGCGGGCTGAAAAGAAGGTTAGACGAATCCAAAGGCAAGTGGGCAGAAGAACTCCCCTTCGTACTATGGGCATACCGGACCACCCCACACTCCACCACAGGCGAAAGGCCATTCAAGTTGGTATACGGGGTGGAGGCACTCATCCCGGTTGAAGTTGGAGAGCTCAATTGGAGAACTGCATATCCCAAAAACACCAATGAGAACGATCAGGGACTCAGAGAGGAACTCGACTTGGTTGAAGAACTCCGCACTAAAGCGTCGTTGAAAGAAGCACTTGTGAAACAAGGGATGGCAACGAGACACAACTTAAAGGTCGTCCCTAGAGAATTCACGATCGGCCAGCTCGTCCTCAGAAGAGCGACGATAGGACAGAAGTTCGCAGCTCAAGGTAAACTAGCTCCAAACTGGGAAGGTCCCTACCGAGTCGTCTCGAAGACGGGGAAGGGCGCCTACCAACTTCAAACCATGGGAGGCGGGGCGGTCCCAAGAACATGGAACGCGGCCAACCTCAGGCGATACTTTGTTTAAACTTTTGACTAAATTCAATTGTAACTGTATCATTGACACTTATTGAATGAATAAAGTAAGTACACCGGGCGGGACACTCTTTTCCCACTGGGTTTTTATTGAGGCCCGCCCGGCCATCGCGACAGATGGTATATTTTTATATGTTGTCTCATCCTTTTCTGTTTTCCATACAGATCCATCAACCGCCAGGCGGGTTAAAATCAAACCGAGTTTGATAAACCACTGGGCGGGCTCAGCAGTACTTAGTCGATCTAAGTAACACGAAGCGATCTTAATCGATAGTCGCAACGCCAAGGGCGAGTTAAATCTAGGGACGAACCCTGGTAAACGACCCGAAGGCTAAAAACACGAATTAAAAGAAACGAAGCGCTCACAACCGAAAGTCGCATCCCCAAGGGCGAGTTAAATCAAGATACGAGGTCCAGTAAACTGCCCGAAGGCTAAACGAATTAAACAGAACGATTGAAATAACGATTTCAAAGCCAAAAGCATAGTACATATTACAACAGTGGGACGACTCGAAAGCCGCCCAAAAACAAAAGACAAGTACTTGGAGCATATTACAAAAATCCTAATTGGAACGATCGAAAACAACCATTTCCTCCATTAAGACGTTTCCTTCCTCGTCCTCCTCAGCAGGTTTGATGATCCGACCGTCCACATAAGAATGGGAAAAATCGATAACACTCGGGTCCAGCACAAGGTCCGGGTAGACGCACCGCACCTGGGCCAGAGCCTCATCAAACCGCTCCTTGCAAATTGAAACAGTGGAATGAACAAGCCGATCATATTGGGCATAAGCCTCTTCCCGCTCCTTCTTCAAAGCTTCAATGGACGACCTCATTTCAGCAACTTCCAGATTCAAGCCGCTCATCTGTTCAGTCAAATCGCTAACCTTGCCCACCTCAAGCTGCAAATTCTTCTTAGCTTCAGTTAATGCGACCTGGGCGTCATCTCGCTCTTGGGTAACGATGGAGAGCGACTTCCTTGTTTCGTCAAGGCGGGCGACGGTAGGCTGAAGGGCGGCCTCTGAATCTTGCAGTTTCTTCTTGAAAGCTTCTAACTCCTCCCGAACTTCTGAGATATAAACATGAGCACAGCTAAGCTTGTCGGTTTTGTCTAAGTTATCACTCTCCAACCATAAATTTTGGGCGAGGAGAATATTACCTTTTGTCCGCTCCATTTCTCCGTGTTTCAATTTCGCGACCAGATGAGACCCATCCTTGACTACCTCGGCCGCAAACAGTAGGGGGTCTTCGCGGAATCCTCTGATGATGCTCTCATCGGTCATTTCTTCCAGATCGACCGCCAGGGGCGAGCTCTTCTGAGGCCCTTTATGGGCCCTGGACTTTTTATGAGCATGCTCATCTTGGGTCAGATCGACAGTAGGAGGAGGACGTCCCCTCTTCGTCCCAGCAACAGGCGGGCTACTCTCGCCACCTTCAGCAGCCACAGAACCCTCAGGAACAGGGGAAAGAGTAACTGCAGGGGTGGACGGGCCGACCTGCGACCTCCTCCCTTTCTTAGCTTTTTTCATCAATTCGGCAAAACCTAGACCGGCCATTTCACCTGCGAAAAAGGTAAGAACACGGTTAAAAAAAAAAGGGGGCGGGGTACGACTAACCATACCAAGTGCGACTTTGAAACCATTATCATCGGCCGTTTTCACCAATTGGTGATATTTGATCAGACCCTCCTCCATCCAAGAGGCCAAGTTCTCAAGCAACCTCAGAGTCTCAGTATTTTCCTCGCCAAGTTGGCAACAGGTTCTGTACGTGGCGGGCATGCGGCGAAAATGAGCGTACGTCCACGCTATAGGATATTGCATGCCTGTTACTCGCCCACCGGAGTCAACCGTCCCCACCATCCACTGGGATGCCTCGCAAACTGGGACTACCCATAGAAAAGATGACTTCCAGGGTTTGAGCGAGTCAGAAAATGGCTTGAAAATCTTGTAGTCTGACTGAGCCTTAAGACTCAGGTGCTCCCACCGATTCGGATCGCTGGCCGGCTCTGGCCGCCTGCTTGTCTCAAAGATTTTGAAGAAAGTTTGCCGATTGCACTCTCGACCCATCACTCTCAATAACTGCTCGAACACCTTGATAAATGCCCACGAGTTAGGGTGCAGCTGCGAGGGTGCAACCCCAAGATAACGAAGTATACCGCGTTGAAAGCATGTAAATGGCGGACGAATCCGCACGTCACGAAGGACAGTGGCATACATGGTGAATTTTAAGGTGGCCGGAATCATAGCCACGTGTTCCGTTGAAGTAGGGCCTTCGACCGCCCACACCTGGTCCGGCGCGCCAACCAACCCGGCAAAATACGATAACACTTGGTCCCCAGGTTTGAATATTGATGGAATCCGGCCTAGCACGGCCGACGAGATCCAAGAGCGATCCTCCCCTAGAGAGCCTCTCCAATCGGCCTCCCCTCTCTTAGCGTTTGGCTGGATTACCCGCTCCGTAGGGGCCGAGGACGTAGAAGGTGGATCATGACTTTCCCTCGTCTGGACGTATACGGGGCGATCAGGGGTCGCAACATCCGATCCATCAGCAGGAGGCGTAGAAGTAAATCCACCCTCCGAAGTCGTCCTATCTGTAGACGTTCGGGAACTGGATGAAGGGTCGGTGGAGGAAACTGGCGGGCTGCCAGGTACTTGGGCGGTCAACTTCGTCCGCGCCATAAGAAAAGAAAACCTGCAAGAAGGGAGCATGAAAGTCAGACCATCGAAGATGACCTACGGAAAGGGGCGACATGATCGACCTCGGGTCTGACACCCCCTCCTCGCCCATGTTAATGTTAACAAGAAGAGAAATGCGATTTAAATTACTAAAGCCCAAAAGTAAAACTACATACCAGGAGCGGGATACAGTTTCGTTGCACTATGAATCACCAGAATGAGGCGATCAGAAGTTAGATCGCGCCGGAGTTTGAAGTCGCTTATCGGGAAACACCGTGCCAGAGTAGCCGGAAAATAGATCGCTCGTCGGAGAAAGGAAGTCGCCCTCAGAGCAAAAAATCCGGAAAGTAAACAAATTGACATAAGGGTGCCCCATATTTATAGGGAGGGGAAGCCAGAAAGCGAAGGAACACGTCCCTTCCCCTTCTAAATTGATGATCTTCCTCGAAAATTGAACCGACATCATCAAGCGCCCCCCTTTTTGAAAAGCGTGAAGTATGGTGACAGTCCCATCGAAACGTCATATCTGTCAGAACACCACGTCGCCAGAAGGTGCGAGCAGGCTCAATCGAGCGGGCACACGATCAGGTCCTCTCGACGCAGGCCAGCGCAGGCGGCCAATATGGAGGCAACCCGCCTCATCGAAAGGAATATGATTCTTAGGCCTGAACCCGTTCTACTGAACGACTTCGGCCTGGGGGGCAACTGTTCTGGATTGGACCGCAGCCCATAATGAATGCTGGACCAACGCGACCGGCCCAGTACGTAATCAGCATCACATGACTTTTGGACCGGGTCGCAACCCGTAATGAAGTTTGGGCCTATGCGACCGGCCCAACATCGACCAGCGCCAACTTATACCCACGATGGGAGGATCTACGGTGGAGAGGAATTCTCGCAGATCCAACGGCCGCCCTCAGCACCCAGGTGCTATATAACGAGACCCTGACATCATATGAAAGGTACGTTTTGATCCAATATTACTACACGAAATCACCCCACTGACTTGGGCGTTGGAGTGCCATCGCAGGTACACCCCGAGGGAGCTCTGCACACGACCAAGCCCACATACAGGAACGACCTCAGCATCTGGAACCAAGCCCCCGAGACAGCACAAGCACAAACAGATTTATTTCAACAGAAGGACTGATCGCTCAGAGAAGAGTTCGGTTCACTATGAGTTTTTTAAAACTATCTAGCTAATATGATATGAAATGTATCATGTCTCGCTCTCTCTCGGTGGACATCCATCGTTTAAATACATTTTTCGTTCTCTCTCTTGATGGACATCCATCGTTCTTTATTTGATATATCGGCAATTTTAAATGTGCAGAATGGAATTTCCTCCTTCGCACCGCCTTTGGATGTATGATAGGTTGTTTCCAAAAAGAGCGTGTTTGAAACAATCTTTTATAGACGGCGTGTGGGAGTTTGTTCTTTTTGCAATGAGTCAAGAACAATTTGGAGTTGAAGGGGGGATTCGATGTCCGCACGTCAAATGTGAATGTGGAAAGATTAAGAGTCCAACGGAAGTCATTGAACACTTGAAGAGAGTTGGCTTTAGGCCTAATTCTTGGATTTGGACGAGTAATGGTGAAAAAGGGTTTGATGTCGTCCCATTGGTTGGCAAAAATTGCAGGGGTTCTTCAAGTAATTCCGCAGATATAGGACGTGGTGAACAAATCGTCTTGATGCAAAATATGGTTTGAGACGATCTTGGGGTGAATGTGTCATTTGAGGAGCAGCAGTACGATAACATGGATGAGCTTCCGAATGAGCAAGCACACACATTTTATAATCTGTTGTTAGATGTTAACAAGCCATTGTTTGAAGGGTCATCAAATTCAAAGTTATCGATTAGTGCAAAGCTTTTAGCTCTCAAATCATTGAGTAATACTTCTGAGGTGGGAATGGACTTGATAAGTGATATGATGTCAGCTGTGACACCTATGAATGAAAATTTGCCAAAGACTTTTTATGAGGCTAAGAGGTTAAATTCTAATGGAAAGATGCTCAAACCCAAAGCATGTTACTCATTAACTCTCGAACAAACAAATTCAGTTTATCAGTGGATAAAAGAACTCAAAATGCCAGATGGATATTCTTCTAATTTAGCAAGATGTGTTGATGTGAACAAGAGAAGAATGATTGGGATGAAAAGCCATGATTCTCATGTATTTATGGAATGTTTACTCCCTATTGCATTTAGTTCTTTACCCGCGCATGTTCTCAATCCGCTAACTGAAGTGAGTCAATTTTTGAAGGATCTGTGTTCTGCATCTTTAAGAGATGTTGACCTTGTTAGGATGGAAGAGAACATTTCATTCATTCTATGTAAGTTGGAGAGAATATTACCACCTGGTTTCTTTGATTCTATGGAGCATCTCCCTGTTCATCTAGCATATGAAGCAAGACTTGGTGGACCGGTTCAGTACAGGAGGATGTATCCATTTGAAAGGTATCATTTTGAGAACTAATTCATTTTTTCCATTTGAGGTAAATATAATTTTCCATCTAATCAAGTTGTTTTATAAATTCATGGGTGATTCTAAACGATCGGTCAAAAACAAGGCGAGGGTTGAAGGATCGATTTGTGCGTCATACCTACACCGCGAAACAACCCACTTTTGCCCACATTATTTCACCGATTTCACGTTGAGAAATAAAAGAAATGAAATGCAAAATGATTGTGTTAGACACCCATTAATGTTGTCGGTCTTCGGTTAATCTGATGACTGAACATGAGGTTTAAAATTACCCAAACATCAGATCAAACAACCCAAACATACGACGATCGGAATTTGGTCGACTTGAAGGGGATAGGCCACCCACAACGGCCCAATACCCATATCCAGAACAGAGCTCCAATTGAAGTTGTTGGGATCCACGTCACACAACATCTTGAGGACCTCTAGTCGTCGTACGGGTGTAAGAGGTGTGGTCGCCAATAACGATTTGCGTCGGAAACGTCAATTTGCGACGAAAATCACTGCATTTGCGACGGAAATCGCCGTCGAAAATCGTCAATTTTCCTGTAGTGAGTATACCCATGCGTATACTTGCTATGAGTGGTTCAGAAATTAAATTTGCATACTAAAAGTAAATCAGCCATTTGTTTTTTTATATAGATAGTAGATGAGAAGGTGAATTCAAAAAAAAAAAGAATGAAGCATAGAAATGGGTGAAAGTAAGACAAAGAGTTAAAAGGGTAAATTAAGAGAGGTAAAATATATTTACTATATATATATATATATATATATATATATATATATATATATGTAAATAAGAAAACAAAGGGAAATTTAGTAATTTAATCGACCATTTGTTTTCTTCTATAGATAGTAGATGACAATGTGAATTCAAAAAAAAAAGAGAAAAGGTTTAAAAGGTAAATTAAGAGAGGTAAAGTATATTTACTATAATATATATATATATATATATATATATATATATATATATATAAGAAAACAAAAGGCAATTTAGTAATTTAATCAAATATGAAGCAAGGACCCTCAGTTCGTTATTGGCGACCACACCTCTTACACCCGTAGGGCGACTAGAGGTCCTCAAGATGTTGTGTGATGTGGATCCCAACAACTTCCATTGGAGCCCTGTTCTGGATATCAATATTGGGCCGTTGTGGGTGGCCTATCCCCTTTGAGCCGATCTTTCCGCGAAACACCATTCCTTCACGATCTCTAGTTGGAGCCGAGTGCTCGTGGCCCGAGACCCAATTGCGGGGGTCAAACAATCTTCCAAGAATAACTTCCTCACCGCCGAGTCAAATCATCCAAACTTTGTGGTTAGACAATTCGGTTTGGGACAAGCTATTTCCGCGTTTTGTGACTCCCTGGCACTGGTTCCCAACCGTAAGAAACTTTCTGGGCTGGATCTTCTCCAACTTCACAACGGTCATGAATTCGCACTTCAAGCCTTTGTATGGGGAAACTACCGAAGAACGGGCGGAGTAATGAGTAGCTACTTCAGCTGGTGGCCAATCACTAGTCGGCCCCTCTTTAGCAAACCCCTCACTGCGACTGCCAACACAAGGCCACCACCAATGGCAGCAACCGAACCTTCCAACCCGATAGTCAGAGAAGAGGAAAAACCCTGCCCCAGCTCCCCCTTCAAGGCATGCGGTCTTCGCCTCAACTTAAGGCAGCCACCATTTTACACCCCAGTCCACGTAAGTTCTGAGGTCAACTGAATTAGTACAACCATTTCTGTAACACCCCGATAAATTCTAACATATAGAATCACCAAAATGCACTAAATGGCATACATCAGAGTAACTCCCTGTTATTGAAATATTGAACACAACTAAAGCTTGCGATAATAAATATCAAATGGTTCTCTGAACCTCATAAACTTCCTGAAAATGCTTAAGTTTCAAAAACTTAAGACTTGTACATAATCCTGGTGTTCAATACTCAAAACATAAAGTAGCGGAAACGATTTTACAACTTAACAATGAAAGTTATACAATCGGTAACATAGAAACAATAAATGGGACAAAGGTCTAAAACATGAAACTCGGTCTTCAATGACTCCAAGAGTCGCACCGGCTAACCGTGCTTCGTCGCCTTTGCTTTCCCCTGTTTCTCTGTAAAAACCACAAATATGAAGGGTGAGATAAACATTATCTCAGTGAGTCCTATCGAGACCCCTTACTAACTCTAGCGGTTCATTATGCCTTGCTTTACACTCGTGGCCCTAAAGGCAACCACATGGAAATATTTTAAGTTCCTGTAACCTTTATGCTCATGGCCCTCCTAAGCGACACATGAAGCATACAATCTTTTGTTCCATGTTTTTAGCATAACACCTCAGTCAACCTATTTTATAGGCACTTCTTTGACTTTGGTGAACCCATCCCGCTATTTCTAGTGGGCGAAACAGTCTTGAGTCTAGGTTTTGGGGCTCATGACTTCCCCTCCCCTAGTATGCTAACCTCTAAGGGTCGTCACCCTTTTTCCTCTTGTATTTATTATACATTATATATCCATGTACCCGAAATGGGCTGTTAGTCATTTCAGTCAAGTACCGTGTATCATATCAGTCAAGTACCGTGTATCATATCAGTCAAGTACCGTGTATTATATCAGTCAAGTACCGTGTATCATAGCAGTCAAGTACCGTGTATTATTATTATTTCTTTACATATGTTCTCTCGCGTTCTCTAAGTACGGTATTCCATTTTGTTCATAATACACAAGTTTTCTAGTAAACATGTTCAATCTCATGACATCGGTATCTTTACATTGTTGGGGGACCTTGGGGAATGGATTAGAAGGGAATTGGAATCATTTGGAACGGATAAAAAGGTACTTTGAATTTGAAGATCAGAAGGTCTCACACGACCCGTGCGTGTAGGCGCACGACCCGTGCGCTGTTGAACAAAGATGTAAAAGATTTCCAGAAAGATACGCACGACCCGTGCGATTAGGCGCACGATCCGGGCGTTGTTGAATAAAAGTTCCAGAAGGATACACACGACCCGTGTGACTAGGCGCACGATCCGTGTGTGTTTAAAAACTCAGTTCGTGTAACATCAGATGGGGGCGCACGACCCGTGCACAGAGGCACACGATCCGTGCGTCTCCATCCGTTTTCCAGAAAACAGACTTTTCATGAGTAAATTCCATTCCGTTCCGATTCCAATTTCGTTCCGATCGATATCCAAGCATAACAGTTATTATTCCAGACCAGCGAAAGCGATTAAACAATCAAACAATATATATCATAAATCGACAATCCAATCAATTCGAGCAATTATGCGATTTACGGTTTCTCGATAAAAACGTTTTCGTTAAGTTTTCACAAAGCGGATTTTCCATAATATCATTTTTGAAAATAACATGACTCGACAACAAAACGTCCCTAAGCGAGTATAGAACTCACCGATTTGACGACCTCGCGAGAAATCACGTCCTCACGAACCGTAACCTCTCGAACAATCCCCGTAATCACGTACTCGCACCGAACTCGTCCGATACTCGAAACTGAACTTCGGAACAGCAACCAATCACAAATCCAGCTACTGAACTTCCTCCTTGACTACGGAATTGGCGTCTCTCGAACTTTGGCTAGTCGATCCGAAATTTGAGGAACCAACACTTCCAATTTCGCATCCGTTTTCCAGAATCAGTGAGCAGTTTTGTAACACGCGTATCTTGATCAAATCGTGGCCAAAACCCTTCAAACCAGTGCCCATTCTGTATATAATTTTGTCTATTTTCTGATGGTCAAAGGATCATATGCATGCATCCAGTAACTTGGGAGATACACCCGAAACAAGGTGACTGGGTCAAAACTGTCTCTAATCCAAAACTGAAACTTGCAATTCCTTTTTCTTCCACCATACTCAATGAAATCGGTTTATTCTTGTGCCTAATACGAAGCATTTCGTGTCTAGTTTCTGAATCATCAAGAATCATGTTCATCCGAGCTGTGTACAGAGAGATATTAGTTAAATACCGAAGAGGATTCCTACGGGTTTCTCCAACAAAATATGGTTCTTCAAGGAGAACTTGTTGCATCTCCAACTCCATTTTTTTCTCACCTTGGGCCTTGAAGTTTCAGAAATGGTAGAATGGAAATTCAGAAGGGTGATGATGGTGTTTTTGGTATCAAATTGAAGAGGAAGAAAAATGAAAGAGATTGGTGTAAAGACATTGCACATGCATGAAGGATTTGAGTGTAGCTCTTCACTTCTTTCTCACTCTCTCTCTCTCGAATTTCCCCTCCCTCTCTCTCACCATGTTTTCTGAGTTTTGATGAAAATGAAGCTGAGTGTGTTGGCCTGGTTCAGCTGGGTTACTACTTAAAGGGCGAAATGACCATAGTGCCCCTATGTCCAAATTTTGCTTAAACTTCCTAAATTTCTTCTTAAGTCAATTTTAACCACACAATACTTATACAATAATCACATATTGCATATAGTGATGTTCTGTGGAGGATGGTTTAGCCGAAACTCATTAATGTGTGGAAAAGACGAAAATACCCTTGTGTTCCAATTCGCTTACAATCCCAATTAACTCGCCATATCATAATTAACCAATTATGCTAAATAATTATCTTGAGAGATCTTGCTAATTTCAATAATTGAAATTAGCTAAATTGGGGATGTTACAATTTCCCTTATCTTTCTCAGCTAACTACCTTTTGTTTTGCATAGCTCTTGAGGTGGAAGTTGTTCACATTGAAGAAGACGAGGAAGAGGACAATGAAGACGTTGTTCGACTCTCTCAAAGGAAACAGGTAAGGGCCACGATCCAAACAATGCAAACTCCAACTCCAATCGTTAGCACCATTCATGCCTCTGCAGAAGGAGAACAAACTCGTGCCTTCAAGCGTCTAAGGGTAAGCTTACTAACCCCCACCTCCTCGTGATTACTAACTTTTAGGTTCCTTGCTCAACCAAGCTTCCTATTTTCTTCCATAAATCCTTTGACCAGCAGAGCATAGATCCTCCTCTTGGCCACAACTAGCTTTTCAACGGGAAGCGGTAAGCCGATCTACCTCAATTCATCATAACGCCGGCTACCCACGCTGAGGCTAACCTCCCTCTGTTACCTTTGTAGGCCCAAGCATGTGAAGATCAACACCACGGGATCGGAAAATTGCTATTTGATGACGAGGCTGTCATACCCCCATCTTCGGTATGCGAGGAACCCGAGGCCCCACCAACGGTCACTGTGGAAGAACTCGCCCAATATTTCTTGGACCTGAGTGCCCCTCCAACGATTTCTTCTACCATCGATGTCCTACTCGAGAAGGTTGAGGTTGCCCTAGCCGGTGAGATCCCTACAGACAAGGCTCGTGTGGCCGAGCTGAGGTCTTCACTTTCCGAGCTTGCCGGTTAACCTGAAATACCCGAGCCAAAACAGAATTCTTTCTTGCATACACCCCTTTTCCTGCTGGACGCATGGTGTGTGAAAAAGATGTACAAATATACACAGTCACAAACAAGTAGTATAAAAGATCGAACCCACGAGGATTGGATTAACTCTTGTATGTTTATGAAAATATAAATTGGTGCTACTACACTACTCACAATTTTGGGGTTTTAATGTTAAGTGAAAACAGAATGTAAATATGTAAAAGAATATGAAGGAAATCAGTTGAGATGTCTTCACTAAATAATTCACTTTTGAGAGTTTTGTGCTTTTATGTGGTGCAGATGCACCAAGGTGCAGATGCATCAAGGTGCAGATGCATTGAGTGCAGCTGCATGAGTATGTGCCTTTCAGCTACTTTCTTCAGAGTTTCGTTTCAAGATTCTTATGTCTAGGCTTGCTAAATAAGTTCACTCCTGCCTTTGAAGTACCCACTGTATCACCCTAAGGACTATGTTATCCTATGTCTAGGAATTAACATGGGTTTAACAAAGTTTTCTTTATTACCCAAGTTAATAAAGCCTTTACTAAAACACTCACCCCTATTAGTCTTGATTTCTAATTATAAATGATGTCTGTGAATATAACTCTACTTATTCTAAGCGATCAACCTTAAAATAAGATGGATGTAGTATAACACAAGTACCAAAATACATGCAACACTTAAATGCACAATAACTTACTCAAAAACTCATTATAAAGTTAGAACATCTCAACCAAAGAGATTTAGCTCATAATATCCATTGCAAGGCAAAGATAGATGAAATAACACATGTTAATATAATGGAAAGTACAAGAGATATCAATAGGGTAGAGATTACACTGATTGAAGTACTCTTGCATAAATTTGCCCAGCAGTGCAGAAGCACTGACTTCCTGGTGCAGTTGCACCTAACTAACTTAATGAAGAAGTGAAGGAAGAAGTCGTCAGTTCCTTCCTTACCTTCTTGCCAACTAACTACTACTAAAATTATGAAATAAAATACAAGAAAGGAAACTACTAAATTATATGTGAATTGCTTATGAATGAGAGATTCTGATGTGAGATATATCTTCAAGTGAGAAGTGGAAGCCTTTATATAGCCTTGGAGGTTTCCTTTAAGTGAGGGTTTGCTTGGGGATCAAGATAACCAAAGGAGGCTTAACCATGGTTACTTTTCAGAACTTTGATGAAGGGGATTGAGTCCAAAAGAGAGGTCCAATTGTGGAAGACCATGTGTCCTAGATGCGTAGCCTTTCATGATGATTTTCCATTGTGGGCGCCTTCTCTTGCATGTTGGCATGTGCCTCCATGTGACTTGTGACTAAGCATGATGTCATATAAATGTTTATGCATTGGTATGAATTGAGGTCCTTCCAAGGTGGGGTTTAATCTGCCCTTAGTGCAGGATGGTGCAGATGCACCTAGGTGCAGTTGCCCTGTTGTATATGTATTTAGTGCAGATGCACTGTTGTTTTCCTGGTGCAGTTGCACCAACTGCAGGTGCACTGAACAAACACATCAAACATACCAATATATATACAAAATGCTTAAACCTATACATAACCCTCTTTAAAACATAAAATGTTGTTATCTTACTTATACTACTCTATTTAACACACATTACACTTGGTTTCAAGCAATTAGTTAAGCTTAAATGCATAAATAACTCTATATAAAATAGAGTTATCAACGCACCCCCCTCTGTATCCACTTAACCCAGAACTACTTCCAGGCCAGTCTAGGGCGCGCCTGACCCGCCCAGAACCCGACCCAGACTCTGTTTATCTTCTTCTTCCTTGAAAAAACACAACAGGAACGAAACCCTAACCACCCTCTCTCTCACTCGCATTCTCACCACCTCAAGCCATGGCCAGCCCCAAAAATCCACACCCTAACTCGACATTGGCCGCTAGTCACGAATATGTCATTGGTTTCTTCAATCGGGTTACGATTTTGCAAGGAGGAGCAATAAACCAGCACCCCAGGCGAGTGGTTTCCCCCATCTCTGACCACATCAAGTGCTCTCTGCATGAACCAAGCCTAAACTCGAGTTCTCCCCACCAGAATCAACCCAACCATGTACATGTTTCACCAAAATCGTCCCTATTTCGAAACACCAATGTTCCCTGTCGTAAGGCCAGCGCCTTGGCTGATGCCTCGATACGTTAATATTGTCCTAATGAATGAAATTGGACTTCAACAAAACTCATTCCCTTTTTAGTTCACATGTTTGAGCACCTTATGGTCGTGACCTACCTTCCTCCATTCGTTGACTTGCTAGTAATTTGATTAATCACGAGGGCCGCTAACAATCGAAAATTGAGAGTACAATATAGACATTGGAACCTTATACCTTTGTCGTTGGGAGTTATGTCATGAGCTTCGTGGCGGACATCTTGGTGTTGCTTGATTTTATGTGTTCGAGTCAACGATCACGCTATCGAAATTTGTTCACACTCGGGAGCTCGCGTTTTTTTCGTCGTGCTAAAGGAACAATTGCAATTGGATATTAGGTATGGGGGGAAAGGGTTTCTTTTCTATACCGGGAACAAGGGATAGGACTATAATAGTACTAATTATCGCCACTCCTATTTGTTTGTATTTATTCGATTTATCTAATTCAGATGACTGTAAATGATTCGGATGACTGTAAATATTTGATGACTGTAACTATATGATTTGGATGATTGTAATTAAATGATTTGGATAACTGTAACTAAATGAATTGGATGACTGTAACTATATGATTTGGATGACTGTAATTAGATGATTTGGGACTGTAACTATTATGCCGAGTTTAGGGAATGAATCTGAGTAGCCAATTGTATGTTAAATGATGTTCTTTAGTTAAAACGTGAGGAATAAAGAGGCCTAAGCGAATGTCCGTAGAATTAAGTCGATAGTGCAAGTGAATTTAGAGTAAAAACAGAGTAAGTATAAGGATTAAAATGTCTAAAATTAATCCTATGTGTGGGTGACAAATTAATAAATAATAGTGAATGGTTAAAAAAAGATTGAGACTAAGGAAGAACTTGGAGACATGACTAGTCAGTTAGTAATTATATTATAGCTACGAAAACATGATAATTGACTTTGAGAATAATTCTTCGTGCAGAAAGACTCGTCGAGCTAGTTGTAAATCACGAGTTACATAAAACAATAAAAGAGTGGGTTGTCCATAGCTAAAGCATGACATAGTTCTAGTTAGCTGAAAAACACTTAATAGTTTAGCGAAGTTAATTAAGTTATAGACGATAGATAGTGAGCCCATACATAGTTGAGTCGATATGACCTGGGCATGACTCATAAGTAATTATACATCACTTAAATGAGAATGAACGGTTAGTTATAAAAGTTAATGTGCTAATGGGTTAGAATGATAGGTAAGTCTAAATGATACAAAGTTAATATCGTTTAAGTTCTAGACCGACACCTTAGTACTGATTAATGTAGCTAAGATCGACTCGTAATCGTTAATATTATTAAGTGATTTGACGTTCATGTTTTGTTGTGATTACTGGTTGGTATTGTGTGTATTGTTATTGTTATGGGAAGCTTGTTGCACAATGGGCAAGTTATCCTTCGCCAATGATTAAGTAGCTGGTTCGTGTTGAAGAACCTTGTCGCAGCATGGGCAAGAACTCGTTTCAGTATGGACGAGTGGTATTCTCATGATCGAGATTTGTTGAAGGAACCATGTCGCAGCATGGGCAAGGACTCATCGCAGCATGGGCGAGTCGTACCTCAAAAGTTGAAGATTGTAAGAGGAACCTTGTCGCAGTATGAGCAAGGACTCATCGCAGTATGGGCGAGCTGTACCTCAATAGTTGAAATTGTAGGAGGAACCTTGTCGCATTATGGGCAAGGACTCGTCGCAGTATGGGCGTGCCGTACCTCGAGGATGGTAAGGATGATAGGTGGGGTGGTAAGCAAACGATTATGGGAGTAGTGATAGAGACGGCCACGACCCGTCCTTGCGGGTAGGCCTAGTGGGGTGTCCTAAGCAGGGCACCGCTGGGGCGTTCTACAAAACACGGGGGTACCCTGACTAGACTCTAGCAATTTTCCGGGATGTGAGGGCACTTGCATCTGCTTACCCGGATGATGGATTCGGATTTATCCTTAGTGATGAGGACATAATGAGCAAAGACACTAATAAAGCGCTTCAAGGGCTAGGAAGACCAATGACAAGGGCACGTGCCAAGAAAGCTAGGGAGGCCTTACATCAAATGGTAACAACTATAATGGAAGCCAGGCCTAAACTAGAAGGGATGGAGCCCAAATTGGTCAATTGCTTGGGACCATATGGAGAGGAGACGGGCACATGAAATAGGCCCACAATTGCACTTGTTTTTCTTTAAAGTTGTAATAAAACGTGTTGGGTTGCTAAACTATGTTTCAGCCCAAACACTTAGTTTAAATTTTGTTATTTTAATTTTAATTGAAGATTGGGTTGTTACATGGCCCAAACCTTCTAAAACACTTGAGTTTATGTTTAAAATAAGAGAGGGCTGAAACATCCATTCAAAGGGGTCCATAACAAGCTTCAAGGAAGAGTGCATGACAAATTGAAGGTGTGGCTGATCCATATGGCTAAGTGAACGAAATTTCTATGGGAATAAGGAGGGATGACTCTTTACTTGCTTGCTGAAGATGATTCTTGCCCTTCTTGGTTGTTTTGTAACCTTTCTTCCCCTAAGTTGTACTAAAAAGCCACTAGGAATTATTGTTAGCTATTTGTGGCCTTTGTATTGGCTTGTAATAAATCATCCCATCACTATCTTTTCCTATAAATAGGGGGAAAAATCTATGAGAATAACAACTCAGTATTTTAAGAAATAAAACCTTGTGTATTGTGAGAGTATGTCCCTCTTTTGTTCTTCATTGAACCTTGTTTAGATCTTATCAAGAAACCAAGTTTTCTTGTGAAGATCATTCCCTAGGCTTATCACTTCTTTCTATCAATGAATGAAGAGTGTGCCGCCATTCTATTTCTTATCTTCTCCATATTTTCCTTATTTCTTCTTTCTTGTTCTTATCTTTTATTTTTCCAATTCAGTTTACGCATATATTGCTTGTGTTATTCAACCCGAAATCACATACACGGACAACCATTCATTTGGGTAGTCGTCAAGTGGTATTCAGAGCAAGGTTGTTGGGTTGAATATTTCTATTTCTTTGTTATCTATTCCTTTCTTGATATTCATCTTGATTGGCACAATTTTCTTCCATGTACTAACTCTGTTATTCTGAGATTGATTAAGTATTAAAAAAAAGTGTTGTTGGAAAAAGTGTTATTATCAAGTTGTTAAGAAAATATATAAAAAAAAGAGAAAAAAAAACGAAAATAGAAAAAAAAAGTATAAAAAAAGAAAGAAAGATTCTGGTTTGTTGAAGGAATTTTGTGTATATTCCTCTTTTGTTTTTCTTGATGTCATACTCAAGTTACTCAAATTACCTCTATAATCAAAATTGTTGAGGTAGTTTCTTTCTTTCTGAATTTTTTCTTCTTCTTCATATTTCTTATTCCTTTTCTTAGTTTCCTATTGCTTTCCTTAAGTCTTGTGTGTGATTACCACCAGTTTGTTTTCTTGTGTGGACTAAAAGATTGGTTCTCTAAAGAATTGAAGAGAGCATTTTGAGTGGAAAAAGGCAAGAGTGCATATAAAAAAAAGCCATATCGAGAGAAACACGACTGATAAAAAATTTATTGAGCGAAACACGTGAGTGAGTGGTGAGGTCCTATTCATCATTTTTATTTTTGTTACACAATGGCTGAAGAAGACCCACCTTCTCCTAGAACAGCAATTAGAACAATAGAAATGAGAGCCTTAACTGAGCATTTGGAGGGAAGAAACAGAGAAGAAAAAAATGAGTGGAATAAAAATTGAAGTACCATCTTTTCAAGGGAAAAATAATCCGGAGGTGTATTTGGAGTGGGAGACAAAAGTTGAACAAATTTTTCAATGTCATACTTATTCGGAGGCTAAAAAGGTTCAAGTTGTTGCCCTTGAATTTAGTGATTATGCCTTGGTGTAGTGGAATCAAACCATCAAGGATAGAAGGAGGTATGAAGAGCCACCATGTGATACTTGGGAGGAGATGAAAATAATTATGAGGAGACGATTTGTGCCTTCTTATTACCATAGAGAATTGCACAACAAACTCCAAAGACTCACCCAAGGGTCTAAAAGTGTTGATGAATACTACTAAGAGATGGATGTTGCTTTGATAAGGGCCAATGTAGTTGAAGAAAGAGAAGCAACAATGGCACAATTTCTTCATGGCCTAAATCGTGACATAAGTGATGTGGTGGAGCTACAACATTATGTTGAACTAGAAGAGTTGCTTCATCAAGCAATCAAGGTGGAACAACAACTCAAGAGGAGGGGCCAGCAAAGAAAAACCCTTCATGATTCAACTCTCCAAGTTGGAAAAACAATCCAAAGAAGGAAGGAACCTCATCTTCCAAAGAGGCCACAAGTGACCCTAAGGGGAAAGGTATTTCTTCTAACAATGTTCCATCTGATGCTAAAAACAATAATGTTAAGTGTTTCAAGTGCAAAGGCCGAGGACACATCTCATTTCAAGGTCCAACCAAGAAGACAATGATCTTGAAAGACAATGGAGATTACTCTACTGAGTCCTCAGCCGAATCTGAAGAAGATGATGAAGTGCAGGAGCCACCGGAAGGAGAGTTGCTCATGGTGAGAAGAATGTTAAGGAGCCAAATCAAAGGGGAGGACACCAACCAGAGAGAAAACATCTTCCATACAAGGTGTATGATTCAAGAAAATGTATGTTCCCTAATCGTTGATGGAGGAAGTTGCACTAACGTGGCAAGCACACGTTTAGTTTCAAAACTGAATTTAGAAACTAAAACTCACCAAAAACCTTATAAACTTCAATGGTTAAGTGATGCGGTAGAGATGACTGTCGACAAACAGGTTGAGGTTTGTTTCTCAATTGGGAAGTATCAAGACATTGTTTTGTGTGATGTTGTACCTATGGAAGCTAGTCACATGTTACTTGGGAGGCCGTGGCAATTTGACAAAAGGGCCACACATGAAGGTCACACAAATAAATTCTCATTCTTACATAATGGACAAAAGATCACTCTTGTACCCTTAACTCCTAGAGAGGTGAGAGAAGACCAAATCAAAATGAGAGAAAAGATAACCCAAGAAGCGAAAGAGAGAGAAAAGAAAGAAGAGGGCAACAATAAAAAAAAGTAAAAATAGTGAGAAAAAAAGTGATGTAAAGGAGAGAAAAGAGAAATTTCTTGCTGTTATACCCTAATTTTACCTGGTCTTTTATAATAATCGTTTTAACCCCGTGTCACAAGCCCATGGCATTTCAAACACTGTTTTCTTCTAATTCGGACCGATTTGTCCAATTGGGCCTATGACCAACCTTTTGTCCCGATTTTGTTAGCTTCCCTAATTGGGCTTACGCTTAGCGTTTTGAACCAGTTTTTTTAAATGGGTTTATGTCTAATGTTTTAGTCATTTGCCTAATTGGGCCTATGTGGTTATTGGACCTATGATAGTAATTTGTCTAGTATAGACCTGACTTTAGAAAATGGTTCTAATTGGGCCTTATTCTAGTCATTTGTCTAAATTGGGCCTATGTTTTGTTTTGATTGGGCTTGGCCCAATTTAATCATTTTTTCCATTTTGACCAAAAAACAATAAATCTGTCCAGTCCAAAAAACAAATATATTTAAAAAATCAATAAAAATTAATTTACAATAATCCAAAATTATAAAATAAATTCTAAAAAACACAAAAAAATAGAAAAACGAAAATACAAAAAAAAATCAGAAAACGAAAACACAAAAAATGGCAACAGCAGCCGATCCATGGGCTAATTCTTGTTGCCCAAGAGTCCAATACCTGAAATAGGAAAACAAATCAAATTAGAATCAGAAATTAATTTCCTAAACCTGAAATTTGCCTATAAAAACAACCTTGAATCAAAGAGAAAAGGGGGAGACGGAAATACAGAGAAAATCAGAGTAAAAAAGTTAGGGTTCCACACTGGAACCCTAATCACAAAGTTCAGAAACAGAAGCAGCAGTGGTGTGAGGAGCAGTAACAAGATTTCAGAAGCAGCAGAGCAGCAATAGGGAGAAGTTCAGAAGCTGGAATACAGGTTTTTTTATACGATTAAAACCGAAAATGTAAAAAAGATGTAGTGCTTAATCTGTCATGCTTTAGATGTTCATAGACTAAATAAAATATAGTACCTGCAAGCTTTTCTTCTATATTATCTAATGTAGGTTTTCTGTATAAATAGATAGTAAAAAAGACCAGGAATGAATTAGGGTTCATACTGTAAACAGATCAAAGTCTATATTGTAAACGTATTAGGGCTGGAAATATAGCTATATTAACGGATTAGGTTAAAAAAAGGGGAAATCAAAAACTAGGAGTATAGAGTATTATGATTTTTTCATCCAAATTGGGGTTTAGTAAAAGTCAGAATTAGTTTTTGGCTTAAAAATTAGGTTTTGTTTATCTGTTTTAGAAATTAGGCAAAGTTTAGTTAAATTAGGGATTAGAGTTCTTGTTGATAAATAACTAAAAGGCAAGAGATCAAAAATAAGAAAAGCAGAAGTAGACATATGAAAGAACAGATTAGAAAGAAACGAAACCTTGCCTATTAGCTACGGCCGCCATAGACGGTGGCCGCTCTGCCTCAAACCACCGCCAGCCTTCGCACCACCGTACGGTGGTCATGCCCCCATCTGAACCGTCCTCCACCTGTGGTCACCACGCCATCAACTGTGGTCACCACGCCGTCAGCCCTCGCCATAACCAAGAACCACCCAAAGAAAAAAAACAACAAACATCATGAGTAGAGAAACGGAGTAGAAGAGTGAAGAGAAAGGAGAAAGTATAAAGAAAACATAGGAACCGGAAATCTCTCTCTCCGCAAATCTCTCTCTCCGCAAATTTCTCCCTCAACCTCCCTGCGGCGCTGTGAATACAGGAGAAAGGAAATTAGGGTTTTCCTTCAAAAGTTAGCTTATATAGTGCTGTTGGATTAATTAATTTTTTTTTAATTCAGATTACTATTTACACCCGTATTTTTTTAATAACACAACCCTCCTACTTAAGCCCAATTTCGTGGGCCGGAGATAAAACAATGTTGTCGGATTCTTCTACTTACACCCTCTCATTTTTCTGTAAACGCCTCCCCCTGAGAAACCCACATTCTCGCAGGCCAGTTTACCAAAAACGAACTGGGCTTCTGCTTTCCACACCTCCCTTTTTTATGATACAACCATCTGCTCTAACTGCACCACTGTTTTATTAATGCAGCCCCTTTTCGTTTTCTTATTTATTTCTTTTCAAAACAATTTCTTTTACAAAAAACTATAAAAAATAAATAGATGAATATTTCATTTCCAAATATATAAATAGGGGACTAAGTCGACTGTACAGTCGGGTTAGTCTGCTTTTTAGGTCACTAATGAACCGTTACGGATCATGGCCTAAAATCCCTATTTAAAACAAACAAATTTCTAAGTTAAAATAAACACAAACACGTTTCTTCCCACAAATCAATTTCTCAAATTAGGGGACTAAGTCGACTGTACAGACGGGTTAGTCAGCGTTCTAGGATAAATGAGCCGTACGGCTCAGGAATCCTAAAACCCCTATTCCAATAAAATCAAACAAACACACTCCAAACCATTTTCCAAACTTCAAAAACTCTATTTTCACAAAGTAGGGGACTAAGCCGACTGTACAGTCAGGTTAGTCATCGTTTTAGGACAAATGAATTGATCACTCAGGAGTCCTAAGAACCCTATATTAAAAAATACCAACCAGCAAACATTTTTCTACCAAGAACTACGTGTGATTTGATTCTCTACCAAGAGATACGTAGGAGCAGAGGGCGGCCAACCTCTGTCAATTGCACTAATAAAAAACCTTTTTTAGTCTTTTCCAAAATAATCATTTTCCTAAATAAAATATCAATTTTCTTCTTTATTTTTAATTCACAATAAAAGGGTAAAATAAACATTTTCAAAATTAATATTCTTTCCTACAACTAGTTAGCAGGTAACCTTCCTTAGGAAGGATGTCGTGGGGTGCTAATACCTTCCCCACGCATAACCGACTCCCGAACCCTAATCTGGTCTCAAGGACCCTTATCCATTCCAAAAGGGATTTTCCAATGTTTGCCCTTAAACTAAACTTTGGTGGCGGCTTCATCTTTGAGCCTTCGAGGAATCCTCACCCGGATTTTTCGGTCGCTACAAAAGGAGAGATAAAGAGGGCTATTTGTTCACACCAGCCTATATACTTGCTTTGTCCCAAGGAATTTGCTTTAATCTCTAACAAACCTGAAACAAATATTTTGCCAAGTGGAATTGAGTTTTTTTTGTAGGAATTTAAAGATGTGTTCCCAAAGGAGGTACCAAATGGTTTACCACCTATAAGAGGGATAGAGCACCATATTGTTCTCATTCCTGGAGCATATTTGCCCAATAGACCAGCCTACTGAAGAAATTCTCAACAAACTCAAGAGATCCAAAAACAAGTGGAGGAACTGATGCAAAAAGGTTGGGTAAGAGAATGCTTGAGTCCCTGTGCTGTACCAGTGATTTTGGTACCAAAGAAGGATGGTAGTTGGAGGATGTGCACTGATTGTAGAGCCATCAACAACATCACCGTAAAGTATAGGCATCCTATTCCCAGGTTAGATGATTTACTTGATGAGTTATTTGGTGCATGCTTGTTTTCAAAAATTGATTTGAAAAGTGGGTATCATCAAATTAGGATAAGGGAAGGGGATTAGTGAAAAACAGCTTTCAAAACTAAATTTGGTTTGTATGAATGGATGGTTATGCCTTTTGGCTTAACTAATGCCCCCAGTACTTTCATGAGATTCATGAATCATGTCTTGAGGGAATTTTTGGGTAAGTTTGTTGTTGTATATTTTGATGATATCCTGATATATAGAAAAAACTTAGATGATCATTACACTCATTTGAAGACTGTTTTGCATGTGCTTAGAAAGGAGAAATTGTATGCTAATTTGGAAAAATGCATTTTTTGCACAAATCATGTAATTTTCTTGGGGTTTGTGGTGAGTGCTGAAGGTGTGCATGTGGATGAGGACAAAATAAAAGCCATTCAAGAGTGGCCAACTCCTAAAAATGTGAGTGATGTGAGAAGTTTTCATGGTTTAGCAAGTGTCTATAGGAAGTCTGTAAAAGATTTTAGTACATTGGCTGCACCTCTTAATGAAATTGTTAAAAAGAATGTAGGTTTTAAATGGGGTGAGAAACAAGAACAAGGTTTTGCTACCCTAAAAGAAAATCTAACTCGTGCACCCATTCTTGCATTGGCTAATTTTGCAAAATCCTTTGAAATTGAATGTGATGCATCTAATGTGGGGATTGGGGTTGTGTTAATGCAAGAAGGACATCCAATTGCATATTTTAGTGAGAAATTAAAGGATGCTGCTCTTAACTACTCTACCTATGATAAGGAATTGTATGCCTTGGTAAGAGCTTTACAAACTTGACAACATTATATTTTGCCCAAATAATTTGTCATTCATAGTGACCATGAATCATTGAAGCATCTGAAAGGGCAAGGTAAGTTGAACAAAAAACATGCCAAATGGGTGGAATTTCTTGAACAATTCCCATATGTGATAAAACACAACAAAAATAAGGTTAATGTGGTTGCGGATGCACTTTTAAGAAGGTATGTCTTACTTACTTCTCTTGAAACAAAATTGTTTGGTCTTGAGGTTCTTAAAGAATTGTATGAAAGTGAAAAACTTTGTGTGCCAAAAAGTTCCATTAGGGAATTACTTGTGAAAGAGGCACATGAGGGGGGACTAATGGGGCACTTTGGGGTTCCAAAGACGTTAGATATGTTGCAAGAACATTTTTATTGGCCTCATATGAAAACTAATGTGCAAAAGTTTTGTGACAGGTGTGTTGTGTGTAAAAAGTCAAAATCTAAGGTGAGGCCTCATGGGTTATATACTCCCTTGCCTGTTCCTGATTCTCCTTGGGTAGATATTTCTATGGAAGGGTGGGAAGAGTGTTTGCCTCATGTTGAGTTTGCATATAATAGGATTGTCCATAGTACAACTCAACATTCACCATTTGCAATTGTTTATGGTTTTAACCCTTTGACCCCTCTTGATTTGTTGCCATTGCCTAACAGTTCCCTTTTGAAGCATAAAGCTGGAAAGGCTAGGGCTGAATTTGTGAAGAAATTGCATGAGCAGGTGAAACTCCAAATTGAGAAAAAGATTGAGAGTTATGCTAATTACATGCTAATAAAGGACGGAAAAATGTGGTATTTGAACCCAGAGACTGGGTTTGGGTACATATGAGAAAGGAAAGGTTCCCTTTACAAAGGAAATCCAAACTTCACCCAAGGGGGGATGCACCGTTCCAAGTGCTATCCAGGATCAATGACAATGCTTACAAAATAGCACTTCCTGGTGAGTATGGTGTTAGTGCTACCTTTAAATAGCACTTCCAGGTGATGAAGACTTTATTTCGAGGTCGGAATCACTTAAAGAAGGATGGGATGATGAGGACATAATGAGCAAAGACACTAATGAAGTGCTTCAAGGGCTAGGAGGACCAATGACAAGGGCATGTGCCAAGAAAGCTAGGGAGGCCTTACATCAAATGGTAACAACTATAATGGAAGCCGAGCCTAAACTAGAAGGGATGGAGCCCAAATTGGTCAATTGCTTGGGTCCATTTGAAGAGGAGACGGGCACATGAAATAGGCCCACAAATGCACTTGTTTTTCTTTAAATTTGTAATAAAACGTGTTGGGTTGCTAAACTATGTTTCAGCCCAAACACTTAGTTTAAATTTTGTTATTTTAATTTTAATTGAAGATTGGGTTGTTACATGGCTCAAGCCTTCTAAAACATTTGAGTTTATGTTTAAAATAAGAGTGGGCTGAAACATCCATTCAAAGGGGTCCATAACAAGCTTCAAGGAAGAGTGCATAACAAATTGAAGGTGTGGCTAATCCATCTGGCTAAGTGGACGAAATTTCTTTGGGAATAAGGAGGGATGACTCTTTGCTTGCTTGTTGAAGATGATTGTTGCCCTTCTTGGTTGTTTTGTAACCTTTCTTCCACTAAGTTGTACTAAAAAACCACTAGGAATTATTGTTAGCTATTTGTGGCCTTTGTATTGGCTTGTAATAAATCAGCCCATCACTATCCTTTCCTATAAATAGGGGAGAAATCTATGAGAATAACAACTCAGAATTTTAAGAAATAATACCTTGTGTATTGTGAGAATATGTCTCTCTTTTGTTCTTCATTGAACCTTCTTTAGATCTTATCAAGAAACCAAGTTTTCTTTTGGCGATCATTCACTAGGCTTATCGATCACTTCTTCTTTCTCTCAATGAATTAAGAGTGTGGCGCCATTCCATTTCTTATCTTCTCCATATTTTCCTTATTTCTTCTTTCTTGTTCTTATCTTTTATTTTTCCAATTCAGTTTACACATATATTGCTTGTGTTATTCAACCCGAAATCACATACACGGACAACCATTCATTTGGGTAGTCATCACTTGGAGTAGTGGGTAGGATCGCGTTGACGTTGTAGTCCTAGGACCGTACACTAGACCGAGATGATGATCTTAGTTGATGATTGACTGTGTACGCGGGTTATGTTCGTCGCAACCACATGTCGCAGTATGGACATGTTGTATTTGTCACTTTTTAGGGAGTGGCTGTTGGACATTGATTTGATGGATTGCGATAGTCTTTGTTGTTTTAGTTTCGGTCTTATGTTTCTTATATGGTTTGGACGCTCTTACTCCCCATGCACCATTTTTTTAGATTCAGTTCCAGGTGTCATTGAAGTAGCCTTCTATAGTTATGCAGTGTGGGAGACATGATCACTACGATCACCCAGTGATTTGCAGTTTGATACTACGTGCAGATGTTACACTTTTTTTAGTTAATTGGATTAAAGGTTAATTGCTCTGATTATGTGACATCAAGATTTGGGTTGTACTCTTTTATTATAATTAAAGATCATTTTTGTTATTATATTTAAAGAAAGGTTTTATCGCATTAGTTTTTAATATTTATTATAAATCGTTTATATAGGATTTCAGGAATTTGACATCTTTTACTTGTGAAACTATTTCAGAAAATGGATTGGCAATTTTATTTGAAAAACAAATTTACTCATTTCTCGTACTTTTTCACTTATAATGACTTTCGGGGTAAAGGGTGTCACAAATGCCACACTGGCGGAGCAAGACAGAATTGGGCGCCGCATCCAAGTTATGAGAGAGACAATAGCCAAACTACAAGAAGAATTGTCTACCCTCACTCCTCAACATCAAGCGGTAGGTACAAAACTACAAGCCCTCCTCTCAGAACTTCGGTAACTACTTTATAGCAGCTCCACCCTTGACCCTGAACTGGCAATCCTTAAACCCCAAAAGGTTGGACTCGACCTCCATAGAAGCCAAGAGGAGATGTTGCGGGCCTCAGTCTATTGGGGTGAGCTACGCCACTCTCTTGAGCGAGCCTTGAACCCATCCGCCGAGGAGGTTGAGGACGTCCCCTCAAACCACGCAGAGGTATTTTTTGTGACTGAGGGAACTTCCCAGTTACCTCGGGGACTTGGCATCAGAAACACCCATTGCAGCCAACGCAGCCTGAGACGACAAACGAAGGGATGGGCACTTCTTGTGATGCCATAACCAAGGTATTAGAGGAGAAGGTGACCGAGCAAACTAATCAGAAGGGGATCACCGCACCAAACGAGATTCCTAAAGGTGGTTGTTGTGGAAGATACTACATCAACGCCCCAAGTGGATGAAGGAGTAGCCATTCTACTACCCCTCGACTGCGCCAGAACCAAACATAAGCACGAATGATGATCCAGCAGCCTAAGAAGAAGACACCAACCTTGCAGTAGCCTAATATTTATGTAATCATTTTGATTTGGATACACTAGGCCTGCCGGTGTGTGGCGTGCTACTTTGACAATCTTTTTGAAATAAATGCTAGTTTTGGATACCCTCCCATATGGCGGGGTATTACATTTTCAAGTATTTCCATTGATTTTCCTGCTTAGCTCTTCGCCATCAATATGTGTTAATTGATGCGCCCCTCCACTATAAACCTTTGTAACAATAAATGGTCCTTCCCAGTTTGGTGACCATTTACCAAACCTAGGATCCTTGATCTCAATTGGCACAGTAGTTTTCCAAACTAGGTCGGTCGCCTTCAACAAATTGTTTAGGCTTTACATGCTTGTTGTAGGCTCGGGCCATCTTTATCTTTGCTAGTTCTATTTTGCTAGGTGCCGCAAATCTATCACCATCCACCGAGTCCAACTCCATTAGCATGGCTTGTACTCGTCTAGGCTGAGTGAGTGCTGTTTAGCCACCCTAAGTGACGCAACACTAATTTCAAGTGATAGGACGACGTCTTGCCCATACACTACACAATATAGAGTTACCCTAGTGGTTGTGGACTTTGAATTTCTCATAGCCCATAAGACCTCATTTAGAGTCTTGTGCCATCTCCTTGGCCGATCCTCTATATTCTTGTTGATAAGTTCCATGATAATCTTATAGTAGCCTCGACTTGGCCATTAGCTTGGGCATAATAAGACGTTGAGTGCCTCAGCTTTATGCGAAACTCCTGAGCAAAGGCCGCCACTCTTTCCCTTGTGAACATAGTGCCTTGATTGAAAGTTATGGTTTCGGGGATCCCAAACTTGCGAATGATTATGTTTTTAGTGAACCTAATCTTGAGTCTTGTGTAACATTCGTCATCGACTGAGCCTCGGTCCATTTAGTGAAATAGTCGGTTGCCGCGATGATGAAATTATGTCACCGGGAGCAAGGAGGATATATATTCCCTATTAAGTCCATAGCCCATCCTCTAAATGGCCATGGCTTCAAAATCAGATGGAGTTCATCAGTTGGAATCCTTTGGATAGGCCCATGGAGCTGGCAAGACTTGCATCCCTTTGCGTACTGGAAGCAATCAGCCATTATGGTAGGCCAGCAATAGCCATGCCTATAAATTAGCCATTTCATGATAGGCCCGCCCCGACCTATGAGAACCACAAATACCCTCATTAACTTCAAACATGACCATGTAGGTGTTCTTCCTGTTAAGACACTTCAAAAGCACATTGTTGGCGCTTGTTGCGTAATTTTGAAATTGGTTCCAGCAACGGGATTCTACAAATATTCAATCATTACCCTTTTCCATGCGTCGGCAGGGTCCAGATATGCAGTAATGGTCGAGTCATGTTGCATCACCTCCACCGCCATTTCTTTGTAGCCCGAGGCTTGCTGAACCAGGTCATTTGCATCCTGATTTTCGTTGCATGGGACGTAAGTGATAACTACATCGGCAAGCAACTTTAATAAGTTATGAGCTGAGGCACGTAATTTCTTCAACTTTGCGTTATACCATTTATACTCACCAGTGAGCTGCTCAATCACCAACTGAGAATCCCCTTTTATCTCAAGGTATTAAGGCTTCATGGTTGTTAGAATGTCAAGTCTTATAATCAATGCTTCGTACTCGGCTTGGTTATTAGAAGCGTGATCTTCTAGCTTACACGTGAACCTCCATACCTTCCCCTGGGCTAGATATAACTATTCACGTTCCAGCACCCCTTTGGGTACTTGAACCGTCAAACATCAGAACCCATGGTTCTAGGCCAACGTAATGAACGAGCTCCACTGGTGGATCTTTTATCTCCACGCAGGGGTGTTGGGCGAGGAAATCGGCTACGACCTGTCCTTTGACGCCCCTTAAAGGTACATAAGTTAAAGTGAATGCATTTAATTTAATGGCCCACTTGACAAGTCGACCTTGCAAGACTAGCCAATTAAGCAAGTACCTTATAGTATCAACTTTACATAAAACTAGAACATCCTTTGGTAGCAAATAATATTCTAATTTAGTACATGCATTATAAGATGTCAAGCATAATTTCTCTATAGGAGAGTATCTAGTCTTGACATCATTGAGAATCCTACTTAAATAATAAACCGCCCTTTCTGTTCCATCCTCAACATCTTATGCTAGCAAGCAACCAATAGCTTGATCCTCGGCAGCTATGTAGAGCTTCAAAGGTTTCCCTGGGAATGGTGGCACCAAGACTGGTGGATTAGTTAAGGCAGCGTTGATTTCATCAAAGGCCTCCTGCTGTTCTCGTCCCCATACCATCTCTTTAGAGTTCTTTAGCCTCAGTAGAGAAGAGCACGCTTCCATCTTCCCAGCCGAGTTGGCAATAAATCTCCTTAGGAAGTTAACCTTTCCAAGGAGACTTTGTAATTCCTTCTTGGTCTTTGGTGGGCTGGCTTCCAGAATGGCTTTAGCTTTATTCTTGTCCACCTCAATACCCTGGTTGTGAACCAAGAATCCCAAGAAGTTTTATGTCGAGACACCAAAGGCACATAGGCATATTTAGTAGAATTCATTTTAAGATTGTGGAGTCTCATCCGCTTTAGAGCTTTCTCAAGATCGACCAAATGCATTTCAAATCTTTGGATTTGACAACCACGGCATCTATGTATACCTCCATGCTTTTTCTGATTAAGTCATGGAAGATTGCATCCACGGCCTTTTGGTAAGTGGCTCCTGCATTCTTTAAGCCAAAAGGCATGACCAACCACTCATAAATGCCTAGTTCCCCTAGGAACCTAAATGCAGTCTTCTGAGTGTCTGCCTCGGCTACATAGATCTGATTGTATCCAGAGTAGTCGTCCATAAATGTCAAGATGGCATGGTTTACCACGACGACAACTAGCATATTAGCCATATGCATGCCATACTCATCTTTAGGAGTGGTCAAGTTCAGATTTCTATAGTTTATACAAACCCTCACTTGGCTATTCTTCTTAATGACTGGGACAATGTTAGACAACCACTCTACATACCTGGATGTTCTAATGAACCCTACCTTCAATAATATCTCTACCTCGTCCATGATTTGAGGCATCAACTGAGGGTTGAACCTTCTTGGCGGTTGCTTGTGAGACTTGCACCCCTCTTTGATAGGCAACCTATGTTCCACCAGAGATCTATCTAGTCCTGGAATCTCATGGTAATCCCATGCAAAACAGTCTCGATATTCCTTAATCAATTCAACCCATCGGTCCCTTTGCTGCACACTCGGAAGCCCGCTGATCTTATTCACCCTCGGTTCATCATCAGTTCCCAGGTTAACTACTATCAAGGGATCTTGAGCCTCAAATGTGGGAACCCTCCCAATGCTGGTCATCTTCATATTCGTAGGGATCAAGTTTTCTAAATTCTTGCAAAGCTTAATCATGCTGGCCAACGACATAATGTTCTACACAACACCCCCATCAACAAATAACCTATTGAAAGGTTTGTCGTTGATGTGATGTCATACCCCAATTTTGTCCGACTAGTTGAAAATCAAACAAAATTGTATTTCTGTGAACACTCAATTTTTACCGGTATTTTTTCAGTTTTTTCGAAAATCACAAAAATAATCGTTTTTGGTGTATTTTCAAATTTTAATGTTAAATTTGTCGTTTTGCTCGCATTTGTCACTTTCGAGTCATTTTTATTATTTTTAGTTAAAACAAAAATTAAAAAAAAAGGTGTGCTACAAGTGTCTATTGATTTTCCCGTGTCTTCTCGCGAGCGTGCGAATTAGGTGTCTAATAGTGGATGTGTGTCGTAGCGGGTTAGCGTGATTATTATTGTTATTATTAATATTAGTTGTATCATTAGTAGCTACCAAAATAAGAGACATAACCAAGTAATCAAATATAATGTATTTATGAAAATCTGTCCTTTCTTTACAAAAAAAATAAAAATAATAATAAGGTAATAGTTACACCTTAAGACAAAAAAAATAATGAAAAGTCAAACAAAAAGAAAGGGAGCTGCGTCCCTTTGCTGGCGCTGCCAGCAGAGACAGTTTGAGCTACAAGCTCAACCCTCCTTCCTCTTGTCCCCTTGTTTGGTTCTCATTTTCAGCAAAAACAACCCAGCCTTTGCAGCAACCACCTCCACCCCTTGCTGGCTGCCTGCATCCTCAGTTTTTGTCCCCCATGAGAAGTTTTTCTCTACTTCACATCCACACCTACACCAGAATTACTGCCTATAAATACAGCAGAACAGAAGTCAGTAAGGGGGGGAGACAATAGCTGCTGAAAGACTATGACTTCGGCTTGAACTATCACCCCGGCAAAGCTAATGTCGTGGCTGATGCTTTAAGTCGAAAGACTTTGCATATGTCAGCAATGATGGTAAAGGAGTTGGAGTTGATTGAGCAATTCCGTGATATAAGTCTGGTTTGTGAAGTGACACCGCAGAGTGTTAAGCTGGGTATGCTGAGGATTGGTAATGACTTCTTGGTTAGTATCAGAGACGCCCAGAAATTAGATGTGAAGCTGGTTGACTTGTTGGTTGCGGGTGATCAGGATGTAGATGGGGATTTCAGGTTGGATTCCCAAGGTGTGTTGAGATTCAGAGATAGGATTTGTGTTCCCGATGATAATGAGATGAAAAAGATGATCCTTGAGGAGAGTCATAGGAGCAAGCTGAGTATTCATCCAGGGGCTACAAAGATGTATCATGACTTGAAGAAGTTATTCTGGTGGCCTGGTATGAAGAAAGATGTGGCACAGTTTGTGTATGCCTGTTTGACTTGCCAGAAGTCGAAGGTTGAGCACCAGAAGCCTGCGGGGTTGATGCAACCTTTAGATGTTCCGGAATGGAAATGGGATAGCATTTCCATGGATTTTGTGACTGGGTTACCAAGAACCGTTCGGGGATTTGATTCTATTTGGGTGATCGTGGATAGGTTGACGAAGTCTGCTCACTTCCTTCCTATCAACATCACGTATCCGGTAGCGAGATTGGCCGAGATATATATCCAGGTGATTGTGAAGTTGCATGGTGTCCCGAAGAGTATTGTATCTGACAGAGATCCGAGGTTTACTTCGGAGTTTTGGGGGAGCTTACAGGAGGCATTAGGGTCCAGATTGAGGTTGAGTTCAGCCTATCATCCTCAGACTGATGGGCAGACAGAGAGAACCATTCAGTCATTGGAGGACTTATTGAGATCGTGTGTTTTAGAGCAGGGAGGTGCGTGGGATACACACCTTTCGTTAATTGAGTTCACCTACAACAATAGCTATCATTCCAGCATTGGGATGGCACCGTTTGAGGCGTTATATGGTCGGAGGTGTAGGACTCCGGTATGTTGGTATGAGAATGGGGAAAGTCTAATACTTGGACCTGAGCTAGTTAGAGAAACTACTGAGAAAGTGAAGATGATCCGAGAGAAAATGAAAGCGTCGCAGAGTAGGCAGAAGAGCTACCATGATAAGAGAAGGAAAGATTTAGAGTTTGAAGCGGGTGACCACGTGTTCTTGAGGGTCACACCTATGACTGGTGTCGGGCGTGCGCTGAAATCAAAGAAGTTGACTCCTCGTTTCATTGGGCCGTATCAGATTACGGAAAGAGTTGGAAATGTTGCCTATCGGGTGGCCTTGCCACCTAATCTTTCGAACTTGCACGACGTGTTTCACGTATCGCAGCTTCGGAAATATATTGCAGATCCGTCTCATGTGATCCAACCAGATGATGTAGAGGTGCGGGATAATCTCACTATGGAGACCGTGCCTGTACGAGTTGAGGATTGGGAAGTGAAGACCCTTCGAGGTAAGAAGATCAATCTGGTGAAGGTGGTGTGGTTTGGGGCAACTGGTGAAAGCCTGACGTGGGAGCTGGAGGATAAGATGCGAGAGTCGTATCCAGAGTTATTTGAATCAGGTATGTTTTCGAGGACGAAAATATTCTAAGTGGGGGAGAGTTGTAACGCCCCAATTTTATTAAAATCTATTTTTAGATGAATTGGTGAAATGATTGAAGAGATTAGAGAGTTATTGGCGTGAGAACCATGGTATAATGACTAGAATTGAGGTTAGGTTTTTCAAGGTTTTGTGTTCTCAATCGAACTCCGTTTTGAATGGTTCTTGTTTAGTTGGAGAGTGGACCTAATTCTTTTCAAAGTAGGCATTGGTTTCATAAAATTTCATTAAGAAGTGAGAAAGGAAATTTGGTTGCAAGTTGAGTGAGAAGTTCCGTCCAAGTTTGGTACCTCATTGTAGTATTTTGAAAATCTGTAACAATTGGTTACTTATTTTGGGAATTAAAAATCATAGATAGAAACTACACTCCGAGAGCTTTCCAACGAGTGGTCATTTGTTAAAATCCGATGTCGTTTGCTATTTTAATCAAGAGAAGGAAGAAAAGAGTAGTCTGCGCATGTACGCTGTTGTTTCTGCCATTCTGCGCCTGAGTCACGCTCAAGTCGCGCCCCAAGCGCAAGTGCTGTGCGTGAGCAGCGTGAGTTTCTGCCATTTCGCGCCCAAGTCGCGCCTGGCTTGCGCTCCGAGCGCGAGTTCGCGTATATAGCTGCGTTTCTGCGCAGCTAGGGCATTTTTCTTGCTGTTTTCACTCTTTTTATCATATCTTTGTCTCTGGAGCTCCGTTTGTGACGCGGTTTGTTGCGTTCTTCTCGTATCGCAGAGGGCTTCGATAAAAGAGCAGTTCCTGAGTTAGAAGTCAGGGGAGCTGAGGACGAAATTGGATCTTCCCAAAGCTAAAGTTAGGGTTTGTTCATCTTGATTCTAGGTAAGAGTTCCTAGTCTTTTATAATTCGATTCCCTTTCTCTATCAAGTGCTTAAGTTTTCGGTTTCCCTAACCCTTTCTATTTTTGATCAATTCGCGATGATCCAAGAGAAAGAGAGAGAGGGCGTGATCGTGAGTAAGAGAAGAGGAAGGAGAAGATTTCTTGTTGCGGTGGTTTGTCGGTGCTTCGGTGGAAAGAGCTCTAATTTCGTCATAATCAAGGTTAGGGGAGTCTCACTCTATAATAGAGAGTATAATAGGTTGTATGTAGACCATAGGATCCCACTTGATATTATTTGTTAATTGTTAGATTGTTTAGATTGGTTGAAATTGATAATTGGTATGATTAATTCGATTCCCCATGCTAAGGTTAAGATTTCATGTGTTGATTTTATGCCTTGTTGGGTTCTTAATGTATAAATGTGAGATGGAATGTTGTTGGTATGAGCATAATGTATTTTGTGATTGTTGTGGTGATTTGATTTGGAAAATAAATTGAGAATTTGATGTTTTAGCTTGTGTTGGGGCGCCCAGGGCGCCAAGTGGTGCGTCCGTGCTTTGTGTTTTGGTTTCGGTCCTAATAGTGACAGATTGGTCCCTAGTGCTAGCTTAGTCATAGAGACGTGATTGAGATGAGAAAATAAATGAGTTGATTGATGATGAGGCCATGGGGGCTACAACTAAGATTACTAAAGATGTGATATGGGGTGTATGGACCGTGTTGTTAAGAATTATGATTGTGGTTTTTGTCATGGAGTCTCATGCATACATAAGGCTGCGGTCCGAGTTTTATATTATGATGATAAGGCTGCGGTCTGAGTTCTAAATCGAAATGATAAGGCTGCGGTCTGAGTTGATATTATGATGATAAGGCTGCGGTCTGGGGAAAATGGTACCACATGCATAACTGTATTGCATACATCCTCATGATAAGCATGTGAGTTGGTGATTGTATGAACTATGCTACTGTGTGACTGTATGAGTGCGATGCTATGATGGAATATACTTCTTATTATAGTCTTTATTATGTAGTTGAGACTCACCCTTCTGTTGTTGTTTACCACAGGTAGTCCTGAGTGAAGGCTTACTCCTTTCACTCCCGAGTCGGTCTGCTCTGATACGTGACACCTAGGGGGTTGGCTTAGGAATTCTAGTATTATTCATTTGTTGTTGAATTTTATATGCATTGATTTAATGATTTTTGTTGAGGCTGTTGTTCGGCACTTTCGAGATTATATTATTTTTCCGCTGCGAGACATCTAAATTATAATGTGTGGATTCTGTTGGTGAAGTCAAGAGTACCCTAAATTATTTAATGGTGTTGCGTATTTATAAAGGTATAATGAAGGCTTATACTGATTTGATCGTTGTTAGAGTAAGATTATGTGTAGCATTCCATTGAAAAGAAATTTTGAAACTCTGATCTCTATGATAAATAGCCGGGTAGAATGGGGTGTTACATAAGTGGTATCAGAGCAAAAGTTCGGTCTGTCCGACCAAGTGTGTCTGTCTGTCATATTGTGTATGACAATTAGGTGTTTTAATTTAGTTCTGAATTGTCGTTTATGCTGCAAGTGCTAGGTTGATATGGCTAGAAGGGATGATGCTGCTTTGGCTGCTGCTCTGCAAGCCATAGCCCAAGCTGTTGGAAATCAACACAATGCTGCTGATATGAATGCCCGTAACCTGGCAACGTTTCAGAGGGAAAACCCACCCACCTTCAAGGGTCGGTATGATCCCGATGGAGCCTTGTCGTGGTTGAATGAGATAGAGCGGATATTCCGTGTTATGGATTGCACTGCTGCCCAGCAAGTGAAGTTTGGGGCGCACATGCTGGCGGAAGAGGCTGACAAGTGGTGGTTAGGGATGCTGCATAGATTGAACACTGCTGGTGAAGAGGTTACTTGGGAAGTCTTCACAAGGGAATTTAAAAGAAAGTATTACCCTGAAGACGTTCAAGCCAAGAAAGAGGTAGAATTCTTAGAATTGAAACAGGGAAATAAGACGGTGGCTGAGTATGCAGCCAGATTTGAAGAGCTGGCCCAATTTTGTCCTTACTACGCCAATGATGCTGATTCAGAGTTCTCCAAGTGTGTGAAATTTGAGAGTGGCCTGCGACCTGATATTAAGAAGGCAATTGGATATCATGAGATACGAGATTTTGCTAGACTAGTTGACAAGAGTAGAATTTATGAAGAGGACAGTTCTGCTGCCTACAAGATTGGGAAAGAAAAGAGGAATACTCAGTTTAGGGGCAAACCCTATGATATGGCTGGAGGTAAAAATAAGTGGAAGGCAGGTGCTGGTAAGGAATTTTCTGAGGGTAAGAAGCCTAGTGGGGGAGGTGCTCCCGCTGATATAGTATGTTACACGTGTGGCAAGCCGGGTCACAAAAGCTTCGATTGCAAGACTGAAGTAATGTGTTACCGTTGTGGGAAGAAAGGTCATATGGCGTCTCACTGTGATCGCAAGGAATCAGTGTGTTTCAATTGTGGTGAAGCTGGTCACTTTAGTTCTAAATGCACCAAACCAAAGAAAGAGAAATCCAATGGAAGAGTTTTCGCGCTAGCAGGCTCAGAGGGGCCCAATGAGATTCGAGGTACTTGTTTTATTTATGGTTCCCCTTTAGTTGCTATAGTTGATACTGGTGCTACGCATTCTTTTATTGCTGCTGTTTGTGCTGAAAAGTTAAATCTAGTATTGTCTGCTATGAAAAGGGAAATGGTTATCGACACTCCGGCTAAGGGTTCGGTGACTACTTCTCTATTGTGTGCTAAGTGTCCTCTGTCAGTCTTCGGCAGAGATTTTCTGGTTGACCTTATATGTTTGCCTTTGGGAGGGTTAGATGTTATTCTTGGTATGGACTGGTTAGTGGATAACCATGTGCACATCAACTGTTTCAGCAAGTCTGTGAGTTTTCTTCCTCCTGAGGAGGAGAAGTCTGTTTTGTTGTCTGGGGATCAGCTGCATAAGGTAATGAAGGATGGTGGTCAGCTATTTGCTTTGATGGCGTCTATGTCTGCTGAAAACCAAGCTATGGTTGAAGGGTTGCAGGTGGTGTGTGAGTTTCCTGAAGTGTTCCCTGACGAGATTCCTAGTGTGCCACCAGAGAGGGAAATAGAGTTTGGGATTGACCTTGTGCCTGGTACTAGGCCTGTGTCCATGGCAACGTACCGGATGTCAGCTTCTGAGTTATCTGAGTTGAAGAAGCAGTTGGAAGAATTACTTGAAAAGAAATTTGTGAGGCCTAGTGTGTCACCATGGGGAGCTCCGGTTTTGTTAGTAAAGAAGAAAGATGGGAGTATGCGCCTGTGTGTGGATTATAGACAGTTGAACAAGGTGACTATCAAAAATAAGTACCCTCTTCCGAGAATTGATGATCTGATGGACCAGCTGGTGGGTGCTAAGGTTTTTAGCAAAATTGATTTGAGGTCAGGGTATCATCAGATTAAAGTAAAAGACGAAGATGTCCAGAAGACAGCGTTCCGAACGAGGTACGGACATTATGAGTACTCTGTGATGCCGTTTGGTGTCACCAATGCACCAGGGGTGTTTATGGAATACATGAACCGTATCTTCCATAGTTACTTGGATCGGTTTGTGGTAGTTTTTATAGATGATATTCTGGTATACTCCAAGTCTGAAGAGGAGCATGCAGAGCACTTGAGATTGGTGCTTGAGGTATTGAAAGAGAAGAAGCTTTATGCTAAGTTGTCCAAATGCGAGTTCTGGCTGCGTGAGGTAAGCTTTTTGGGTCATATTATTTCTAGTGATGGCATAGCTGTAGACCCAGCCAAGGTTGATGCAGTGTTACAGTGGGAAAGCCCAAAGTCTGCGACTGAGATCAGGAGTTTCTTGGGGTTGGCTGGTTACTACAGGAGGTTCATAGAGGGTTTCTCAAAGCTAGCCCTTCCGTTGACCCAATTGACGTGTAAGGGGAGGGTTTTTTGTGTGGGATGCTAAGTGTGAAGATAGCTTCCAAGAGTTGAAGAAGAGATTGACAACATCCCCCGTGTTAGTGTTGCCCGTGCCGGATCAACCATTTGTGGTATATTGTGATGCTTCCAAAATGGGATTGGGAGGCGTATTGATGCAGGATGGGAAGGTAGTCGCTTATGCGTCCAGACAGTTGCGGACTCATGAGAAGAACTATCCTACTCATGATTTGGAATTGGCTGCTATTGTGTTTGTGCTGAAGATTTGGAGGCACTATTTGTATGGCACTAGGTTCGAGGTATTCAGCGACCACAAGAGTTTGAAATACTTGTTTGATCAGAAGGAGCTGAATATGAGGCAGAGGCGTTGGTTAGAGCTGCTGAAAGACTATGACTTCGGCTTGAACTATCACCCCGGCAAAGCTAATGTCGTGGCTGATGCTTTAAGTCGAAAGACTTTGCATATGTCAGCAATGATGGTAAAGGAGTTGGAGTTGATTGAGCAATTCCGTGATATAAATCTGGTTTGTGAAGTGACACCGCAGAGTGTTAAGCTGGGTATGCTGAGGATTCGTAATGACTTCTTGGTTAGTATCAGAGACGCCCAGAAATTAGATGTGAAGCTGGTTGACTTGTTGGTTGCGGGTGATCAGGATGTAGATGGGGATTTCAGGTTGGATTCCCAAGGTGTGTTGAGATTCAGAGATAGGATTTGTGTTCCCGATGATAATGAGATGAAAAAGATGATCCTTGAGGAGAGTCATAGGAGCAAGCTGAGTATTCATCCAGGGGCTACAAAGATGTATCATGACTTGAAGAAGTTATTCTGGTGGCCTGGTATGAAGAAAGATGTGGCACAGTTTGTGTATGCCTGTTTGACTTGCCAGAAGTCGAAGGTTGAGCACCAGAAGCCTGCGGGGTTGATGCAACCTTTAGATGTTCCGGAATGGAAATGGGATAGCATTTCCATGGATTTTGTGACTGGGTTACCAAGAACCGTTCGGGGATTTGATTCTATTTGGGTGATCGTGGATAGGTTGACGAAGTCTGCTCACTTCCTTCCTATCAACATCACGTATCCGGTAGCGAGATGGGCCGAGATATATATCCAGGTGATTGTGAAGTTGCATGGTGTCCCGAAGAGTATTGTATCTGACAGAGATCCGAGGTTTACTTCGGAGTTTTGGGGGAGCTTGCAGGAGGCATTAGGGTCCAGATTGAGGTTGAGTTCAGCCTATCATCCTCAGACTGATGGCCAGACAGAGAGAACCATTCAGTCATTGGAGGACTTATTGAGATCGTGTGTTTTAGAGCAGGGAGGTGCGTGGGATACACACCTTTCGTTAATTGAGTTCACCTACAACAATAGCTATCATTCCAGCATTGGGATGGCACCGTTTGAGGCGTTATATGGTCGGAGGTGTAGGACTCCGGTATGTTGGTATGAGAATGGGGAAAGTCTAATACTTGGACCTGAGCTAGTTAGAGAAACTACTGAGAAAGTGAAGATGATCCGAGAGAAAATGAAAGCGTCGCAGAGTAGGCAGAAGAGCTACCATGATAAGAGAAGGAAAGATTTAGAGTTTGAAGCGGGTGACCACGTGTTCTTGAGGGTCACACCTATGACTGGTGTCGGGCGTGCGCTGAAATCAAAGAAGTTGACTCCTCGTTTCATTGGGCCGTATCAGATTACGGAAAGAGTTGGAAATGTTGCCTATCGGGTGGCCTTGCCACCTAATCTTTCGAACTTGCACGACGTGTTTCACGTATCGCAGCTTCGGAAATATATTGCAGATCCGTCTCATGTGATCCAACCAGATGATGTAGAGGTGCGGGATAATCTCACTATGGAGACCGTGCCTGTACGAATTGAGGATTGGGAAGTGAAGACCCTTCGAGGTAAGAAGATCAATCTGGTGAAGGTGGTGTGGTTTGGGGCAACTGGTGAAAGCCTGACGTGGGAGCTGGAGGATAAGATGCGAGAGTCGTATCCAGAGTTATTTGAATCAGGTATGTTTTCGAGGACGAAAATATTCTAAGTGGGGGAGAGTTGTAACGCCCCAATTTTATTAAAATCTATTTTTAGATGAATTGGTGAAATGATTGAAGAGATTAGAGAGTTATTGGCGTGAGAACCATGGTATAATGACTAGAATTGAGGTTAGGTTTTTCAAGGTTTTGTGTTCTCAATCGAACTCCGTTTTGAATGGTTCTTGTTTAGTTGGAGAGTGGACCTAATTCTTTTCAAAGTAGGCATTGGTTTCATAAAATTTCATTAAGAAGTGAGAAAGGAAATTTGGTTGCAAGTTGAGTGAGAAGTTCCGTCCAAGTTTGGTACCTCATTGTAGTATTTTGAAAATCTGTAACAATTGGTTACTTATTTTGGGAATTAAAAATCATAGATAGAAACTACACTCCGAGAGCTTTCCAACGAGTGGTCATTTGTTAAAATCCGATGTCGTTTGCTATTTTAATCAAGAGAAGGAAGAAAAGAGTAGTCTGCGCATGTACGCTGTTGTTTCTGCCATTCTGCGCCTGAGTCACGCTCAAGTCGCGCCCCAAGCGCAAGTGCTGTGCGTGAGCAGCGTGAGTTTCTGCCATTTCGCGCCCAAGTCGCGCCTGGCTTGCGCTCCGAGCGCGAGTTCGCGTATATAGCTGCGTTTCTGCGCAGCTAGGGCATTTTTCTTGCTGTTTTCACTCTTTTTATCATATCTTTGTCTCTGGAGCTCCGTTTGTGACGCGGTTTGTTGCGTTCTTCTCGTATCGCAGAGGGCTTCGATAAAAGAGCAGTTCCTGAGTTAGAAGTCAGGGGAGCTGAGGACGAAATTGGATCTTCCCAAAGCTAAAGTTAGGGTTTGTTCATCTTGATTCTAGGTAAGAGTTCCTAGTCTTTTATAATTCGATTCCCTTTCTCTATCAAGTGCTTAAGTTTTCGGTTTCCCTAACCCTTTCTATTTTTGATCAATTCGCGATGATCCAAGAGAAAGAGAGAGAGGGCGTGATCGTGAGTAAGAGAAGAGGAAGGAGAAGATTTCTTGTTGCGGTGGTTTGTCGGTGCTTCGGTGGAAAGAGCTCTAATTTCGTCATAATCAAGGTTAGGGGAGTCTCACTCTATAATAGAGAGTATAATAGGTTGTATGTAGACCATAGGATCCCACTTGATATTATTTGTTAATTGTTAGATTGTTTAGATTGGTTGAAATTGATAATTGGTATGATTAATTCGATTCCCCATGCTAAGGTTAAGATTTCATGTGTTGATTTTATGCCTTGTTGGGTTCTTAATGTATAAATGTGAGATGGAATGTTGTTGGTATGAGCATAATGTATTTTGTGATTGTTGTGGTGATTTGATTTGGAAAATAAATTGAGAATTTGATGTTTTAGCTTGTGTTGGGGCGCCCAGGGCGCCAAGTGGTGCGTCCGTGCTTTGTGTTTTGGTTTCGGTCCTAATAGTGACAGATTGGTCCCTAGTGCTAGCTTAGTCATAGAGACGTGATTGAGATGAGAAAATAAATGAGTTGATTGATGATGAGGCCATGGGGGCTACAACTAAGATTACTAAAGATGTGATATGGGGTGTATGGACCGTGTTGTTAAGAATTATGATTGTGGTTTTTGTCATGGAGTCTCATGCATACATAAGGCTGCGGTCCGAGTTTTATATTATGATGATAAGGCTGCGGTCTGAGTTCTAAATCGAAATGATAAGGCTGCGGTCTGAGTTGATATTATGATGATAAGGCTGCGGTCTGGGGAAAATGGTACCACATGCATAACTGTATTGCATACATCCTCATGATAAGCATGTGAGTTGGTGATTGTATGAACTATGCTACTGTGTGACTGTATGAGTGCGATGCTATGATGGAATATACTTCTTATTATAGTCTTTATTATGTAGTTGAGACTCACCCTTCTGTTGTTGTTTACCACAGGTAGTCCTGAGTGAAGGCTTACTCCTTTCACTCCCGAGTCGGTCTGCTCTGATACGTGACACCTAGGGGGTTGGCTTAGGAATTCTAGTATTATTCATTTGTTGTTGAATTTTATATGCATTGATTTAATGATTTTTGTTGAGGCTGTTGTTCGGCACTTTCGAGATTATATTATTTTTCCGCTGCGAGACATCTAAATTATAATGTGTGGATTCTGTTGGTGAAGTCAAGAGTACCCTAAATTATTTAATGGTGTTGCGTATTTATAAAGGTATAATGAAGGCTTATACTGATTTGATCGTTGTTAGAGTAAGATTGTGTGTAGCATTCCATTGAAAAGAAATTTTGAAACTCTGATCTCTATGATAAATAGCCGGGTAGAATGGGGTGTTACACATGTAATGCAACCCAAACTCCACGGGTACATGCATGTCGGATCCGTCACCAAATACAAATAGGCCGTAGCCTCTGCTCACCAAATAAAACTAGGCCGAAGCCTCTGCTCACCAATAATGCACATGTTTCATGAGGTGGTATGGAGAATGCATCACAACACACCACAATTCAATCAATTCACCATTTTAATTTCTAATCTCACCATAGTGCATTAATCAGCTCACCAAATTAAAATTAGGCCGAAGCCTCTGCTCCCTAATCTCACCTTATCACACTCACCAATTCAGCCCACCACTCACACCAACACCAATTCAAATAGACCAACTTAGGATATTGACACGACATAGGGAAAGTGGGTGAAAATAGCCATTTGGACACTTGAACACCATCAGCCCAGAAACACCAGTAAAATAATTTATTTTTGCATAAAATTGGAACAATTGGATAGACACTGAAATTAGCTTCGAAACGCATTTTGAACCGTTAAATTTGGATAACCGAGTCAAAAGTTACACTAAAAACAAAATAGGAAAAATACTTAGACATCCTGGAACTGGCGGATGGGCGCTGGGCGCCCAGGGGCAACACAAAACTTGGCGCAGGGCGCTGGGCGCCCAGGAGCAACACAAAAATTTGGCGCATGGGCGCTGGCGCCCAGGAGAGGCAACACGCTCAGGCGCATGGGCGCTTGGCGCCCAGGGACAACACGCGCACAGGCGCTAGGCGCTTGGCGCCCAGGAACAACACGCGCACAGGCGCTAGGCGCCCAGGAAACAGTGCGCGCACAGGCGCATTGCGCCCAGCACAGCACACGGCGCCCAGGCACTAGGCGCCTAAGGCCAACATGCAACAAAACTCATTTTTCTTCGAATTTGATTTTACACGAGCCAATTGCTCAGAACATGAAAACCCAATGAAAATTTCATCAAAAACTGAACATCATTTTTGGCGCCCATGCACTAGGCGCCTAGTGAAAACACGCAATCCAACTCTTTTGTTGCCCAAAATCATTTTGCAGGAGCCATTTTACCTAAATATGAAAACCTGAAAACAATTTTTACAAAACTATCACCAGAACATTGGGGCCCTTGGCGCCCATGACACAAGCAACTAGCGCCAAAACTGGCAGCACAGTGACACAGGAACAGCAACACAGGGCAACAGGCACAGCAACACAGTGACACAGAATAGCAACACAGTGGCAACAGAATTTGGAAAAACTGGCGCAGCACACTGCTGGGCGCCTGGCGCCCATGACTATGGCGCACAACACAAAAATTCAGCAACACGCATATGGCGCCCAAGGCGCCTAGGATCTTCCAAAAACAGAATTTTCCACTTTCAATCACCAATTTAAAATCACCAAATACTCAATTATATGTATATGATTCAAATGTCACCATGATTCTAAATTTCACCAAGTAAGCACCAAATAGTCATATATTCAAACATATGGTCTCCAATTCGTATTTAGCAACAACTCAACATCAATCATGCGATTTTCAACATAGCAATTCAATCATCAAGCATCACAATATTATGAATTAATCATTAACATCACAATTCATTCATAGAACTAACCTAGAACCCTAACCCTAAGCAAGCACCAATTCGCATAAACCATTAAAAACAAAAAGAGGACCCCCTAACCTTATGGAAGTCGAATTGCTAGCAAAGCTCCAAGGAAAAATTGCAAGACTCCAATCAAGCTCTTCCTCCTCTTGAGTGGTTCGCCCCCTCTTCTTCTTCTCCTCTTCCCTTCGCAACTCCTTTCTCTTCTCACTCTCTCTTTTACGTTTCTTTTCTTATTTTTTTCAATAGAGTAACAAAATGAAAACTAACCCCTAAACCCCTTGTGAGTCGAATACTTTGACAAGGTAATGGGCCACGGGCCTAATTGTGGATCACGGGCCCTTGCTCGCACCACTCAATCCGTGACAACACCTCCTAATAAACAAAATAAAATAATTAAACCTTGAATTATTTAATTAAATTAAATAAATATTGTAAGCCTTAAATAACTTAATTAAATAAATAATTAAATTATTTTGGGGCGTTACATCCGTGGCCAACCCAAGCCACGGTCGCTGACCCAGAACCAAAACCGTAACCACCGTAAGCTCACCCTTTCCGCCGCGAAGCATACCCGGATCGAACCAAAATCGCGCGATAGATTCTCTTTCTCTCCCTCATTTTCTTTCTCCATGTCTCTCGCCTCCGTTTTTTTTGGAAAGCGAAACTTCGCGTCTGGTGAGAAAAGGGGAGAGGCGAGATTAAGGTTATTTGGGTTGATGAGAAGAAGAGAGGAGATGAAATCAGGAGGGAGAAGGAGAGAAGAACAGTGGAGAGAGGAGATGCGATTAGGGTAGGGTGAGAGAGGGAGGCGAATACGGCCGCGCAAGCAAGAGGGAGAGAGAGAATTTTTTAGGTTTTGCAAATTTGGGGGTGGGGCGCCGTGGGTGAGTGGGGGAATGAATTTAGGGTTTCTATTTTTGTTAAGTTTTTATAGTATGGACCCAAGGGCAATTTCGTCCTTTCATCTCTTATTTTTTTTTTCAGATTTCTACTAACACCCTTGCAGTTTATTTCGCGCACCTCCCCTAAGCCCATCAGAAAATAAAAAACGCAGCCCAGCTTACGAAAACAAGCTGGGCTCATTATCTGCACCCCAGTTTTAATAATACAGCTCTCCTACCACTTGCACCCCCATTTTACTACTGCACCCCCATTTTACTACTTCACCCCCTGTTTCTTTTTTTAAATTTTGTTTCTTTCCCCTAAATAAACTTTTTTTTCACAAACCTTTTTTCCCAAATAACAGATTTTCTTTCCCCTAAATAAGAATCAATCCAATTGCGAAAACTCTTTAAAAATCAAAAACTTCGTTAGTATTCTTGCGAAGCCTTTGCTTCCATGATTATTAACAATGGAATACTAATGGTGGTCACTTGGAGCCTTTGCTCAATTGATCATCATGAACGCTTTTAATTTCAGAAGATGTTTTCCTAAGCATCAAAAGTCATAGCAAGTGCTAGTGATGGCCACCCATAACCTTTGTTAGTTTGGTCATCATGAAGGCTTTCATTTTTCGAAAGGAGATTTTTACATGCACTTAAGTGGGTTTTGGTAATGATCACCCATAACCTTTGTTAGTTTGATCATTATGAACGCCCTTCACTTTTCAAAGCCAAAGCAAAAAGACTTTTCTTTTCAAAGCTCCTTAGAACTACGTCGCTTTGATTCCCATTTGGGATACGTAGGAGCGGGTCACATTCTCGTCAAGCGCAACCATAAAAAGTTTAGCATTTGCATAACAAAAAGAACAGAATTATTTTCGTAACGAAAAAGGAATCACTTTCGCAAACCAAGATCATCTTCAGAACAAAACCCTTTTCTTTTATAAAATCATTTTCAACCCATCGTCGCTAGTGGTTAATCAGAACCTTTGTTCGTCTAGCCATTGGTGGCGATGTCCTTTTCCCAAAAGGACAACAAGCGATGTTCACTTATAACCTTTGTTAGTTTGATCATTCGTGCCAATCAATCTTTTTCGAAAACCACTTTCAAAAAAGCAAATAAGAAACGGGTTGCTACTAATAGTCAATCAGAACCTTTGTTCGTCTGACTGGAGGTAGTGACTCTCATTTTCAAGAGTACTTAGCGGTGATTACCCATAACCTTGGTTAGTTTAATCATTCACTAAATGCTCGTCCTATTTCGAAAACTCACTAAAAAGATAAAAGACAAAAAAACTTTTCAGGATAAAGAAGAACTACGTAGCTTTGAGTTCTCCATCGCACCGGGAGATACGTAGGAGCGGGCCTTGTCCCGTCAAGCGTTTTTTTTTTCTGAAAACCCATTTTCCCCCTTTTTCATAATAAGTAAAGATTTTCATTAAGAATTTTTCAATAAGAAGTAGAGAGGCAAAATTAAGTATTTTCAAGTCAACACACTAAAACCACACATTTAATTAAAGGTTCCCTCTCAGTAGAGAGGACGTGTGGGGTGCTAACACCTTCCCTGCGCGTAACCGACCCCCGAACCCTATTCTCTAGTTTCGCATGACCAATCGCTTTCCAAAAAAGGTTTTCCTAATATATTCCTTAATAAATATTGGTGGCGGCTTCATTGTCTTAGGAAAAGTTGTGAACGAGGAAGGTTCTCCCCCGGGGACTTTTTCGGGCGCAACATGTGAGCCTTGATGTACAAAGGCTTGAGATGTTTGGTAAAATCCATGGTCTCCTCAGCAAGACATCACCCTCTAATTCCTTGGGTTGTCCCTCGACTCCCCAGAACTCTATTGGAAGCAATCCAACCATTTCTGTATCTGCAAGAAAACCTTCGCCTTGCCTCACTCAATATGTCGTCCAGAATTGAATCGCTTATTGGATCTACCGAATTGAGTGCCCCAAAGGGGTCATCAAACTCGTTTCCCACTTCCATGATTGCAGGATCCTTGGCCAATTGCCCCAGCCCTATGTTAGGATTGGATGCACTGGCATCATTACTAAGCGCTTGAGGTGTAACACCCTGATTTTGCGAGTCGAAAACCAATAGAACTAGTTAAAAATTTCAACAAATAAAGTAGATATTTCATGACTTGTAATTGTTAATTTTAAATTTACCTTCATAATAATTAAGTAAAAGATAACGAATAGTTAATCTGAAAAACTTCTAAAATATAAATAATTGTTTACAAAATTGGGCGTCTTTTAAAAATACCCAAAAAATAATAATAATTTAAAATACCCAACAAGAAATCATCCGCTAAAAATCAATATGACTTCAGTTTCATAATAGTAAAAAAAATAAAAAAATCACATCTCATTGTAATAGGGAGCATTGGCTCGTGAAATAAGGGTTACAAGACCCATCCATGTAGAGCTCGAGACTCGTTAATTAAGGGTTACAAGACCCATCCATGTGGAGCTCGAGGCTCGTCAAATAAGTGTTACAAGACCCGTTTGTATGGAGCACCAGCTCGCCTAATTTGGGTTACAAGACCCATCTGTATGGAGCACCAGCTCGTTTAATTTGGGTTACAAGACCCATCTGTATGGAGCATCAGCGGTCTAATTTGGGTTACAAGACCCATCTGTGTGGAGCACCGACTCGTCTAATTTGGGTTACAAGACCCATCTGTATGGACCACCATCTCTTCTAATATGGGGTCCTGGATCCATCCATGTAGAGCTCGAAATTTGTCTAATATGGGGTTCCATATCTATCCGTGTGGAGCTCGAAGCCTCGTCTAATTTGGGGTACATGACCCATCCATGTGGGGCTCAAAGCCTATCTCAAACACATACAACTTAACAATACATCTTATTTCAAATTATTCCCAAGGATTACAAATAAAATACCCGACTATTTGGTCAAAATCCTCAATAAAATTAATCATTCAAATATCATATTCGGGTAATCAAAATATATAGTCAAAAATCGATAAGTTAATATATCAAAAACACTAGATACAGAAATCTCATAATTTATACTATTTCTTCACAAAAGCCCTAATTTAATAGAGTTAGGTTACCCAATAGCACTTGAATGAGATGGTAGGGGTCTCTTCTAGCTTAACCAAGGTTTTGAGTTCGAATCCAAGCCTTGGACATGTAGAAGTGTTAAATCTCTTGAGGGAGAACTTTGCTGCCCATTGTGGTCCTACCCTGGCTCGAGGGATTAGTCTCTGCAGTTGCGCTCATAGGATACCCAATTTATACCAAAAATAGAGTTAGGTTGTCACAAAAAAACAAATTTCATCACATTAACTAATATTTAGAAATTCACAGTTTTTCTCCAATCTCATATTCACAAAATGTGTACCAACTAAAGGGGTGTGATTACTCACCTATTATACCACCAAAGTGGTCCGCGCTCTTTGATGAACAAAAACGTTGATTAGAGCCATTCTTGTTCTTAATTATCTCCTCTTTTTCTCACCCTCGTGTCCTAAACGTTGAAAATCACCCCTCAGCAGCACCTTTTTTTTCCGATAAGCAATATTTCATTGATTAGAGCATTAGGGATGCTCAAAATCACAAACACAGGGTGGATTCAAAAGTTGTTGATACAGTTAAGCGCGTTGTTCCACCACAACGGCGGTGACAAACTAGAGTTTCTACCCACCCCGAATACAAACCAACACCAAGATAAATACTTTATATGAGCTACAATCGATTCAATCTTGGCAACTTCCTGTCTAAAGCAAACGCCATTCCGAGCTAACCAGAGGCACCAACAAGTCGTCAACCAGAGTAAGTATTTTACCTTCTTTGCCTTTTTGCCAATGCCAAAATTCGTCAAACAACAGAAAGTGCAGAGGAATATCATGAGAGACCGGTAACTGGATGTCTAGCCATCGACCTACCTCACTCCAAGCCCTCTGAGAGATGTTCACTCCAAGAATAAGTGTTGCGCCTCATCCTATAAGTATTACAGAAAGCACGCATAGACCCGTCTTCCGTATGAATAATATGGCGCCTCAACAACAAGTCACGCACCGGTAAAGAGTTATTAATCAATCTCCACCCAAAAATCAAAACTTTCGATGGAATGGCGGTATTCCAAATAGTTTTATAATTAGAGAAACCACTGTCATTAGGCGCTGAAGTTGCTGCAACGGATGAAGCCAGAATTTTATAACAAGACTGGACGGAAAACAATTTCAAAGGGTCTGAAATCCAGCTCCAAAAGTCAGCGACACCCTGACTTAATCTCACCTCCCTGTAACACGTCCTTCAACGCATTGCCTTCAGAGCAAAGCTGCTGATTTGCGACTAAGAGAGTATTAAAGTTCCAACGCCAGTTATTTTGTTGCCACGACCCCAACTCTGATAAGCGCAAGTTCTGATTAGAGCAACCTGAAAAAAAAATCAACAAACTCGTGCTTCAAAGGGCGCTGCCAAATCCAATGGTGGTGCCAAAAATCCATGCCCCAACCATCACCCAAGCCCCTTCTGATATTCGCCTCAAACCACCCCTCCGAGAATATATCATTACCCACATTCTGAAGATCACGCCACCACAAAGAATCTTTCCTTCTATCCGATGATGTTGAACCATTGAATAGAATAGAACTCAAATCACCATCCATCAAAAAACGCCACTTCCATTTAGCCAAAAGAGATATATTGAGCAACTCAATATTTTTTACACCTAGGCCACCTTCCTCCTTAGACTTACACACCTTCTTCTCCTAGGCCACCCAATACGTTCCCTAGACATCTTCATACCCCACAGAAAGTCTCGTTGTATCTTAATCAATCTCTTCAACACCGTCTTTGGCGCCTTATAAAACGATAAATAGTAAAGAGGAATACTATTTAACAGAGTTAATAAGAGTTACCCTACCACCCATCGAGAGATAGCGCCCTTGCCACAAAGATAATCTCTTACGAAGTTTATCAATCACAGGTTTCCAAGTTGAGCAACGTCTTGGGTTTGCTCCCACGGAGATGCCCAAGAACTTGAAGGGAATAGATTCCCTATAAGTTTGATTTTGTGAATATTGACCTTCAACCCCGATGCAAGCTCAAAGCTTATAAGAAACGATTTGATGCTCCAAAGGTTTCCCCAACTAGCTTTCCCTAACATAATAGCATCATCAGGCAAATTACAACATAGAAAATTGGAGATTATCATGAACCTTATAATCAACAAAAGAGCCTATATCCACCAGCCTTAGCCATCATAGCCGACAAACCCTCAGCAACAATCAAGAAAAGGAATGGCGAAAGAGGGTCGCCTTGCCTAAGGCCTCTTCTAACTTGAAAATCCTTAGTAGAACTACCGTTGACCAACACCGACATAGAGCTAGAAAAAAACACAAGCCTTCATCCATCTAATCCACTCGGAACTAAAATCCATCCTCTACATCATGAATACCAAGAACTTCCAAGAAAAAGAGTCACATGCCTTTTCAAAATTAACCTTGAAAAGCAAACAATCTTCCTTGTTTCGCTTTGCCATGTCAACGATTCCATTCACCACCTATACACCATCTAAAATGTTCCGACCTCTTTAAAAAGCAGATTGGCATTTAGATATAACACTGGGGAGTGCCTTCTTCAATCTGCTAGCTAACACCTTTTCCAAGATTTTGTACATGCTCTCAATCAAACATATAGGCCTAAATTCCCCCAAACTTTGGGGGTTGCCTTTCTTGGGGATTAAAGCAATAAAAGAAGCCGAAAAAGCCTTTGGGAGGGATGCCTTCACGTGAAATTCATTAAAGAAAGCCACTATACCCTCATGCAATAAGCCCCAACTATCTTTTATGAACTTCAAATTGAACCCTGTCCGGCCCCAAACTCTTATCTCCATCACAATCCCAAACTGCTCCCTTAATCTCCTCTTCCGTGAAAGGCATCAACAAAAGACCATGGGCGTCACTAGAGATTTGTTTGATTTCTAACCCTCCAAGAATTGGGCGATCTTGGAGTGGTTCCTCAAAACAATTCTCGAAGTGACTTTTAACTCTAAACTTCACCTCCTCCATATCCTCAATTAACACCCCATTCTCATCCATAAGTAAGAAATTGCTCCTTCTCTGTCTAGACTTCAAAAGAGAGTGAAAATATTTGGAGTTAGAATCCCCCTCCCTGATCCATCTAGCTCTAGATTTTGACACAACAAGCTCTCCTTCAACCTGATTTCCTTCCAAAACGTATTAGCAACTTCTTTCCGTTGCCAAACCACCTCATTATCAAAAGATTCCTTAAGTAACATATCTAGCCCATTAAGATCCTTAACCACGCTGTCAATAGTCAAATCAAGCACACCAAACACCTCCTTGTACCACCCTCTCAATTTGGCTTTGAGAAACTTCAACTTCTCCTTCAATACATAAGCCTTATTGTAACGCCCCAAAATAATTTAATTAATTATTTAATTAAGTTATTTGAGGCTTATAATATTTATTTAAGCAAATTAAATTAACTTAGAATTTTGTTTTATTTCAGGAGGTGTCTAAGTAAATAGGAAGGTGTTAATAAGGCCCATTATCCGTTAAGTGGCCCAAGTTCTGCTAGTAAATCATAGGAGTCTTAGGAGAAGCCCTCACTTGTGCAAAATCGAAAAAATTAGAAAGTGAGAAGAGTGAGAGAGGGGGGCCGGCGGTGCTAGGGCAAGGGAGGGGGTTTCGCGTGGAGCCTAAGGGAAAGAGGTGAGCTTGGATTGTTGGTGATTTTGGTGAATTGCTAGGAGCTTTGCGAATTCTTCAATTACCAAAGGTTAGGGGGCTCTCTTTCGTTCATAATAATCTATAAGATTAGTGCCCTATATGAGTTATGTTGAGGATGTTTAATTAATTGTTTTGGGTGTGTTGTTTTTGTGTTTTGTAACATGTTGAGATTCAAATTAGTAACTCTATGTTGTTTGGTGATGATTCTATGTTATTTGGTGATAAAATGAACATGAGACTAAGTATGCATATAAGGCGTTTGTTGTAGTGATTCAATAAAATTGAGGGTGAAATTTTGATGATTGTTTGTTGACTGAATGTGTGAGTTATGTGGTTGCCATGACTGTTTGAATATATGATTAAGTTCGGATGTGAATCGGAATGGGTACGGGAACGATCGGAATGGACAAGAAAACACGAAAACTGACTTTTCTGAAATACTGGTAGCCACGCACGGATCGTGCGCCCCTGGGCACGGATCGTGCGTGGGGTTCTGGTACTCAAGGTGGATTTTCTGAAAACTGAGCACGGATCGTGCGCCAAGGCGCACGGATCGTGCGCCAAGGCGCACGGATCGTGCGTCCCTTGCTGATACCCAATTTTAAAACTATGTCCTAAGTCATTCCGATTGGTCCTAAGTCCCTTCTAATCCACTCTTCAAGGTTTCCCAAGGATGGAAATAGTATCATGAAATCAAGTATGATCGAAGTAATTTTATGTTATGTTCAATGTTGCTGTTGCTGTTTTCCTTAAATGCTGTTGTTGCTGTTATATTGCTGCGTTGTTTTATATTATTGTGATGCTGTTTAAGTTCTGGTGATGTTGTTTAGTCCTTTTGTGACAATTTAATTTACTGGATGAACGGTGTAATTGGTGTGTTAATGGTGACATATATATAATGGTGAGGTAAATTATTGGTGAGTTAATAAAATCATTGGTGAGCTAATTAAATTATTGGTGAGTATGATATTGCATTATTTTGGTGTGTATGGTGCATTGTTCATGGCGTCACATAATCATGTGCATTTGTTGGTGAGCAGAAGGCTTGGCCTTATTTTGGTGAGTGCCTTCAAGGCTATTATTAAGGTGATGATGGATCCACATGCATATGCCCTAGGAGTCGGGTTGCATTCCATGCACATTTCATACCTTCGGTGTTGATTCTTGATGAATAAAAATGACGGTGTATATTAATATTGCTGTGATTTGGTGTTGTTAAATGTTTTCTCTAATATGACGCTTATCTTATTTGTTATTATTTATGTAAAGAGACTCACCTTACTGCTTTTATGTTGCTTCTCATGTCGGCAACGTGCAGGTGATAACGAGTGAAGGTGATCTAGTACCTTTTTCTAGTTGGTTGAGTCTGCTCTGATACGTAGCACCGGGGGGCGTCTTAGTTTACTTATTTTATTTAATTGATGTCTTTAGACTGTTTATTTGGTGATGTAATTGAACACCTTGAGATTCGATGTTATTCCGCTGCGATGGTTTTTATACTGTGTTGATGTAAACTAAACAGGATGTTTATGCTGACTGTGGTGCTATGTATCACGTACTTTATGTCTTATGAATTAAGTTAGCGTTATTATATATGTTGTTGACGCAAATGTGGTACCCTCTTGCGGTTGCACCGAAAAGTTTTTGAAAGCTCTGATTTTAAATTAATTAAATTCTAGTTGATTAGAAGGGGGTGTTACATTAGTGGTATCAAAGCAGTTCGGTCTGTCCTACCAAGTTGTTGAGTCTTTAGTTTTATAACCCTCGAGTCTTGTTACTCGTTCTGACTTGAATCTTGTTTAAGTGATTAGTTGAGATGGCCGGAAGAAATGATGCTGCTCTTGTTGCTGCTCTGCAAGCAATGGCTCAGGCTGTGGGAAATCAGCAGGTTGCTGCTGATGCTGGTGCTCGTAATTTGGCCACATTCCAAAGGGAGAATCCACCCACTTTCAAGGGTCGGTATGATCCTGATGGAGCTCTGGCATGGTTAAAGGAGATTGAAAGAATTTTCTGAGTTATGGATTGCAGGCCTGCTCAGAAGGTGAGGTATGGTACTCACATGTTAGCTGAAGAAGCCGATGATATGTGGCTTGAAGCTCTACAGAGGTTGGAAGCTGCTGGTGAAGAGATCACATGGGATGTTTTCAATAGGGAGTTTACGAGGAAGTATTACCCAGAAGATGTGAGAGGAAAGAAGGAAATTGAATTTCTGGAATTGAAGCAGGGAAACAAGTCTGTGGCCGAGTATGCGGCGAAATTTGTGGAATTGGCTAAGTTCTACCCTCATTATAATAATGATGCTAATTCTGAATTTTCGAAATGTATCAAGTTTGAAAATGGTCTGAGGCATGACATCAAGAAGGCAATTGGTTACCAAAAGATTCGGGTGTTTGCTGATTTGGTTGACAGTTGTAGGATTTTTGAAGAGGATAGCAATGCTTCCTATAAGATTGTGAAAGAGAAGAGAGGTCCTCAGTATCGTGGGAAGCCCTATGATGTTTGTGGTGGTGGGGGTAAGTGGAAAGCGGGTTCAGGCAAGAGGCCAAGTGGGGGAGATGCCCCTGCGAACATTGTGTGCTACAAGTGTAGTAAACCCGGTCATAAGAGTTTTGATTGCCCGGTTAACAAGTGTTTCAAATGTGGCAAAGAAGGTCACATAGTTGCTAATTGTGAAAAGAAGGATGTTGTTTGCTACAACTGCGGGGAGGTGGGGCATATTAGTACCAAGTGTTCCAAGCCAAAGAAGGAAAAGGTGAGTGGGAAGGTGTTTGCTCTTGCGGGGACTGAGACGGCTAATGAGATCAGAGGTACGTGTTTCATTAATGGTACTCCGTTGCTTGCTATTGTTGATACTGGTGCTACGCACTCCTTTATTGCTGCTGTGTGTGCTGATAAGTTGAATCTAGTGTTGTCTGTTATGATGAGGGAAATGGTCATTGATATATACTCCGGCTAAGGGCTCGTGACTACTTCTCTCGTGTGTACTAAGTGTCCTTTATCAGTTTTCGGTAGGGACTTTATGGTTGATTTGATTTGCTTGCCGTTAGATGGGTTAGATGTTATCTTGGGTATGGACTGGTTGGTGAATAACCATGTTCATATCAAGTGTTTTAATAAGTCTGTGAGTTTCTCTTCTCCGGTCGAAGAGGAATCAGTTTTGTTGCCTGTTGGCCAATTGCTTAAGGTAATGAGAGGGGAAGTTAAGCTGTTTGCTTTGATGGCGTCGTTGTCTATGGAGAGCCAAGCTAAGATTGATGAGTTGTCGGTAGTGTGTGAATTTTCTGAAGTGTTTCCTGATGAAATTCCTGATGTGCCACCTGAGAGAGAAGTAGAGTTTGCTATTGATCTAATACCTGGTACTAGACCTGTGTCTATGGCACCGTATAGAATGTCGGCGTCTGAGTTGTCTGAGTTGAAGAAGCAGCTTGAGGACTTGCTTGAGAAGAAGTTCATAAGACCAAGTGTGTCGCCGTGGGGAGCTCCGGTGTTGCTGGTAAAGAAGAAAGATGGGAGTATGAGGCTTTGCATCGACTATCGACAGTTGAACAAGGTGAAGATAAAGAATAAGTATCCGCTTCCAAGGATTGATGATTTGATGGATCAATTGGTGGGTGCCCGCGTGTTTAGTAAGATCGATTTGAGGTCGGGCTACCATCAAATTAAGGTGAAGGATGAAGATATTCCTAAGACGGCGTTTAGGACTCGGTATGGTCACTACGAGTATTCAGTGATGCCATTCGGTGTTACGAATGCTCCGGGGATATTCATGGAATATATGAATCGTATTTTTCATGAGTATCTAGATCGCTTCGTGGTGGTCTTCATCGATGATATTTTGGTTTATTCTAAGTCTGAGGAGGAGCATGTTGAGCATTTGAAGTCAGTGTTGGAAATCTTGAGGGATAGGAAGTTGTATGCTAAGCTATCTAAGTGTGAATTCTGGTTGAAGGAAGTAAGCTTTCTTGGTCATATCATTTCTGGTGATGGCATTGCAGTAGATCCATCCAAAGTTGATGCCGTGTTGCAGTGGGAGGCACCTAAGTCGTTTACGGAGGTTAGAAGTTTTATGGGGCTAGCCGGTTATTATCGAAGGTTCATAGAAGGGTTTTCTAAGTTGGCACTCCCGCTAACTCAGCTGACTTGTAAAGGGAAGGCGTTTGTTTGGAATTCTCGTTGTGAAGAAAGGTTTAACGAGCTGAAGAAGAGGTTGACGACTTCCCCTATTTTGACGTTGCCTAAGTCAGGAGAGCCTTTTGTAGTGTATTGTGATGCTTCTAAGATGGGACTAGGAGGTGTTCTTATGCAAAATGGTAAGGTAGTGGCTTATGCGTCCAGGCAGTTGAGGACTCATGAGAAGAACTACCTCACTCATGATTTGGAGCTTGCGGCAGTTGTGTTTACATTGAAGATTTGGAGGCATTATCTGTATGGTTCTAAATTTGAAGTATTCAGTGATCATAAAGGTTTGCAGTATTTGTTTGATCAGAAAGAGTTGAATATGAGGCAAACGAGATGGTTAGAATTGTTGAAGGATTATGACTTCAGTTTGAATTATCATCCGGGAAAGGCTAATGTTGTAGCCGATGCTTTTAGTCGGAAGTCGTTGCATGTATCAGCAATGATGGTTAAAGAGCTTGAATTGGTTGAGCAATTCAGAGATATGAGTTTGGTCTGTGAAGTAACCCCTCAGAGTGTTTGACTAGGAATGTTGAATATTCATAATGAATTTTTAGATGTCATTCGAGAGGCTCAGAAGCGAGATATCAAGCTAGTTGAATTGGCGGTTGGGATTGATCGTTCCGAAAATAAAGACTACGAGATTGATGCGCAAGATGTGTTGAGATACCGTGGGAGGATTTGTATTCCGAGTGATGAGGAGATTAAGAAGGCAATTCTTGAAGAAGGGCACAGGAGTAAGTTGAGTATTCATCCGGGAGCCACAAAAATGTATCAAGATTTGAAGAAGCTGTTTTGGTGGCCTGGTATGAAGCGTGATGTAGCCCAGTTCGTGTATGCGTGTTTGACTTGCCAGAAGTCGAAAGTGGAGCATCAGAAGCCTGCGGGGTTGATGCAACCGTTAGAGATTCCGGAATGGAAGTGGGATAGCATTTCCATGGATTTTGTGACTAATTTGCCTAATACCGTAAGAGGATTTGATGCTATTTGGGTGATTGTTGACAGATTGACGAAGTCTGCTCACTTTTTGCCAATTAGTATTACTTATCCGGTTTTGAAATTGGCAGAAATTTATGTTAAGACGATTGTGAAGTTGCATGGTGTTCCTTTGAGTATTGTGTCTGATAGAGATCCTAGATTTACTTCCGAGTTTTGGAAAAGTTTGCAAGAGGCCTTGGGTTCTAAGTTGAGGTTGAGCTCAGCGTATCATCCGCAGACAGATGGTCAGACGGAGAGGACTATTCAGTCGCTAGAAGATTTGTTGAGGGCTTGCGTTCTTGAGCAAGGAGGGTTGTGGGATTCTCATCTTCCATTGATAGAGTTTACTTACAATAACAATTTTCATTCTAGTATTTGGATGGCGCCTTTTGAGGCATTGTATGGAAGGAGATGTAGGACTCCTCTGTGTTGGAATGAATCAGGAGAGAGTGTGGTACTTGGCCCTGAGATTGTTCGTGAGACTACAGAAAAAGTGAAGATGATCCGTGAGAAAATGAAAACCTCGCAGAGTAGACAAAAGAGTTATCATGATAAGAGAAGGAAAGATTTGGAATTTCAAGCTAGTGATCATGTGTTCTTGAGAGTCACTCCTGTGACTGGTGTTGGCCGTGCCCTGAAGTCTAAGAAGTTAACTCCTCGCTTTATTGGTCCGTATCAAATTTTGGAAAGGGTTGGGAAAGTTGCTTATCGGGTGGCTCTGCCACCTAATCTTTCGAACTTGCATGATGTATTTCATGTGTCCCAGTTGCGGAAGTATGTTCCTGACCTGTCTCATGTGCTTCAAATGGATGACGTGGAGGTGAGGGAGAACCTCACCGTGGGGACAATGCCGATTAGAATTGAAGATCGCGAAGTGAAAGTGTTAAGAGGTAAATAGATCAATTTGGTGAAAGTGGTTTGGTTGGGAGCCGTTGGCGAAAGCATGACTTGGGAGTTGGAGAGTAAGATGAAGGAGGCATATCCAGAATTGTTTGATTCAGGTAATTTCGAGGACGAAATATTCTAAGTGGGGGAGAGTTGTAACGCCCCAAAATAATTTAATTAATTATTTAATTAAGTTATTTGAGGCTTATAATATTTATTTAAGTAAATTAAATTAACTTAGAATTTTGTTTTATTTCAGGAGGTGTCTAAGTAAATAGGAAGGTGTTAATAAGGCCCATTATCCGTTAAGTGGCCCAAGTTCTGCTAGTAAATCATAGGAGTCTTAGGAGAAGCCCTCACTTGTGCAAAATCGAAAAAAATTAGAAAGTGAGAAGAGTGAGAGAGGAGAGGCGCGGCGGTGCTAGGGCAAGGGAGGGGGTTTCGCGTGGAGCCTAAGGGAAAGAGGAGAGCTTGGATTGTTGGTGATTTTGGTGAATTGCTAGGAGCTTTGCGAATTCTTCAATTACCAAATGTTAGGGGGCTCTCTTTCGTTCATAATAATCTATAAGATTAGTGCCCTATATGAGTTATGTTGAGGATGTTTAATTGATTGTTTTGGGTGTGTTGTTTTTGTGTTTTGTAACATGTTGAGATTCAAATTAGTAACTCTATGTTGTTTGGTGATGATTCTATGTTATTTGGTGATAAAATGAACATGAGACTAAGTATGCATATAAGGCGTTTGTTGTAGTGATTCAATAAAATTGAGGGTGAAATTTTGATGATTGTTTAATGACTGAATGTGTGAGTTATGTGGTTGCCATGACTGTTTGAATATATGATTAAGTTCGGATGTGAATCGGAATGGGTACGGGAACGATCAGAATGGACAAGAAAACACGAAAACTGACTTTTCTGAAATACTGGTAGCCACGCACAGATCGTGCGCCCCTGGGCACGGATCGTGCGTGGGGTTCTGGTACTCAAGGTGGATTTTCTGAAAACTGAGCACGGATCGTGCGCCAAGGCGCACGGATCGTGCGTCCCTTGCTGATACCCAATTTTAAAACTATGTCCTAAGTCATTCCGATTGGTCCTAAGTCCCTTCTAATCCACTCTTCAAGGTTTCCCAAGGATGGAAACACATTAGTATCATGAAATCAAGTATGATCGAAGTAATTTTATGTTATGTTCAATGTTGCTGTTGCTGTTTTCCTTAAATGTTGTTGTTGCTGTTATATTGCTGCGTTTTTTTATATTATTGTGATGCTGTTTTAGTTCTGGTGATGTTGTTTAGTCCTTTTGTGACAATTTAATCCCTATTTAATGGATGAACGGTGTAATTGGTGTGTTAATGGTGACATATATATAATGGTGAGGTAAATTATTGGTGAGCTAATAAAATCATTGGTGAGCTAATTAAATTATTGGTGAGTATGATATTGCATTATTTTGGTGTGTATGGTGCATTGTTCATGGCGTCACATAATCATGTGCATTTGTTGGTGAGCAGAAGGCTTCGGCCTTATTTTAATGAGTGCCCTCAAGGCTATTATTAAGGTGATGATGGATCCACATGCATATGCCCTAGGAGTCGGGTTGCATTCCATGCACATTTCATACCTTCGGTGTGGATTCTTGATGAATAAAAATGACGGTGTATATTAATATTGCTGTGATTTGGTGTTGTTAATTGTTTTCTCTAATATGACGCTTATCTTATTTGTTATTATTTATGTAAAGAGACTCACCCTACTGCTTTTATGTTGCTTCTCATGTCGACAACGTGTAGGTGATAACGAGTGAAGGTGATCAAGTACCTTTTTCTAGTTGGTTGAGTCTGCTCTGATACGTAGCATCGAGGGGCGTCTTAGTTTACTTATTTTATTTAATTGATGTCTTTAGATTGTTTATTTGGTGATGTAATTGAACACCTTGAGATTCGATGTTATTCCGCTGCGATGGTTTTTATACTGTGTTGATGTAAACTAAAGAGGATGTTTATGCTGACTGTGGTGCTATGTATCACGTACTTTATGTCTTATGAATTAAGTTAGCGTTATTATATATGTTGTTGACGCAAATGTGGTACCCTCTTGCGGTTGCACTGAAAAGTTTTTGAAAGCTCTGATTTTAAATTAATTAAATTCTAGTTGATTAGAAGGGGGTGTTACACTTATTACCATTAATAGCAAACTCAACCCAATAAGAGTTCACAAACGGACGAAACATAGAATGCTCCAGTCAGCCATTAATAAAATGAAATGGTTTACGTCCCCAATCCTTGATACTTCAAATAAGCCATATTGGACAATGTTCCGATATGTCTCGGTCACCAATCCATTGCCTCGAGACATTCCACAACGAAATAAGTCCTTCCGATAGAAGGAACTGGTCTAAATGACTCATGGACACGCCGTTAGAGCAATACCAAGACAATTTCTTCCCAGATATAGTTACATCAATAAGCTCCAAATCATTAATGAGGTTATTAAACTCAACAATTTCCTACCAACATCCCCCAACACTCCTGCCTTTTCTTTCCTCAGCACAAGAAACAGTGTTGAAATCCCCAACTACACACCACTCGCCCCTTTCAAACATGTGCTTCATCCCCTTCAAATCCTCCCACATTTTTCGTTTATCAACAAGCGAACAAGGAGCATAAACATTGACCACATATATAATTGCATTACGGTAAACAGCGCACACCACCACAAAGCCAGTGCCTTTAAAAGAAAAACCAACGGACCACGCACCTGTCGACCAAGTAGACAAAATACCAGCCGGACAAACCACGAGAAGGTACCAACGACCAATCAAAAGCCTTGTTGCCCCATAACACATCTATATTCTCCCTCTTCGTCTCCTGTAAACATATAAAGTCAAATTTACCAGTTCTAATCAGAGAAGAATAGTTTGCGACGCTTAGCTCTGTCGCCCCCACTCACGCATATTCAGAGATAGTATATTCATGGTACACCGTTGTTGGCCACCCCCCTTATTCCTTGCATCTTGGTCACGCCTCTCACCTGCTTTAATCAACTCTACATAATGCTCGTCATTGTGATTACCCTCCACCCCTAACTTCTTGGCTTCCTCCCACGCCTTCATGGCCATTGACTTCTCCTTAAGAGCCCAAAACCTGTTATTAACTCGGGCAATGTCTGAGCTACTAATAGACCCACCACAAAGAACAGTCCCCGCTGAAATAATGAAGAGTTATTTGCCTGAGCCATTGAATCATGCCCAACTTCAGCTCCAATACCCTCACCACAAGACTTCTTAGTTACTTCCTACCAATTCATGAACAACGACAGGGTATTTTGCCCGAACGCGGAACTCTCTTGCACCCAATCATACACAGTTTGCGTAGTTTTTTCCTTCGCTGAGCAATTGAGCTAAGATTCTGTTGCTTTGGCTTGGAAGAGATTTCTTTAGATGCAAACACTGGTCTCGATCCAGACACTTCCTCGGTCCGGTCGAAATTAGTCAACGACTTGCTGCCATGAATATTAGTGGGCTTGCTGGCTTGTAAATTCGACAAGCCCAATTTTCCTCTTGAACTTGATAATCCCATGTGTTGCATGATAACTCTCCATTTGTAGAGTTATTTACGCATTTCTATTCTTAAATCATTGTGAATTTGTATGCTTAGGCTAGGAATTATGTGAATATTTATGTTTAAATAGAGAAACGGGAATCAAGCACTGAATTGGAATATATTTGGCACAAATGGTGCCCTTGTGAAATTTCTAATGTTTTCTGTCAAAGTGCTATAGCATCAGATGCTATAGCATCAGGTGCAATAGCATCCTTGTGCGCAGCAGAGCTGGGACCCACTTGAAAACAGCAGCAGAAAGCAGATCTGCAGTGAATCCTAACCTGTCCAGTCAGCGCCTCCCTATTGCCACAATCCATGCTGATGCAGCCACCCTCCTACCACTTGCACTTCACCACTTGTCTACCATAGGGGGACAACATACCTTTAGTTGGTGAAAAGAAGACCCACTTGCTTCATCCACTTGCAAGATAGGAGGGAAAACTCAACTGTAAAAGCAAGCCTAACTTCTGCACTTGATATACATTCTGGAGCACGAAAATTCTCTTGTTTTGAGAGGAAACATACAAGTAACAACACTGTTCCTTTGCATCCATTGAAAATCCATCCTCAAACCACTTGAAGATTCTGCCTGGTTCATGCTATAGCATTGTCAGCACACCAGCACATGCGTGGAAGTTGAAGGAGTGTATCTTCTACACATTCTTCTTCTATTTCTTGTCTTGGTGATATGAACACCTCTGTTTGTAAGTTGTTGACATTGTTTATCATGAACTAAACACATTTTGGTTGGATTGCTAAGCTATGTAATGACATTCTAATGTGTTAATGATATAGTATTTTGATGTATGTATTTTAATCTTTGTGTTTAAATATTTCCAAAGTTGTTTTGGTACTGGCCAACTAAAATAGGTAGATTCATGAGTTCAGAAATGGTTTATGAAAAGATCTCAAAGATTAATGTGAGTGAGTGGTTGTTCTAAAGACATTTATAACAATCCTTGCCCAAACCTAGACATAGGAGGGCTTAGTTCATAGAGTGAACACTATGGGTTCTTTAATATACAAAGGTGAACTTACTTGAAGTCTAGACATAGGATCTTGTCACGAAACCTTGGTGAAAGTGACCGAAAGGCACGCAGCTTATGCTATAGCACTCAATGCTATAGCATCAGATGCTATAGCATTAACATAGAAGAGAAATTTACTAAGCAAAAGCAGTCCAACTAATCCTTTACCATATAGTTTCCATATTTATTTCTTAAGCAATTTATCTCCTTATTTCATTATTCTCAATATTGTGACTTGTTTTACACACTAATTTCCTGAGATATTCCAACTATAAATTAAGACCAATCCCCGTGGGTTCGACCTTTCTTTCTACTATATTACTTGTGTGACTACGTATACTTGCGTATATAAAATCCATAAGAAGTTTTTGGCGCCGTTGCCGGGGATTGAAATTAATTTTACTGTTGAAATTCTTAGCATAATAGTGTAGCTTTTACTCTGGTGTTTGTTTCTGATGCTACAGCACAGGGTACTATAGCATATGCACAGGCTCAATTCACCAGAATTTCAATTTGATCCTAAAATAGAAAGGAGGTTCAGAGCATTGCGAAGGCAGCAAAAGTTACAGCAGAGAGCAGCCATGTCAGAACATAACTCTGGTAGAAGCTCCCATAGAGGAGGAAGAGGTGGCAGAGGTAGAGGTTCCCAACATGGTGGAACCCAATATGGCACTCAAACTGAAATTCCTGCATTCACAGGGAGAGGACCAGTCACAGATTATTCAGGCCCTGTGCATGACCTAGAAGAATGGTACAGGCAACAATTCATTCCGATAGGACGAGAAGGTATGGTTAATGATAGGGACAGGCCAATGAGGGATTATGCTATTTTTAACCCCCAGGCTATGCAAACTAGCATAGTGAGGCCTCAACTTAATACAGTTCGTTTTGAATTTAAACCAATGATGTTTCAAATGCTTCAAACAATTGGTCAGTATGGTGGAACCATAAATGATGATCCACATATGCACTTAAAACAATTTTTGGAGATCTGTAGTAATTTCTCTTTTCCTGGAGTTTCTGATGATGCCTTTAGACTCAAGCTTTTCCCTTATTATTTAAAGGACAGGGCAAAAGCTTGGCTAAACTCATTAGAACCTAACTCAATCCATACCTGGAATGAGCTAGCAGAGAAATTTTTGGCAAAATATTTTCCACCTAGCAAAAATGCCAGAATGAGAAATGAAATCACATCATTCAAACAAATGGATAATGAATCATTGTATGAAGCATGGGAAAGATACAAAGAGCTGTTAAGAAAATGTCCTCGCCATGGCATACCTGTCATTATCCAAATGGAGACATTTTACAATGGATTGGAGCCACAAACCAGATTGATGCTAGACGCTTCTTCTGGAGGAGTTTTGCTGAAGTCATCTTACAATGATGCTTGTGACCTTATTGATGAGATAGGAGCAAACAGTTACTCTTGGCCTACAGCCAGGGCCACACCTCAAAAGAATACCATATTGAAGGATTTTGTGAAGGATACCAAAGACTTCATGAAAGACACTAAGGCTTCAATTCTATTTCATGATGCTGCAATCAAGAACCTTGAAAATCAAGTGGGGCAGATTGCTACTGCTCTAACTCAGAGGCCTAGTGGAGCTTTGCCATCAACAACTAAGGCATCTACTTCACATGTCCATGGAAAAGAATAGGTAAAGGCTATTTCATTAAGGAGCGGTAAGGATTTGAAAGGATCATCAGAAATTCCAGCTGATGAAAACTCAAACACAAAAAAATGAAAAACCAGAAAAAGAAAAAAAGAATACTGATGCTATAGCACCTAAGGCTATAGCATCTGATGCTGCACCTAGCTCTTCACAGAAGATTCTTCCTGAGTATCCACCTCCTTCTTTCCCACAAAGGCTGAGGAAGGCTCAGGAGGACAAAAAATTCAGTAAATTCCTAGAGGTGCTGAAACAATTGCACATCAATGTCCCTTTGGTAGAGGCACTTCAACAAATGCCAAACTATGAAAAATTCATGAAGGATGTCCTCACCAAAAGAAGAAGACTTGGTGAATTTGAAACTGTGGCAATGACTAGTGAATGTAGTTCAATTGTTCAAAATAAACTTCCAAGGAAACTCAAGGATCTTGGCAGTTTCACAATACCCTGCTCCATTGGAAAATTTTACAATGGCAGAGCTTTATGTGACTTAGGAGCAAGTATAAACTTGATGCCTAAGTCCAAATACACTCAGTTGGGTATAGGAACTGCCATACCTACTACTGTTACACTCCAATTAGCTGATAGATCTTTAGCCTATCCTGAACGCATAATTGAAGATGTATTAATCAAAGTTGACAAGTTTGTTTTCCCTGTAGACTTTGTTGTTCTTGACTTTGGTGCAGATAAGGAAGTTCCCATCATACTAGGCAGGCCATTCTTAGCCACTGGAAGGACCTTTTTTTTTTGAAAGGTAAACAGTTCATTCAATAGGCGAAACCAGAAACATTACAACCAAATTGAATAGCAAGTGTTGGGGCATTCCCCGTCCACATTTTAGGCTTGATCCTAAGAAACCTAGTATCCAAATCAATGGCATTAATACATAGAAGAAGTTTAGGCCAGATTAAGACAACACCAATCCAATCATCTAAATCTAACAACCAAGCCAGCAGCTTCCACCCGTGGTTTGCGGTCAAATGACGGAGAGAAACCACAGTCTTTAAATCTATCCAGTTACGGATCATATGGCTAACTGCTGCAAGCTCAGATCGACTATCAAAGGTTTCGAAATGACCTGGTTCAATTGCACGATTGGTCGAAGCTTGCCCGTCGTAGACGCAGATGAGGTTGATGAAGATCCCAGAGCCAGCCCTGCACTTCTGAGCAATCAACAGTTCGAGGGCCATTATATTGAAGGCATTGAATACAATCAGAGTCCCAAAGGGCCTAAAACATTTGAAAAATCCTAACACTCCCAGATAGGCTATCGAACTCCTTTCTGGCCATACAACCAAACACACAGAAAGCATAATGGAAGGAGGACCAACAGAGACAAAATCAGAGATGAAACGGTTGGCTTCTTCCCAGTTCGGTTTTGGAGGCGGCCGTGAATCGGCAACTGAAGTGGTAGGGGCCTCGCCCAAGAACAGATCAAAGATGAGGAATCGAGAGCTCCTCTGAACGGTTTTAGAGATGCTATAGCACACGGGTGGGGCGGATGGTGGTGGTCGCTTCAGCGGCTGGGTGGAGGAAACAGATTGGAGAAGGTGGGCACCGGGGGTAGGGTTGCGGGGTGCGTCAGAACAAGTTTCGCGAGGGTGGTGGTGGTTTGGGTGTGAGGATTTGGGGAAAGCTTGCATCTTGGTGAGAATGGGTGGGGCTAAAGGTTTTTTGGTCTGGTGAGTCGGAGGGTAGGGTGAGTCTGGGGTTCTGGCACGGAGGTTAGGTTTGGGTTTGGGTGGGCTGATGGTTGGAGAGATACCATGGCGGAGACCATGGCGGAGCGATGACAGAGGAGGGCGTGAAAGGGAGGTTTGGGGGTGAGATAGAGTTTTGGAACAGGGGGTGGTGGAGATGAGAAAGGGGAAAAGATACGTACCAGGCTGGGAGGGCTCCCTCGCGGTGGCGAAGAGAGGAAATGACCTCCACGGAGGGAGGAGTAAACCCGATAGCGGCGGAGCCACATGGGAGGCAAACCCTAGCAGAGCCAAGGCTCGCTAGAGAGAGAACCCACTGGAAGGACCTTAATTGATGTGCAAAAAGGGAAATTGACTATGAGGGTCAATGACCAAGAAGTGAAGTTCAATGTTCTGAATGCTATGAAGTATCCAAATCCAAGTACAGAAGAATGCTCATTTGTTATCTCTCTTGATCAAGTGGTCCAGAAACACTTTCACAAGCAACAAGACCACTTGGGAAGAATTTTTGATGAAAATGAGAAGACAAAACTTGTAGAACAGGGAGTCATTCAACAAGAACCACAATTCAGAGAAGCTTGGGTAAAAAAATATGAGTCACTAGATATTGAAAACTCAAGGAATTACCTAAGCACCTCAAATATGCCTATTTAGGGGAAAATGACACTCTTCCAGTGATCATTGCTTCTGATCTCACACAAGGTCAGGAACTTGATCTCATTACTACCTTGAAGAAGCATAAGAAGGCTATAGCATGGCAGATGGCAGACATCAAGGGAATCAGTCCAACAATCTGCATGCACAGAATAGTTTTAGATGAAAATGCTAGAAATAGTATTGAGGGGCAAAGGAGACTCAATCCAATCATGAAGGAGGTGGTTAAAAAGGAAATTATCAAATGGTTAGATGCTGGCATTATCTATCTAATTTCTGACAGTGCTTGGGTGAGTCCAGTGCAGTGTGTTCCCAAGAAGGGAGGAGTCACTGTGATAGCAAATGATAAAAATGAGCTAATTCCAACAAGAACAGTGACAGGATGGAGGATATGCATGGACTGCAGGAATCTGAATAAGGCCACCAAAAAGGATCACTTCCCTCTACCCTTCATTGATCAGATGCTAGACAGGCTTGAGGGCAAAGAATTCTACTGCTTCTTAGATGGCTACTCTGGTTATAACCAAATAGCCATATTGCCTGAAGATCAAGATAAAACAACATTCACATGTCCTTATGGGACATTTGCCTTCAGAAGAATGCCATTTGGGCTGTGCAATGCCCCTGCTACCTTTCAGAGATGCATGATGGCAACATTTTCAGACTTCATTGAAAAATCCATGGAGGTCTTGATGGATGACTTCTCTGTTTTTGGAGAAGACTTCCCACTACAAAAAAATTAGTCAATAGCGACGGACATTTCCCTCGCAAAATGACATAAAACCGTTGCTAATGGTCATTTGCGAGGGAATTAGCGAGGGACCAGTTCCCTCGCAGAATCCCTCCGCGCTATTGAGATTAGCGAGGGAATTTAATCCCTCGCTAATTAGCGAGGGAATTTGCCGTCGCTAAGTCCCTCGCTAATGACTGCAGCTTTTCAGGTGATGGGACTCAGTTGCAGGGGTTGGTAACTGCGCAGGAATTAGCGAGGGACAGTTCCCTCGCTAATTCCCTCGCTAATGACTGCAGTTTTCAAAAAAAAATGACACGTGTCCCGTGCTGAATGGCTTGTTTTTTAATATATATTTATTATTAATTAATGAATATTATATTATATTATTAATTTTGTGGTTATGTGTGGTGGTGGTGGTGTGGTGGTGGCCTGGTGGTGGTGGTGGTGATGGGTGGTTTAGAGTAGAGAGAGAAGAAGAAGAGAGAGAGAGATAGAGAGAGAGAGAGAGAGAGAGAGAAGTGAGAGTGGTGCTGGTGGTGGTGGCGTGGTGGTGGTGTGGTGGTGGTGGTGGTGGTGTGGTGGTGGTGGTGATAGGTGGTTTAGAGTAGAGAGAGAAGGAGAAGAGTAAGAGAGAGAGAGAGAGAGAGAGAGAGAAGAGTGAGAGTGGTGGTGGTGGTGGGGTGGTGGTGGTGGTGAAGAGTAAGAGAGAGAGAGTGAGAGTGGTAGGAGGTATGTGGTGGTGGTGGTGTTGGAAGAGTGAAGAGAGAAGAAGAGTGTGAGAGGAGGTGGTGATGATGGTGGTGGTGGTTGTGTGGTGGTGGAGAGTAGAGGAAGAGGAAGGGAAGAGGAATGGGGAAGAGGAAGGGTGAAGAGTGAGTGAGTGAGAAAGAAGAGGGAGCGTGTAAACGGTTTTAAGGAAAAAAAGAAAAAAAAATTGCGAGGGAATTAGCGAGGGAACTGTCCCATCATCTGAAAAGTTAAATTTAGCGAGGGAATTAGCGAGGGAACTGTCCCTCGCTAATTTCTGCACATTTACCAACCACTGCGCTGAGTCCCATCATCTGAAACGTCAAAATTTAGCGAGGGAATTAGCGAGGGACCTAAAATTAGCGGGGGCATTGCCGTCGCTAAAGCCGTCGCTAATCGCAGAAAAATTGACAGCCCTATGCCCTCGCTAAAGCCGTCGTAATCGCAGTTTTTTCGAGGGACAACAAGTCCCTCGCTAATGGCCGTCGCTAATACCAATAATTTTTGTAGTGTTCCAGAACTGTCTGCTCAATTTAGAAGAAATTCTGGTGAGATGTGAAAAGACCAACTTGGTCTTGAATTGGGAAAAATGCCATTTCAGGGTCCAAGAACGTATTGTTTTGGGTCACAAGATCTCCAAAAAAGGATTGGAAGTAGATAAAGCCAAAATAGAAGTCATTGACAAGCTTCCTCCACCAGCAACTGTAAGGGGTGTTAGAAGTTTCTTAGGCCATGTTGGATTTTACAGAAGATTCATCAAGGATTTCTCCAAAATATCAAAGCCAATGTGTCAGCTGCTACAGCATGACACACCCTTTATCTTTGATGAATCATGCCAACAAGCATTCCAGAAACTGAAGACAGCCTTGGTCACAGCACCAATCATTGTGACACCTGACTGGAGCAAGCCTTTTGAGCTCATGTGTGATGCTAGTGATTATGCTGTAAGAGCTATCCTAGGGCAAAGGTATGATAAAGTATTTCATTCCATATATTATGCTAGCAAAACACTTGTAGAAGCTCAATTAAATTATACAGTCACTGAGAAAGAATTGTTAGTTGTAGTGTTTGCATTTGATAAATTCAGATCATACTTGGTAGGCACAAAGGTCATTGTTTATACAGACCATTCATCCATCAAGTATTTGATTTCAAAAAATATGCAAAACCTAGGCTAATAAGATGGGTTCTCCTCCACCAAGAATTTGATTTCGAAATTCGTGATAAAAAGGGGGTGGAGAACCAAGTTGCTGACCATTTGTCTAGAATAGAAGGTGATAGTGTAGGTACACAAGAATTAGAGATCAAGGAGAACTTCCCTGATGAAAAGCTGCTGACTGTCAATGTAACAACATCCAATGCTATAGCACCTTGGTTTGCAGATATAGTCAATTACCTTGTTAGCGGGATTGTGCCACCAAATCTGACTTACCAGCAAAGAAAGAAGTTTCTCCATTATATAAAAAAATATTACTGGGATGAGCCCTTCCTTGATAAGAAGATGTCTTGCAGAAGAAGAGCAGCACCCAGTGCTACAGCAATGTCATGCTACACCTTCTGGAGGACATTTTGGGGGACAAAGAACAGCTGCTAAGGTTCTCCAATCTGGATATTTATGGCCCACTCTCTTCAAGGATGCTCATGAATTGGTAAAAAGGTGTGATAGATGCCAAAGAACTGGAAACATTTCCAATAAGCATGAAATGCCTTTAACTATCCTATTAGAAGTGGAGTTGTTTGATGTTTGGGGGATAGACTTCATGGGACCATTCCCACCTTCTCATGGCAATTCTTACATACTGGTTGCAGTAAACTATGTCTCCAAATGGGTTGAAGCAGCTGCTTTACCCAACAATTATGCAAAATCAGTGAGCAAGTTCATTCACAAGAACATCATTACTAGGTTTGGCACCCCAAGAGCCATAATTAGTGATGGTGGTTCTCACTTCTGCAACAAGCTCATTAAAGCTCTACTAGCCAAGTATGGGGTGAAACATAAGGTCGCTACAGCATATCAACCCAAACCAGTGGTCAGGCAGAAGTATCAAACAAAGAAATCAAGAGGATACTGGAGAAAATGGTTGGTCCAGCTAGGAAGGAGTGGGCAGTGCAACTAGATGATGCACTATAGGCCTACAGAACAGCCTACAAGACTCCTTTGGGCATGTCTCCATATAGACTTGTTTATGGTAAGGCTTGTCACCTGCCTGTGGAGTTACAGCACAAATCACATTGGGCCATCAAGAAACTCAACTTTGATCATGGCATAGCAAGAACAGCAAGATTGCTGCAACTGAATGACTTGGAAGAAATTAGGCACTTTGCCTATGAGAAGGCTGCAATTTACAAGGAGAAAACCAAGGCATGGCATGATCAAAGGATCCAAAAGAGAGACCTTAAAGAAGGTGATCAAGTCTTGTTGTTCAACTCAAGGCTTAAGCTATTTCCTGGAAAGCTCAAGTCAAGGTGGTCTGGTCCATTTAAACTTGTCAAGATATACCCCCATAGGGCAATAAATCTGTATGATGCGGCCACAAACACCACCTTCAAGGTCAATGGGCAAAGAGTCAAGCAATATTTTGGTGAACAAATCGAAAGGCAAAAGTTCACCATTGATCTTCAAGACCCTTAACAAACTTAGGAGAAGTCAGGCAGAAGACTCTTAAACCAAGCGCTTTTGGGAGGCAACCCACAATTTGGTAACTAACCATTTTGTTTTTTTTAAGTATTTTTGTTATTGCAGGAAATTTTGAAGCTGCAAAAATGCTATAGCATTTGATGCTATAGCATGGGATGCTATAGCATTGCTCATAACACTCTTCAGAAAAGGCACAAGTCAAAGTGATGAGGTGGCTTGGCAGTCCAATCTCAACTGCTCTGCCCATGTCTAAGCAGCACGCAAACCTTCTCTCTCCTGCCATCACTCAACAGTAACGGTCACTTCCATTTTTCCCCACTCCCCACAATTAACGTTGCACATTAATACATAACTCCCCACGCCTCACTTCATTCTTATCACCTTCAACCTCTCATCATCGTAACTTCCGCAAGCAAGCCCCCTAATTTTTTATCTCAAACCCAAAAACACCTCACTCAAAACTCAAAAATGGTGAAGAAAACTGCTGGAAACAAACCTCCTAGGGCAAGAAAAACACAACCTGAATCCAGTTCCTCAAAAACTCAAAAATCACCATCAAAGACTATAACACCTACCGCCCCAAACAAGAAATTTTGGAGCATGGACTTCATAGCTGAAAGAGGCTTCAAATCTGGGAAGCAATCCCCTGCTTTCGTATCAACCATTGAAGCACTTGGATGAGAGAACCTGACACAGTGTCGTAAGTCATTTATTCCACCATTAGTAAGGGAATTTTATCCAGGAATTCCAGAACCTGCAGAAGGACATGCACCAACATACTCCATCGTAAGAGATGTCAGGGTCCCCTTTGATGCTCATGCATCAATGATTGGTACAGATTAGGGTACCATGGAACAAACTTTGAGAAAAAGGCTAAAAATTGGGGGAAGGCAGAAATGGAGGAACTAAAGAACAGGCTGGCAGTAGAGAACTCACCATGGGAAAATTTGGAACAGAGTTCAAGGTGAAGAAGAACTATCTTATTGATGAAGCAAGCATGTGGTTTAACTTTGTAAGGCACTCAATCTTGCCTACTGGCCACACAACCACAATGGAGAAAGAGAGGTTGATCTCTATTTCCCTTGCATGCAAGCTAAAACCAGTTGGTAATCTCTATTTCCCTTGCTTAATTACTGAACTATGCATTAAGGCTGAAGTAGAGATTGAGAGAAAAGAGGAAAGAAGAACCCCTGTAGGACCTTTCCCAACTGAATTCAAAGCAAGACAGAAGCCTACTGCTATAGCATCAGGTGATGGGGCAATGCTACAGCACCTGAGGCTACAACAACAAGCTGTCTGGAAATTCATGAAGGAACATTATGACTGGGAACAGACTATGTTTAAAGAACTGATCAAAGGGAAAAGCACTATGAAACCACCACAGTTTCCTGAGTGGGTACTTGAAGAAGAAAAGGAGCAAGAGGTTGAAATTGAAAAGAAGCCCACTAAAAAGCCCACAAAGAAGCCCATTGTAGAGGAAGAACCCACTCTAAGTTCTGAGGAAACTGAGGAAGATGAGGAAGAAAGGAGAAGGATGAGCAAGGAAGTCGTGAGTGAGGAGGAAAGTGAAGAAACTTAAAATGAAGAAACTGAGAGTGAAGAAATTGAGACTGAGAAAATTTCAGAGACACAACACCCAGAACAAAACACACCAACACCCCCCACCTACACCCGAATTCCACCACCATCATCACCCAAAATCCCCACACCTCCACCCAAAGAACCAACACCAAGTCTACACCCAGCAAATGAACCTACTTCCCCAATGCAAACAGAAACACAAACACCAGTCACCACAGACAACCCACCACAAACCCCTCCACCCCTCCAAACCACCAATGACCAATCAGAAAATGAAACAATAATTTCTGCAGGACAAGAGAAGGAGCAGGAAGCTGAAAAGAACCAAGAAACAGTAATGGAAGAGGCTGCTGAAGAAGGATCCCTGGAAGAGGATGCTCAAAAGAAGGCCTCAACAGCATCTACTGACTTGGCCCAGGAAACAACAGCTGAAGCAGAAACAGCAGCAGCAGAAAAGGACCAGCAATTATCTGTGGAGCAAATCTCCAAGAAGTTTGTGGAAGACACCATTGCATCAATGGGATTGACAGAACTGGCAGAAAAACTGAAGAGACAGAAGGCATAGAAGGAAAGAGCTGATGCTGTAGCATCCAGTGCTACAGCACCTGCTGCAGAAGAGGAAGCACCCCAAGAGCCAAAGAAGAAAAAGCAAAAGACAGAAAAGAAACCAGCCCAGAAGACAAGCAGGATCAGTAGCAGGCTTAAATCTAGGTTAGCAAGAAAATGATCCCTTTTCCTTAGTCCTTTTTTATTTATTGCTTTAAATAAACCTGTTGGGTGCTATAGCATCTGTCCTGCACCCAACAGTTGTGTTAGTTTTAAAATTATGTTTCTAAATCATGCCAAGTACTTCTATGTTTTGCTGTGATGTTTTGCTTAAACCCTCTCCCCTAAATCATTTTGAAGGCGGTGAGGACACTGCCAAGTCTTAAGTGGGGGGGAGGAACTTTAGTTGTTTTGAACTATTTTTGAATGATTGTAAATAGGTTTTGTGTCAAGTCAGTAATTCCCCTAGTATTGCAAAAACAAAGAACTTGCATCTTGAAGATTTAATGATGATTGAGTGACTGTGTGAAGTAGCCTTGTTTGAATGATAACTAGTCTTATTGCTGCTCCCACACAAACTCTAAGCTTAGAAAGAAACTTAATCAGCTAGGAATGATCTAATGCTGAAGTTAGTTTTGGCTAACCTAGAGTGTGTCAAGTTTTCAATAAAAATTGAGAGTAGCTTTAGAAGCTAAGTTTGGGGGTGTATCAGTTATATTAAGGCTAGGTATAAAGACTTAGGAAGGCCAGTGTAATTTAGTTGTACCAGAAAGTGTAGTATCAAATAGCAATGTAATGCTATAGCATCTCCTTACCAAAAATGCTGTGGTTGTGCCTAAAAGCTCAAAAAAAAGAGCATAATACTGGAGTCCAGTAAGGGATGCTATAGCACAAAAGTCATTAAACACAAGCAGAAATCTGAACTCAAAGCATCAAGTGCTATAGCACCTCATGCTATAGCACTAATACCATTCATTTCTCTTAAGCTTAGTGCACTGGCCACTGTCTGAAATGCCTAAATCAAGCCATTTGTTGTGCTTTGAAGCCCCTCAAGTCTTATGTGGAATTGTTAGTCTACTCTCTCTTTTGAACTCTTCTTGGCACACTCAAAAGAAGGTCATTCTCTCCTAGGCTAAGTGAAATTCTGAACCTGGCTGGGAATTAGACTATGCTTGGAGGTCACACACTCACTATGGGCAGTAATAACTCTGGATGTTGTGAAAAACAATGGCTTATGTGAGTGAATCTGAAACTTAGCCCAAATCAAGAGCATGTTTTGAAAATTTATAACTTAGGGAAGAACTGACTTGATCATGTTGTTTTGTTTTATAAAAAGTATCTTGGCATGAATGTTGTAGGGATTTACTTGTTCTTTTTGTCATTGCTTAGGGACAAGCAATGGTTTAAGTTTGGGGGTGTGATAACTCTCCATTTGTAGAGTTATTTACGCATTTCTATTCTTAAATCATTGTGAGTTTGTATGCTTAGGCTAGGAATTATGTGAATATTTATGTTTAAATAAGGAAAAGGGAATCAAGCACTGAATTGGAATATATTTGGCACAAATGGTGCCCTTGTGAAATTTCTAATGTTTTCTGTCTAAGTGCTATAGCATCAGGTGCTATAGCATCCCTGTGCGCAGCAGAGCTGGGACCCACTTGAAGACAGTAGCAGAAAGCAGATCTGCAGTGAATCCTAACCTGTCCAGTCAGCGCCTCCCTATTGCCACAATCCATGCTGATGCAGCCACCCTCCTACCACTTGCACTTCACCACTTGTCTACCATAGGGAGAAAACATACCTTTAGTTGGTGAAAAGAAGACCCACTTGCTTCATCCACTTGCAAGATAGGAGGGAAAACTAAACTATAAAAGCAAGCCTAACTTCTGCACTTGATATACATTCTGGAGCACGAAAATTCTCTTGTTTTGAGAGGAAACATACAAGTAACAACACTGTTCCTTTGCATCCAGTGAAAATCCATCCTCAAACCACTTGAAGATTCTGTCTGGTTCATGCTATAGCATTGTCACCACACCAGCAAACGCGTGGAAGTTGAAGGAGTGTATCTTCTGCACATTCTTCTTCTATTTCTTGTCTTGGTGATATGAACAACTCCGTTTGTAAGTTGTTGACATTGTTTATCATGAGCTAAACACATTTTGGTTGGATTGCTAAGCTATGTAATGACATTCTAATGTGTTAATGATATAGTATTTTGATGTATGTATTTTAATCTTTGTGTTTAAATATTTTCAAACTTGTTTTGGTACTGGCCAACTAAAATAGGTTGATTCATGAATTCAGAAATGGTTTATGAAAAGATCTCAAATAATAATGTGAGTGAGTGGTTGTTCTAAAGAAATTTGGAACAATCCTTGCCCAAACCTAGACATAGGAGGGCTTAGTTCATAGAGTGAACACTATGGGTTCTTTAATATATACAAAGGTGAACTTACTTGAAGCCTAGACATAGGATCTTGTCACGAAACCTTGGTGAAAGTGACCGAAAGGCACGTAGCTTATGCTATAGCACTCAATGCTATAGCATCAGATGCTATAGAATTAACACAGAAGAGAAATTTACTAAGCAAAAGCAGTCCAACTAATCCTTTACCATATAGTTTCCATATTTATTTCTTAAGCAATTTATCTCTTTATTTCATTATTCTCAATATTGTGACTTATTTTACACACTAATTTCCTGAGATATTCCAACTATAAATTAAGACCAATCCCTGTGGGTTCGACCTTTCTTTCTACTATATTACTTGTGTGACTACGTATACTTGCATATATAAAATCCACAACATTGCATCGTATCTTTCACTGCACTGTCATCAGAAAAAATAACCGAATTTCCACATGGTAAGGAATTTAAGTTTCAGCTCCCAGTACTTGAATCGCTGTCATTTTGCTCTAGCCTGATATCTTTCCCAGAAAATCGCAACCCTTCATGGAAATCATTAACAACAATATCTCCCTCCCCCTTATTACGCCTAAAATCATGGGATTTGTTTGTCTCCACCATCAATGCATCACCGCCGGTATTAGCTCCCCCCAACGCCATCACCGATCCCACATTCCTCATCGCCGTCGTGATCAGTGTCGTCGATGAAGTCAAAGTTATCATTCCACTACAACTCGGAATCAGTGGACTCTCCGCCAGACACCACTGCAGCAACCTTCTCTATCAAACTACCACCACTCCATTGGAGAGGCCCACACCATTCCTTCACTAGTAGAATGTTGAAAACAACCTTATTGATAGACACCTGCAGCACACGGTTCACGTTCTCAAAGGATTGAGTGTGAATCATGACACGCGCGATGTCCATTTTCCGTGTTATCGTCTGAGTAGAGATAAGTACCTACTAAAGCAGCGAGAGATCAGTAAAAAAACTCAGAATTCCAAGCATGCATCGGAACACCGAAACATCGAATCCACATGATACGTTCATTATCCACATCAGTGGGCTTCCAAGGACGTACCACTTAAACCATTGATGCAGCCACTCCCTCGCTTCTTCGACATATCCCGGAAAATCCTCTACATCACTACTGCCTTCAAGAAGTACCAAATTGGACCCCATCGGAGTCGTCGTAATTGAAAACACTCCTTGTAACATCCCCTGATTAGCTAATTAGATGTAATTAAATTAGCACAAGGTTAAGTGGATTAGTGAGCATAATTATTTTAGTTATGAAATGGTATCATGGATCAAATAAATAAATGATTTATTGGTTATGCATAATTGGTACATTATGTTAAGTAAGTGAATTATAGAATAATTATTGGGTGATAGTAGTTTAAGTGAGAGTGAAGGAGGGAGGGGCGATTTAGTCATTTTCCTATCATTAAATAAACCCCAGCTGAACACCCCACACAACACCACCTCATTTCCAGCTTTTCAGCAAAAGAGAGGTTTTGAGAGATGGAGAGAAGGAGCTGGCGAGAGGGAGAGAAGAAAAGAGAGGAAGAGAAATTCTGGATGCATGTTTGAGATGATTGCACCATCTTGATCCCTACACTCTCCTCTTCCAACTGATATAATTTTCATAATCAACATCCTCCTCCTCACTCATTCACCATTTTCGACCCACAAAGCTTCATAGAGCAAACATGGAATTGTATTACTTCTAGTGGCTTGCATGTCATCTTAGAGCTAGAATAGAACCTTGGGAGACATCACCTTGCTGTTTGAAGTAATAAGGGAAGAGGGTCAGTAGCTCAAATTGCTGGGATTCGAATTGGAGAGGGCGTGGAGTTCGTGAGAACGAGAAGGGCCGTTACGGAGCAAGTTCGTGTAAATTCGGTGTCGTTGAACTCCAAGTGTTTCAGAATTTGCGTGACTCACATCACGTTAGGTGAGTTCTATAACTCGCTTAGGGAATGAGTGTGTTTTCTGAGTCTCCGCCTTTTTGAAAACTGTTGTACCGAAAAGATTGTGATTTAAAATATGAAGTTACTTGATTGATTGTTTGGATTGATTTGGGATTGCTATAATATACTGTTTTCAATGCATGTTTAAGATTGGGTCTCGATCGGAAGGGAAATTGGAATCGGAATGGAATGGATTAACTCATGAAAAATCTGTTTTCTGGAAAACTGATAGAGACGCACGGATCGTGTGCCTATGAGCACGGGTCGTGCGCCCCCATCTGATACTACAAGAACTGGATTTTTAAACACGCACGGATCGTGCGCCTAGTCGCACGGGTCGTGCGTATGTTTCTGGAACTTTCTACAATTTTATTGGATAAAGCCCGGATCGTGCGCTTAGTCGCACGGGTCGTGCGTATCTTTCTGGAAATCTTCTACAAATTGTTCAACAACGCACGGGTCGTGCGCCTACACACACGGGTCGTGTGGGACTTTCTGACCTTCAAATTCAAAGTACCTTTTTTATCCATTCCGAATGATTCCAATCCTCTTCTGATCCATTCCTCATGGTTCCCCAACAATGTAGAGATTGATATCATGGAATTAATCATGTTTGATAGAAAACTTGTGTGTTATGAATGTGACGAAAACCGTACTTAGAGAACGCGTGAGAGCACAAGTCAAGAAATGTTAACGGACCTTGAGTCCAATCATGTTACGATAACGAACTTCAAGTTCATCATGTCATGTAACCTAATTGATTGTAAGTCTATAAAGACATAAAAACTCTCAATTCATGTAAACACAAATCAAGTTACTTTCCCTCGGGGAAAGGTAGATGGTATACCTTGTGTATATCGAGGATGACGATCCTCCAGTTATTAGCATACCTAGTGGAGGGGAGTCATGAATCCAAAGCTAGGACCCTAGCATTATTCGGATAGAATTTCGGATTGGGGTTTCCGTAGATATTGGGCAATCAAGATTGTCTAGCATTATATCTCGGGTTGTGCTAAGTTCATGTTAAAATATGATCCGTAGTCGCTTATTAGGGCTACAAGTTACGAGTAAACATCATGTATTCACGTGGTCGCTTATTCGGGCCACGAGCTCAGATTCAAGTATAACAAACCGTTAGAGTTGGTCAGGGGTCTCGATAGGACTCACTGAGATAATGTTTATCTCACCCTTCATATTTGTGGTTTTTACAGAGAAACAGGGGAAGGCCAAGGCAACAAAGCACGGTTAGCTAGTGTGACTCGAGGAGTCCGGAAGTTATGTTTCTTGTTTAGGCCCTTGCCCTTCTGTAGTACTTTTGTTATCAGTTGTATAACTATCATGTATAAGTTATAAATCGTTTCCGCTACTTTATGTTTTGAGTATTGAACACCAAGATTATGTACAAGTCTTAAGTTTTGAAACTTAAGCATTCTCAGGAAGTTTATGAGGTTCAGAGAACCATTTGAGATGTATTATCGAAAGTTTTAGATGTGTTCAATATTTCAATAACAGGAAGTTACTCTGATGTATGCCATTTAGTGCATTTCGGTGATTCTATATGTTAGAATTTATCAGGGTGTCACATTATGGTATCAGAGCAGTTCGACCTAGTCGGGCTTAGATTAGTTAGGGTGGTTTTGTCCCTTGAGTAACTCTGCCATTATGCTTCTTATGATGCTAAGAGACATTGAGACTGATCAGCTTAATACTTGGTGTATTATTTGCAAAATTATGGCAGGAGGATCAAGGAACAGCCCACCAATCGATCCACATGCTGCTTGGATGCAAGGCATGATGGAAAGACAACAAAAGATGCTGGAAGATATGGTAGCATTGCAGCAGAATGCTCAAGTTCAACCTCAGCAGGCCCCAGAGCCGCAAGTTAACCCCAGGCAAGTTTATTAAGAATTCCTGAAGATGAAGCCATCTGAGTTCAAAGGAGGACTGGTTGTCATGGAAGCCCAGCATTGGCTGGATGATATAGAGAAGATTTTTCTGACTATGCAAGTTACGGATGAGGACAAGTTAAGGTTGGCATCCCATATGCTGAAAGGAGAGGCTCACAACTGGTGGACTAATGTTAAGGCTATGATGGTGACTATGGGTACTCCCCAGACTTGGGAGCATTTCAGGCAAGTGTTTTTGGAGCAGTTCTTTCCAACGGCAATGAGGTTCGAAAAGGAGAATGAGTTTTTAACTCTCACTCAAGGAAGTCTAACGGTGGGTCAGTACTCCGCCAAGTTTGAAGAGTTGTATCAATTCTTCGGTTTGGCTGGCTATGCCCCCAATGACAAGTGGAAGACCGATAGGTACAAGTATGGGTTAAGGGAAGACATTGCTCAGAGTCTAAGTTCCTTTTCATATACCAATTATGCGGCCATGGTTCAGCAAGCTCATATAGCCGAAAGTGATTTGAAGAGGTTGTATGCAAGTAGGAAAGTATTCAATCAAAGTAAGAAGAATGTTGGATCATCCAACAATCAAATGGGTCCTAGGTACAACTCCAACAAAGGGAAGCAGATTCAGTCGTCCAATTCACCGAGGTTCAGTGCATGCTCCAACTGTGGAAGGTACCATCAGGGTAAGTGTCAAGTGGGATCGACTCAGTGCTACTACTGCAAGAAGGAGGGACATTATGCTGCTAATTGCCCAAAGAAGAGAGGTCAGGAAGAAGGTGCCACTACAACGCACGGCAGAGTTTACACCTTGGACGCCGAGAAGGTCACACCGTCAGATAATCTACTTAGGGGTATGTGATCTCTTTTTAATAACTCCGTTAGTATTTTATATGATTCAGGTGCGACCCATTGTTTTATATCTCAAATTTGTGTTGAACGGTTGGGATTGGCTTGGGACTGAATACTACCTTCAGCACCAATCTCCATTAAGACTGCTGCTGAAGGTAGTATTCAGTCCCAAGCGATATGTGAAAATTGTCTTCTATCCATTGGAGACAGGAATTTTGTGGTAGACTTCATTTGTTTACCAATGAAGGGCATGGACGTCGTCCTAGGAATGAGTTGGATGACGGCCAACCATGTGACTATAGATTGCTTCCATCGAACTATCGGTTTCGCCTCCGAGTCAGTGGAGCTACAACCGCCCAATTCTGAAGCTGTTATTTCTTTCACTTCGGCCAGTAACTATCTGTTCCAAGGCGCAGAAGCTTATGTCATGATGCTGTCTGCATCCACTGAGACAGGTCAGGATTTATCTTCTGTGCAAGTTGTTAATGAATTTCTTGATGTGTTTCCCGATGAAGTTCCTTCATTTCCTCCGGATCGTGAGGTGGAATTTTCTATAGAGTTGGTTCCAGGCACCGGACCTATTTCTATAGCCCCGTATAGAATGTCGCCGTTAGAGTTGAGGGAATTGAAAGTTCAACTGGAAGAGCTAATTTCCAAACGGTTCATCCGGCCGAGTGCCTACCCATGGGGTGCTCCAGTGTTGCTTGTCAGGAAGAAGGACGGAAGTATGAGATTGTGTATCGATTATCGTCAGTTGAATAAGGTGACTGTCAAGAACAAGTACCCTCTACCGAGAATTAACGATTTGCTAGATCAGTTGAGGGGAGCTTCTGTATTTTCAAAGATTGACTTGAGGTCCGGCTACCACCAAATCAGGGTGCGAGCTTTGGACGTCCCGAAGACCGCTTTCCGTACGAGGTATGGACATTATGAATTCGTGGTGATGCCCTTCGGTCTGACCAATGCTCCAGCCGTATTCATGGATTATATGAATCGGATTTTTAATCCCTATCTGGATCAGTTTGTGGTAGTGTTCATTGATGATATCTTGGTGTTCTCTAAAACTATTGAGGAGCATGTGCATTATCTCCGAATTGTTCTGAACGTACTCCGGGAGAAAAAGCTGTATGCTAAGCCATCCAAATGTGATTTCTGGATGCCCGGAGTTAAGTTTCTGGGCCATGTGATATCTAGGGCAGGTGTTGCAGTGGATCCCAGTAAGATCGAAGCTGTGGTAGACTGGGAACAGCCGTCTACAGTTACCGAGGTAAGAAGTTTCTTGGGATTAGCTGGGTATTATCGAAGACTCATTCAAGGATTTTCCCAGCTGGTTCTTCCACTCACTCGGTTAACTCGCAAGGGTCAGCCGTTTGTTTGGGACTCAGACTGTGATAATTGTTTCACGGAATTGAAGGATCGTTTGACTTCTGCACCCATCCTGATTCTTCCAGATCCGTCCGTAGGATTCCAAATCAATTGCGACGCCTCTGGTAAGGGTTTGGGATGTGTCCTGATGCAAAATCAACAAGTGGTTGCTTATGCCTCCAGACAGTTGAAGCCGCATGAAGAGAATTACCCAACTCATGATTTAGAGTTGGCGGCGATTGTGCTTGCCCTAAAGATTTGGAGACATTACCTGTATGGGTCACGTTTCGAAGTCTTTAGTGACCACAAGAGTCTTAAGTATTTGTTTGACCAAAAGGAGCTGAACAACAGACAGAGGAGATGGGTAGAATTCTTGAAGGATTACGATTTTGAATTGAAGTACCATCCTGGTAAGGCTAATGTTGTGGCCGATGCTTTAAGTAGAAAGTCTATCCACACTGCAGAATTGATGATGTACGAGATGTCTTTGTTGGAATCATTCAGAGACCTTAATTTGAGAGTGAAGTCAAGAAGGAACAGGTTGGTGTTGAGTCACATTCAGATTCAAGTCCCTTGAGGAATCTAATTCGCTCAGCCCAAGAAGGTGATGTGGAGCTACAGGCGCAGAAGAGATTGCCGAGTTACACCGAAGACGGTGATGGCGTAATTTGCTTTGATGGTAGAATTTGTGTGCCGAATGATGAGAATGTGAAGAGACAAGTCTTAGAGGAGGCTCATAAGAGTCAGTTCTCAATACATCCTGGGTCTACCAAGATGTATCGAGATTTGAAGCAATTGTACTGGTGGCCGGGTATGAAAGTAGATATTGCAGAGTTTGTGTCTCGATGCTTGACTTGTCAAAGGGTTAAGATAGAGCACCAGAAGCCAGGTGGCCAGTTGCAACCGTTGAATGTACCTGAATGGAAATGGGAAAGCATATCTATGGATTTTGTCATGGGATTGCCACGGTCCCAAACCGGAAATGATTCTATTTGGGTAGTGGTGGATCGCTTGACCAAGTCCGCTCATTTCATTCCAGTGCGTTCGAATCACAAGGTCGCTAGGTTAGCAGATGAGTATCTCAAGAATATTGTGAAGTTGCATGGAATCCCTACAAGTATCATCTGTGATCGAGATCCCAAATTCACATCTCGATTTTGGAGAGCATTGAACATGGCGTTGGGAACAACGGTGTGTGTTAGCACCGCTTACCATCCACAGACAGACGGGCAGACTGAGAGGACAATCCAGACACTGGAGGATATGTTGAGGGCTTGTGTACTCGATAGTGGAGGCAGATGGGAGGATCATCTTCCACTGGTGGAGTTTTCATACAACAACAGTTACCATTCTAGTATTGGAATGGCTCCATATGACGCATTGTATGGAAGGAAGTGTAGAACGCCATTGTGTTGGTGGGATGTAGGTGAACAGAGATTGTTGGGACCGGAGTTGGTCCGTGAGACTACGGAAAAGATCCGTCAGATAAGAGAAAGGATGAAAGCCGCGCAGAGTCGACAAAAGAGTTATGCGGATAAGAGCAAAAGGCCGTTAGAATTCAAAGATGGAGACCATGTCTTTTTGAGGCTTTCCCCAACCATCGGGACCGGTATCGCTTTGCGAGCGAAGAAGCTCAGTCCTCGGTATGTCGGACCCTTCCAGATTGTCGAGCGAGTTGGGCCGGTAGCGTATCGCATTGCATTACCTCCAGAATTATCCAGATTACATGATGTGTTTCATGTATCTCAGCTAAGGAAATATATTCATGATCCGAATCAACCATTAAGTTATGAAGCGATTGACATCAGACCGGATTTATCTTATCAGCCTACTCCAATCAGGATCATCGAACGTGGCGAGAAAACGCTCCGAACGAGATCAATTCCTATCTTCAAGGTGCTTTGGGACGGTGCGTCACCTGACGAAGCGACATGGGAAGTAGAGGAGAGCATGCGGGTGAAATATCCTTATTTGTTCGAGTAAGGTACGTTTTGTCAATTTTGAGGACAAAATTTTAAAAGTTGGGGTGATTGTAACATCCCCTGATTAGCTAATTAGATGTAATTAAATTAGCACAAGGTTAAGTGGATTAGTGAGCATAATTATTTTAGTTAGGAAATGGTATCATGGATCAAATAAATAAATGATTTATTGGTTATGCATAATTGGTACATTGTGTTAAGTAAGTGAATTATAGAATAATTATTGGGTGATAGTAGTTTAAGTGAGAGTGAAGGAGGGAGGGGCGATTTAGTCATTTTCCTATCATTAAATAAACCCCAGCTGAACACCCCACACAATACCACCTCATTTCCAGCTTTTCAGCAAAAGAGAGGTTTTGAGAGATGGAGAGAAGGAGCTGGCGAGGGGGAGAGAAGAAAAGAGAGGAAGAGAAATTCTGGATGCATGTTTAAGATGATTGCACCATCTTGATCCCTACACCCTCCTCTTCCAACTGATATAATTTTCATAATCAACATCCTCCTCCTCACTCATTCACCATTTTCGACCCACAAAGCTTCATAGAGCAACCATGGAATTGTATTACTTCTAGTGGCTTGCATGTCATCTTAGAGCTAGAATAGAACTTTGGGAGACATCACCTTGCTGTTTGAAGTAATAAGGGAAGAGGGTCAGTAGCTCAAATTGCTGGGATTCGAATTGGAGAGGGCGTGGAGTTCGTGAGAACGAGAAGGGCCGTTACGGAGCAAGTTCGTGTAAATTCGGTGTCGTTGAACTCCAAGTGTTTCAGAATTTGCGTGATTGACATCACGTTAGGTGAGTTCTATAACTCGCTTAGGGAATGAGTGTGTTTTCTGAGTCTCCGCCTTTTTGAAAACCGTTGTACCGAAAAGATTGTGACTTAAAATATAAAGTTACTTGATTGATTGCTTGGATTGATTTGGGATTGCTATAATATACTGTTTTCAATGCATGTTTAAGATTGGGTCTCGATCGGAAGGGAAATTGGAATCGGAATGGAATGGATTAACTCATGAAAAGTCTGTTTTCTGGAAAACTGATAGAGACGCACGGATCGTGTGCCTATGAGCACGGGTCGTGCGCCCCCATCTGATACTACAAGAACTGGATTTTTAAACACGCACGGATCGTGCGCCTAGTCGCACGGGTCGTGCGTATGTTTCTGGAACTTTCTACAATTTTATTGGATACAGCCCGGATCGTGCGCTTAGTTGCACGGGTCGTGCGTATCTTTCTGGAAATCTTCTACAAATTGTTCAACAACGCACGGGTCGTGTGGGACTTTCTGACCTTCAAATTCAAAGTACCTTTTTATCCATTCCGAATGATTCCAATCCTCTTCTGATCCATTCCTCATGGTTCCCCAACAATGTAAAGATTGATATCATGGAATTAATCATGTTTGATAGAAAACTTGTGTGTTATGAATGTGACGAAAACCGTACATAGAGAACGCGTGAGAGCACAAGTCAAGAAATGTTAACGGACCTTGAGTCCAATCATGTTACGATAAAGAACTTCAAGTTCATCATGTCATGTAAGCTAATTGATTGTATGTCTATAAAGACATAAAAACTCTCAATTCATGTAAACACAAATCAAGTTACTTTCCCTCGGGGAAAGGTAGATGGTATACCTTGTGTATATCGAGGATGACGATCCTCCAGTTATTATGGAGGGGAGTCATGAATCCAAAGCTAGGACCCTAGCATTATTCGGATAGAATTTCGGATTGGGGTTTCCGTAGATATTGGGCAATCAAGATTGTCTAGCATTATATCTCGGGTTGTGCTAAGTTCATGTTAAAATATGATCTGTAGTCGCTTATTAGGGCTACAAGTTACGAGTAAACATCATGTATTCACGTGGTCGCTTATTCGGGCCACGAGCTCAGATTCAAGTATAACAAACCGTTAGAGTTGGTCAGGGGTCTCGATAGAACTCACTGAGATAATGTTTATCTCACCCTTCATATTTGTGGTTTTTACAGAGAAACAGGGGAAGGCCAAGGCAACAAAGCACGGTTAGCTGGTGTGACTCGAGGAGTCCGGAAGTTATGTTTCTTGTTTAGGCCCTTGCCCTTCTGTAGTACTTTTGTTATCGGTTGTATAACTATCATGTATAAGTTATAAATCGTTTCCGCTACTTTATGTTTTGAGTATTGAACACCAGGATTATGTACAAGTCTTAAGTTTTGAAACTTAAGCATTCTCAGGAAGTTTATGAGGTTCAGAGAACCATTTGAGATGTATTATCGAAAGTTTTAGATGTGTTCAATATTTCAATAACAGGAAGTTACTCTGATGTATGCCATTTAGTGCATTTCGGTGATTCTATATGTTAGAATTTATCGGGGTGTCACACTCCTTGACGAACGAACTCATCATGAATGAAATATGATTTTCCTGGTTGCAACACCTCTCCCATCATGGCCTTGTAGAGATCTTGCGAACCTTCCATATTCAGAACAACACTAAGATATATAAAAAAAGAAACAAAAGCACAAATTTACTTACACATAGTGTACTACATTTCTAAAACACGATTTATCAATTATTTATATAAAAGCATGTGTTTCGCCTACCTGTTCAAAACTGCATTTCAAAAAACCCAGGGGTTATGGTTGAGCGGTTGGGGCTCATCTTCCCTTAACCAAGTGTCAAGGGTTCAATCCTCGCCTTGGGTATGGAGCAGCTTTAAATCCCTAGGCCAGCTATTCCACCCTTCGAGGTGCCTCCAATCCACCGAGGGGATTAGTCACTGCGTTCGGCGGTGGATACCCTGGTCTCGACAAAAAAACTGCATTTCAAAATAACAAACTATTAATCATAATAATTTATAAATAGCAAACTATTTGTTAATCATAACAATACTATAGTAAATATTTTTTATACTTTAAAGGATAAGAAAAGAAAGCTATGTTTACCGAAATTATTCAACTTATATTAAATTAGTTTAAAAATAATGATTTGTACCAAAAAAAAAGTTTAAGAATAATGATCTAATCAACTATAAGTGTAAATTACTATTGGCTAAAGTGCTCTCGGGGTCCCTTATCTTTATTTAAAGTAACGATTTGGTCCTTTATCTTTTTTTTGTCCCAAATCAGTCCTTTATGTTTTAAATTTTTGACACATAAATCCTTTTATGTCCCAAATCAGTCCTTTATGTTTCAAATTTTTAACACTTAAATCCTTTTTTTTGACACATAAATCAGCACTGTTAACGGAAAAGGATTTATGTGTCAAAAATTTGAAAGATAAAGGACTTATTTGGGACAAAAAAAACATAAAGGACTAATTCGTTACTTGAAATAAAGATAAGGGACCCCGGGAGCACTTTGACCATTACTATTTTATTGCTTCAAAGTCTAATTATTACAAGCGTTAGATTTTGGGATGTTACATGGGGCCTTTGAGGACTATGAGGGCCATGAAGGTAACTCATAATTGCATCGGTAATTGGGCTATCGATCACTTCAACTGCCCCAATCATATTGCTAAACTCGACTTCGTCTTCATAGATGGTGCCGAGTGTAGGTGTCTTAACAGCATCACTTGTAGGGGTACTGGCCTCAGCTGGTTTAGGAAAAACATGTTCCAATGCAGTGGCTATAGAGGCCACCGAGGTTTCATGTTTATCCAATTTTCCTTCTCCTTGGTTGCGGTCAGCATCTGCAGGATACCTTTCATTTTTTGAACCGACCGAGCCCGTTGCAACCCCCTCCTCTGTGTGCGTGTTAGAGGGGTTGTTTTAGGAGGTGGTTCCTTGGACACTGTCTTTGCCATCCCTTGATTTTGGGGTACTTTCAAGGGTGGTTTCACTGTTCTAGTATCCCTTAATTCTCTGTCATTCATGACCGTATTTTCAAGTGAAGCCACTCCTTTCTCCGTTGTCACCTTTGCTACTCTCCTTTTACCTTTAGGGATAGATTCAACATTGATTCTAGGAAAAGCAGTCTTCCCGATGGTCCCATCGACTGACAGGCCTGGCAGGCAGGAGGGGTTTAGGCCATGGCTTTGGCTCCCTTACCTAAGGTTTTATCAGGAAGACATGTGGAGTCTCCTCAATTTTTGAACAAGTCTACCAGGCTTGGGTAGTTTCCCAGACTACTTTCCCGGCTGACTCATCCCATCTACTTCCGATCTTTGATAAAGGTAGGCCATACGGTCTTCCACCAAAGAGGCTTCCACTAGTTTCTCCAAACAATCGAACATAGAAGGTTTAGCTTTGACAGAGGCATCTTTCTTTGGTACCCACTGCTACTTCTTCTTCCCTTTCCCTTTATCTGCCCCCGAGAAAGACACCATATTAACTTCCATCACGGAGAAAGGGTCTGTATCTACTACCATATCGGCTGCACCCTTGTTAGTCAACTTGAACCTACCCTCGTTTATAGCCTTATGGATGGCCTTCCTAAAAACAATTAAATTTGAAGTGACATGATTTTACGAATTTGTGGTACTTATTATGGTTTCCTTCCCCACATTGAGTCATGAATCGGCCAATGAGTTCCATAGTTGACTTGCCATCTTCTCTGGAAAATGTGGCAAAGTCAGGAATTTTGAATCCTCTAGGCAGATGCACCATTCTGTCCACCCACTCAAGGTAAGGTTTCCTGTAAGTCAGCCTATCAAGAGGCTTCAACTGAACACCAAAGAATTTCTTAATGGTGTCCACGATAAGGTTTCGGTCCAGGAGTTGGGACCCTGGAGGCCTTGGATCTGCTGGGACAAAGGAATGCCATAGTTGGTTTGGAGGACCTTACATGCATGGCTGCGTGGATACCAAATGTGGACTTGCAGCCCATGTCTGCCCTAGAGCCACTTGGTGGAGGCATACAAAGCCGGAGCTTGGGTAGCCTGGCAAGGTGGAACATTGTTCCATGTATGCTCACCAAGGTTCCCAAATGCCTGTGGTAATGGAATTGAACCCACTAGAGGTAGAACAATTGCTTCAAAGTACGACTGGTTATACGGTAGACTAGTCGTGCCGAATCGGATGCTTTTAGTACACTTTTAGTGAATATAAATGGATTCTTTCAAATTCATCCATTACAATTCAATCTAAAAACAATCTAACCCATCCATTTTGACACCCCTAATCACAATGATGAGATAACTCATGCCAACAACAAGTGTAAGCAACCGAAGATTGTGTGTCCACCTAACATCAAGCATTTTCCTTATCACAATAAGTTTACCGTGTAGGCAAGTTACATTCGAGTGTTTGAATTTCTCATAGATTTAAAAAAAAAATACATGAACATCATTGAAGTGTATGGATCATCATCACAGAGATTATGTACAACTTAGCGATACATTAAGAACTTATTGAAAACCTAAATTGTTCAATACTACAAGGGATTCAATCAACCATACACCCAAAGAACCTAGCCACCAACCAAGCCATTATTCTATAACATCTTCCACACAATGCTAAAGTTAAAAATAAAAAAAAAAAAACAATGTACAAAATAAAAAAAATGTATAACATCAGGGAAGCTGTTTTTCAAGGCCTGGCTGGCTTGACATATAATAGAATCACTTCCTACCCAACCTAAGCAAATGTTGCTGATGCTTTGCTTCAGCTGCCTTATCAGCAGCTTCCCTTTTCAGCGCCCTTTTTGCCCTTCTCCCTGTTAAACTATTTGCTGCCTCTTTCTTCTTTGGCTCGCGGGATGAACTTGCTTCCGGGTCCTGGAAGTTTGGTCGATGGACTGGCCGAGCTTCTTGACGCCCGGCCCTAACATAACCATTGTCTCCCCATCTGCGGTTCCCAATGCGAAAACTTGATGAGCCACCATAGTAAACCTCATCATCTAGATCATCATCAGCTTCTTCATACTGATAATAGTCTTCAATTTCTTCATAGACACCATGATCCACATGCTCTTCAACAGTTATAGGCTTGAACCATTTGGCCCGAAGTAGTAGGCAAACACTTTCCTCAAACATGTAATCTTCAATACTGTGTCACGGTGTAGAATTTTTAAGCAGTTAGAACATGAAATCAGTAACTCCTCTAAATTAAGCATGTGAAGAAATTGCTTTGCCAAAACAACACTAATTCAGTATTTTCACCTTTAAAATGTGGTGTTATTAGGGACAAGAAATAAAATAATTTAAATCTCCAACCCTAATCTTGAGTTTCTTTGTGGTACATTTTTGGTCTTTGTTACATCCTACTCTCTAGTCTCTAGTACTTAAAACATTTCCAACCAATTCAGCAGTACTTTCCAGTTGACTATTAAAAATGAAAATTTAATAGATCCACAATGTCGTCAACTGATCCAAGTAGCATGAATTCCTTCCATTCACATTCCAACAGAACTATGATGAAATGAATCAGAAATATAAACCAAAGTGAAAAGTGCTATTACCTTCCATCAAGTGAGCGATGGACATTGAGGAACTCGAATGGATGTTTACACTGAGGGCAAGTAACTTTCTGACTGTATGTGGCCCAGCGAAGGATGCATGTCACACTACACGAAAATAAACAACTATGACACCTCTAAAAAAATTCTCTAAACCTCAAAGTCCAAACAGTCATTTCAATAGTACTGAATCTAACAAGGAAAAAAAAACATCATAGTTTAAGCAAACTCAACAAGTAAACATCTGAACATTACATGTCTCGGAGGAAGAACATATCATGCCAATATTATCAGATGCCCTGAAGGGATATCAAAAGAGGTAATTACAGGGCTACATTATCTTATCTTATCTTATATAATACATACGAGAGTTTCATCAACAATTTTACTTCTGATGTGTTTGAGTGCATTACACAGTTCCTTAATGAAAAGACACCCTCGTAAAGTTTGAAGAGGGGAGGCTTTCCTCACTCATGAGTAAGAAGGTTGACCCAATGAGAAGATCTATGTTGGCAAAATGACTATTATTGCCAACTATGCAACTAGTTCTGATATGTAGCCTGGAAAAAAAGCTGGAAATCCTGAACAATAAAAATGTCTACTATGCTAACTTCAGTTAGCCAAAAGGACACAATAAATTTAGGCCAGAAAACTAATGGTGCAAACCATAAATGGGCTGAAATGAGCCATTAAGGCAACTTCCCTGACAAAGAAAATAGGGTCAAAAGCAATGAAAAATATTATGAAAATATGTCAACTACAACTCAGTATCGAGGTCAATCCACACTTCAGAATTATATGATCCCTAACCAAAACAGACACACACACACACTCACACTAAAACCAAAAAGGAAAGGAAGATTCACTCTGAAGTACAAAATTCTTGCAACATCAAGATACTTGATTAAGCATCAAACCAAATAACACTTGTAAATTGATAGGCCCCTAAAACACGTGGCAGTTGTGGGTTGGCTTAGGAGTTTGAGGGAATCAGAGGAGCGAGGGAAGAGAAAGTGTATCAGAAGAAGAGTGTGATGTAGGAGAAGGAAATAGGCAATAATTGAGTTAATTTGGCTGAGTGAGAGTGATCTCATCTCAGAGGGGAATAGTTTTCAGGGTCTTATCTTGCTCTTTTATTGTAATTTCCATATCTTCAAGGAGGTTATTCCTCCATCCACAGTCACTCTAATTACTGTTTTATTGTAATTCCAAGAGGAATACTCCTCTGTTCTTGGTTAATACTAAGTCTCCCAATTTTATCCTTTTACTTCTGTGTGGAGTTCTATTATAAATATGATGACGAAATTGGTAGGTAGCATTCAGTTTTCAAATACATGCTGGGTTAAACCTAGATATATTGCTATTTCACTAATGAATAAATGTTACGTATAAACCTGAAATAAACCTGAAATCCTAACATATATCAGATCAAAGATAAGCTAGTTATAGACATATGATAAAACCATTCATACGTCTTCATCTAAGAGCTTAATTTCTTAGAAAAGAAAAGTTAATCCCGACACAAGATCAAAACCACTACGACCAAATGGTCATGAGTCCAATGCATCTCACCCTATTCTTCTAAATAAAAGTTGAATTTCAGCAAATTATAAAGACGAGTTTGTTTGTTGTCCACGCATCAAGTCCAATAAAGAGCTTTTGCATCTTGCAACCTCAAAGACCAAATGTGGTCATGATTTTGGACATAGGAATGTGTTGAGTTCCAAAATTTTACATACTAGCTGAACATATTACGTCAGTCATTAGAATCTTCCAATCAATCATGTGGGAATCTATAATGCCCAAATTGAAGACTAGTCGTTATGGAACTAATATTATGATTTGATTTACTTGCGAAAATTTGACAACAAACTAATAAATTGATGTTATACGGAAATCCAAGCTACATGGAAAAGTCATGTTTCAAGACCAGGCATGGAAAAGAAACACATTTCATCTCCAACCAAGTCAATCAGTCTTAACTCATCAGGATAACAGACTCAGTAACATTCAGAGTGGTGTTTGTCTCAAAAGAAAAAGACAGTCATTTGGAAAGTGGCACTAATCCATCTCTCAGAGTGCATAAATTAATATTATTGAAAATCTAAATCAATTGAAAATCTACTGGAAAAGTGGCAAGAGATGGTTTGGACAAACCAGTAGGCATGCTCGCAACCTTTTACAAGAGCAGTTTCCTGCAGAACTATCTTATCCAAGCAAATAGCACATACTCCCCCATGGTTTCCAAATCCCACCGGATGATTCTCTTCTTCACTACCATTTTCACTCTGATCACCAACAATATAAAAAACAATAGATTCAACAACAATTCTAACATTTCCATTCACAACCCTAGTTAACCCTATTAACAAAATCAACCAAAAGCAGCATAATTGGTAACGAAAAAAAAGACACAGCCCCGAACAGAAATTTTGAAACTCTTATATGAAAACCAAACTCGGTACCAGCAAAAACATCCAAATAACCCAAAATCGAAACGCACAGGTTAAATTTTGTTAGAAAAAAAAAACAAAGCAAAGCGTCACCAATAAAGAAGATAAATGCACGCCAATTAACTTGAAGGAAGAAAAAATACCAGATCTTTGATTGAAAGATCGTTAAAATCGTTGGGCAGGATCTGTTCATCTTGGATCTTCATGAGTGAAGAAGTCATAGTGACAGATAAAGGGGGTAGATATTGAAGAACTAGTGAGAGGTGTATATGTGTTTGTCTGTAAAACCACAATACCTAAAGAAGGGAAACAACGAGGGAGAAAAGGGAAGGGAACATGAGAAAGAGAAAGATGCTGAAGAATAATTCTCAGATGCCACAAAGGGAAGAAGGAAACCAAAATGATTATGAATTCCAAAAAATAAAAAATAAAAAGTGGTGACCGAATCAAAGCACAACCCTTATAATTTTGTATTTTTTATTTTCAAACATTTTGTAACCATATTTATTTGAGTTTAATTTATATATTTATATACACTAATCGTGTAAAGAGATTTTTACATCAACTTCCAATCACATTTCACCATTTAGCCATATTATATTACTAGTTTTTTACCCGTACATACCATGAAGTCATAATAGTAATTTGGAAGATATTGATAAGTTGTGAACAATGTCCAAAATGTATGATTTGAAATTCAAAGTGGAATATGCATCACCGTTGACAATCAGAATTACATTGATCCATAATATTGTATTTGGACATTAGAGGTAAAATATGCATCCCTGTTGCCCCTCCCGTTTGCATCCTCGTTGGTCCTCCTGTTGGCACTCCCGTTGCCACTCTCGTTGCCACTCCCGTTGGCACTCTCACTCTCGTTGTCACTCCCGTTGGCGTTCTCGTTGACACTCCCGTTGGCATTTTGCTCCTTTTTAGTAATTATAAAATAATTATTTGGTAATTTTTTGTAGTGATTAAATTGATTGATTTTATTTTTTATGAAAAAATTAATTGATTTTACTCATTTTAATTGATTTTAGTAATTTTAGTAGTTTGAGTAAATTATAAAAATGAATAATTTTTTTTAAATAGTTGTGTGGGAAAAAGTTTAAAAAAAGTAGGTTTGAGTAGTTTGAGTAAACTATAAAAATGAATAATTTTTTTTAAATAATTGATTATACTCCAATTATTTAGTTGGGAAAAGCATAAGATTGATATTTTGGTAGTAAGTAAATGGTAAGTTTGAAAAGTGTGTGAGAGTAAAAAAGTTTGAAAAGGTGAAAAAATAAAATTACCTAAATATACTCCAATTGTTTAGTTGAAAAAATGATAAGATTGATATTTTGGTAGTGGGTAATGTATGGACTCAGACAAAATTTAATTAGTCAGAACTTTATCCCGTGAAAATCAAGACAATTTTAAAGTTAACAGATTTAAAACAAATATTAAAATTTTGTCAAAATTTGAAAATTTTAAAATAGTAAGAGGAAAAATGAATGTGACATGTAGATTAAATTAAAGTAGATATATTGTGAAAAATAGACAAATGGGAGAATTAGAGGAAGAAAGAGGAGAAGAGAGTGAAAAAGTGTGTGAGAGAGGGTGAAAAAATATGAAAAATAGAGAAATGAGAGAATTGGAAAAAGAAATAGGAGAAGAGAGTAAAAAGTGTGAGGGAGAGTGAAAAAGTGTGTGAGAGAGTGAAAAAGTGAAAAAGTTTGAAAATGTGTGAGAGAGTGAAAAAGTGAAAAAGTGAAAAAGTGAAAAGGATAAAATTGGTATTTTGGTAGTGGATAAATGGTATAGATAGATAAGGATCTGCGTCGGAACTACTACTACTAGTCGAAGTAATTGGGCAAGGCCCAAACCAATACAACCATATAGTTGGCAGCGGCCCACACATGGGCACCAACTACAAATACAACAAGGCCTTTTTTTTTTGTACCCCCATCAACTCCCATCTACCCCCATCAAATTGCTAAAACCCGAAAATACCCCTGCCCAACTTGCAATTCGCTCGGATTTACCTTCATCTAAGGTAAATCCGCTTTGTGATTTTTAAAGTCGGATTTACCTCAGATGGGGGTAAATCCGATTTCAAAAATAACAAAGCGGATTTACCTTAGCTGAAGGTAAATCCGCTTTGTTATTTTGGAAATCGGATTTACCTGATGGGCACATAAATCCGATTTCCCTAAAAAAAGAGAAAATCGGATTTATCCCACCTAAGGTAAATCCGATTTCCCTAAAAAAAAGAAAATCGGATTTATCCCACCTAAGGTAAATCCGATTTTGTTATTAAAAAAATTTGTTTTTTATTTAATTTTTTAAAAAAGGTTATAAAATGCTACTAAAAATCCGTTAAACAGCCAAAACTAATCCAAAAATTATAAAAACACCACTAAAAATCTAATAAAACCAAAATAAGGTTATGCAAATTTTTTCAGATTTTTTGGAGATTATGAAAAATTAAAACAATTAATAAAAAATAGTAAACGATGGAATTTGGGATTTAAAGAATGTGGTTTCATTAGAATTTGAGTAGGTTGCCCGAAAACTGATTTTTTAGCCTAAATTATTCTCCCGACGTACAATATCGTCACGTGTTAACGAACTACACACTAAACAGAACCAAAAGACGGTCGAAATTTGTATCTAAAATTTTAACTGATTTATTTACTTATTAGTTAGGTTAACAAAGCGGATTTACCCCCACATAAGCGGATTTACCTTATAGATCCGCTTTTAAAAATAACAAATCGGATTTACCCCCACTTAAGGTAAATCCGATTTGTTATTTTTCAAAGCGGATCTACCCCATCTTAAATAAATCCGATTTTAATTTTTTAAAATTTTTAGTGGAAATCGGATTTACCTAAATCCGATTTAAATTTTTTAAAATTTTTAGTGGAAATCGGATTTACCTAAATCCGATTTCCAAAAAAAAAAATTGCAAACAGGATACGTTTGGGATTTTTAATTTTTGTGAAGGGCAATTGCGTCTTTTCGCAGGGTCGATGGGGGTAGATAGGAAGGTGATGGGGGTACAAAAAAAAAAACCCATACAACAAATAATAAACTTTTGACCAAAAAAAAACAAGTAATAAACTAAGCTCCAACACGGACAGCCCAACATCATGCTACACAACCGATAAAAAACAAAGAAGCAACAACCCAAGACCCGACCCGGTCCAATAATTAAACACGCAAAGATGATAGTTTCTCTTCTACTTCTCTAATAATCACTAGTATTTTACCCGTGCATAGTGCATACGCACGAGTAATACTGTATGGTCGGTGTATTGCCATGAAGTGATAATATTAAATTGGAAGATATTGATAACTTGTGAACAATTTCGAAAGGCTAAAGTGCTCCCGGGGTCCCTTATCTTTATTTAAAGTAACAATTTGGTCCTTTATCTTTTTTTTGTCCCAAATCAGTCCTTTATGTTTTAAATTTTTGACACATAAATCATTTTCTGTCCCAAATCAGTCCTTTATGTTTCAAATTTTTAACACATAAATCCTTTTTTTTGACACATAAATCAGCACTGTTAACGGAAAATGATTTATGTGTCAAAAATTTGAAAGATAAAGGACTTATTTGGGACAAAAAAAACATAAAGGACTAATTCGTTACTTTAAATAAAGATAAGGGACCCCGGGAGCACTTTAGCCATTTCGAAAATATATGATTTGAAATTGAAAGTTGAAAGAGATAGGTATTTTTTCACACAACATACAAATGCAAAATCTATTGAGTCGAAGAAATAAAAAGAGATTGACAATGAGAATTACATTAATCCATAAGAATGTATTTGGACATTAGAATACAAAAATGCTGCTTCCACTTCACCCCTAGAAAACCTGATTGACATATTAAGAAAAGTTATTATCCCTCGATTGAAATAATAAATTGAATAGAAATGAAAGAAAAATAGAGAGTAATGATTAATTTATATGTATAGTTGTAAAAGATAATTCAAGTAACAATGTTGTTAGGAAGATGTAAATTTGAACGTATATTCAATAAAAAAAGATGTAAAATATAGATGAAACTTACAATTGCTAGATGTTATCGAAAACCTCTTTGAAAACGACATTGGTAGTAGTCTTCAATGGTTTTCGTTGATTGTCATGTATCAAAATCTTTAACCCATGTTTGCTTTGAACTCTTGAAATTGCTACATACAATTGGCCATGACTAAAAACAAGTCTTGGCAAATATAATCCCACAGATGCTAATGATTGACCTTGTGATTTGTTAGTCATTAGCATATGAAACAATAATGGGAAACTGTCTTCTAATCATCTTGAATGGCCAGGGTGATTGAGAAGGTGACATTGACATTCTTGGAATATAGATAACATTTCCAATGTTCCATAACCTGAAATTAGGAACTTACCTGAAATCATGTTATTGAGGCAAAGGTAATTTCAGGTAAGAACATTGGGAATGTTATCTATATTCCAAGAATGTCAATGTCACCTTCTCAATGGATGATTTGGAAACGCCTTAAAAATTATTAAATCGAGTAGGTTCCCAGGAAAGAGAAGTGAGTCACAATGGACACACTTAAATATCAAGTCTTTCCTAGCCAAAACTTTTCTCAAACAACACTATTTTTCAAAAATCAAGCCGAAGAGATTACTGGGATGAGTCGCAGACTAGGTCACTCTTTTTAAGACGTTTCGTGGCACTGTTGAAAAATTGTGCAAACAGGCTATCAACCACGACATCCCTAGGATAAAACAGCTAAGTCGAAACTGATACGAAAGTTCACTGCACTGAAAATTCGCTCTAAGAAATACACCATCAATATGGTTATGAAAACCACTCTTAAGAAAATAAACTTGGAAATGCGTCAAGTTTTCTAGAGAAGAAAAAGAGAAGGTTTTAGAGAGAAGAGAGAAAAGTTGGAAGTGCATCAACTTTTAGTGTGAGTAAGAAGTGAGGAGGAGTCTTCCTTTTATAGGCGTGAGGGAGAGGTAGCCGTTGGAAGAAAATGAAGAACCAACGGCTCTTTTGACCAAAACTGTTACGGTTTGACATTGACCCAGTCAACATGACCGTTGGGAGAGTCAATGGACGCGGAAGAAAAAAATAATAAAAAAATATTTTTCAGAAAAAATAAATATACACCACAAGGCCCAAGCCCGGGTCGGCCGGTCGGACAAACGGCGACACCGCGTGCGTGTGGTGGTCATTTTGTGTGCGCCCTCTCCCATTCACAAAATTGGGTACCCCTGGGGGCCCAAACCCATGTTTGAGTTTCCACTCATAAACACTCTCAATGTGACTATTGATCAGCGGTCGTACGCGGGTCAAAATATTTGAAAAGGATTAAGAATGTAGTACAAGGTGAGAAACCTTGGTCGTCTCACAAGGATCTCTAATACTAAGATTTCCAGAATCAGGAACAAAATTAACAATAAAATAGGGGGGTTTGTTTATGAAGAAAACGATTTGTGTTTGAGGTGTTTAACAATCTTAAAGTGACAATCGATTCACCGGTTTCCGGCTACGCGTCTCGGATTTATCATTGGTTCCAAATATTCGTGCAAGACTCGTTCAAGGTTTCAGTTCTTGATTGATAATAAACTAATCAAGCAAGCGTCAATTAGTTTAAACGAATTCGCACCGTTTTAAAGCAAGCGTCAAAACAACGTGTTCAATCAATCATGATGGTGAACAAGCGCCACTAAACACAATCAATATCATAACTGAATTCAATCAATCCTCTATCAATTCCTACTCGAATTAAATAAAACAAGCGATTAAATAACCCGAATAGTTAAGAGTTGCGAAAAACAGATTCACATATAAACAAGCGTCATATATAAACGATTCGCGTATTGCAAATAAGCGTAATCTGGGTAATTAAGCATCACACAAAGACGAAAATTTGCAAACAAAGAATTCAAATGTGGAATTGATAGAGAAGAAAGAACTGAAAACTAAAAACGAAATAAACGAATTAACATTAGACACCGAACCTCAAAATCCGCAGACGAGAGCCTTTCACCGATGAATCAACTTAGGAATTTAGGCTTCCATGGAGGCTAGAGCACAAAAGTTTTGTAAAGTATATGATAATGCGTAAGATAGATAAAACGGCTGCTGACCAGCCAAATCTATAAGACTAAAACGAAATACCTAATCACTAAATGGGCTATTGGATAAAAGCCCGTTAACAAATTAATATTCGGTCCAAAACCCGTTTTACATAGTACTGCTTCGGTAATTCGCAGTTTTCACCTTCAATACTTCAGAACTGCGTTTCGAGCTCAACATAAGAATTGTAGCTCTGTTCCTTAGCTTTCCAACGCATGCTCGCACGCCTCAATCGGATAACCACAGACAAAGTTATGACCTTCAGAGTAGATAGGGGTCAATATGCAATAAAACAAGAATTAATCGTGAAATTACTATATTGCTCAAATAAGACCCAAAATCTAGAAACGCGCTAAGACTTAAATATTAGACACAGAACACAATCAAAAATACCAAGTGCAAAGCTATAAAGAGTGCATTAAAATGCACTGATCAAATTCCCCCACACTTAAGCTTTTGCACTCCGGGCAAAACACACAAAACAAGACACGAAAACAATGCATGAGTTTCCAATGAACCCAAAGAATGCAAAGTCATAAGAGAAATACTTTTCCTAGGCTTCAAGGAGAACGACAATCAAAGACTGCACTTAATTACAATCAAGGCAAACAAGATGATAGAGCACTAGAGAGTGAATCATAAGTGATGAGTCCTCACAGGATATGTATAAGTAATGCTCTCAATCACTCAAGTGTCTAGGCTTGTGTTTACTCTCATATATATATAATAAGCACATCAATGAAAGTTAGCACTACCATATGCTTGACAAGCTTCTGACATCCACACTTAAGAACACATGCACATAAGATCAAAAGGTCTTTATAAGGGTTGTAATGGGGCCAAGGTCAAGGTGTGATAATCCTAAGGGGGAACTAAACTAAAAAGAATCAAAGAGGATAAAGAAGCAGTGAAAATCAATTGTAAAGTGAGCATGAGAGGGTCCAACTTCAACAAAGTATGATGAATTTCTCTATTTTGATATACTTCTCCACATAACTCTCTCTACACACTTTCATTCTTCTTGAAACAAAAATTAAAAGAAATACACACACTTTTTTTTTTCATTCTTTTTTTTTCTTCTCTTTTTTTTTCTTTTTGGGGAATATTTTTCTATACAAATGTACTTGCCAAACTTTCTATTGAGAACCCAAGAACAAACCCAAGTGAGAACCACAATTGCACAATTTGGACACCCCCACACTTATGGATTTAACAATTCTCAATTCAAAGCTCCTTCACCCTTTAAGATTGGGTAATAACATTGTTTTTCACTTTTGGGCTTATAATGAGCTATAAAACAAAGAATGGGATAAAAGGCTCAAAGGGGCTTACACAAAGGGATAAATTCAGGGTAGGCTTATTTGGCTAGTAGCTAAAAAACAGAATTGCCTAGATCATTTCAAACATGCATGTGAACAAGTGTTTCAACAAGAATCGAGTCAAGTTCTAGAGTAACTAACAAACATGAGTGAGTCACACACAATAAATGAGAGAATGGAAAAATGTTGTCCATCCATTAAAAGGCTCAATTCTCACCAGGGACACTGACTATCACAAATGATGCAAAATCTAGTGCTCATATCCAACTTATTATACCAAGAGGAACAAGAAATCAATCAAGTCATGTCAAAACACCTATGGTCCTAGAATAGCAAAATCACTCACAACGTATGCAAACTAAGAACTCATGGAAAAACATGCAAAAATAACAATTTTTTGTTTTTTTTTGTTTTGAAGGAAAACTGAAAAGCAAGCCAAAAATTAAAAGAAAAAGGCAAACTACTAAGCTACTAAAAGACACCCCCCCACACTTAAATCATACATTGTCCTCAATGAAAACAACAAGCATAAAATAAGAGTTAGGAGGAGGGACTCCCTGGTCAATTTGTAGTGTAGGTGGGATGTTTCAATGAGAGTTCTCTTATGGTTGCACTTCAGTTGCGGAACTCTCATAGAATAACTTGAGACGCTTTCCATCGACTTTGAAAACTTTGTTTGTCGCCTCACTTTTTATTTCTACTACACCATGAGGAAAAATGTTAGTAATAACAAAAGGACCAATCCACTTGGATCGATGTTTCCCAGCCATAATTTTCAGGCGGGGTCTGAACCATAAAACTCTATGCCCAATGGAGAACTCCTTTTTGTAAATCATCTTATCATGCTTAGCTTTCCACACTTTCTTGGCAGGAATGCCCGTCATGGCTAAACCAATGTCGCTCCTATGTTTCCTTAGGATTGGCAGCTTCTTTTCCTGTTCAGATTTAAGCCCTGTTATATTAGTCTCATGAAGCTTCCCACTCCCCTCTGAATATACAAAATTAAAATTTTTAGGGGGTGGTTCAAGCTCTAAAACAAGGGGCTGCTCAATGGCAGTAGCTACATCTACAATGTCAGCTATAGGAGGTGTGTCAACCTGCAAAGTATCAACCAAACCATTAAGCAATTCAATTTTACAAAGGGAAAGCTCTTCCATGGGGTGTTTCTTATCATTAAAGATGTTGAATTTTTCAGTGGTATCACCGAATTCCATGGAAAGAGTCCCTGCATGTACATCAATTTTAGTTTTGGCAGTCCTCAAGAATGGTCTGCCTAAAATGATAGGCGACCTGTTGGACTTAGTTTCTTCCTCCATGTCTAGAATGTAAAAATCTGCAGGAAAGATCAAATTATTAACTTTAACAAGAACATCCTCAACCAGTCCAGCAGGTCGAGCATTGCTTCTATTTGCTAGCTGGATGGTAACACCTGTTTCCTGCAAAGGTCCAAGAGCAAGAGAGTTAAAAATAGATGTGGGCATTACATTGATTGAAGCTCCTAGATCTAACATGGCATCATCAAAATGACTGTTGCCGATGGTGCATGGAATGGAGAAAGTTCCTGGATCCTTGCACTTCTGGGGCATGGGCAACATGAGGGCAGAAACATTATACCCCACATTGACTTTTTCAATTCCTTTCAGTCTTCTCTTTCTCTTGTATGTGCACAACTCCTTCAGAAATCTGGCATATTTTGGAATCTGCTTAATTGCCTCAAGAAGGGGAATGTTGACTTCCACCTTCCTAAAGGTATCTAAAATCTCATTGTCCCTATCTGCCTCATCTTGTTTTTTAGTAATAGATGCTCTTTGAGGGAATGGGAGTGGTGGTATGTATTCCTCATCATCATCTGGCTCAAGTGCCTTTCTATTTTTCAAAACAGCAGTTTCAAGCACCTTTGGAGTGTCAACAGCCTTCCCAGATCTCAATGTGATAGCACTAACATTGGGGTTTGATGCATTCGGATTAACCACTGCTTGAGCAGGCAGTTCGTCTGCCCCCTGGGCTTGCATCTGATTAATTGCAGTAGCCATCTGCCCAATTTGTGTCTGTAAATTCTGAATTGAGGAATCTGTTCTCTGTTGGAACTGGAGATTCTGGGCAGCCATCTGCTTAACTAGATCCTCTAATGAAGGTTCAGGCCTAGCAGCAGCTTGTGATGGATTAATTTGCTGTCTGGGCTGTTGTTGTTGTGCAGTTGGATTTCCCCATCTAAGGTTTGGATGATTCCTCCAGCTTGGGTGGTACCTGTTAGAAGACAAATCAACATTCGCTTGAGGGTTAAATATATTAGCTGCATATGCTTGAGGGGTATCAGCATTAGAATCCTCTTGAGGTGTAGGACAAGAATCTGTGGGGTGCTCTGTAGAGGTACAAATACCACAAACCCTGGCTGTCCGACCTGTTGCCAACTTTTTTACCAAAACTGTAAGTTCATCTAACCTGTTTTCTAAGCTCTTATGATTAGTAGCATGTATCTCATTTACTCCCCTTGTTAGAACTGCAGAATTGCTTCTGGTTGTGAATTGTTGGGAGTTAATGGACATATTATCTATTAAAGCTCTTGCATCTGTTGGGGTCTTGTCTACAAGGGCTCCTCCACTAGCAGCATCCATAATATTTCTGTCCATGGGCAATAAACCCTCGTAGAAATACTGGATGAGTAGTTGCTCAGAGATTTGATGATGAGGGCAGCTAGCACACAATTTCTTGAATCTCTCCCAGTATTCATGTAAAGACTCAGTGGAGTTTTGCCGGATACCACATATCTCTTTTCTAATTGAAGCAGCTCTGGATGCAGGAAAGAACTTCTCTAGAAACAACTTCTTCAAGTCATTCCAATTTTCAACAGAACTTGGCTGGAGGTAATACAACCAATCCTTGGCTGCATCTTGGAGTGAGAAAGGGAAGGCCCTCAGTTTAATGTGCTCCTCTGGAATTCCTTGTGGTTTCATGGTTGAGCACACAATGTGGAACTCCTTTAGATGTTTGTGAGGATCCTCACCTGCAAGACCATTAAACTTTGGCAACAAGTGTATTAAACCAGACTTCAATTCAAAAGGAACAGCAACATCAGGATAATTAATACATAGAGCATTGTCAGTAACATCAGGTGCAGCAAGTTCCCTAAGAGTTCTACCAGCCATGTTATGATCAACAAAATCAGAATCAAAGAAGTTATGACTAAAATTAAGGAAAAAAATCAAAAATGAATCAAAACTAATCTAAAAAATATAAAAACACCACTAAAAATCTAATAAAATCAAAACAAGATCATTCAAATTTTTTTGGATTTTTTTGAGATTATAAAATATTCGAATAATTAATTAAAAATAGAAAACGAATGAATTTAGGATTTTTCGGCCTAGGCTCCCTTTTAGGGAGTCCTACTCCTTGATTTGTTTCGGATTTTCTGACCAATTTTCGGAGCAATCTGACCAGATCACCTGAAAATCGTTTTTTTTTTACCTAAAAAACCAGAATTCAGCAGAATGCCTACGACCTGTAACAAAACCTGAAAACTCAACAAAGACACAAACTAAAATGTTAGTACTGTTAGTGGGATCCTGAAGTTGGCAATCCCTAATTAGAGATCCCCGGCAACGGCGCCAATTTGATCAGCGGTCGTACGCGGGTCAAAATATTTGAAAAGGATTAAGAATGTAGTACAAGGTGAGAAACCTTGGTCGTCTCACAAGGATCTCTAATACTAAGATTTCCAGAATCAGGAACAAAATTAACAATAAAATAGGGGGGTTTGTTTATGAAGAAAACGATTTGTGTTTGAGGTGTTTAACAATCTTAAAGTGACAATCGATTCACCGGTTTCCGGCTACGCGTCTCGGATTTATCATTGGTTCCAAATATTCGTGCAAGACTCGTTCAAGGTTTCAGTTCTTGATTGATAATAAACTAATCAAGCAAGCGTCAATTAGTTTAAACGAATTCGCACCGTTTTAAAGCAAGCGTCAAAACAACGTGTTCAATCAATCATGATGGTGAACAAGCGCCACTAAACACAATCAATATCATAACTGAATTCAATCAATCCTCTATCAATTCCTACTCGAATTAAATAAAACAAGCGATTAAATAACCCGAATAGTTAAGAGTTGCGAAAAACAGATTCACATATAAACAAGCGTCATATATAAACGATTCGCGTATTGCAAATAAGCGTAATCTGGGTAATTAAGCATCACACAAAGACGAAAATTTGCAAACAAAGAATTCAAATGTGGAATTGATAGAGAAGAAAGAACTGAAAACTAAAAACGAAATAAACGAATTAACATTAGACACCGAACCTCAAAATCCGCAGACGAGAGCCTTTCACCGATGAATCAACTTAGGAATTTAGGCTTCCATGGAGGCTAGAGCACAAAAGTTTTGTAAAGTATATGATAATGCGTAAGATAGATAAAACGGCTGCTGACCAGCCAAATCTATAAGACTAAAACGAAATACCTAATCACTAAATGGGCTATTGGATAAAAGCCCGTTAACAAATTAATATTCGGTCCAAAACCCGTTTTACATAGTACTGCTTCGGTAATTCGCAGTTTTTACCTTCAATACTTCAGAACTGGGTTTCGAGCTCAACATAAGAATTGTAGCTCTGTTCCTTAGCTTTCCAACGCATGCTCGCACGCCTCAATCGGATAACCACAGACAAAGTTATGACCTTCAGAGTAGATAGGGGTCAATATGCAATAAAACAAGAATTAATCGTGAAATTACTATATTGCTCAAATAAGACCCAAAATCTAGAAACGCGCTAAGACTTAAATATTAGACACAGAACACAATCAAAAATACCAAGTGCAAAGCTATAAAGAGTGCATTAAAATGCACTGATCAACTATTCTATCCAATGTGAGACTTTTTCAATTCACACGTAATATCAAAGTTCCAACACAATCCCACAATCTTTGTTCTTCTTTCTTCTTTTGTAGCAAACCCAGACTTAATATTTCTTCGATTTCGATTTAATATCCCAAAATCCCAAACCCACAATCTTTCTTCTTTCATCGATTTCTCATATCCTCTCGATTTCGATTTCCCAGATCTCTACAACCTCAAACCCAAATTTACAGTTTCGAAGGTGAGAATATGTGATAGACTAAGTGTGTGTGTGTGAGAGAGAGAGAGAGAGAGAGAGAGAGAGAGAGAGAGAGTGCGGGGTAGTGAGGGAGAGAAAGGTGCGAGGGAAACTCAGATTTTCTGGGTTTTCGGATGAACATGGTGTGTGAGGAAGAAAATGGGGTTATGGGTTCTGGGAGGTGCGAGAGAAACCCAGATCTTCAATAAATATTTAAGTTTGTTGTTTTGTGTATTCAAAATTTAAAAAACTTAATTGTTTATGTGTAAAATGATTTACAATTAAATAATACATTTATTTGCCAACTCATTTAATGAATGACACGTCATACATGACACTTAAGGTGCCACGTCAACAGTTACCTATCAGCGTGGCATCCGTTAATTACAACAGACGGCAGAGACCAAAATGAAACGAAAATAAAAGATAAGGGACCAAAACGGACCCAAATAAAGATAAACGACCAAAATGAAACATATAGCAAAGATAAATGACCAAAAGTGCTATTTATCCAATAATTTTGTGTACCTGATTAACTTGAATTAGGATCCACTGCATTAAATTTTTCTACGATCACCGCATTCAATTTTTTCTACAGTCTCTAGGGGTTTTGGTCTTTTCATTTCCTTAAATATCCCCATTTATTCTTTTTCCTCCCTTTATTTGTAATAAATGCTAGACCCTGCAGGGACTTAGGGTCCAATTAATTTGTTCCTATCCTTATTCAAATTTATGTCTAATAACAGATTTCTTAGAATCTATCTTCTATCTATCTATCTATAATAAAATCATATGCCAGGAAAAAGACATTTCAAGACATTTTATATTTTTGCTATTTGTCAAAAAATAGGGCAAAATAGTAAATGTGCCGCAAAAAGACACAAAAAAACAGTTTTTTTAGCTTTAAAAAAAAACAGTTTGACTAACGCGCCGACGCGTGTCCGTTTTTTTTTAATTTCTTTTTTCAAAAAAATTAATATTTCCTGTTAGTTTATTTTTCGAAATTTTTTTCCATTTTTTTCAAAAAAAATTATCTTTTTTGTCTGTTTTTTTACTAAAATAATATTTTATTTATTTATTTTTATAATCTACTAAAATCAAGAAATCTTACCACAGCTAATTGTTTAAAAAACTCATACCTCTAACAAAAGTTTCAAAAAAAAAATTTCAAAAAAATAAATTATTAAATTAATATTATACTTAATAATTAAATAATCTAAACTTTCTTATTTACTATAATTTCTTTATTAAAATTACTAAAATCAATCAATTTTTTCATAAAAAATAAAATCAATCAATTTAACCACTAATTTTGTAAAAAAGTATTAACCACTACAAAAAGTTACAAAATAACTATTTTATAATTACTAAAAAGGAGTAAACAAGTGGCAACGGGAGCGGTAACGAGAGACTGACAATGAGATCGGCAACAGGAGTGCCAACGGTAGTACCAACGTGAGTTGTAAATTTGAGTGCCAACGGGAGTGGCAACGAGAATGCCAACGGGAGTGGCAACTAGAATGCCAACGGGAGTGGCAACGAGAGTGACAACTGGAGTGTCAATGGGAGCGCCAACGGGGGTGTATATTTTACCTTAAATCTCATTTTCATTTTACTTCATTTTTACTCCATTATAATATTATAAGAAGATACCGACTTTTTTTAAGCTTTTTCCAACACAACTATTTTAATAAATTTGAAAATATAGCCTTTTATCGAATTTTTCCTTTTTTTATTATATTTTGCAACTGTCAACGTATGTTTAATTTCATAGCAAATTTTAATAAATACGCACGGGTAAAAAAACTACCATTGTCAAAAAAAAAGATTTCTTACAATGAAAGTTTACAAACGTAAACTCAATTCAAGACAATTTCGGTTTGAGACCATTAAAAACATAGAACGTTGTTGTTAGCAATTTTGGTTTGAATACATTTTCCACTTAATTCTAATTTCTTATTTCTTAATGATATTATATGTATTGATTGGCAATTTCTATTTTTCAATTTAGCATTTCCCAACAAGAATTAGGTTGACCAAGATAACAACATGGAATATCATTGTGATCTTATTTCGGCGTACCGTAACAAATGTGAGAAGTATACAAAAGGATGGTATTCCGGATAATATGGTTGAGCATTTTTATTGGATGGGAAAGTTTTGCAAAGGAAGGAAGAGAAAGAAAACTAAGGATTTTAGAGTATATAGTTGTCTCAAAATGGTACTATATTCAAGCAAGGGGAAGCCAATAGTGACAATATTCTCATTCGCATCAAAAGTCTTTCGTGGAGCCGGCTCGTTTATAGAGTGGGGAGTGGTTGTAATTTATCTATTTCATCTTGGTGGACTAATCGACTTCATTGTCTAATTTTTTTTAATTTTGTTGTTTGGGCTTAAGCACCCCTAGTGCTCCGTTAAATGAAGTATTGTTTATCTAAAAAAATTACAAAAGGATGGTGATCCCATCCGGGCCGACCGGTTCCTACATCCGCTCGGCTCTCGAAGGACCTTTGTAACGCCCCAAAAAAAAATAATTGGCTATTTATTTAATTAATTATTGGGAATTAGGTTGTGGAAAAATATTAGAAATAATAAAATGGTATTTTATTAAATCAGGGGGGGTGGTGCTAGTGACCGGGCTTAAGTTGGAGGAAGCCCGCGATCCAAGCCCAAGGTGTAGGCACATGAGGGAGTGTTAGTGAGGTGAAGGCATTTCGCATAATAGAGGAAAAAGAAAGAAATTTGCGAAGAGGAGAGAAAAAGAGAAGGGGGGCGGCGAATAGAGAGAGGAGAAGAGGGAGAGGAGGCGCGCACAAGGGAGAGGAGAAGGAGAAGGAGATTCGCGAATCAAGGAGAATAGAAGAGGCGCCATTGTTGCGGAGGTTCTGTAGGTGACTTTCTCAAGGGAAGTGGTGCTCTCCTATATAAGGTAAGGGTGGGTCTTGCCTTATAATAGGGATTATAATGGGGTGTATGTGGGTTGTAGGAATTACATTGATCGCATTGTGTTTTTATTGTTGTTTTGATGTATGATTGAACGTATGATGAATTGATGCCCTCTATGTGTTTGTTGGAAAATGTGTGAATTATGAGATGTGTGTAAGAATTGTAATGCACGCTAAATGTTTGATGAAACTCGTGTTTGATGATGTTTGATGATGATTGAAGTTGTTGTTGATGATTGAGCATTTGAAATTTGGAGAAAATTGAGTTTGAAGGACCCTAGGCGCCTTAGGCGCCATTGTTGCTGCCATTGTCTCACATTGTTGCTGCTGTCTGGGCGCTGTCTGGGCGCCAGTTGCCTGTCCAGTTGCGCTGGTTCCCTGTGCCTGAGCGCCAAGGGCGCTTAAATTTGGCTGTCCGTGTTGCGTTCCCAAGCTGTGTTTCTGAGTAGTCATGTTGCTTGGATGTCTTTGGGGTTGAATTTTGGTTGCTAGGCTGTATGTCCTGAAATGTCACTGGGATCCCCTCCCCCGGGAGCCATGTTGCCTGCCTTGTTTTCTGTTGCAGTTTTTGGGTCCCTATGCCTAGGCGCCAAGTCATTTATGTTTCCCTTGATGTTTTAGTCTCTGTTTCAGTGTGGGATACCTTGCCTAACTATTCTAAGTTGTTCCAGTGTGGCTCCATGTTGTTCCAGTGCTGTTTGGGAAGGCGCCCTAGGCGCCCATGCACATGTTCTATTACCTGTGTCACTGGTTCTGGTGCCCCAAGCGCCCAGAACTGGTTGTTATATCAAATGTTGTGGGTTGGACCTTGCTCCTGAGCACTTTGGGCACTGTTGTGACATTTTGGTGGGTGCCCTGTCCCTGGGCGCCAAATCCTGCGCTGTGTTGCCAATCCTGTTCCCTGCGCCAGTTTGTGTCTGAGCGCCAGGATCCCTGCTGGGCGCCAGGATCCCTGCTGCGCCAGTTTTTGTGCTGCTGCGCCAGTGTCTGTGTCTAGGCGCCAGGAACCCTGCTGCGCCAGTTTTTGTGCTGCTGCGCCAGTTTCTGTGTCTGGGCGCCAGGATCCCTCCTGCGCCAGTTTTTGTGTTGCTTGTTGCTGTTTCTGTCTAAGCTGCGCCAGTTTTCCTGCGCCAGTTTTTGTGTGCTGCTGTTCTCTGCTAGGCGCCCAGTGCCTGGGAGCCATTTTCAGCACGTGTCTCAGTTTTGTTTCTAATTTGTTTTTGACGTATCTTTTGACTCGGGTGTCCGTTTTAAGTGCTTCAAAGTGCGTTTCGAAGATTGTTAAGTCCTCTATCTGTATGTTCTACTGTAAGGTGGAAAATGATTAATTTGGCTGAAAGTTTCTGGACACTTGTATGTTGCCAATGATGTGGTAAAGTGACGGTGGGTCTACGGACCAAAAATTTTGGTGATGATTTTTAGGCTGCGGTCTTGACGTTGTGATTAATAATGATGATGTGTGTAACTTGGGGTTGTGAAAAATTATGCTTGTTGATTGTTCATGGAGTCACATGCATACATTAGGCTGCGGTCTTGACGATGCATTTTTAGGCTGCGGTCTTGACGTTATTTTTCGGCTGCGGTCGCGACGTGCCCAATTGGCTAATGAGAAGTGATGATGGTACCACATGCATTCTACACCTCATACATGCATGCTCATCATTAATAATTTTGTTGATGTGTGATATGACTGCATGACAATACATGTATATAGACTGTGAGTAGTTTTATATTTATATTGTGGATGTTGATATATATATATATATATATATATATATATATATATATGTGTATATATATATATATATATATATATATATATATATATATATATATGTTTATACGCTGTGGATGTTCCTGTGTATAAATTGTGGAAGTGGTATGTGTATAATATACAAGTATATGTATAAGCAAGTTGCTGAATGTAATATATATATATATATATATATATATATATATATATATATATATATATATATATATATATATATATATATATATATATATATATAAGTTACTGAATGTCATTATATATATATGTACAAGTTGCTGAATGTAATATATATATATATATATATATATATATATATATATATATATATATATATATATATATATATATATATATAAGTTACTGAATGTCATTATATATATATGTACAAGTTGCTGAGTGTTGTTATATATATGTATAAGTTTCTGTATGTTGTTATAAGTATAATGTATATTTATATACATATAAATATATATGCTGCTGAAGTTGCTATGTGCACGAAAATATATATATTGTTGAAGCTATTATATGTGCATATACATAAATAAATATATGGACTGTTGAGAGTCGTGTATATATATATATATATATATATATATATATATATATATATATATATACACTATGAAAGTTGCTATACATATATATAGATATATAATTAAAAATATAAAAATGTTGCTGTGATGGGTGTAGTTCTATATTCTAGCATACTGCTTATTATAAGCCTTATTATGCGGTTTAGACTCACCCCTTTGTTGTTTATTACTACAGGTAACCATGAGTGAAGGCTTGTCTTCCTTCATTCCTGAGTCGGTCTTGTGCTCTGATACGTAACACTCAGGGGATGGGCGCTAGTTTTATTTTGTTTTGTTTATTTGTTTTATGAGATTGTATTTTTATTCCGCTGCGAGATGTTGAGGATCCTGTTATGTGAACTGAACAAAATATTTTTGAGGATTCCATCCCATTGCTGTGTGTTGCGTAATTGTATTAATTTTAAGAGAATCTTGTTACTATAATGTTGTTGTTTTGTGCGAAGAAAATGTAGCATCCCTTTGGATGTGTTGAAAAATAATTTTTGAACTCTGATAATTTTTATTTAAATACCGGGTAGAAATGGGGTGTTACAACCTTCCCTGAAGACCGTCCGATCGGCAAAAAATATCTAGTCTCTACCTCTCTCAGAAAGGAATGAAGCATAATCAGGGGGAAATATCCCTGATTTCCCTCCTTCTGTCTGTAACGGTCAACTCGGCCATTAATTGTAATAATTAGCATTAATACGCTTTGTACTATAAATACAGCCCTTTGAGGCAAATGAAAGGATCCCAACTCATTTTTCTCTCAATTCAATACTCATTCTTTACATTCCACGTATATCTTGTGTTCGGTCATTTTCTCACACGAGAAACCGATCGTAACATTGGCGCCCACCGTGGGGCCTGATAAAACTTCTTCCTACGCCCCACCTTTCAAAAATCATCCCTAGAAAACAATGGTGACCACCAGGAATGGAACTAGCGACCCTAGCAACTCCCATGGTCCACAAGCACACTGAGGATCCCCGCTTGGAGGAACTAATGAACGCAGTACAGTTCCTCCAGACCCAAAACACAGATCAACAGCACAGAAATAAGGAGCAGCAGCTACGTTCCCAAGCCCTAGAAACGCGGGAAGCACATTTGCAACAGCAGCTAGCAGATATGAGAAGGTTTACCCAGGTGTTGGAGGCCACCAGAGCTCCGCTGCGTGCGTTTCAGCCATTTACTGCAGAAATCCAGGAGGTAGAGATCCCAGCCAGGTTCAGAGAGTCGGCAATTGGAAGCTATAACGGCTCTGGGGACACCCAGAGTCACGTGGATGCCTTCAAACACAGATGTTCATCAGCGGCGGCAATGACGCCATCAGCTACAAGATGTTTGCGGGTACCCTAGCAGAAGTGGCTCTGAGGAGTCCAACGCCGGGAAGAGAGAGAAGGACGCAGGAAAGAGAGCATTCACGGTCGAGCAGGCGGAGCCACAACACGCTCGGTCTCAAGCAATAGACAGAGGAAATTGGAGCAGGAACCGGTCGGTTAGGCCAGGAGCAGATGAAGGATATACCCCGCTGAACGCAAGGCCCTCGGACATCCTGAACAAATCTTTGCAGGATGGCCCCATGCGAAGACCAGGCCCATTCGTTGGAACGATGGGCAGAAACCCAGACTCTTACTGCAGGTACCACCAAACAGACGGTCATACAACCGATGATTGCTGGACCCTAAAGCAGCAGATTGAGCAGCTGATCCAGAGGGGAGCCTTGAAGAAATATGTGAAAGAAGGAGAAGCCGGAGACGGAAAACGTCGGAAGGGTAGTACCAGCCGCAGGCAAGAAACAGGCGGCGAGAAGGTTCAAGAAAGCGCTCGAGAAGAGACCGAGCATGAAACAGCAGACAAAGGGGGAATCAATTCCATTGCTGGAGGGTTCTCGGGTGGGGGGGGCTCCACTTCAGCCAGGAAAAGGTATGTGAAGTCAATAATGTCAATCGGTAATGGCGAAGAATGTTGTTACGTTAAAAACACACTTAGAGCAAGTGTACTCTATCGCAGAAGTAGTATAAAAGATTATCGTCTCCACAGGGATTAATTAACAAGTACTAAACTAATCAAGATTGTCTATTGTTTAGACGAACCAATAATTGAGTTGTAATGAAAACAAAATAAAAAGAAATAAATAACAAATAGTAAAATGCAATATTGAATTAATGGAGAGAGGCCTAGAGTCACGGTTTCACTTGCAAGCTTCGATTTCCTTATGTCTAATTCTACCTGAATTCATTTATTTAAATCAATTACCAATCCCTTTACTAAAGCTAATAATCTGTTTGGTCATTCGCGATTAATATTCTTTTTCCTAAATTAACCCTTGTTTGGTCATACAAGAAAAGCATAAAGAGTAAAAAGGTTGAATGATTAGAAAACTAAATTAAAGTTTGGTCATGCATTAATTATAGCCCCAATTATTTTATAGATCCACCAACTAATTGCAGTACGGTCGCTGATCAATTAATTGATTATAAACATGCATAGGGTAGCTAATCCTAATTATGTGATAAAAACAATAAGACAATATTAATTGAAATAAAACTGGAGTTCAAATAATAAACTATAACATAAAGGTCTTTAAACTTGCAAGATCCACCTAAAACTCTAGAAGAGGATTTAGGTATCCATAATAATCAAGACCAATAAAAGAAAAATAAGGTTCATGAATTACAGAAATAAGAATAACCCGGAAATAGAAAAAGTCTTAATCTTTATCTTCAATCTCCTTATCCTGCTCTAGAGCTCTCTCACAGTGTCAAGAACGATACCCAAAAACTCTTTTTTCCTCCCACTTTAGCGTTTCCGTCACTACCGTTTTTCCTAATTTAGTGTTAGTGTATGCGAATCTTTTGGTTATGTACGGCTTTGGGTAAGTCTTCAATTGACAAGCTGCACTCCTTTTATATTGCAAAGTCTACCTAGGGGTTCCGTGCTTCCCTTTTTAAATCATGCGCCGCAATCCTCTCCTTTCTTCTATTGCTCTACGTTGCTTTCATATGGATATATGGATTTGGGCATTCATTCTTTCTTTTAAATGGGCTTGGTTGTATGCCTTTTGCAGCCCAACTCTTTTGTGCCATCACCATTTATCAAATAAAATAATGTTTCAATGCAATTCATCATCCTCTATTGGTCACACGAAAAATCAACAAGAATGAGTTCTTGTGCTATTGACACCCTCATTTTGCTTTAAACAATTCATTGAAACAATTTCTTTATTTATCTTCTTTTCTACAAAATAAATAGTAAATTAAGTCACTTATTTATTTAAATGATAATAATTGCTCCAAAAAATGACCCAAATATATCTCTAAAATTGCACTGAATTGAAGTTTATCAAATGTATTGTGCAGAAGTACCCAAATATATCTCCTGAGAGCCCTGATAGACGGAGGAAGCTCAGCCAACGTAATTTATGGGAAGTGCTTTGACGAACTCAAACTCCCGTCCAGCATGCTGAAAGAGTATCCCGGCACCCTAGTAGGATTCTCAGGAGAAAAGGTAGCAGTTCGGAGATATCTGGATCTCCGCATAATGTTCCGTGAGAAGGAGGATGCAAAAATTGTAGTGCTACAGTATATGGTTGTCCAAGCTCAGTCTTCCTACAACATGATCATGGGAAGGCCGACCCTTAACGCTCTCCTAGCAGCAGTCTCCTACCCTCATCTATGCGTGAAGTACCCCCTGCCGGGCGGTAGGGTGGGAACGGTAAAGGGAGATCAAGCAATGGCAAGAAAATGTTATGCTGAAAGCGTCAGGGTCAAGCTGCTCCAAGGAGGAAAGAACGACGACAGACTTGGTAAAACAACCACTTTAAAGAAGGAGGACAAGAAGAAGAAGATGCCGGCCACAGGGCATGAAAACCCCAAGAAGTCGGGCTGAAGGGGAAGACCAAGTCGGAAAGGCACTAACCCGCTCCTCCAAAAAGAAGAAGAAGAAGAAGAAGAAGAAAGAAAAAAAACAAAATGTACTCTTGTAAAACGACCATATAGGCCCACCAATTGTACGAAAAATTAATAAAAGAACCGGATTGTTTTATCCCTGTCTTACAAGATCTAGAATGGACCATAATAACCCCAGGCGTAAGTCCCGACAGGTAAGAACCGAGAAACGCCTCGACGTTACCCTTGGACAAAAAAAGCAAGTCCCGACAGGCAATAGGCGGGGCTGGCGAGTCTTTGCCCCACCCTTGGGCGAACCTTATGGGAAAAAAGAAAGCCTGGCAAGCTCGCCGCACCATAAGGAATCTCTCTAGAGAACCGGCACAACCAAACGCCGCAACGTAACTGGGCGGTCACGTTGATCTATTGAGGCAATTGTAAAAGACCTGACAGGTGGAGACTGGCGGAAGCCGACATACACCCTTGGGAAAAAACGTGGAGCGAGTACGCTCCCATTGAAGACCTAAGTCCCGACAGGTGGAGACTGGCGAAAACCGACATACACCCTTGGGCACCGGCCATTCTATGAATTAACTGTTAAAAGCGATGGGAAGTGTCGGGTTTTTGGCCCGCGGGGTCCTAACCTTAACATGATGAAATCGGTCTAAAACAAGCCTAGAGAGAAATCAAAAAATAGCAAAGGCGATAGGAAGCAAACAAACCAAACCATTATATTACACACAAAGAGCCTTTCAGCAGTTCATAAAGAAGGCACAAAGGACAAAATCCAAAAAATGGTACGCAGGCCAGAAAAGGGTCCAAAGAGGCACACAGGTCGACCAGACAAAGCAAAAGGAGTTAAAGGGTAGCCTCAGAGTCGAGCGAGTCCATCACCACATCTTGGCGTTCGGCATCAACACTCGGCAGCTCAACCTCCGGTTCCCTAACCAGGCCAACCGGATCATCGCCCACAACAGGAGGCTCCCGAGGACCGGTGATCGAACCAAAAGGGAGATCCTCTGTATGTTGTTGCACCTCTCTCTGAGCCTCCACCTCCTCTTCGGTCGGTGCATCAACTAGCTGGCCATCAACCACAATCTTGTCCAAGTCCATGCCTGAAACCTCAATACCTGGGTACAAGGCTTGGATCTAAGCAACAGCAGTATTGAAGCCACTATCGAAGTTACCGACACACTCCAGCTCGCACTCCTCATAGGCAACCCGCAGCAGCTGGTACTTCTCTGACTCCGGAACTACGTCCGCCTCAGCAGCCTCTAGCTTCTCATTGGCTAATCGAAGATCATTCTCCAAAGCTTTAATCTTGGCCGAAGATTCCATTGCCTCCCTCGCCATCTTCGACAACTTGCCCTCCAACATGTTCTTATTACTATCAAACTTATGCACGTCAACCTGAAGATCAGCTATCTTGGCCTTTCGAACGCTTCTGATCCTCCTCCAACCAGCCATACTCCTCCACCGACTGCCTAAAGGAGTTTTCCACAACATGAGCCATGAAGGAGCTCCAGATCCCATATGTCTTAATATCCGCCATAGCAGGCCCGAAGCCCATGGCGGCGGCTTTCTCATGGTCACTCGGTGGGAGCACTTCATTAAGCACTCGGTTAAGAGGGTACCTAGAATCCCAGGCTGTCTTAATAGGGCCCTCGGTAGTAGCAGTTGTGACGACCTTCAGATGTTTGCGCCATGAAGGATCAGTAGGAGGATCGGCAGCACCAGCTTGAACCAACGCAGTGAGACCAGGAGTTTCCGGCTTTCACTTCTTTGTAGGTGGTTTGGAAGGGGAGGCCTCCTTCGACGCAGTACCGTTCGGTACCTCAATGACAGTAGAGGTAGGAGCAGGAATAGGGGAAGCATTGGCCGGGGAAGCAGCATTGGTATACCCTTGCCTCTTCCTCTACTCGGCACGAAGACGCTTGCGCTCGGCAACACTGATGGAAGACATGCCTGAAGATTCTGCAAAAGAAGAAAAACCGATCAGTGTCAAGCGTCTTACCTGTCGGGACTTACGCCTGGGGTTATTATGGTCCTGTCGGGACTTACGCCTGGGGTTATCATGTTTTATCCTTGCAGCTAATATCATGTCTATGACTATGGATACCAACTTTTGTTTTCATTTTGTTATTTAGTTACTAGCGGATCGAACCTGCCCACCACCCATTAATGTCCTGCAACTTCTTTTTCACAATATTAATAGTCATAGACATGATATCGATAGTAACTAAATACATGTTTCCTCGAGGCAGCTTAGATGGTATTAGCTGCAGGACATTAATGGGTGGTGGGCAGGTTCGATCCGCTATCCACCCACTCCCCATCCCCTAGATGGTATTAGTTGTAGGACATTAATGGGTGTATGTTTGGCCATTAAGCCTCCTTTGAACAAAAAAGATACATAATCATAATGAGGCGTAATTCAATCATTTGTAAATTATAATTGGGTTCTTAGGGATTGCTCCAAGAAGGTCATTTTCGGGATGCAAGAGATTAGCTAAATCTGTTTTGTGTAAAATATATAGTGTAATGTAATTAGCTAAATCTGATTTGTGTAAAATATATAGTGTAATGTAATAATTGGGAATACAAATTAAATTATAACTGTAAATTAAATAAGAAGATCGTGAAATTAAAAAAGAACATTAACAAAAAATTTTAAATTCAACATCCATAGATAATATGAAAAAATGTCTTAAAGAGTTTTAATAACATAATCTATATTAATCAAATGTAATATACAAACTTAACACACAGTCTGACCAAAACCATACTCCTGCAACGTATATCACTCTCGACTCTTCATAATTGGGAACTTCAACTTAATCGTTGAAGTTAACAACAATAGCTGAAATTAGTAAATGTGTGATTGTACTTGTTAATGTTAATTAGATTTTTAAACAAATCTTGAAAGAAAAAATACAAAATTTTTGTTGTTCATATGTTCTAGTAAGATTGAACTTAGGTTGAACTTCAATAAACAGAACAAAAGAAACCAATGTTTGTCATTTTCTATATATTCATTAAATACTATTTACAATCAAATACTAAAAAGCGGGACAAAAAACTAGAAACACCAATTTAAGTATGTTTTTAGTACCCGTTGGTGCGAAATGACCAAAATTAACTTTTTAAAGATTATAGAAAGTATAATTCTAAAAAATATAAAGAGAAGAAGTATATCCCGTAAAAAAAAGTTTAAAAATAAATTGATTTTTTAAAGTGGTGTGAGTTGAGAAGCCACAAAATTTCTATTGTTCATATGTGCTGGCAAGCCTAAATTTAATAAGGTTTTCCATCTTCTATATATTCATTAAATACTATACTATTTACAATCAAATACTAAATGCGAGACTAAGATAAAAATATAAACCTCAATTTAAGTATGCTTCTTTTTTTTTATAAGCAATAATTTCATTAAGGGAGCACTAGGGGTGCTCGAACCCAAACAACAAGAGATAATTACACATTGTTTAGGTACAAAAGGGGATTATTCCACCATGTGGAAATAGATAAATTATAAATGCTCCCCCCGCCTCTATAGACGAACCAGCTCCAAGATAAACTCTAAATGCGAGTGAAAACTGAGTCGATGTTTGCTTCCTCGTTTCTAAAAACAAGTCCATTACGGGACAGCCATATGCACCAGCAGGTAGTGATCCAAATCAGGAATTTATATTTCTTGGCCTTCCTCCCCTTGCAAAGATTGCCCAGCCCGCACAAGTGATCGATCAAGTTCAATCCTTCTAACTGGTGCACCCCCAACCAAACACTAACACGAGACCAAATATCTTTAGCGAAAGTACATTCCAAAAACAAATGTTTAGTGTCCTCACGATGTTGCAAACAAAACGGATACACGGCCTCCGCTTCGGTCTGGATAACATGACGGCGAAAGAGGAGATCCCTCGTAGGCAATGAATCACGAAGTAAACGCCAACCAAAAATGGTTACCTTAGAAGGAGTTATGATTTTCCACAATTTCTCTAGAACACCATTAATGTCACTCCCAGTTCCATCAACAACATCCGATGCGGTCAAGAAAGTGTAACAAGAGCTGACCGAAAAAAATTTAGAGGCATCCTGCGTCCACACCCACAAGTCACGGCCCTCACTAGTTGGAATCACATCTTGAAGAATTGAATGCAGCTCTTGTGCTTCCTCGACACAAAACGGGTTCTGAATAGACATCCAAGACTCCATCCAATGCCAACTATCACCGATCCACACTCCAATATCCGCAACTGAAACTGATTTTTGAGCACAACCTGCAAAAAGATTAGGAAAAACAATGTATAATGGGGATTGCCCTATCCAATGATCCTTCCAAAAGTGAATGAGTGCACCATTTCCTAGCTTTCTCCTCACAAAAGAGGCAAACCAACCAGCCGACGAATAAGCACGGTCCAAGAGAATCAAATCACGCCACCAAATAGAACTCGTCGCTCCCCTATTGATAGCTGCCACAGACCCATGAAGGAAGACCGATGAGAAATCACTATATTTATGCAAAAGTAAAGCCTTCCAACTAGCATTGTCATCTGCTAGCATCCGCCACTTCCATTTAGACAAAAGAGCCGTATTGAATAATTCTATGTTTTTTATACCAAGACCTCCTTCCTTCTTCAGGCGACAAATCTTATCCCAAGCTATCCAATACATACCTCTATCCCCATCACCAATACCCCAAAGAAAATCTCTTTGAATCTTCACTATAGTATTGGTTATCACCTTCGGTGCTTTGTTAAAAGAGAAATAATAAAGAGGGATGCTATTCAGTACCGAATTGATGAGAGTAACCCGGCCTCCAATAGAAAGTGAACGACCTTTCCACGATGCAAGTCCTTTTCGTAACATATCAATCACTAGTTTCCAAGTGGATGCCCTCCTAGGATTAGCTCCAACCGGAATCCCCAAAAATTTGAACGGAATGGATTCTGTTCTACAATGAAGGAAAATTGACGCCGTTGCTAAGATGCTCTCCGCTATATTAATACCAATAAGCTTACTCTTATGGAAGTTGACCTTCAAACTTGATACAAGTTCAAAACTGCGCAAGATACTCTTGATGCTCCAAAGATTATCCCTTGTAGCCTTCCCTGTCAACATAGTATCATCCGTAAACTGCATAATAGAGAAATTCAAACTATCGTTAACGGCATACCCATGAAAGGATCCGTTCGCCACCGCTTGATTCACTAGAGCCGTCAAACCTTTAGCCACAATAAGAAAAAGAAACGGAGACAAAGGATCCCGTTGTCTCAAACCCCTAGGCACCTTGAAATCACGGGTTGGACTGCCGTTTACTAACACCGACATAGAACTAGAACGAACACAAGCCTCCAACCATTTAATCCAAATACTAGGGAAACCCATCCGATGCATCATATAAAATAAGAAATTCCATGATATTGAATCATAGGCCTTCTCAAAATCAACCTTGAAAAATAAGCATTCCTTCTTATTTCTTTTCGCGTGATCAACAATCTCATTCACCACCACTACGCCATCCAAGATTTGTCTTCCACCCAAAAAAGCTGATTGACAATTAGAAATAATACTTGGGAGCACCCTCTTCAATCTACTAGCCAAGACCTTCGGCAAAATCTTATACAAACAGCCAATCAAACAAATAGGCCTAAACTCTCCTAAGCCCCGTGGGTTGTCGTTCTTAGGAATAAGAGCGATAAAAGGGGCCGATATAGCTTTAGGAAGAAAGGCGTTAGAATGGAAGTCATTAAAGAAATCAACCACCTCCTGCTTCAATAAATCCCAATACAATTTAATGAACCTGAGATTAAAGCCGTCTGGACCCGGGCTTTTGTCCCCATCACAATTCCCCACCTCCGCTCTAATCTCATCTTCGGTAAAAGGCTCCACCAACATAAAAGAATCTGAACTAGAAACCTGAGCAAAAGAAAGATCGCCAAGAGTTGGACGGTTAAGGCTCGGTTCCGCAAAGCACTCTTCAAAGTGCTTCCTAACGAAAGACTTCACTTCTTCAACCTCTTCTACCGCCTCCCTATTGTCTCTAAGAATTACCACACTACACCTCCTTCTTCTATACTTCATAAAAGAGTGGAAATATTTTGAGTTCATATCCCCCTCTTTAATCCACTTGGCCCTCGATTTTTGAGACAACAATGCCTCTTTCATCTGAATCTCTTTCCAAAAACTAGCCGAGACTTCCCTTCTATTCAATACAACATCACCGTTCCACTAGGGATGGCAAAACGGGCCGGCCCGCCCCGCCCCGCCGTGAGCCCGCCCAAAAATAGGCTGGGCGGACCAGCCCGCCAAAATAGTTGAGTTGAGAACTTGAGCCCGCCCCGCCCCGCCGTGAGTTGGCGGGTTGGCGGGCCGGCCCGCCATCAAAATTAACATATAAAAATGTATTTTAAAGCATACTTTTGGGCTTAAAATAGGCGGGTTAGCGGGTTAGCCCGCCCAAACCCGCCGAAAAACATTAAAAAATATTTTGAAATAGATAAAAACAAGAAAAAATAAAAAATAAAAGTTTGGCGGGCCGGCCCGCCCCGCCCCGCTTGTGGCCCGCCGAGTTGGCGGGTTAGGCGGGGCGGGCCACAACGGGTTGGCGGGGTGAAATCACCAGCCCAACCCGCCATTTTTTGGCGGGCTAGCGGGTCGGCCCGGCGGGCTCAACTCGTTTTGCCATCCCTACGTTCCACCCCTCACTAAGTACTTGGTCTAGCGAATTCAATTCTCTCACCAAAGAATCGATGTTCAAATCACGAAAACCAAAGACCTCATTGTTCCAAGTTCTCAACTTCCCTTTAAACATTTTCAACTTCTCTTTTATGATGTAAGCTTTGGGACTCGACACACTAAGACCAGCCCAACTCTCCTTGACAAAGGAACCAAAATCATCATGCTCAAACCACTCATTAAACACCCGAAACGGCTTAGGGCCCCAATCCTTCGTCGATCTAAGTAACCAAATAGGACAATGATCCGAGATATCCTGATTACCAATCCATTGGCCCGAAATTCCCCACAAATCAATCAAGCCACCTGAAACAAGAAATCTGTCTAATCTACTCATAGATCCACCATTCCACTTCTTTCCGGACACAGGAACATCAAACACCTCCATATCAGAAATGAAGTTATTGAAGTCAGACATATCAATAGAAGAGCTATCTCTACAACGCCCCAACTGTTCCTCCAGATTACTAACCGCATTGAAATCCCCTACTAAGCACCATTCACCAGAGGCAAGGTTCTGTTTAAGATTCAATACTTCCGCCCAAACTCTTCTCTTGGCCGATGTAGAACAATGAGCATATATATTAATGATATAAATCACAATATTATAAGAAACAACACTAACACCAACAAAACCAGTACCAGAAAAATTTGAAGTTACCGTCCACACACCATCTAACCACGTACTCAGAATACCACCAGATAAGCCACGGGACGGTTGAGCAACCCACTTGAAGGATTGATTGCCCCACAAAAGCCCCACTTCCCCTTCTAAAGTCACTTCTCTCTCCGTTTCTTGAATACAAATAAAATCAAACTTCCCAGAGTTAAAAAGAGACACTAATTGGCGACGTTTACCACGTTCGCCCCACCCACAAATATTTATAGATAATAAGGTCATGGAGCACGGTTGGATTGCACCTTCTTAGAATTAGCGACCTCATCTCTTCTTTCATCAGCCTCAATAAGTTCAACATATCAAATATCAGGAAGACTCCCTTCGACACCCAACCTTTTAGCTTCATCCCAAACCCTCTGAGCGACCGATTTACCTTGAAGAATCCAGAATTTATTATTACAATTTGCGATGTCTGAGCTCGAAATAGACCCATTGCATAAAATCGTGCCTGTAGAAAACATGGAGGAAGAATTCGGCCTGTAATTATTAGAAGTTGACGTCGCCTGAATAGCTGTAGTAGACACTTCAGAAACCTCAGCCAATTCACAGTTTGCCTTCTTCAATTTACCACTTTTTGGATTACGTTTCACCCCAACACGTAACAACTTGCGCTGCTTCTTGGGCCTTTTTTGACTGGGCTGAAAATTGGTCATTGAAGGGAGTTCTAATGATACATTATCTGGACTTGAGTTATCGAATTGGGCCTCACAAACAGCCAGCCCATTATTAACAATCAGCCCATTATTAACATCAAATACTTCCAACGGTTGTTGAGTAGTCGAGCCCTCAGTTTCAGCCACAAAAGAGGGTGTTGAAGTCAAGCTTTGGTCAAAAAAGATTTCATTTTTAGCATATAACCTTATTCACCCCCCTCTAAGGTTATCATATAGTCCAACATCGGGTCCCACCATTCATTATTTGTTGACCAACCATACCTGACAACTCAGAATTCCACAAATTCGTCACATCCTCATAATTGCCAATAACACAATTATCCAACAATTTCGTAACCTCCCTCCCAGAGTTCCGTGAAACAATAATTGGCAATTTAGTTGGCGAATTAATTTCACCTTCCTCCACCTCCACGTCGTCTAACGCGCCACTGTTGCCGGAACAATGAGAATCGTAAAATTCCTCATCAGAACTTGAAGAAGATATGTCAACATTCTCCTTGCTACCCCCATTACTCCATTGTAAAGGACCACACCAATCTTGCACCACTTTAATATTGAATTCCTCATTGTTGATCTTCACATGGATAACCCTATTCACCGTGTCGGTTGCATGAGTACGAACCATGATACGAGCCACGTCAAACGATCCCTTTCTATTTGTATTATCGTCCAAATTAAGATACACACCCACATACGCAGAGAGTTTAGTGAAAAATTCCACATTCCAAGCATGGACCGGAATCCCATAACATCTGAGCCAAGTTACCCGTTCGGAGTCGACATCTGACGGTTTCCATGGACGAATCCACTTGAACCACTGAAACAACCAATCCCTCGCATCTTCAATAAAGCCACTGTAATCATTGTCGTCCTTATCTTCTTCAAGAAGAACTAAGTTAGAACCCATCGGAGTAGCTTTGATCGCGAAGACCCCTTGTCTTTTATAACTCATCTTGGATGGCATAAGACTTGCCAGGAAAAATAACCTCCCCCACCATAGCTTGAGATAAGTTCGAATCAATGGGAATTTCACTAGACCAATCCACATCGCTCCCCTTATCACCACGCTGAGGTACCATGGGCTCCTTCAATTTCCAAACTTGCTTGTGAATCTTAGGGCGTTGCACCACGTGAGGACGGTTAGAATCACCTTGCTTCTTCTCCTTCTGGTTTGTCTCCCTTTGGTTCCTCTCCCTTTGGAATCTAGGGAGATTAACATGAATCTTCATATCCTCCACGAACAAATTATCTAGCTTGATGGCCATTCTTTCGGGATCCGTGACACCTAAGAAGCGCACGAAACCAAACCTTCTACCGTTGACATTCCTCCTGGCCGGAATCACCACCTCTTGAACCCTTCCATGGTTGGAAAAGACTACTAGCATGTCACGATCCCAACAATTCTCTGGGAAGTTAGAGAAGTAGAACGATGTGCTAAGACTGTCGTTAGCCCTTCCAGACCTTACAGCGATATCCACAGTGTGTTTACCCCCTCCTCTTCGTTCCTTTCTACTCATCACCTTTTGCCACCCACCGTTATCCTCCCTTCCTCCTCCATCATACCACCGGCGCGTCCCCTCCCTTGGACGTCCGTTACTCCACGCTCTCTCTCTAACTTTCTCACTCATCACTCATTTTCTCAAAACGTACACTGAATGTATGCTTCTAATACTTGTTGGTGTGAAAGAACCAAAATAAAGGTCATAAAAGAAGGGGGGTCAATGAGAATAGTCATTAAAGAAACAAAAGAGGGTGAGTGCGAGTACTCGCAAAAAATAAATATAAGAAATATAAGGAAGAAAAGTTATAAAAATATATTAATTAATTTTTTAAAGTGGTGAGTTGCATTTTACATAAATTAATTTGTGAACCGTTTAATTTTTTTCGAACATTATAATAATTCAAAACACATTGTCTACTATCGCGTTTTACGTATTTTGTCACAAAATTAATTTTTTTCCACCAAACAATGTTATTGAGGAAAGAACTTCACGTATTTGAACATCTAATTTTTTTTCAGACTCTAAGTATGTCAAAACACACTGCTTAGCATCCCGTTTACGTATTTTGTCACTAAATTAAAAAAATATTCTACCAAACCGATTATTGAGGAATGAAGTTCGCGCATATGAATATCTAAAATTTTTTTCAGGGTCCAAAAGTACCTCAAAACACACTGCTTAACATCACACTTTATGTATTTCGTTATGAAACTAGATTTTTTCCATCAAATTGATTGTTGAGGAACAAACTTCGAGTATTAAAACACCTAAATTTTTTTCCGAAATCTAAAGCACCTCAAAACACACTGCTTAACTGCATAAAGTACAAAAAATACACTCCTTAAAATATTTAAAAAAATTGCTTAAAATATCTCCCGAAGGCTGCACTCGCTTAAAAGGTAAGATATCTCAAGAAGTGAACTTAGAAGCTATTTTTTGGTTACCATGTCATTGGTGCGTAGTTTCCACCGGCTTTGCCGATGACTAATCTACGCCGGGGAACCTGGCTGGCCACGAGTACCCGGCTTTGCCGACCCGTGTGTTTCTCCCCTCCCAACAGAGTTTTTGCCACACCCAAAATTCGAACCTGAGACCTTAGGGTGGGATTCAAGTCCAGTTACCACTTTGACCAACCCTGGTTGGTGTGAACTTAGAAGCTTTGGCAATATATAATTAATACTATTTCAAATACCATTTAATTTATTTTATGAAGTTCATTATTGTTTTTCTTGTCTTTAGGTGACATAATAAAAGAAAAGAGGGATTGGTGAAGTGTTGGCAAGGAATGGAAAAGTCAACCATTACACTACACTGTCATTAGTTTATTCTTTTATCTAAACCCATAAATACTGCAAAAAAACACTGTCATTAGTTTATTGGTTTACCTATCTTACATTTGTAGTTGAGTGAGAAGAGAATAAATGATGTTGGGGCAACTATGCTAACATTATAGCTTTTTACATTTGTGATTCTCTTCCCTCTTCTGATGGTCTAAGCAATAATAGATCCATTTTCATCCATTATTTTCTTTTTCATGCTATTTGAAACCATTGTTATGCTTCTCGGATTTATACCTTACTGTTAGCATTTTAACTTCAAAAGAAACTTACTCTTAGCTTTTAGGCTAAATATATATTTTGGCCCTTTATCTTTGGGGTTGTGGTCACTTTGGCCCTTTATCTTTTTTTTTCTCATTTTAGACCCTCATGTTTTTTGTTTGTGTCATTTTGGCCCCTGCCGTTATGTTTATGTTTTTTTAGGCAAATTTTTAAGGACGAAAATGAAATCAATTAAAAACATAAGGGCCCAAAATGAAATCAATTAAAAACATAAGGGACTAAAATGAAATCAATTAAAAACATAAGGGACCAAAATGATAACAGCAGGGGCCAAAATGACACACACAAAAAACATGAGGGTCTAAAATGAGAAAAAAAAAAGATAAAGGGCCAAAGTGACCACAACCCCAAAGATAAAGGGCCAAAATATATATTTAGCCTAGCTTTTATGAACTAAGAAGAAAGTTGAATAGGAAAGGCTGAGATTTGTTAAAGGTAATATGTCACTCAACCTACATTTTCACTAAAGCCCTTTTTCATTCATAGTCTTTGTTACGGATTGCGCTGCGTCCCTTATTTGCTGAGGCTCAATACCAGCGGTAAGTCCATGAGCGAATGACTGAGATCTAAACCCTAGATCGGACGGCTCTGATCAATTAGGTCAAACACACATTTGACTCTATAAATAAGCATTAATACAGTGCCCAAGGTATGCACACTGACCAACATTCTTACCTGTAATCAATTCACTCGCTGACTTGAGCGTCAGATTGTATTTGCAGGTACCACCCCCACCTCAGATCGGAACGGAGCTCGGTTGATCCTCCTCCATTAGCTCATTCGTTGGAACGGAGCTCGGTTGATCAAGGCCTAATACTACCAATTATTCCGGATCGTCCACGGATTCCGAGATACGGTACTGAACAGTCTTCATTTTTATGTTAGCATTTTCACTTCAAGTCAATTACTATTAGCAAAATCAGCTTTCAAATTAAAGTTTGAAGAGCAAAATCAGTTTTACAAGCCACGGGTCACTTAGACTCTGTTTGGCAAAAAAAAATAGCGGATAACAGATAAGCTAGCGGATAGAGGATGAGATCAAAGCAACTAGCGCATAAGTTAGCTGATAGCGGACGAGCTTATAGCAGATAGCTTATAGCGGATAAGCTAGCTGATGGCGGATAAAATGTTTGGTAAATTTAGCAATTGAACTAGCTGATAAATGCAAAGTGACATATAAGAACATATTTAATTAACGATTTGATTTATTTAATCAATATAAAGTATGCTAAAATATGTATAAATTATTTTTCTAAAAATTCATGTTAATTTTTTATAAGTATAAACTCATGATAATTAACTAATTATTAGGATATTTAGATAATAAATTGATTAAATTTATATTTTTATAAGCTCGTGTTAACAGTAGTCTGGTAGGGGTCACTTCCAGCTTAACCAAGGTCCTGAGTTCGAATCCAGACTTGGGCATGCAGTAGTGCTAAATCTCTTGAGGGAGAGCTTTGCCACCCATTGTGGTCCTACCCGGCTCGAGGGATTAGTCTCTACAGTTGCGCGCAGATGATACCCAGTTTATAAAAAAAAAAAATAGTCCCGTGATACTTTTTTTACCTTCTTTATCATGGACCACAAAATGTGAACCTATGTGATGCAAGCATTCTTTACATTTTTTTTATTTCAATTGGAAGTTGTGATAACGGTAGCCTTATAAGTCAATTTGTATAATAAAAAATCAAATCGGTATAGGTTGAATACAGTCACATATGGCATTTGCAAGAATATTTTAAAATTAGTAAGGGTAAAAATAACAAAAACAAGACTCCATAAGCAAGCTCAAACACTACTTGAAATAGCATTTCAAAAAACAGTATAAGCTACCTCAAAACGCTAACTGTAACACCCCAAAAATTAATTAAATATTTATTAGTGTATTTATTTGATTAATTATATTAGAAATTGTGTGTTAAATATAATAATAAAATAGACGTGTGGTATTGTGTGTGGGTTGGTCCATAGAGGGGTTAGAAAATAATTAAGTGAGGTGGATAAGCCCACCATGGTATTCGAATTAGTTAGTAAGAAGAAAAAGCCCAAAGGAGTGGTAAGTCATGAGAAGGGTTTAGTAATTAGAATTTCATTCATGTTTAAAAAAAAAAAGAGGAAGGATTTGCTTGAGAAGGGAGAGGAGAGTGCGACGGCTCTTAGAGGAAAAGAAAGGAGAAGAGGCGTGAACCAAGAACAAGAGAGAGAGAAGGAAAAGCTAGGGCTCCAAGGTTCTAAGGCTAAAGGGATTTCGAATTCTTCTAGAAGGTAAGGGTGGGGTTCCTTTATCTAATGGGTTTATATGAAGGGGGTTATGTATGGGGTAGGCATTATATTGCCATAGGTCTGAAATTGTGTTTGATTTATGATGATTGGAATAAGCCTTGAACATATGATGAGTTGTTGTTGAAAATTCATGATCGTATGCCAAGTGTTTGATTAATGTTTTGATAGTGTTTTTGAATGATGATAAATGGTGATGATCATGGTAATTGATGTTTGGCTTAAATACAGTTTTGGTCCCCCTATTTTGACCAATTCACGATTTTGGTCCGCAAAGTTTTAATTTGAAGATTTTGGTCCCCCTATTTTCCCAATTTGAAAAATCATAGTCCCCCTATTAAATAAGTCAAAATTGAAACTCAATTTTGACTTATTGTCCTATGTGGCAGCCTACGTGGCACCCCCACCCCCACTGTTCATCTTCCCCTCCCCCCACCCCACCCCCACTGTTCCTCTTCCCCTCCCCCCTCCCCCACCGTGACCCCCTCCCACCCCCCACCGTGAACCCCCCCCACAACCAAATCTCTCTCTCTCTCTCTCCTTCGCATCTCCACCTCCCCCCACCCCACCCCCATCGATCTCCCTCGATCTCCACCGTGAACCCCCCCTTCGCACCTCCCTCTCTCTCTCGCTCACCGTCGCTCTCTCTCTCCTCCGCATCTCACCCCCACTCACCGTCGCTCTCCCTTTGATCTCCATCGCTCTCGCTCGCCGTCCTCTCTCTGCGTTCGCTCTCCCCGCCGTTCTCTCGCTCGCTCGCCGTTCGCTCTCCCCCCCCCCCTTCGCATCTCTCCGTTCTCTCTCTGCGTCTCTCTCTGCGAACTCTCTGGGGTGGGGGGTGGGGGTGGGAGGGGGAAGAGGAACAGTGGAGGGTGGGGGGTGGGGGTGCGCCTACGTGGCAGTCCACGTAAACTGCCACGTAGGAAAAGTCAGTCAAAATTGAATTTAATTTTGACCAAATTAAGAGGGGGATCAAATTCGTCAAATTGGAAAAATAGGGGGACCAAAATCGTCAAATTAAAACTTGGGGGATCAAAATCGTGAATTGATGAAAATTGGGGGACCAAAACTGTAATTAAGCCTTGATGTTTATATTGGTGATTTAATCTCGGTGTTTGAATTGGCGATTTAATTGACGAGAAACCAAAAGAATGGTTCCTAGGCGCCTTAGGCGCCATTGTTGTGTTTTTATGTTGCTGGATTTGGATCCCCATGGCTGGGCGCCATGTCAAAGTTTTGTTTCGTTCCTGGTTAAAGGCGCCCTGCCCCTGGAGGCCTTACCTATTGATTCTAAGCGTTTCCAGTTTTGCTCGTTGCTGTTCCGGTGGTGCTGGGGAAGGCGCCCTAGGCGCCCATGCACTTGTCCCCGCGCATGTGTCGCTGGTTCTGGCGCCCCATGCGCCCAGAACCCAATGTCTTATTGTATGTTGTTGAATGGTCCTTGCTCCTGGGCGAATTGTTCACTGTTGTGTCATTCTGGTTGGTTCCCTGTCCCTAGGAGCCAAATTCTGTGCTGTGTTGCCCTTCTGTGTTGTGTTGCTGTTTTCGGATCCCTATCCATGGGCACCATGCTCTTTTCGTTTTGGTGGGTTGTTGTTGCCGTTCTGACGCTTGATTTCCCCCTAGGAGTTATTTTATGCGTGTTTCTGTTTGTTTTGGCGTTGGCTCTCTAGGCGCCTCACTGGGCGCCAGGTTCCTTGTTGCTGGGCGCCAAATCCTGCGCCAGTTCCTGCACGTGGATCCCTGCTCCTGGGCGCCATTTTCAGGATGTCTTAGTTTTTCTCCTAAATTGTTATCGAAATAACTTTTGACTCGGAAGTCCGAGTGAGGCGTTTCAAAATGTTTTGGAAAGCTTATTCAGAGGCCTAACTGAATATTCTAATTTGAGGCAAAGTGGTATATTTTTCTGATGTTTTCTGGGCGCCTCAAGTGGCTGTCCCCGGTGGTTGTTATCGTTGGCGTGGTAAAACTATTTTAGTGTTTAAAGCCATTTTTGGTGTACTTGTAGTATCGTGGGCTGGTGTACACTATTTTTGGTGTACTTTTGGTGTTTTGAACTGGTGTAAACTATTGTTGTGGCTGATTTGACGGATATTTTGTTGTTGTTGTTGTGTAATTGATAAATTACTGATTTTGTTGGATTGCCTCTACTTATTGGCATGGATATGTTGTTGATATTGTGTGGTGATGATGTTCCTTTTGTCGATGTCGGTGCCTTAGTGCCGTAGTGGTTGTTGTGTTGTTGTAGGCTGCGTGCCAAGGCTGAGTGCCGGTTTGTTGTAGGCTGCGTGCCAAGGCTGAGTGCCGGTTTGTCGTAGGCTGCGTGCCGTAGGCTGAGTGCCGAGTTGTCGTGGATATCGTTATAGTCGTCATTGATTGAGTAGGCTGCGTGCCGAGGCTGAGTGCCGGTTGTGGTTGAGTGCCGAGTGGCGAATTGTTGATGTTATTATTGTTGCTGTTGTTGTGTGTCGCTGTTGTCGTTATTGTCATGGTGTGGGTCGTTGTGGATGATATTAATTGTTGTGATGTGATAATTAGGATGACCTGATTGATTATATAATGTTTTTCATATTATCCATTATGTAGAGTGATATCTCACCCCTTCTGTTTGAATGTTACCCCTATGTTGGTAACGTGCAGGTGATAGCGCGTGAAGGCTGAGTACCTTCATATGGTCTGGTGTCTTCTGCTCTGATACGTAGCACTCGGGGGGACGCTCTTTGTGTTATTTTCATTGTTTATCGTTGTTGAGTTTTCGAACTATGTTTTTATGACTAGTCATGTTGTTAACCGCTTGAGGTTATTGCCGTCGAGTTTAACTCATTGATTTTCCGCTGCATTTTTAATGAAAGTTAATTATTCTTGAAGTGTGATTTGCGGCGATTTTTCAAGTCGAAAAATGTGACACTCTTTTGTCGTTGGAAACTCTGATATTTTTATTAAGAAATGCTGGGTAGAAAAAGGGTGTTACATTAGTGGTATCAGAGCAATGGTTAGTCCGGCCAAGTTGTCGAGTCGTTGTGTCGTATGACGGTCGAGTGTTGTCTTTTATTACTAACCATTGTTTGTATTGTAGTGATGCTCCTGCTGGAAAATGTATGTTTTCTGTGTGTGACCTCGGTGCCTCTTTTTTTTTGTTTTAGTTTGTTAATGGAGAGTTGTTCGAATCAGGTAAAATTTCGAGGACGAAATTCTTTTAAGTGGGGGAGAGTTGTAACACTCCAAAAATTAATTAAATATTTATTAGTGTATTTATTTGATTAATTATATTAGAAATTGTGTGTTAAATATAATAATAAAATAGACGTGTGGTATTGTGTGTGGGTTGGTCCATAGAGGGGTTAGAAAATAATTAAGTGAGGTGGATTAGCCCACCATGGTATTCGAATTAGTTAGTAAGAAGAAAAAGCCCAAATGAGTGGTAAGTCATGAGAAGGGTTTAGTAATTAGAGTTTCATTCATGTTTAAAAAAAAAGAGGAAGCATTTGCGTGAGAAGGGAGAGGAGAGTGCGACGGCTCTTAGAGGAAAAGAAAGGAGAAGAGGCGTGAACCAAGAACAAGAGAGAGAGAAGGAAAAGCTAGGGCTCCAAGGTTCTAAGGCTAAAGGGATTTCGAATTCTTCTAGAAGGTAAGGGTGGGGTTCCTTTATCTAATGGGTTTATATGAAGGGGGTTATGTATGGGGTAGGCATTATATTGCCATAGGTCTGAAATTGTGTTTGATTTATGATGATTGGAATAAGCCTTGAACATATGATGAATTGTTGTTGAAAATTCATGATCGTATGCCAAGTGTTTGATTAATGTTTTGATAGTGTTTTTGATTGATGATAAATGGTGATGATCATGGTAATTGATGTTTATATTGGTGATTTAATCTTGGTGTTTGAATTGGCGATTTAATTGACGAGAAACCAAAAGAATGGTTCCTAGGCGGCTTAGGCGCCATTGTTGTGTTTTTAAGTTGCTGGATTTGGATCCCCATGGCTGGGTGCCATGTCAAAGTTTTGTTTCGGTCCTGGTTGAAGGCGCCCTGCCCCTGGAGGCCTTACCTATTGATTCTAAGCGTTTCCAGTTTTGCTCCTTGCTGTTCCGGTGGTGCTGGGGAAGGCGCCCTAGGCGCCCATGCACTTGTCCCCGCGCATGTGTCGCTGGTTCTGGCGCCCCATGCGCCCAGAACCCAATGTCTTATTGTATGTTGTTGAATGGTCCTTGCTCCTGGGCGAATTGTTCACTGTTGTGTCATTCTGGTTGGTTCCCTGTCCCTAGGAGCCAAATTCTGTGCTGTGTTGCCCTTCTGTGTTGTGTTGCTGTTTTCGGATCCCTAACCATGGGCACCATGCTCTTTTCGTTTTGGTGGGTTGTTGTTGCCGTTCTGACGCTTGGTTTCCCCCTAGGAGTTATTTTATGCGTGTTTCTGTTTGTTTTGGCGTTGGCTCTCTAGGCGCCTCACTGGGCGCCAGGTTCCTTGTTGCTGGGCGCCAAATCCTGCGCCAGTTCCTGCGCCTCGATCCCTGCTCCTGGGCGCCATTTTCAGGATGTCTTAGTTTTTCTCCTAAATTGTTTTCGAAATAACTTTTGACTCGGAAGTCCGATTGAGGCGTTTTAAAATGTTTTGGAAAGCTTATTCAGAGGCCTAACTGGATATTCTAATTTGAGGCAAAGTGGTATATTTTTCTGATGTTTTCTGGGCGCCTCAAGTGGCTGTCCCCGGTGGTTGTTATCGTTGGCGTGGTAAAACTATTTTAGTGTTTAAAGCCATTTTTGGTGTACTTGTAGTATCGTGGGCTGGTGTACACTATTTTTGGTGTACTTTTGGTGTTGTGAACTGGTGTAAACTATTGTTGTGGCTGATTTGACAGATATTTTGTTGTTGTTGTGTAATTGATAAATAACTGATTTTGTTGGATTGCCTCTACTTATTGGCATGGATATGTTGTTGATATTGTGTGGTGATGATGTTCCTTTTGTCGATGTCGGTCCCTTAGTGCCGTAGTGGTTGTTGTGTTGTTGTAGGCTGCGTGCCAAGGCTGAGTGCCGGTTTGTTGTAGGCTGCGTGCCAAGGCTGAGTGCCGGTTTGTCGTAGGCTGCGTGCCGTAGGCTGAGTGCCGAGTTGTCGTGGATATCGTTATAGTCGTCATTGATTGAGTAGGCTGCGTGCCGAGGCTGAGTGCCGGTTGTGGTTGAGTGCCGGTTGTGGTTGAGTGCCGAGTGGCGAATTGTTGATGTTATTATTGTTGCCGTTGTTGTGTGTCGATGTTGTCGTTATTGTCATGGTGTGAGTTGTTGTGGATGATATTAACTGTTGTGATGTGATAATTAGGATGACCTGATTGATTATATAATGTTTTTCATATTATCCATTATGTAGAGTGATATCTCACCCCTTCTGTTTGAATGTTACCCCTATGTTGGTAACGTGCAGGTGATAGCGCGTGAAGGCTGAGTACCTTCATATGGTCTGGTGTCTTCTGCTCTGATACGTAGCACTCGGGGGGACGCTCTTTGTGTTATTTTCATTGTTTATCGTTGTTGAGTTTTCGAACTATGTTTTTATGACTAGTCATGTTGTTAACCGCTTGAGGTTATTGCCGTCGAGTTTAACTCATTGATTTTCCGCTGCATTTTTAATGAAAGTTAATTATTCTTGAAGTGTGATTTCGCGGCGATTTTTCAAGTCGAAAAATGTGACACTCTTTTGTCGTTGGAAACTCTGATATTTTTATTAAGAAATGCTGGGTAGAAAAAGGGTGTTACACTAACCACTACTACTTGTCAAACACATCTAATTTTTTTTTCAACTGCTATCTGCTAGCAAATTTGACTTGCCAAAGAGTAGGCATGGCAGTAAAACCCGGACCCGCGGATACCCGCCCGAACCCGCCCCGATTTTGTCGGGGAAAACCCAGTTTAAACAGGTTCGGGTTCGGGGATGGGTTTTCCCCGCTTTGCTGAGTCGGGGACGGGGACGAGGACGGGGAATGTGATACCCAGCCCGAACCCGAACCCGAACCCAAACCCGCCCCGCTAGAAGTTAAATTACTTAAATACCCATATATATATATATATATATATATATATATATATATCCCACTTCCAACAATAGAAACCCTAAATCTGCGCCTCTCATCTTCCCTCTCCAGGCTCTCTCCTCTGTGCGACTCCATCTCTCCTCTCCGTGCGCTCTCCGCCTCTCCTCTCCGCCTCTCCTCTCTCCTCTCCGTGCTCCTCTCCACCTCGCCTCTCCGCCTCTCCTGACGCTCTTCTCTCTCAGTCTCACGGTCTCACGCTCTTCTCTCTCAGTCTCACTCTCTTCTCCATCGCTAGCATCAGTTTTGTTTTTCTGAGGTAAGAACTCCCTCTACCTCATTCTGGTTTCTCTCTTCTCTCTCGGCCTCACTCTCTTCTCTATTTTCTCTCTTTTTTATTATAGGAAATTATATGATTTGATTTGTTTTGTGTTTGTTGTTTGTGGTTTGTGGAATTTGATTTGATTTGAAGTTCCTGTTTGTCATCGTATATTGCTGTGTTGCTGTAATCAAAGTTGGGAATCACAATAGGCAAGCATGTGATTAAGAATTTGCTGATTTTTTTTAATATGATATATCCTGTTTGTCATCGTATATGGTGCAGTGGTGTTGTCTTTGATTATGAATTGTGGGACAGTTGTTCAAAATTTACTTAATTGCTTGCCTTTGATAATTTTTTGTTTTAACAATCTGGGTGAAACTGTGGAGAAACTATTGAAATAATCTCAAATAATTTGATGAAATTACAATCTGGGTTCTACTAATTGTGGTTGAGTAAGATCCTGTTGGTTCAAAGGAGTTAAACAAGGAGCTCTCTGTTTGAGAAACATATTTGTTATTTAGATATTGCTTGACTTCATATACTTATTTTATATTATATGTGTAAACAAAGTCTTTGTCATCTTCCCTTGGATATGAGAATAGCAGTGTAAATATGTAAAATACTATCTTGCTTGTAGTGACTTGGAAGCATTGGAGTGTTCTAGTATTCGACTGATCTGGGCATCATATCAGACTGCTAGGGGACATTCAGCAAGTCAATGTTATTTAATAAGATATCAGATGAATGACAGAAAATAGAACAGTTCTGCAGCTGACTATACTGAACACGCTGTATGATTTGACATGCATTTTCATTTTGTCTATCTCATGAGATCTTCATTTGAGGTCCATGGTAGCTGATATCTCTAATTTCAAAGCTAAATCATAATATGATTGACCAGCTTGCTTGGAGTATGTCTCAGATGCTAAATTCTAATGTACACTACAAGGCTTGTACACTTCCGGTTGTATTCACTATTGTCTCTGTCTCTTTGTATGAACAAGTGTCTTTTGTTTTTGGGAGCCTTCATGAGTCGTTAGTAGATGACTTCTTTGGTTAATGCTATAATTTTGTTTTCCAGCCCTGATAATTCATGTTTGTTGTTGATATGGCTTGTCTTCGAGAAATTATGTTTATTCACATTTTCTTGATATGATATTGTTTCTAATGGATTGAGGAGCTCAAAATTGCAAATGCATCAGAACTCAGAAGGTAAAAAATATAGTTGTGGTTTGTAACTGCATCTCAGCCTCTTGGTTTAGGTAGGAAGACAGTTTATTCCTTATTCCGAGCATCCATTGTATTCAAAAGTCAATGTTTGTCATACTTGTAATTTCATTTGATTTGAGATCCCTCGTGAAAACACAGAATCTCACATATCTTGTTCATGTCACAGGATACAAAAATGATTTGTAATTATAGTTTTAATAATCATATATTTATTAAATGTGGATTTTATTACATTAGGTTCATCTATGTTCCAGCTCCTCATACTAGTGATAGACTTAGTAATGCCTTGGTTGAATGTTTGATGGATTGGAACATTGATACAAAATTGTCCACTATCACTCTAGATAATTGTAGCACAAACGACGCTATGATTGATAAAGTGAAGGATAAGTTGAACTTAAACACTTTGTTAAGTGGGGGGTCCTTACTTCATATGCGCTGTTGTGCGCATATATTAAACCTGATAGTGAAAGATGGGTTGGAAGTGGTGAAGGATGGCATAGAAAATATTAGGGATAGTGTTGCATATTGGACTGCGACACCTAAAAGGAAAGAAAATTTTGAAGAGACAGCCAGGCAATTGCGAGTTACATGCACTAGAAGTTTGGCTTTAGATTGCCAAACCAGATGGAATTCAACATACAAGATGCTTGATATTGCCATTTCATATCAGGAGGTATTCAGTGGTTTAAAACAACGTGAGCCTCAATACACTTGTTTGCCAACTAGTTTACAATGGAAATTTGCAAAGAATGTTTGTGAAAGATTGAAATTATTCAATACTATCACTGAAGTTGTTTCTGGCACTAAATATCCCACTTCAAAATTTGTATTTTTCTAAGATACGTGATGTCAAATTGGCAATTTCCAAATAGATTGGTGAGTTTGATGCATTGATTAAACAAATGGCTAAAAAGATGTCGGCAAAATTTGATAAATATTGGAATGTTATTCATGATATAATGAGAGTTGCTAGTGTCTTGGATCCTAGATTCAAAATGGATTTGGTGGAGTATTATTATGAGAAAATGCATGGGCAAAATTCTTCTATTGCTGAAATTCAAAAGATCAAAGATTTGTGTTATGATTTGATTTCCGACTATCAATCTCAAATGAATCAAGGATCCAACAATGACTCTAATGTTGGCTGCTAGTGGTGATGATGCTCTTGATGATTTTGATGCATATATGGAGGGGAAAAAAAGAGCAAAAACATCATCTGTGAAGACTGAGTTGGACCATTATTTAGAGGAAGATGTTATTCCAAGAGACTCTTACTTTTTCAAAAGTTTGAAACGTTAACTATATTGTTATAATATTATAGACTTAATATATGGTTAAATTGATAGGAGTCACAACTTTGCATAACTTTTATTTTTCCTTTCAATCTTTCTTAATTTCGGTTTGATAACTAATTATTCATGTTAAAGATTATAAGAAGATTACTCTAGTAAAGATTATAAGAAGCATTCATGTTTACAGCGAGCTATGGACAAGAAATATTATATACAAAAAAGATTATAAGAAGCAAACTCTAGTAAAGAGAGGCTTAAAGCAAACGGAATTTACTAAATTGTCATGTTTTCTGGAAATTCCAACTTCTCCATCTCAAATTGCTTAGCCATCCAAACTGAATCAAAGGCCGCCCAGGCTGTTGTAGATTTACGAGTTGCCTTCTGTAAGGTATTAGGATATTCTTAAGACCTGCCATTTCAATTCATAGATGAGAAACAAGTCAATTAAAGCATAACAGCAAAGTATTAAACTATGGATGACCAAGACTTTGTTTGGGAGTTGGGAGGAGAAAGGGAAGGAAAGAATTCATCATATATAACCCTTTCCCTTCCCCCTCTTCTCTCCCCCAAGCAAAGGCACTCAATGCAATTGCAAGGCATACCGTTAATGCACATTGTCTTGTAAAGATGAGCAATATGAGGATCTCCTTTAGTACTCATAACATGCTGCTTCTCCAGGCACTCAAGAAAGGCTAAATCAGCCTTTAGCAGCTTAGCCTGATCATGAGTATCATACCCTATATCATGGCAATAACAGCAGTAATCCAACCAATCAATCGGTCGCCTGTCCCAAACAAGAGATCCCCCATCTTTCCCACTTGACCAATTTGGTCCACAGTAATGTCCATATCTAGGGAACCACTGAGAAACAAATGCCCTAACCCCTGTATGCCACGGAACCTTACAAACATATGGCCTGAACCGCAAGGGGGTTTCCCCACTTACTTTTTCATCAACATTTCCACTTGTTTGTGCATGCCTCTTCAACTCCTTGTTGATGGTAGTTGGTTTTTCAAACTTATCTCCACCACTATTTGCCCATTTAGTAAACAATGAAAGCAAGGACAACTTGGGTTCATTACCAAATGATTCTTGTTTGCCTTGTGAAGTGAAAGCGTTACCAAGAAACCCCAAGTTCATGGTCTACAAAAATTGTGCCACCAAATTACACAGATAACCTGCCAACACAAAACAGAAAAACAGCTAAATCTTCTTGTTCTGAAAAGAAAAAAGATTAACCATGTACCGGTCGGTCGGCAGACCTTTCCCTATACTAGAAGTCTGAATACTTCTTTTAGGGTTCGGACTATTGCTGACCGTAGTGTCCCAACGCTTTCAATGAGAGACTAACTTTTGCTCGTGTTGAGAGGCAAATTTCGCACTTGCTAATTAAAGACTACTCAAAGCATTTTAAGGACACCCATTAATTAGATTATCCTTAAGAAGGTTTCGAACCAGTGATTAGTTTTTTAAAAGATAGTGTGACTTGTAAAGACAATTCTTGTTGCGATGTTTTGAAGAAGTAAATAACAGAAGCTTCTGACTGTGTTTTTAATGTGAATAGAAGTTTCTGAGTGCAAACGTAATGCTTCTGAAAATTTTTGAAGGCTTCATAAGTTCATAAACATCTAGAGTGAGAAGGATGAAAGGTACAAAAGTAGAATATAATGTTGGCATAGTTTTTTTTTATAGTTTCTAGAAGATGCTTATCTGGGAACGTTTTTTAGATAGTTTCTAGACCTCATTGATTATGATATTGAGCCTTCTCATGTCTCTAATATGAACCTTCTCATGTAGTCATTCTTTGCACTAATGTGGACTGTGGAGGTATTTTCACACTAATTGTCTCTTATGTATTTGGTACTTCATAAGCTTTTCTACTTGGGGCTTCTAATTTCAAAACTCTGTGTTGCCTTGACAACTAATACTTCTTTAATTAAATATTACTCACTTCATACATTCTTAAGGAAAATTCAACATGGTAGGGAAAATTGAACTACTACAAGCAGAATTGATGACAACAAATTCAACATATTAGGGAAAATTCAGAATTAGAGAAAACAGAATTAGGGTTTGAAAATTGGGAACATTATGGGGGAAAATTGGTGATGTGAGAGAGAGCAGAGCACGGAGAGTTCTCACCACAAAGCAGATCTGCAGTGCAGGGGAACGGAAGAGGGAGGTGGGAGTGGCGCTCGCGGCTTGCGGGAGGAAGCGCAGCACTGCTGTGGTCTCGGCGGCGCAGACGATGCGACGCTCGCGTCTCAGATGAGGATCAACTTGTTGTTGGCTACCATTTCTCAATGAGCAGCAGAGTGAGAGACCCACGAACATAAACGAAAGGCACCACCACAAAAAATGGTTTTGAATTTAGAATGAAAAAAAATCAGTATTTTAGTCAATTCAAAAGAAGAGCGATCCTTAGAGTCCACATTTTTTAGCACAATCTTTTAGAAAGAATAGTTTTTGTAAAAAGGTAAAATCTTGTTTGCCCTTTTGTAAAATGTGGGTTAATATTATATGAGTTAATACTCATAAAATCTTGTTTACCTTATCATATGTGTAATACTCAAAAAGCGACACACATTTATTCCACTAATCCTATTACATTAATGAGTTAATATTATTTTTTCTATCATAGATTTTATATTATTTTCATATTCACCCCTTTTAATTAAAATAATTGATTATGATCCCAAGAAGTAACTCAGTTCGCGAGTTAAGAGATATTGAAGGAGTGCACCAAATGAATGCAAAAAGAAGGTCTCTGGTTCAAATCTGATAAACTAATATTTCCCCCAATCCCACTAACACTGCCTATAAAAAAAAGGCTAAATTATAGTTCTGGTCCCCCTATTTTCACAAATACAGACATTTGGTCCCCCTATTTTAAAACTCAGACATTTAGTCCCCCTGTTTTAAAAAAATCAGACATTTAGTCCAAATGAGATTTTAAGTTTTTTTTGCTGATTTGTAGGTATGTCAAAATAAAAAAGCTGACATGGCCCTTATTAAATGACGTGGCAGCTAACATACGCTTGCCACATCAAATAATGAACCACATCATCTTGGCACATCATTATTTATTTAATAAAATATTAAAACTAAAAACAAATTAAAAAAGCTAAAATTAAACTAATTCTTTTTATTCCATCAAAATCATTTCTACAACAACACACAAAACACAATTTTTTTCTCTTTTATAGACCATAGAATTAGTCTAAAAGCTCTCTCCATCTCCCTCATCTATGAAGCCGCCGCCAACCACCCTACCACCGTCACCGGCCACATATGGTCAAGGTGGGGCCAATTTTTTACTTTCCTCTTCTCCCTCCTCTTGCTCCCTCCTCCTTGTTTCACATGCTATCTCACCCAAAACCACCATTTCCGCCCCTTTTTGAGCTTCTCCGGCCAACTCCGTTCACCAATCCACCATCCAAGGTCACCACCGTGTTTCTCTCATTCTCCTCTACAAGATTTGTGGGGATATCTAATCTGAAGAGCCAAAACAGAATAGATCGAAAACCCAGAAACCACCGCCTTCAATCCTCTTTTCCGGCGTAAATAGACACTCATCCGAAAATCTAACCATAGATTTGGAATGCTACCCTCATCCTGAAAAGAACCCCTCTAAAAATTTCAAAATCCGGGCAACTTACTCTAGCGACCACCGTGCCGGAAATCGTCTCCACATGTCAGATAAGTCAGTCGCGTTTTCTATCATGGGTTAACAAAAAAAACACATGGACTGATTTAAGGAAATGGACTGATTCTGGGTTTGCGTTTCTGTAATTTATTTTAAGGAAATGGACTGATTTTAATTTTAATTTTAATTTTAATTTTGTAATTTAATTTTAATTTTAATACTTTATTAATTAACTAATGATGTGGCATGCTTATGTGTCTCGTTAAATGACGTGGCAGTCACGTGTGGTGCCTACGTCTGGCGCCACGTTATTTAATGAGGGTCATGTCAACTTTTTTTTTTTGAGAAACTTCCAAATCAGCAAAATAAAATGAAAAATCCCCCTTTGTACTAAATGTCTGAATTTTTCATAATAGGGGGATCAAATATTCGAATTTGTGAAAATAAGGGGACCAAAACTATAAGTTAACCAAAAAAAATAATTAATTATTACAATTCCCAAAAACTAATGTGGCTCTCTCTCAAAATTATCACAACTCTCTCTCTCTCTCTCATATATTTATTGCATTCAATTATGCAGCAAATCAAAGGTCACAATTTTTTTATGGAATCAAAAGCAAATCAAAGATCATAATGTCAAATATTATTTATATAAATATATCTCAATAAAATAAAATAATAAACTACTCGTGAGCTATTTTTTTGTCACGACTACTAAATACTAAATAGGCTTAAATACCATTTTGGTCCCTACAATTACACCCAATATCCATTTTAGTCCCTGCTGTCGTTTGTATACTGATTTGGTATATTTTAATGGATGTGGCAGTGCTGAGGTGGATGTTTTCTACACATGGAATGCCATCTCGCTTAAATGAAATGTATATTTCCTATTATGCCCCTACCCCCAACCTCAAATTGGGGATAAATTCAATTTAGGTGGCTGCCAAAACCTCCTCTTCCATCACTCAACTCATCTCAGATTCTCAGGTTGCTGCCTTCCTCTCCTCTCATCCTCTCTCTTCGCCAAAAGCTCCTCTTCCATCACTCAACTCATCTCAGATTCTCCGGTTGCTGCCTTCCTCTCCTCTCATCCTCGCACTTGTTGCTGTCCTCTTCAATCCCTTCGAAAATGTCAAGTTCAAGAGCTGGTTCATCTGTGGCTAACTCAAGGCATGGAATGGTACCTCTTTGTGGTTGTGAATTGCCTATGAGGATGTTCATTGTAGGCACTGAAGTAAATAGGGGAAGAAGGTTTTGGAAATGCATAAATAGGGGAAGGGTGACGTGTGATTTTTTCATTTGGGATGACCTACTTGATGTAGATAGAACAACAATGGTGAATGCCTCTCAATATGCCCAACCACCAATTGTTTGTAGCTGTTGTGAGGAAATGTCAAAGTTGAGTTCACAAAAAATTGCAAAATTAAAGACAAAGTTGGAGTATGAGAGGAGTAAAGTGAAATGTCTTATGGGGTTGATGTTGGTTAGTTGGGTTTTGTTGGCTTTTATCTATGGGAGGAAATAATGTAATGGTGTTAGAATTTAGTGATTTAATGATGTTTTGGTGTTAGTATGTAGTGATGTATTAGGAATTTAGGAGAGTATGATGTTGTAATGATTTTTATGGAATTAATGAATGGATATGGTTTACTTACTTATGGTGAAACACAACATCAATAGACATAACTGTGCAACACACGGGTACTTATCAGAGACCAAAAATAGACAGTAAACAACAACAACTACAAAAGGGCTAAAATGGACATTTCAAACTATAAAGCAGACCCAAAATAGACATTAATCCTAAACAAATCAACAAGTCAGTGTTCAAAAGGCATTAAAGATTCTTTCCAAACAGAAACAACACAACCAACACATTCAATATTCAACTATAACCCACATGGTGGTCCCCCTTTCCCAGAAATTTTCTATTTACAACAGAGAAGGTACAAAAAAATATGAAACCATATGTAAACCTGTCTTATTCGAAAAAGAGACTTCGTCTTGGAACTCGTCGCACCGTCCTTTCACTTCGCACCCAAAATCGAACTCTACTGCAGCTCCTACACTTCGCGATGGTGTTGTCTTCTTCTTCGCAGAGAGCTCTCTCTCAGTCTCGCAGTAACCCTAACAATGTGAGATGAAAGTGAGAGTGAGAAAATGGTTTGAAAACAGGTCAAACTAATTGACTCACATGTGGCTTCACACGGGTTTTTCCACATCACAAACAATAAAGCCACGTCACAAGGAACTAACGCAGCTAGCCAAAAACTAACAACAGGGATGAAATTATAAGCGTTTGGTAATTGCAATGGCTTTTTTAAATTTTTTAAATTGCAGGGATGAAACTGGATTTGTTGGATATTTGCATGGACCAAACATATCTTTAAGCCTAATATCTTTGATGTGTACTGTACGTGATGTTTCTCCCAGAGCTACTTGCATATGTACTATTCCCTCTAGACTCATTTATAAGAAAAAAATACTTTTTAAATTTATTGAATAACTGATATATCTGATCTACAAAATGTTTTTAAAGTTATTCAATAAACCTAAAAAATGTTTTTTGTTTATAAATATCCGGTGTAATCTTTTTCAAAGCTTACCAACCAGCATTTAATTTCCAATTGATTTACTCATTTAAGATATTTCATGACTTATTGTACTCCCCTCATATCCTTTTTATATGAAACAAAATAGTCAATTTTTTATTCAAACTATCCAAATGAGAGATTTTCTGATGAATGTGATTTTCTACGTGTAAACCCAAATTTCTATTTTAGTAGTAACCAGTAGGATACCCGTGCATACGTACGGGTGCTGTTGTGTTTTTTTTATAAATAAACTTAGACAGAATTAAAATACTCTACCCCGTGAAAATAAAGATAAATTTAAAGTAGATAAAAAAGGAGTCTCAAATAAAAAATAGATAAATATTAAAATCTAAAAATGTAAAAGTATCATTTAAAAACAATCTGTGCATTTATTCCGTTTTTTTTATATATCAGTTGTTATAATCCCGTGTTTTTTTTATATATCAGTGCAACTATCCCGCGTTGTTATATATATCATTGCAATTATCACGTATTTTTTTTATATATCAGTCCAGTTATCCCGTGTTTTTTTATATATTAGTGCAGTTATCTCATAGTTTCAACAGATTAGTTTAGTTGATTAGTAGATTATATATAATAGATAGTAAAAGATAGATAGTAGGTTATCAATAAGAAATATTTATCACGTGTTTTCTATATATCAGTTACAATTATTTGTCATTTTTTAGGTATTAATGACAAATATTTGTCACGTGTATTTTAAATATTAATTAGTAGTTTAAATAGTCCTTAGGTCTTCGTATTTTTTTGGCTAAATTATAGTTTTGGTCCCCCTATTTTCAAAAATTCAGACATTTGGTCCCCCTATTTTAAAACTCAGATATTTGGTCCCCCAATTTTAAAAAATCAAAGACATTTAGTCCCAAGAGGAATTTTCAGTTTTTTATGGCTAATAATCAAAGACATTTGGTCCCTCAATTTTAAAAAATCAAAGACATTTGGTCCCCCAATTTTAAAAAATCAAAGACATTTGGTCCCTCTTTGGACTAAATGTATTTGATTTTTTAAAATTGGGGGACCAAATGTCTGAGTTTTAAAATAGGGGGACCAAATGTCTGAATTTCTAAAAATAGGGGGACCAAAACTATAATTTAGCCTATTTTTTTATATAGTAGGTTTATAGTTATCAATGGAAAATATTAATCCCGTATTTTTTTATATCAGTGCAGTTATCCCGTGTTTTTTTTTTATATATCAGTGCAGTTATCTCGTAGTTTCAATTGATTATTTTAGTTGATTAGTAAATTATAGTAGATAGTAAAAGATAGATAGTATATTATCAATAAGAAATATTTGTTTTAAATATTAATCAGTAGTTTAAATAGTCATTAAGTCTTCTTGTTTTTTAGATACACTAGTGCAAAATCAGGAAAAGAATTAGAGTTTTAAAGTCGGGCGCTCAGATGTCCGACTTAAAAGATAGACGCGTGGAAAACTTGTGATTAAGATGAAAATATTATAGGGGCGCGTCTTGTTAAGTCGGGCACGTATACGGCCTGACTTTAAAAGTACAATTTTTTTTAATAAAAAAAACAACTTCTGAAAATCCCTTGCGCGCTCTCTCCCTCCTCAACTTCTAAAAGAACAATTTCGGAAAAACACTCCTCTCTCTCTCTACCCAGCTCAAGATCGCTCTCTCCTCCTTCATCATTGTCTGTCAATAACTGTAAGCCAAGTACCCACTTCATCTCTCTCTCTCTCTCTCTCTCTCTCTCTCTCTCTCTCTCTCTCTCTCTCTCTCTTAGTCTCTCTCTCTGTAGCTCTCTCAGTCGCTCTCTGTCTCTCTCTAGGGTTTATTACATGTCTTTGCTTTAATTTGGGATATAGGGTTTATGTGAACTACATGTCCTCGCAACTTTCTTTCTTGCTGCAGTAGAATGCTAGGTCTGGACTATGAATCTAAGTGAGGACATATAGGACTTGATTACTTCCGCCTTTTGGTTCCATTAAAAAAGGCCGATTCACTCCCAATCTCGACCCCTCCATGGAAAAAGCATGTGTCCCGCAAGTCTTTTGGTTCCATTAATTAATGTGAAAATCTGGCATTGTTGGGCTGACTTGTTGTATTGATTAAAAGGAACTTTTGTTCCAATCGCCAATAAGAAGTGCTGGTCCTAAATCTAAGAAAAGAATAGAAACGACAAATGGCCAATGTTTCAAGCCAAAACTGGTTGTTCTTGGTTTCTCTATTGCTAACTTTACTCCAACTTATTAACTGTGGTTTATAGGCTTTCTCATTCAACTTGAGGAGATGACTAGGAACCTTGTGATTGACTAAACTGCATGATTACTAAACTACATTTTGTGATTTACTTAACAATTCATATAACTTGATCCCTAAATGTTAATGAGCTCTTCTTTTCAAATTCCTGATCAAATAAGATATCTTCCATGGGCCCTTTTTTACTTGATCCCTTTTTGATGTTTCAATTTGAATGACAATGATTTGTGTGACTATGTCTATGGTAGGTATGATGCAAATGAGAAAGACACGGTCATAGACTATACAAGGAAACAATCAGCTGTATTTGCACTCCCTGCTCTATGGCTTTACCTTGTTACTTATCTTTATTTATTTCAATCTCATACAGGTATGGCTCCTATTTATTGGTTACTATTTGAGTTTTTTTCACATGACTTTGCTTACTATTTATTTAAATCTTATCCTTATGATGAGAATGGCCAGCAAAACTGAATACTCTCATTTCTTTCTTGTTTTCCCTTCTTGTGATGTCTTCTTCTTCTTGGATATTCTTTGTAAGCGTAACTTTTGAGTTTTGACAATTTTATGTGTAACAGAAGAATGTAACATAGTTTTTGACCCAAACTGCAAGTCATTTGTTTATTAGCTACAATTGTAAAAATCATATTGCATTTGGGTTCCCTCCATCAAAATACACATTCACTCATTAGAGAAATTTGCAAGCTAGTGAATGAACATGATGAATCCCTTCTTGTTTGTGGAATTTTTATTTTGGTTTTGAATCTTTGAAACTAATGTGTTTTTAGCTTACTCCGACAATTGGGGTTATCGACACGGTGGCCGCAAGCTTAATAGAGGTATTTTTAGCTTACTCCGACAATTGATTCATTACATAATAGCTTGAATAGGAAAATAAAGTGTTCTTAAATGTGAAAATTGATAAATGCAAATTTTAAATAAGATTCCAATCCAACTGTTTCACTTAAAAAAAATCTTTTACATGATTGTATTTTATGAACACAAGCACATGTTGCTCCATGTTTAAGAAGTAAAATGGAATTGGTAGATTATTAATAATAAGTATGTTTCATCACAAATTTACATATTGTTTAACTATTATGTTCAGCCTTAAACTAACCAAAAAGTATGAACTAATGTCATTCCATGTTCCTTTGTTCCATCTCTTTATATTAATCCAAGCATATAGCCTTAAGTTATCATTACACAGGTGACGTTGGCATTTAACTCATCTTTTCATTACAATTTAGGTGTCAAGCTCAGTGATTCTTCAAAAAACCCTGGGAAAAAGTTTGCTATAGGAGCTTCTTTCGACGAGTAGACATTGTGTAGTAGGTGGATGTGATTGTCCTATATTATTTTGTGGTTAGATCAAATTGATGTTCAAAGGGATATATCTTATGACATTGTGGAATTCATTATAGATACATGGCCTGATGTTGAGTGATTTTTGTTTACTCTTGTTTGATTTTATTTATATTGGTTGATGTGAATGTGGTTACTTTTACATAATTTTGGTTATGAAAGCTAATAATTGTTCCTCTTACTAGTTGGTAGTTGGTAGTATGTGAATTTGTTGAAAATTTATGTATATGCAGAGGGAATTACCCAAAATATATATTTTTTTAAAAAAAACTTTTAAAGTCGGATGGTAAGAAATCCGACTTTAAAGGTGGTTCACAGAATAGGTTGGAGCGAACACTGGTAATTAAAGTCGGACGCTTACTATCCGACTTTAAATCCCGTGACATACTAAGTCTCTCTAATAGAAGTCGGACCGGAATCCGACTTTAAAAGTCCAGTTTATCCGACTTTAAATCCCTTTTTTGCACTAGTGATAGTAGGTTTATAGTAGTCTTCAAAAATTAAATTATGAATGACAAATATCAATCCCATGTTTTTTTATATATCAGTGCAGTTATTCCGTGTTTTATTTATATATAAGTGCAGTTATCTTGTATTGATTATTCTATTTTTTTTCACAGATTATTCTAGTTGATTAGTAGATTATCATAGATAAGAAAAGAGATATAGTAGATTATCAATAAGAAATATTTGTTTTAAATATTAATCAGTAGTTTAAATAGTCATTAAATCTTCTTGTTTTTTAAATAATAGATTTATAGTAGTCTTCAAAAATTTTAATTAACAACGACAAATATTAATTCTATGTTTTTTATATATCAGTGCAGTTATCCCGTGTTTTTTTATATATCATTGCAGTTATCTCGTAGTTTCAATTGATTATTTTAGTTGATTAGTAGATTATAATATATCGTAAAAGATAGATAGTAGATTATCAATAACAAATATTTATTTTAAATATTAATCAGTAGTTTATCAATGACAAATATTATTCCAGTGTTTTTTATATAGTAGGTTTATTGTCTTCAAAAAATATGGAACAAATATTTGTCACTAATTTTTTAAAGTAGCTTTTTAATTTTATAATTTTTAATGAAAAAAATAATTGACCTTCTATTAGTTATATCAGTGTCAAATAATAGTTGTCTCTGTTAGTTACTAATGACAAATAGTTGTCTCACATGTTTTGATAAAAATAATAGTTGTCTCACATGTACCTTTCTCTTTTCTCTCTTTTTTTTTCTTTCTCCAGGTTTTTGACCATTTATCTTCTTTTTTTACGCTCTCTCTGTTTTCATTTTTTATTCTTTTATTCTTTTTTTTCCTTACACTCTTGACGCGTAGCTTTTTGTAATTCTTTTATTTTATTTTTTTACTTACATTATTACCCATAAATTGTAGTTGGACTAATTTGTATAGCTCTTTGTAGTTGGATGTGAAAGAAAGAGGGACCAGAATGTGAGTGTGGATAAGTGAGAAAAAGATTTAAATTTTAGTCCAATTACTGTTGTATCATTTCTCATTAAATTAAGCTATCTAGATGTCAAATAAAGTGAGAGACTAAAGATGGAATTTTATTTGTAGTTTATTAGTATAAATAGATATTAGAAAACTAAAGTGAAGTGATAAGAGAAAGATAAAAATTGTTTATGGGAAAAATAGAAGAGAGGAAGAAGAAAGGAGATAGAAAGATGATATATGGGATATAAAGAAAAAGAATTGAAGTAAAAGTCAAAATTTTGTGAAATATAATAGTAAACTAAAAAGAAAAGAGGAAGAAAGAGAGTGTAAGAGAAAAGTGAAAAGGAAGAACGAGAGTGTAAGAAGAAAGAGAAGAAAAAGGAAGAAAGAGAGTGTAAGAGAAAAGCGAAAAGGAAGAAAGAGAGTGTAAGAAGAAAGAGGAGAAAAGGGAAGAAAGAGAGGGTAATGACATTTTTGCCCTTAAATTAGATATCTGTCTTGCTAATAAGAAATCCAAATTGGTAATTTCATAGGTGGTTTGTTTGTATAAATAGAAAAAGAAGTGAAGTAAAAGTCAAAATTTTGTGAAAGATAATAGTAAAGTAAAAAGAAAAGAGGAAAAAAGAAAGTGTAAGAGAAAAGTGAAAAGGAAGAAAGAGAGTGTAAGAAGAAATAGGAGAAAAGGGAAGAAAGAGAGGGTAATGACATTTTTGCCCTTAAATTAGATACGTGTCTTGTTAATAAGAGATCCAAATTTGTAATTTCATAGGTGGTTTGTTTATATAAATAGAAAAAGAAGTGAAGTAAAAGTCAAAATTTTGTGAAAGATAATAGTAAAGTAAAAAGAAAAGAGGAAGAAAGAAAGTGTAAGAGAAAAGTGAAAAGGAAAAAAGAGAGTGTAGGAAGAAATAGGAGAAAAGGGAAGAAAGAGAGGGTAATGACATTTTTGCCCTGAAATTAGATATCTGTCTTGTTAATAAGAAATTTAAATTGGTAATTTCATAGGTGGTTTGTTTGTATAAATAGAAAAAGAAGTGAAGTAAAAGTCAAAATTTTGTAAAAGATAATAGTAAAGTAAAAAGAAAAGAGGAAGAAAGAAAGTGTAAGAGAAAAGTGAAGAGGAAGAAAGAGAGTGTAAGAAGAAATAGGAGAAAAGGGAAGAAAGAGAGGGTAATGACATTTTTGCCCTTAAATTAGATATGTGTCTTGTTAATAAGATATCCAAATTTGTAATTTCATAGGTGGTTTGTTTGTATAAATAGATAGATACTAGATTAGATTTCCATTGTATCATTTCTCATTAAATTAAGCTATCTAGATGTCAAATAAAGTGAGAGGCTAAAGATGGAATTTTAATTGTAGTTTATTAGTATAAATAGATAGACTAAAGTGCTCCCGGGGTCCCGTATCTTTATTTAAAGTAACGATGTGGTCCTTTATCTTTTTTTTGTCACAAATCAGTCCTTTATGTTTTAAATTTTTGACACATAAATCCTTTTCTGTCCCAAATCAGTCCTTTATGTTTCAAATTTTTAACACATAAATCCTTTTTTTTGACACATAAATCAGCACTGTTAACGGAAAAGGATTTATGTGTCAAAAATTTTAAAGATAAAGGACTTATTTGGGATAAAAAAATATAAAGGACTAATTCGTTACTTTAAATAAAGATAAGGGATCCCGGGAGCACTTTTGCCAAATAGATATTAGAAAACTAAAGTGAAGTGATAAGAGAAAGATAAAAATTGTTTGTGGAAAAAATAGAAGAGAGGGAGAGGAAAGGAGATAAAAAGATGATATATGGGATATAAAGAAAAAGAAGTGAAGTAAAAGTCAAAATTTTGTGAAAGATTATAGTAAAGTAAAAAGAAAAGAGGAAGAAAGAAAGTGTAAGAGAAAAGTGAAAAGGAAGAAAGAGAGTGTAAGAAGAAATAGGAGAAAAGGGAAGAAAGAGAGGGCAATGACATTTTTGCCCTTAAATTAGATATCTGTCTTGTTAATAAGAAATCCAAATTGGTAATTTCATAGGTGGTTTGTTTGTATAAATAGAAAAAGAAGTGAAGTAAAAGTCAAAATTTTGTGAAAAATAAGAGTAAAGTAAAGAGAAAAGAGGAAGAAAGAAAGTGTAAGAGAAAAGTGAAAAGGAAGAAAGAGAGTGTAAGAAGAAATAGGAGAAAAGGGAAGAAAGAGAGGGAAATGACATTTTTGCCCTTAAGTTAGATATGTGTCTTGTTAATAAGAGATCCAAATTTGTAATTTCATAGGTTGTTTGTTTGTATAAATAGATATTAGATTAGATTTCCATTGTATCATTTCTCATTAAATTAAGCTATCTAGATGTCAAATAAAGTGAGAGGCTAAAGATGGAATTTTAATTGTAGTTTATTAGTTTAAATAGATATTAGAAAACTAAAGTGAAGTGATAAGAGAAAGATAAAAATTGTTTATGGGAAAAATAGAAGAGAGGGGGAAGAAAGGAGATAGAAAGATGATATATGGGATATAAAGAAAAAGAATTGAAGTAAAAGTCAAAATTTTGTGAAAGATAATAGTAAACTAAAAAGAAAAGAGGAAGAAAGAGAGTGTAAGAGAAAAGTGAAATGGAAGAAAGAGAGTGTAAGAAGAAAGAGAAGAAAAAGGAAGAAAAAGAGTGTAAGAGAAAAGCGAAAAGGAAGAAAGAGAGTGTAAGAAAAAAAAAGAGAAAAGGGAAGAAAGAGAGGGTAATGACATTTTTGCCCTTAAATTAGATATCTGTCTTGTTAATAAGAAATCCAAACAGGTAATTTCATAGGTGGTTTGTTTGTATAAATAGAAAAAGAAGTGAAGTAAAAATCAAAATTTTGTGAAAGATAATAGTAAAGTAAAAAGAAAAGAGGAAGAAAGAAAGCGTAAGAGAAAAGTGAAAAGGAAGAAAGAGAGTGTAAGAAGAAATAGGAGAAAAGGGAAGAAAGAGAGGGTAATGACATTTTTGCTCTTAAATTAGATATGTGTCTTGTTAATACGAGATCCAAAGTGTATAAATAGATATTAAAAAACTAAAAAGAAGTGATAAGAGAAAGATAATAATTGTTTATGGGAAAAATAGAAGAGAGGGAGAAGAAAGGTGATAGAAAGATGATATATGGGATATAAAGAAAAAGAATTGAAGTAAAAGTCAAAATTTTGTGAAAGATAATAGTAAACTAAAAAGAAAAGAGGAAGAAAGAGAGTGTAAGAGAAAAGTGAACAGGAAGAAAGAGAGTGTAAGAAGAAAGAGAAGAAAAAGGAAGAAAGAGAGTGTAAGAGAAAAGCGAAAAGGAAGAAAGAGAGTGTGAGAAGAAAGAGGAGAAAAGAGAAGAAAGAGAGGGTAATGACATTTTTGCCCTTAAATTAGATATCTGCCTTGTTAATAAGAAATCCAAATTGGTAATTTCATAGGTGGTTTGTTTGTATAAATAGAAAAAGAAGTGAAGTAAAAGTCAAAATTTTGTGAAAGATAATAGTAAAGTAAAAAGAAAAGAGGATGAAAGAAAGTGTAAGAGAAAAGTGAAAAGGAAAAAAGAGAGTGTAAGAAGAAATAGTAGAAAAGGGAAGAAATTAAGAGAGGGTAATGACATTTTTGCCCTTAAATTAGATACGTGTCTTGTTAATAAGAGATCCAAATTTGTAATTTCATAGGTGGTTTGTTTGTATAAATAGAAAAAGAAGTGAAGTAAAAGTCAAAATTTTGTGAAAGATAATAGTAAAGTAAAAAGAAAAGAGGAAGAAAGAAAGTGTAAGAGAAAAGTGAAGAGGAAGAAAGAGAGTGTAAGAAGAAATAGGAGAATAGGGAAGAAAGAGAAAGAGATCCAAATTTGTAATTTCATAGGTGGTTTGTTTGTGTAAATAGATATTAGATTAGATTAGATTTCCATTGTATCTTTTCTCATTAAATTAAGCTATCTAGATGTCAAATAAAGTTAGAGGCTAAAGATGGAATTTTAATTGTAGTTTATTAGTATAAATAGATATTAGAAAACTAAAGTGAAGTGATAAGAGAAAGATAAAAATTGTTTGTGGAAAAAATAGAAGAGAGGGAGAAGAAAGGAGATAAAAAGATGATATATGGGATATAAAGAAAAAGAAGTGAAGTCAAAGTCAAAATTTTGTGAAAGATAATTGTAAAGTAAAAAGAAAAGAGGATGAAATAGAGTGTAAGAGAAAAGTGAAAAGGAAGAAAGAAAGTGTAAAAAGAAAAAGAGAGTGTAAGAGAAAAGTGAAAAGAAAGAAAGAGAGTGTAAGAAGAAAGAGGAGAAAAGGGAGGAAAGAGAGGGAAATGACATTTTTGCCCTTAAATTAGATACGTGTCTTGTTAATAAGGGATCTAAATTGGTAATTTCATAGGTGGTTTGTTTGTATAAATAGATAAATGAAATAGAGTGTAAGAGAAAAGTGAAAAGGAAGAAAGAAAGTGTAAAAAGAAAAAGAGAGTGTAAGAGAAAAGTGAAAAGAAAGAAAGAGAGTGTAAGAAGAAAGGGGAGAAAAGGGAGGAAAGAGAGGGAAATGACATTTTTGCCCTTAAATTAGATACGTGTCTTGTTAATAAGGGATCTAAATTGGTAATTTCATAGGTGGTTTGTTTGTATAAATAGATAAATTAGATATGTGTCTTGTTAATAAGATATCTAAATTGGTAATTTCATAGGTGGTTTGTTTGTATAAATAGATATTAGATTAGATTAGATTAGATAATTTCATAAGTGGTTTGTTTGTATAAATAGATATTAGATTAGATAGATAGATAGATGGTGTTCATGTTTTAGGTTTATATTTCTTAAAAATCGTAATTTTATTTTATACAACAAACTATGGCTCACCTTAAAAAGCCATGTTGGGTTTTTAATGGGTTTTAAAACTCCAAGTATGGCTCACCTTAAAAAGCATTTTTAATGGGTTTTGATAAAAACTCAAAAAAAGAATGACATTGTTAATTGATGAATTTTCATTTGTATCCTTATTTACAATCAAATTCATATGTTAAGGATACTCATATTTCTCTTGAAAGAGGTAATTTTGAAAAAATAAACAAATCTTTATGAGTATTAATTATCTGTATATCTAGAGATTAAAATGACTATTTATTATCTATAAAAAATGACTATTTACCCATATTTAATTAATTTTGTGTGTCTGATATGTACCAAGTCGATCTATATAGAGTATGAACCTTATATAAAATTATCATAATCGAATTACAAATGAATTTAATAAAACCATATTTTACTAATTAATGCAAATATCTAAATTAAATAAGTAGTATGCATATTTTTTTTCTACAAAAAGTTTAGGTGAGTTGGGTTGTGGGAGTTCACTAGGGTCAGGGGCAGACCTCACATCTCTTTTTGTGCTTACAGAGATATTTACGTATCACCAACCAAAGAGGTCCTCACGCTGACAGCGGGAGTTTAACTCACGCCCTCTTCAAAATGAACCAACTCGTTACCAATTAAGCCAAACTTTATTGGCTAAAAATGCGAATAAGTGGTATGCATATAATACAACTTTTACATTACTTCTCTATAAAAATAAGAGAAAAATAATAAGGGCGGTGATTCATTTCTAGACACTCCTCACGTGTAAGTTTTTGATCCCATTGTTTGGGAGGCATACAACATATATACATATTGATCAGTTTCGAGGGCTTCAATAGCTCATCTGGTTTAAGAAAGGACGGTGTTTCAAAACCCTAATAAAGGAGACAATTACTAACATGACAACTAATTTACAAACATTTACCTATAAAATACACATTAATTTTTGAAAGAGGTACCATATATTTGATAATTAATCAACTGTACATGATTAACAATTAGATATCTTAAAAGTAGAATTTCGGCATTCTATACTTATAAACCAGGCCCATGACAAGACTTTACATGATTAACAATCACTTGCGGATTAAAAACATGACCTATACACCAAGAGACAGCCATCCAGATCATATATTTCAATTTGCTCGCCTTCTTTGATACGAATTGCAAGCCATGAGCCCGAAAGTGCTCGACAGTTACTAGAGTATCTGCAATTGTCATTCCCGACCAATTCTGAATTGCTATCCAAACTACCCTGGAAAACCTGCAAAAGAAAAATAAATGGGAAATCGACTCGTCCTGCTCAAAACAAAAAAGGCAACACGCCCCATGAGGGTCATTAATGATACTCTTAGAAATAAGATTATCGCGAGTTGGTAGTCTCCCCAAAAACAACCTCCACCCGAACACTCCCACCTTAGTGGGTATAGAAAGTTGCCACATATCAATAAGAGCACTTTGGATATCGCTATCCAACCTATCATGCTGCATCAAGAGCAAGTCCTGATCAACTCCACTGCCAGCAATCTTGCAATGAATCGTCAGGATGAAACTGAAGAAGAGTGTTCAAGAGCAAGTCCCGATCAACTCTCTCCTCAGCTGACAAATCGCGACTCCACTCTAAATTCCAACACCAACTGTTGTCAAGCCTATACCCTTGCTCCAAAATACTGTCATGTTTAAGCTTTGCTACTTCAAAAAAGACTAGGAAACAGATCCTTAAAAGACTCATTACTAGCCCACTTATGATTCCAAAAAGAAATCCAATTCCCCTTCCCTAACATAGGCCTAAGCGCAGATTCAAAGGCACCATTCCACGAATCATTACCCTCTTCCAAAAGTAATAAGTCCCTCCACCATAAAGTGTCCTTACCCCTCTATGCGACATAGCCCTTGTGAAATTATGCCTAAGGTCACCATAACGATGAGTGAGCAATTGCCACCAGCTTGCACTATTGTTGTCTATACATCTCCACTTCCACTTACACATGAGAGCCACATTGAAAGCTTCCAGATTCTTCACCCCCAAACCACCATCCTTCTCGGGTCTGCAAACCTTGTCCTAAGACACCTAATACACAGGATGACTCTCTCTATTACCTCCCCATAGGAAATCCCTTTGAACTAAAAAAAGCCCTTGAATAACAATCTAGAGATCAGCAATGAAAAAAGAGAACATATACAACAGAATACTATTGAGGACCAAGTTAATGAGAGTCACTCTACCCCCAATAGACAAAAAACGCCCACTCCACGATGAAAGCCTCTTTCTCACCTTATCAATAATCGGAGCCCAGGTATATCTTCTTCTAGGATTGGCTCCCACCGGAATACCCAAAAACTTGAAAGGAATATTAGCGGTGCTACAAAACAGGAAAGTTGCAGCCGCCTCCAAAAAATCCTCCTAAAGATTAATACCATAAAGACAACTCTTATGAAAGTTCACCTTCAGCCCCGGGACCAATTCAAAAATTGTGAATATAGACTTTATACACCATAAATTATTCCAGGTACCCTTGCCGACTAAAATAGTGTCTTCCGCGAATTGAAGCATCGAATAGCTGAGACTATTATGAACCTGAATGTATGCCTAAGAGTGAGACGCATAATGATCCTTTTACAACGGAATACTATTGGGACAACTATTGAATGTATGCACCACCAATGCCCTAGGCAGAGTAATGATCAGACGTCAAGTATTCAATGATGGAAATGGTGGTTGTGATCCTAGAGCTGATGAGTTTAAGTCTATGGTTTTGGAGTTAATGGTGTTAGCTGGAATTTTTAACATAGGTGATTTTATTCCTTCATTGGAGTGGCTAGATCTTCAAGGGGTGCAAGGCAAAATGATAAAATTGCATGCACAAGAGGTTTGATGCATTTCTAACTAGCATATTATTGAGGGACATGAGATATCTCATGGTTCTAAGAGTGAGACGCATAATGATCTTTTGAGTACATTGTTGTCATTTAAAGAGGTCTCAGATGATGATGGAAACAAAGTCACTGATACAAAAATCAAAGCTTACTTAGGCAATGGATAGTTGGTTATTTAAAAATTTAGTTCCAAAGTAGGCTTTAAGATCCATTGCCTAACTTTATTAATATACATTGGACTTGTTGGCTTTCAAATCCTTACCTAACGGTAACACCTCATCATTAGACCTACTTGGGATTGAATTTCAAACAAAACTTTTACTATAACTCATAGACATACAAAACACAAAGGTTCATTTTTAAAATCTAACTCATCCTATTTGTCAAAATAAAAAATATAACTCATCCTAAAGTCTAATAGACAAGTTTTTCAGTCCCTTTCATGGGAACCGTCTACTTGCCACTAATGAGTTCCTTTTTTTCGAATGTAGTAAATTTTCATAATAATGAATGGTATAAGTGAAAAAATATGTAATGTTTTATTGAAAATGTAAAACGGCAGTCAAATTGAAACAAATGATTTTGCTAAATCAACAAACAAGGTGAAACGCTCTCCCAGATACACTTTTCAACACTTTCTCATTTTTTGTTGAAATAATGCGGTTTCTACAACTTTGCAAATGAGATTCACGTGATTTAGTGTGACCTACATGTAATTTAAACAATAATGAAGAGATTGTTGGAAATAGTGAGTTCAAGAATGTCTTATTAGTACTTTAGTTAGTCTAATTGAAAGGCTACTTGATATTTTAAGTTAGATCAAGTTTTACATATATAATATTAAAATAGGCACGTACAAAATTTTACCCCCTTAAATAAGTCTACCTAACTCGATTCAAATTGGTATAAGTCTAATGTGACTTATGGATATTGATGGCGTAGACCATAAAAACGGAAATAACTAAAGACATCCTGCGTTTTTTCTACCATGCATTATCCTATGAATTTGGATCCTCAAGTTTTACATATATAATATTAAACTCTAAAAAAATTCTAGAATTTTCTCTCTCTGGATCTAACGGCTCTATAGCTTGCTGCACCGTGCAGCTGCTGTAGAGGATCCAGGTTCATTATCCTATCTAGAAGTTTATTTTTACAGGTGTATTATTTTGTTGTGCGAAAGTTGATCTTAGGTCAAATTATGCTGCCTAGAAATAAAACTTAGAAAAGTTTGTTTTTTACTATATTAGCAAAAATATGGTAGGGATAATTACACCGTAAAATGTAACACCCCTTTTCTACCCGGTAATTATTTAATAAAATCATAGTTTACAAAAATTTATTTCATACTTCAAAAAGAGATGTCACACATTCATCGTTAAATAAAACGTCTCATACGATATAAATAACTTTGTCAAAATACATCACCACGCAGCGGAAATAGAAATAAGATTCAAAACAATAAAATCATGACGTCATGAATGGACTCCAAACAATAAAATATAACAACCAAATTTTAGCGTTTATCCCCCCCTTGAGTGTTACACATCAAAGCAAGGACACCGACGACACCGACTCAGAATAGCGAAGGTACCTAAGCCTTCACTCGCAATCACCTGCACGTTACCGCATAGGGGTAACATTCAAACAGAAGGGGTGAGATATCTTCAATATAATAGCGTAAAACGATAGGAAATATGCTAGAATATGATACTATATCTACCACTCCACTACACATATCAAATTATAAACACACGTCAAGTTATAACATCACAATCAGTCACCAATGTCATGATAATGCATGAATGCAGCCCACACATACGGGCATATGCATGTGGTACCAAAATCACCAAAAGTCTTGCCCGTAAATAGGGGCGTCACCAAAATTGAGAGCTTTCACACCCGGCTCACCAATTCACCAAAAATTGAGCTTTCACACCAGGCTCACTAGTTTTATAAAAATTTGAGCTTTCACACCCAGCTCCAAGACCAAAGGTCTTCACCAAAATAAATGCATATGCTGTATGCGACACCATGAATGCACACAGACAATCACCAAACTATTCACAATGTGACACACCAACAACAATCACCAAATATCACCAAAGTTGGGCTTTCACACCTAGCCACAACGACACCGAAACACCAAAATACCCGAGACAACGGAACACCAATATTTGGAGCCTTCACACCTAGCTCCCACAACACCAAGGTTTGAGCCTTCACACCTAGCTCAAACCGCACCAAGACACCAAGATGACAACAATTTTCCAAAACAGCACCAAGACACCAAGATGACAACAATGTTCCAAAACATTTGAGACACGAGGATTTTTCACAACACCGGAGACAAACGATAATTTTTTCAAAGTATTTGAGACATGACAACTTTCTTTTTAAAACATCACCATTTAACGACTACACCAACGGTTAACAATTTTTCCAGAAAAATGGACTACTTTGCCTCAAATTAGAATATTCAGCTGGGCCTCTGAATAAGCTTTCCAAAACATTTTGAAACGTCTAAATCGGACTCCCGAGTCAAAAGATATGTCAAAAACAAAACCGGGGAAAAATTGAGGAACATCCTGAAAATTGCCTAGGCGCCTAGCAAGCAACACGCAAAATCTGGCCAGCACACAGAAAACTGGCGCCCTTGGCGCCCAGACAACTCAGGAACACGGGACAGCAACGCAACACAACGTGGAACACACTCCAGACACGGCGCCTAGCAGGAAACAACCACACAGAAAACTGGCGCCCAGGAGCAGGGCGCCCAGCAACAAGGCAACACACTGAATCTGGCGCCCAGGGGCAGGGCGCCTAGCAACCAACGCAACACGCATGACTTTGGCGCCCAGGAGCAGGGCGCCTAGCAACAGGAAGCAACACAACAGACAACACTGTTGGACATGGCGCCTTTGGCGCCCAGACATCCTAGAACACAACAGAAACACAACTTGGCGCAGGAACACGCCCCAGACACGGCACCCAGCAGCAGGGCGCCAAAAACTGCAGCACACGCAGGGAACACAACAACAGCAACTCTGCCGCCCATGGCGCCCATGACTCAGAACACAACAGCAACAACCATTCTGGCACTCGAAACACACACCAGACACGGCGCCCATGCACAGGGCGCCAAAAACAGCAACATGACACCAAGCAACATGGTCAGGCACGGCGCCCAGGCACAGGGCGCCAAAAACAGTTTCTAGGACAATGGCGCCCATGGCGCCCTAGGGTTCAATAATTTCGTTAATTCACCAATTCAAATCACCAATCCTTAATCACCAATGTCAATCATCATAGTTTGTCACTCACAACACCAAACGACAATTTAATCGAACACCTAGCATGCGTTTAGTAATAACAACAATGAGCACCAAGTTCTAGAGTCACAACTATCACCAACAATGTCAAATTTCAATCCAACCTAGTTATAATTCACTAACACCAAATCAAACATCACAATTCATCAAAGGGTACTATAGGACCTATCCCCACATAACCCCATCATAAAACCCCATTATAAGGAAGAACCCCACCCTTACCTTATAGTAGGAGAGCACTAATCCTCTTGATCAAGTGACCAAAAAAACCTCAGCAACACTGCTCCTCTCTTCTCCTTGGATGTGCGAGATCCTCCTCCTCTTCTCCCTTGTATGCGCGCCGTCCCTCTTCTCTCTTCCTCTCTTCTATTCGCAACTTTTTCTTTCTTTTTCTCCAACAAATCGCATAATGAGACCAAACCCTAGCCTAGGCGCTTCACCTATGCGCGTAGCTAGTGGACTTGGATCACGGGCTTTCCTCCAGCTTAAGCCCGATTACTAACACCATCCCCTAGTATTCGATTATACACCTCCTAGTCAAATGCTAATATAATTACACCAACTAAAATAAATAAATAAAGAATTGGATACCTAAATATTTAATTAAATAATTTAATTAAATATTTGGGCGTTACATAAAATACTATTGATATTGACTAAATTTTTTAAAACTTGTTTTTATGTTTTTGGGTACAGAACATGTTTACAGCTGGGACCGACACATCATCTAGCACAACAGAATAGGCCATTGTAGAACTGCTTCGAAACCCAAAGATCATGGGGAAAGTCCAACAAGAATTGGACACTGTTGTGGGTAGAGAAAGGAATGTGAAAGAAGAAGACTTACCTCACCTACCATACTTGCAATCAGTTATAAAAGAAACTTTTCGTTTACACCCATCAACTCTGTTTTCCCTACCAAGAATTGCATCTGAAAGTTGTGATATTTTTGGGTACCACATCCCAAAGGGTGCCACTCTTTTGGTCAATGTATGGGCCATAGGTCGCGACCCAAAAGAATGGACAGGTCCATTGGAGTTCAAACCCGAAAGGTTCCTACTAGGTGGTGAGAAAGGTGACGTTGATGTTAGGGGAGATAACTTTGAGGTTATACCCTTTGGTGTTGGACGTAGAATATGTGCCGGTATGAGTCTTGGGCTTCGCATGGTCTAGCTTCTAACTGCTACCTTGGCCCATTCATTTAATTGGGAGTTTGAAAAAAAAGTTGAGCATGGATGAAGCTTATGGGCTAACTCTACAGCGTGCTATGCCTTTATCAGGGGATTTTTTTTTGTACCCCCATCAACTCCCTTCTACCCCCACACATGATCGTAATCCCGAAAATATCCTCCTGACATAAATAACAAAAATTGACTTTTGGAAGATTATCTGGTGGGGGACCACTTTATCTGGTAATCGGATTTACCTAAATGCAAGGTAAATCCGATTAGCTTTAAATACGTAATAAATACACACGCATAAGTCAAATTAGATGTATCAAACTGACAGATAAATCCGATTTGACCATTTATTTCAGTATAGAAATCGAAAATATAATGAATCGGATTTAGCTAAATCAGATGCGCAATCGGATTTACGTAAATCCACTTATATCTTTTAATGAATCGGATTTACCTGGGTGGAGGTATATCCGATTTTGAAAAATACAAAGCGGATTTCCGTTTGAGGCACGTAAATCCGATTTGTTTTTTTTTAAAAAATTAATTTTTGTATAACTGTTGTTCTATTTTGAAACAGATATTGACCCGCATACAGAGTCGCAGGTTGTTCCTTTCATGGTAGACACTACAGAGGCATTCTGGACCGAGAGGGTATATTTTTTATACTACTTTTTTTAATCAAAGTTTGGTAGATATTTAATTAATTAAGTACGTAACATTTTTCTATTTTTTCTATTTTGTAGATATTTTCTACACGCGAAGATCTAGAAGAGTGGGCTAACGCGGTTGGGAGGCGTATTGGAGTTGTGGTTATCATTGTAAGATTTGACAAAGCTGGAGTAAAAAGGGGTTCTAGAGATAAGATTATTTTTGGTTGCAAGAAGCAAGGGAAGTGGTCTAATGATTCTAGAGTTTTCGGGTCTAAGAGAAGAAGCTGTCCGTTTACATTGAGAGCTACTTGTACAAGACGTCATGGGGGTTGGCGTGTGAATGTTAGGTTTGGTCTTCACACACATGAGTTGCTTACTACCCCGGTTGGGTCGACAGCTTTTGGTCGTTTAACTAAGCCACAGAAAGCTATGGTTAATGAGCACACTGATCTGAATGTTGCCCCGAAAGATTGTCTTACTGCTTTGAAGAACCATTATCCGGACAACGTCACTTCTCTTCCTCAAATATATAGGCAGCATTGCGTCTATAGGTCTTCTAAGAGGGGTCCTAGAAAGGACATGCAGGAGCTTTTGAGATTGATTGAGTCGCAAAATTATTTATGTTGGAGCAGAAAAGTTGAGGGCTCTGATGTGGTCAGTGACATCATGTGGGCGCATCCCACTTCTATTAAGTTATTCTGGCTGTTTCCAAAGGTTCTTATTCTTGACACCACCTACAAGACCAACAAATACAATCTACCTCTATTGGAGATTGTAGGAGTCACTTCAACGGAGTTAACTTTCTCGGTTGCTTTTGCCTATATTGTAGGAGTCACTTATTCCGGTACTCCTATTTCGTTGGATGTTGTAGACGACCATTGGAAAAACTTGAGTTTGGATTCTATAGATGATAAATTCTCCCAAGAAATATCTGCTGACTGTGATATTGCTTACCAAATGGAGATGATTTGGGCGAGATATAATCGTATGACTCCTGAGGAGAGATTTGTCCTCAAGAAACAACTTAATGAGCTTGCATTCCCTACCACTTCTTCAATGGTTGCACCACCATTTAAAGTTAAAAAAAAAGGTGCACCGAAGAAGAAAAAGCAGAAATTATATGATGCAAGTGTGATCCTTCTGGGTGGGAGCATGTGGATGAGAAGATGAAACTGACTCAAGAATCTGGGACTTCTTGTAAAAATTCATCACAGCGGTCTTTTTGTACAAAATCATCACAGCGGTCTTCAAAGTTATCTCAGAGTGTTTCTAAAAAATTAACACCGCAGGGTGAGACTAAATTCAATTTACCGTCGGTTCCTCATCACGTGCACTCTTATGTAGAAAAAAGTAGTGATGTTGAAAGGGATGGTAATTGTGGGTTCCGAACAGTAGCGGTTGGTCTCGATCTTGGTGAGGATAGTCGGCCTATAATTAGGCAAGATTTAATCAAAGAAACAAAGGAGAGGGAGAAACTATATACTTACATGTTTGGAAAGGACAGACTTGCAGTGCTTAGAAAAGCGTTATCCATTGAATACCCCGGTTTTCAGAAGGAGGATAAGTGGTTGAGTTTGCCTGAGATGGGGTACTTTATAACTACTAAGTATAATGTGGCCCTAGTTCAATTGTCTTTGGATATGAATTTTACTTATCTTCCTTTGAGAGGTAGTTATTCTTCTTCTAAGTATAAAATCATATCTATTCTGAACGTCGGGAATATCCATTGGATGCATATTTCGATCTAGTCTGTCTGTCCGTTGCCTCCGGTTGCTTTGATGTGGTCTCATAATCGATCAGAGGAATCTACTTCATGATTGGATCCTTATATAGGCCGTTTTACCCTTTGGTAATCTACCGCTTCGATCATTCCCCGTCTCCCTCCCACTGATGCGCCTACTGTTGTAGACTTAGCCCATGATTCCGACAATTTAGATTGACATTTCTTGTATTTATTATTGTACCCACATTTTTGTAATTATTTATCCATATATATATATATCCAACAAATTAAATGTGTAGAAAAAAAACAAATTAAATGTTTTAAATTTTTTTTACAAGTCGGATTTACACTGGTAAGGCGTAAATCCGCTTTTGAATTTAACAAAGCGGATGTACCCCAACAACAGGTAAATCCGACTTGATAAAGAGACAAAGCGGATCTACCTGTTGTGGGGGTACATCTGCTTTGTTAAATTCAAAAGCGGATTTACCCTTCTATCACTATATCCGATGCGATTTTTTTGAATTTAATAGGATCTAGGAAAATCCGCCTTTGATTAATCTCAAAGCGGATTTACCTATTTATAAGTTAAATCCGATTGAGTCAAAATTATGGGGGGTATTTTGGGATTTTCATATTTGATGGGGGTATATTGTGATGTGGTGGGGGTATAAAAAAAAAACCCATTTATCAGTGCACCCTCGGTCCCAACTTTCGGAGCATGTGTACTCATCTTCTTTGTGATGTTGAAATATACGTTTTAGGATTTTTCTTTCTTGTTAGTAGCACCCACTCCCAGCTTTCAACACAAAATTTTAACGATTCATCCAAAAAGAATATAGAACAAAAATTAAAAATACCTCGTTTCAACACTCGACCACCATTAAACCTCAAAAATGTGGTCTATATTAGGGGTCACCAACAAATATACGAGTTTTAGACTTTGTTTGAATCAATTTGAAAATGAATATGATAAGCTTTTCATTATAAAAAATTAGAGGCTGGGATATTCTCAATTTCATGTATGGTCGTGACCCTCATAGGTTCTGTTATGTACCGTACTTCTGATCTTGGTGAATAGTTCGAAGTAGTTGGTAGATGTCGTCCTTTGATCAGTTTTGTTTGATCTTAAGGGGGCGGTGTCGTACCTGCAAGAATACTCCGACGCTCAAGTCAGTGTTTGAATGAATCAATGTTTAGTTGGAGAAATTGCTTACCATTAGTGAGCATTGAATGTGGTATTTATAGAGTTTGAGTGATGTTTGTTTTGACGATCCTGAGTCGTTAGATCTTGCAGAGGTATCTGAACCGTTGATTGATTGGGCTAGATTTTCTGGATATGGGCTGGTTGGTTAATGGACCTTGCAGGGGGTGTAAATATCATTTAGTCCTTTTACTTATTACCATAACAGTGGCCCCCCAAGTCTGGTCGCCTGAGGGGCGATCTTGGCTTGATAAGCTGATGCCACCTTACGTTGTCGATCATGAGATGTACCGAGCTTTCTTTTTGAGGGACTCAAAAAGGGGTGGCTTAAGTTGGTCATGGGATTTGTCGAGCTTGATTCATTTAATCGATCTCGAGATGTACCGAGCTTTCTTTTGAGCAGAGGGATGTACCAGGCATTAAATGTTTCTGACACGACGCGCTTTACGATGGCGGCTAATGATGGTGACGTTTTGTTTTTAGCGCGTGTCCTTTGGATTTTGATTGGAAGTTTTGATTCGACTTCCAGGCCCAATCCATGATATTCGGCCCACTATAAATAGGGGGTCACCTCCTCTTGTTTTGTTGCTGCATAACTCCTTCTGCTCTGATTACCGGTCTTGAGTTGTCGAGCTTTTCTTCGAGCAAAGCGGACTAGGTGATAGTAGCTCAACAGAAAGTCGACAAAAAGATTTCTTTCAGATCTGATCATCTCATCTGCTTCATTTCGAGGTTAGTCTTTAATTTGTTTTCCATTTGCTTTTGCGTTTAGGACCCCTCCTAGTATTTTACTTATTCTCTCAGAGTGGTGGTCGTTAGGTCGGGTCTTGTTCGTGAACCCATTTGCGATTTTTAATCCTGACATTTCGTCCCCCATTTCTGCAGTTTAGATCTAGCGAGGACCAAACAAACCCGTAGGGATATAACCGAATATCGAAACGAGTTTGTAAAAATCATGGCCTCCGGTTGTGACGTTCCTGAAAATTGAGAGAATCAGACAGTGGTCGCTACTCCAGATGAGCAAGATCATCCGTCCTCCGCTCCTACCAGCGAGCAAGCGGAGGAAAATATTGATGTTGAAAGTTTTTCTCCGGTTGACGATGTTAATGAGCCCGACCCAGATGTTGTGGAAGCTACGGAGGAAGACCGTAGGATCGATGTGGTAGCTCTCTCTTCGGAGTCTGATGAGAAGGTTCAATCGGGGGAAAGACAAGGGAGCTCGAATACAATTGAATCGGAGAGCTCCGATTCTGACTTTGGGACAAGCTCAGTGCACGAACCAGCCAAGTACGAGTCGAGCTTCTGATGCTTCTGTTGATGGTTATTCCAGCACTGGTCCTGGAGCTCATGATGTACCGGTGCGGGAGGTTCGCCCTTATGATTGGGTTTCCGCCAAGGTTTTGGAGATCGAATCGTTGTACCATTCTCGCCATAACCTAGAGTCAGTAGTTCAAAAAATCTTTGGGTGCTCTGAAAGAACAATTTGGAGGGTCGAAGGTATGAAGGACGGAGAGCACGTGGCTTCCTGGGCAAGAGATCTTAAATTTACTATGTACCATGTGACGATCAACGGTATGAACATCCGGCCTCCCTTTACTTCTCTTCAACAGACCGTTCTGGCGGAGTTGGACGTAGCACCCTCCCAGCTACATCCAAATGCGTTGGCTTTCCTCTGAGCCTTCGAGTTGATGTGTATTCATCTGGAGAGACCGGTGTCGCCCCTACTTTTCTTTCATTTATTCGAGCTTAATCGAAATAGTGGGGAAGATAAGTCCGGCCGCGAGCATGTCAGTTTTTGCACGAGGCGAGGCGCGAAGATCTTCAGAGCTTATGCGGACTCACTGATGGGAAGTTGGAAGCAGTTCTTCTATTGGGTCGAACCGGTTAATGATAAGGCCATCGACTATGTTGGGAAGTTCGGGGCTGATGGTTGGACTTTGGTGTCCACCAAGTTCCCTATTGGTTGGAGTCATGGTCATTTTAACCGATCTACACATTCCTACTCCGTTGGGGAGGATCGATTGAGTGCTGAAGATCGCCTCACGAAAGCGATTTTGATTTTCATTTCCCAAAGGGTTCCGTATTCAAAGCATAAATACCGGGGTATCCCTACGGATCGTTTAGTCCAGGCCAGGAAGCGGGTGCGGGTGCAAAGGGTTTTAGGTAGATCGTGTTTCTGGAGTGGATTTTTGTGTATTTGAATTTTCTGTACGTTACATAACTCGTATTCTTTCTTTTTTTCAGACACGGTGGCACCAAAGAGGCTCGCGTTTTTGAAGAAGTTGGCGATGCAATCGGCTGATGTTGAGCAAGAAGGGGTTCTGTTGCAAACATCTTCACAACCTAGACCCGTTGTCGAGGCTGCAGAGGTTGCCATCGTTGCCGAACCGGTTACCACTATTACCCAGAAAGACCTGGTCAGCGCCGAGGCTGAAAGGGGAAAAAGGATCGAGGTTTTGGTTGATTCACCAATTCCGGTCAGGAAGGGTATCGATGTTGGGACCTCTGTAAAACGGGGACGAGCTGGCGCTGATGATGAGTTGAGATCGGTCAAGAAAGCAAAGGCTACGAAGAGATCCAAGCATAAATATAAGGCCGTCCCTTTGGAGGAGAAATTTTTAGAACAAAGCTTCGAACAGTGGCGGGAAGATCCCATCGTAGCATCGGCTCAGATCTTCCTGAATCTTGCCGAGGTTCACAAGATTGAGAAAAAGAAGTATGAGAAGCGAGCCGAAGGTGGGTTCTTTGCTAATTTCGCCAGTTTTGTTGATTTGTTTATGATTTTGCTCTTTATTTTGATATCATTCTTGACATGTCTGTAGAGTTGCTGGATGCCGAGAAGGCAAGACGTTTTAAACTTTTGGAGGAATTGTCTACGAGGACCAAGGAGCTGGGTCGAGCTAAGTCCGACCTTCGTACTTTGAAGGAGAGCGAAGAGACTCTTACGGCGTTGAAGGAAACTGCTGAGTCGTGCCGAGACTGCCGAAGCTCGTGTGAAGCAGCTTGAAGATCAGCTCAAAGTTCTAGAGGAGTCTAAAGCTGAGGCAAAGAGAAAGGTGAGGATCTCGGAAGAACAAATTGCCGAGCTGCAGGATAGCTTGAAGAAAGCCTCGGAAGTAAGGGCGGAAACTAGCACCGACCCCAAAGCCCGTATTGCCGATCTCCAAGCTGCCCTTCGACAAAGCAAGAAGGATGCAAAGGAGCCTGCTGAAGCGGCGCTTGTGATGTATAAAGAAGGTTTTCAAGATGCCCTTCTGCAGTTTCTTTTACTCCATCCTTCCCTTCCACTAGATCCGACGATCATTCATGCCGATCACGAGGTTGATGGGAGGCGCATTGTCAAGGTCGGCCCAGTGACGGAGGAGAAGACCGTCGTCTTTCCGACCTCAGATGCTTAATGATTTCGAACATCTTTATTTTTACAGAAGTTCTGGGTGTATACTTATCCGATCAAGTTTTGCATAGACTCAGAACTTCGTTATGTAACTTGGAATTTTGAGGGCTCGGTCATATCCGAGATGCTTGTAATCGAACATATTTTAATCGATCTTGATTTTGGATCTCATTACGAGCTTTATGATTTTTTTTTTTAATTCTACAAGTCATATACGTCGTTTTTAGAGATTGTTTCGCACTTGAGGAACTCGAGGTGGTCATAAACGTTGGCCTATAGAGCAGTTTATCAAGACTCGGCCCAGGCTTAACTCGCCTTATAGGGGTATTGGCAGCTGTGGCCAATGGTCGTTCTGAGGATATTTTGATCCTAGAAGACCCGGTCCCTTTGAAACAGTTTACCAAGACTAGGCTCGGATTTAACTGGTAACAAAGGGTTGCGACCATGGTTGGTCGCTTGGGGAGATCCCAAGATCGTACCTGAGGGGCTCGAGGTTCGAGTCTGTTCCGAAGTTGTAAATTTGGTTCGTACATTACTGTTTGATGAAATAAAGAATGTGTGGAACGTCGGAGTTTGATGAAACCAAGAATGTGTGGAACGTCGGAAAGTTCACTGATTTATCATTTAAATGAGGAACTCGATTTACAATGATAGGAGCAGCCCTATATGGTGTCCTTTTTGGAGAGATTGATACAATTTCCGCCCTTAAATGTAATAACTCTTCAGTTTCGTTGCATTCCAAGTCCTTTGAATCTTTTTTCCTTGGAGGGTCTCCAGTTCAAAAGCGCCCTTACCGGTCTTAGATATAACACGGTAAGGTCCTTCCCAATTTGGTGCGAGCTTTCCTTGGGAAGCATTTTTTAGACCAACATCAGCCCTTCGAAGAACCAGATCGCCTAGCTCGAAATCTCTGGGAACGACTTTAGCATTGTACCTGGTCGTTACTCCTTGCTTGACGATTGCTTCTCGGAGTGAGGCTCGACCCCGAATTTCATCGATGAGATCGCGCTCCTCCCTTAAGGCTTGGCTATTATCGTTTTGAGTTTTGGGGTTTGCCGTTCTCCAGCTGAGTTCGCCAATCTCGATGGGAATGACCGCCTCGTTGCCGTAAGAGATCTGGAAAGGCGTCTCTCCTATGGAGCTTTGTTGGGTGGTCCTATATCCCCAGAGGACATAAGGTAACTCTTCTACCCAGTTTCCTTTTGCGTCGTCTAGACGTCGCCTTAGGCCGTTCAGTATTACGTTGTTCGCCACTTCTACTTGCCCGTTGGTTTGAGGGTGTTCAACTGATGTGAAGCGGTGCTTGATTTTTAGGTCGGACATCAGCTTTCTGAAAGCCTTGTCAGTAAATTAAGTCCCATTGTCTGTTATCACTACCTCGGTGATCCCGAACCTGCTCATGATGTTTTTCCTAAAAAATTTGATGCAGTTTCTTGCAGTGATGGTAGCTAGGGGTTCTGCTTCTATCCATTTGCTGAAGTAATCGACTGCGACGATTAAGTATTTGATCTGGCCTGGAGCTGTCGAGAATGGCCCCAGGAGGTCTATCCCCCACCATGCAAATGGCCATGTGGAGGAGAGGCTTGTTAGATCGGTTGGAGGAGCAATGCGGATGTTCGCGTGAATTTGACATTTTTTGAATTTTTACATAAGCACTAGCATCAACCGCCATGGTCGGCCAGTAATATCCAGCGCGGAGAGCCTTTCGAGCTAAAGAACGAGCTCTGAGGTGTTGACCGCAGATTCCCTCATGAATTTTTGCTAGGACATAAGCTGCTTCTTCTCCCTCGATGCATTTCAACAACGGGGAGGAGAGACGTCTTTTGTACAACGCTCCATCAATGACTGAATAGGCAGAAGCCTTCCTCCTGACGAGTTTAGCGTCGTTTGCGTCTGGGGTTCCACTCCTGCAACTGTGAGCTTCTTCAATTATGCAAATGGTCGAGGCAAATCCAGGGTCGGGGGATACACTGGGTTTGTGGAGGATTTTCTAGATAAACGTTCTGTGATTTCCAGGAGCTTTCGTGCATGCGATCTTGGCGAGGAGATCAGCTCTTTGGTTCTCTGCCCTTGGCACGTGTTTCACTTTTGATGTTTCAATTTGAGCTAATAATGCCCGTACTCGAAGCATGTATTTCTGTAAGATCGGCTCTTTGGTCTCGTATTGGTTGCCGATTTGGGAGACTACCAATAGAGAATCGGTGTACAGTTTTACTCGAGGGACTCGGAGGTCGATTGCCAAGCGTAGACCAGCGATGCAAGCCTCGTATTCTGCTTGGTTGTTCAAGGTCAAAAAACTGAAAGTTAAAGAAATTTCGATGATGATGCCGTTCGGCTCTCTAACATGATACCAGCGCCACTTCCTTTCGGGTTGGAGGATCCATCGACATGTAGGATCCAGGTATCATTTTCGATGTTCGCTGGTGTCATTTCGGCCACGAAGTCCGTCAGGACTTGTGCTTTCATAGCCGTTCGGGCTTCGTACTTGATTCCTAACTCTGATAGTTCTACCGCCCACTTGATCATTCTACCCGCGAGATCCGGCCTATACAGGAATTGCCTGATGGGGTAATTAGTCCGTACGACCACCTGGTGAGCGACGAAGTAAGGTCGAAAACGTCGAGCTGCGATGATGAGAGTCAAAGCGATCTTTTCGACCTTCTAATAGCGACTCTTCGATCCGTGTAGAGCTTTTCTTGTAATGTAAACTGGGCTCTGTCCGGTTTTTAACTCCCGCACAAGAACGGCACCTAAGGCTTCCTCCGAGATTGCTAGATATAAGTATAAAGTTTCACCTTTGCTTGGTCTAGTCAAGATTGGAGGTTCGGAGAGGACCTTTTTGAGCTAGTTTAAGGCCTCATCTTGCTCGGTGGTCCAGTTGAAATCCTCTTCCTCTTTTTTAAGTAGCTTGAACAGGGGAAGGGATTTGAACGCCAGATTTGATATGAAACGAGATAAGGCGGCGATCATGCCGTTAAGTTTCATACGGATCGACATTTGTCAGGATTTGCTTTGATTCCCCTTTCGGTTAAGTAGAAACCCAAGAATTTCCCAGTTCGAACTCCAAATGCGCATTTCTCTGGATTTAATCTCATATTATTTTCCCGGACTTCGGAGAAGATCACTCTAAGGTCGTTGACGTGCTTGTCATCGTCTGCACTCTTGGCGATCATGTCGTCGAGGTAGACTTCAACACTCTTGCCGATTTGTTTTTGGAAGACTTTGTTCATCATCCTTTAGTAGGTAGCTCCGGCGTTTTTCAAACCAAAAAGCATGACACGGTAGGCGAAGTTACTTTGGTCGGTCATGAAAGTAGTTTTTTCTTGGTCAGGGGGGAACATGGCAATCTGGTTATACCCAGAATAAGCATCCATGAACGATAACATTCGAAAGCCTGAAGCGTTGTCTACGAGTCGATCTATGCTGGGGACAGGGAAAGCATCTTTTGGGCAGGCTTTATTAAGATCGGTGTAATCTACGCACATGCGCCATTTTCAATTGCTCTTCTTAACCAGCACCGGATTTGATAACCAGGTTGTGCATTTGACTTCAGAAATGAAGTTCGCTTTTAAGAGATCGTCTACGGATTTTGCAGCGGCTATAGCTTTCTCGCTACTCTGAGCCCGTTTTCTTTGGGTGACCCACTTGGCTCCCGAGTTAACCGTGAGCTGGTGGCAAGCGACTTCAGAAGGAATCCCGGGCATGTCCTCTGCTGACCAGGCGAAGATGTCTGCATGGTCTTGGAGACATTGGGTTAAATCAATTTTAACCTCTTCCGATAGATCGGCTCCGATCTTGATGGTTCTGGAGGGATCTTCCCCGAGCTGTACCTCGATGAACTCCCCATTAGGTTGGGGCCTTTACATTTTTCGCTTGAGCTCTTTTGCCAGCCCGTCATCATCTTCATCATCTGTACTCTCAGGATCGTACCTTGCATCTAAGTCAGTTGTGTTTACTTCGGTAGGTCGAGCTTTACTTCTTTTGGGAGTAGTATTTTTGAGAGGGGAACCCCTTCCTGCTCCAAAGTTTTTTGCTCGGTCTTGGTCCATAAGAAGAAGCATCTGGAAGCAGATTCCAGGTCGGAGTTTAAAGTGATAACTTTATTGCAGAGAGAGTGGAATTTCATTTTTAAGTGCGTGGTGGACATCACCGCTCCGAGCCTAGCTAAAGTCGGTCTTCCAATGATAACGTTGTAGATGGATTCGCAAGGTAGGATAAGGAACTTGGTTTTGATGGTTCTCATCGTTGCCTCAACTCCGTAGGAAACCATCAATTCGAAATGTCCTATTGGTTTTGTCCGGGATCCGTTAAATCTGGATAGGGCCGTTCCTCTGTATGGAGGGAGCTCCTCTTTGTTGATCCCCATCCTGTCAAGGAGATCGACAAAGATGATGTCCGATGAGCTCCCTTGGTCCACCAAGATTCTTCTCACTTCTTCGTTGGCAATGACTGCTGAGATTATGAGGGGTACGTGCTTGTTGGATTTCTCATTCATAATATCTTCATCACCAAAAGATAGTGAAGGTCGGTTTGTAGTGGTTGGTGTAGCTGAGGTTAAGGCCACACTTAACAATTCTTTCCACTTTCGCTTCATTGTTTTCCCGGACTCCTCATGCTCGAACCTCCTGCGATCATTGTAGTGGATTTTATATATGCGCAAGTATACGCAGTCTCACAAGTAATATAGTAGAAAATACAGGTTGTACCCACAGGGATTGTATTTAATTTAGAGTTGGATCATGTCTTAGAAAATCAGTGTGTAAAGATAAAAACACAATTTTGGAATAGTTAAATAAAGGTTGAAGTACGAGCCGAACTGTGGAGTTCATATCACCAAGACAGAAAATAGAAGAAGAATGTGCAAAAGATACACCCCTCCAACTCCTACGCATGAACTGGTGTGCTGACAGTGCTATAGCATGAGCAGAACAGAATCTTCTAATGGATTTGATGATTGATCTTAAATGGATGCAAGAGGACAGTTTATCACTGTATGTTTCTTCTCAAAAACCAGAGAATTTCGTGCTGGAAGTGTAATGTATGATAGATTATGGAGTATGGAGTATCTTCTCAAGTGTGGGAGTGGAGCTTCTTTATAGTGCAGATTTTTCCCTCCTCTTTTGCAAGTGGGGGAGACAAGTGGGACATGTTGTCCCATCCATGTTTGCCAAGTGGTCTTGTGCAATTGGTAGAGGGTGGCTGCATCAGCATAGGGTGTGCCAATAGGGAGGCACTGACTGGACAAGATCAGGATTTACTGCAGTTTTGTTTCCTGCTTTTGTCTCCAAGTGGGCCCCAGCTCTACTGCGCGCAGGATGTTATAGCACCTGATGCTATAGCACTAAACAGAAAACATTAGAAACTTCACAAGGGCACCAATTGTGTCAAATAAATTCCATTTCAGTTCTTGACTCCTTTTTCCTTGATTTAACATAAATATTCACATAACTCCTAGCCTAAGCATGCAAACTCACAACGATTTAAGAATAGAAATGCGTAAATAACTCTACAAATGGAGAGTTATCACACCCCCAAACTTAAACCATTGCTTGTCCCCAAGCAATGACAAAAAGAACAAGTAAATCCCTACAACATTCATGCCAAGATACTTTTTATAAAACAAAACAACATGATCAAGTCAGCTCTTCCCTAAGTTACAAATTCTCAAAACATGCTCTTGATTGGGCTAAATTTTTTGATTCACTCACATAAGCCATTATTTTTCACAACATCCAGAGTTATTACTGCCCAAAGTGAGTGTCTGACCTCTAAGCATAGTCCAATTCCTGATCAGGTTCAGAAGTTCACTTAGCCTAGGAGAGAGTGACATTCTTTTGAGTGTGTCAAGAAGAGTTCAAAATGGAGAGTAGACTAACAATTTCACTTAAGGCTTGAGGGGCTTCAAAGCACAACAAAGGGCTTGATTAGGCATTTCAGACAATGGCCAGTGTACTAAACTAAGAGAAATGAATGGTATTAGTGCTATAGCATGAGGTGCTATAGCACTTGATGCTATGAGTACAGATTTCTGCTTATGTTTGATGACTTTGTGCTATAGCATTCCTTGCTGGACTCAAGTATTTTGCTCTTCTTTTTTTTTGAGCTTTTAGGCACAGTCACAGTATTTTTGGTAAGGAGATGCTATAGCATGATATTGCTATACATTTGATGTTACAATTTCTGGCATAGCTGGATTACACCGACCTTCCTAAGTCTTCATACCTAGCCTTAATATAACCGATGCACCCCCAAACTTAGCTTCTAATGCTACTCTCAATTTTTATTGAAAACTTGACACATTCTAGGTTAGCCAAAACTAACTTCAGCATTAGATCATTCCTAGCTGACTAAGTTTCTTTCTAAACTTAGAGTTTGTGTGGGAGCAGCAATAAAACTAGTTATCATTCACACAAGACTACTTCACACAGTTACTCAATCATCATTAAATCTCTTATCCCTTCAAGATGCAAGTTCTTTGATTTTGCGAAACTAGGGGAATTACTGACTTGACACAAAACAAATACACAACCATTCAACAATAGTTCAAAACAACTAAAGTTTTTCCCTCCCACTTAAGACTTGGCAGTGTCCTCACTGCCTTCAAAATGATTTAGGGGAGAGGGTTAGCAAAACATCACAACAAAACATAAAAATACTTGGCATGATTCAGAAACAGATTTAAAACTAACACAACTGTTGGGTGCAGGACAGGTGCTATAGCACCCAATAGGTTTATTTAAAGCAATAAGTTTAAAAAAGGCTAAGGAAAATGGTTCATTTTCTTGCTAACCCAGATTTGAGCCTGTTGCTGGTCCTGCTAGACCTCTGGGATGGTTTCTTGTCTGTTTTCTGTTTCTTCTTCTTGGGTTCCTGGGGGGCTTCCTCTACTGTTGTTGATGTTGTAGCACTGGATGCTACAGCAGGAGCTTTTTCCTTCTCTGTTTTTCTCTCTGCATCTTTTCTGCCAGTGCTGTAAGGCCCATTGATGCCAGAGTGTCTTCAACAAACTTTTTGGAAATTTTCTCCACTGATGGCTGCTCCTCTTTCTCTGTTGTTGCTCCTTCTTCTACAACTTCTGTTTCTGTTTGGGTTATAGCAGCAGATGCTATAGCATCAGATGTTGTTGAGACTTTCTCAGTAGCTGCCTCCCCAGTGACTTCTTCTTCTGGCATATCTCCTATCATGGCCTCTTGAACTTCCTCAGTTGTCTTCTTGGCTCCTTGTCCTGCAAAAAGGGTGGTTGCACTTGGTGGTTGGTTTTTGGTAGCTTCAGGAGATGCTATAGCCTCAGGTGCTATAGCCTCTGGTGTGGCTGCAGGGCCATGTGGAGGGGTTTGTGGTGGATTGTTAGTGGTGACTAGGGTTTGTGTTTCTGTGTGGATTGGGGAAGTAGGTTCATTTGCTGGCTATGGGAATGGTGTTGGTTCTGTGGGTGGAGGTGTGGGGATCTTGGGTGATGATGGTGGTGAAATTTGGGTGTGGGTGGGAGGTGTTGGTGTGGTTTGTTCTGGGTGTTCTGCCTCTGGAATTTTCTCAGCCTCAGTTTCTTCGCTCTCAGTTTCTTCACTTTCCTCCTCACTCACTACTTCCTTGCTCACCCTTATCCTTTCTTCCTCATCTTCCTCAGTTTCCTCAGAACTTAGAGTGAGTTCTTCCTCTGCAATGGGTTTCTTTGTGGGCTTTTTAGTAAGGGTCTTCTCCTTTTGTGGGGACATGGATTCAGTGGGTTGCTTCTCTATTTCAACCTCTTGCTCAGTTTCTTCTTCAAGCACCCACTCAGGAAACTGTGGTGGTTCCATAGTGCTCTTCCCCTTGGTCAGTTGTCTAAACATAGTCTGTTCCCAATCATAATGTTCCTTCATGAATTTCCAAACAGCGTACTGCTGTAGCCTTAGGTGCTGTAGCATTGACCCATCACCTGATGCTATAGCAGCAGGCTTCTGTCTTGCCTTGAATTCAGTTGGGAAAGGTCTTGCAGGGGTTCTTCTTTCCTCTTTTCTCTCAATTTCTACTTCAGTCTTAATGCACAGTTTAGTAATTAAGCAAGGGAAATAGAGATTACCCATAGGTTTGATCTTGCATTCAAGAATTTCTCTTGAGATAAACCTTCCTATATCAACATTTTCTCCTTTAATGATGGAGTCTATCAGAATCAATCTCTCCTTTTCCACAGTTGTTGTGTGAGCAGTAGGCAAGATGGAGTGCCTGATAAAATTAAACCACTTGCTTGCTTCATCAACCAGATAATTCTTCCTGATCTTGAACTCTGTTCCAAATTTCTCCCAGGGTGAGTTTTCTACTGCGAGTCTACCCTTCAGCTCTTCCATCTCTGCTTTTCCCCAATTTTTAACCTTCTTTTCAAAGTTGGTTCCATGATACCCTAATTCGTACCATTCATTGATAGCATGTGCATCAAATGGGACCCTAACATCTCTCACAAGAGAGTATGTTGCTGCATGTCCTTCAGTGGGATCAGGGATTCCAGCATATAATTCTCTTACCAATTGGGGAATGAATGACTTACGGTGTTGCACCAGATTTTCCCATCCAAGTGCTTCTGTGGTTGATACAAAAGCAGGAGACTGTTTTCCAGATTTGAAGCCTCGTTCAGCCATGAAATTCATGCTCCAAAATTTCTTGTTGGAGGTATTAGGTGCTGTAGCCTTGGATGGTGATTTCTGTGTTTTAGGAGAGCTGGATTCGGGTGGGGTTTTCTTTTCCCTGGGGGGTTTGTTTCCAGCATATTTCTTAACCATTTTTGTGATAGGTGTTTCTGTAACTGAGAACTGAGATGAAAAATTAAGGGGGCTTGCTTGCAGAAGTTACGATGATGAGAGGTTGAAGATGATAAGAATGAAGTGAGGTGTGGGGAGTTAGGAAAGCATGAAGTGACCGTTACTGTGCAGTCATGGCATGAGAGAGAAGGTTTGTGTGCTGATCAGGCGTGTGCAGAGCAGTTGAGATTAGACTTCTTAAGCCACCTCATCACTTTTACTTATGCTTTTTCTGATGAGATTACACAGATGCACGTCTGATGCTATAGCATCTCATGTTATCACACCAAGTGCTATAACCACTTCTGCAGCTTAACTCCAAAATTCCTGCACAAACAAAAAGATTTAAAAATAACAAAATGGTTAGTTACAAAATTGTGGGTTGCCTCCCAAAAGCGCTTGGTTTAAGAGTCTTCAGCTTGACTTCCCCTAGATTTGTTAAGGGTCTTGAAGATCAATGGTGAACTTCTGCCTTTCCATTTGTTCACCAAAATATTGCTTGACTCTTTTTCCATTGACCTTGAAGGTTGTGTTTGTGGCTTCATCATACAGATCCATTGCTCCATGAGAATAAACCTTGACAAGCTTAAATGGAGCTGACCATCTTGACTTGAGTTTTCCAGGAAACAACTTAAGTCTTGAATTGAATAACAAGACTTGATCACCTTCCTTAAGTTCTCTCTTTTGAATCCTTTGATCATGCCAAGCCTTGGTTTTCTCCTTGTAAATTGTGGCATTTTCATAAGCAAAGTGCCTAATTTCTTCCAAGTCATTTAATTGTAGCAACCTTGCTGCTCCTCCCTTGTCATGATCAAAGTTGAGCTTTTTGATAGCCCAATGTGACTTGTGATGTAGCTCCACAGGTAGGTGACAGGCCTTGCCATAGACAAGTCTATATGGAGACATGCCTAAGGGTGTTTTGTAAGCTATCCTGTAAGCCCATAGTGCATCATCTAGTTGCACTGTCCATTCCTTCCTAGCTGGACCCACCATCTTCTCCAATATCCTTTTAATCTCTCTGTTAGATACCTCTGCCTGGCCACTGGTTTGGGGGTGATATGCTGTAGCAACCTTATGTTTGACCCCATACTTGGCTAAGAGAGTTTCAATGAGCTTGTTGTAGAAGTGAGAGCCACCATCACTAATTATGGCTCTTGGGGTGCCAAATCTAGTGATGATGTTCTTGTGAATGAAATTGCTTACTGATTTAGCATCATTGTTGGGTAAAGCAGCAGCTTCAACCCATTTGGACATATAGTCTACTGCTAGCAGTATGTATGAATTGCCATGAGAAGGTGGGAAGGGTCCCATGAAGTCTATTCCCCAAACATCAAATAATTCCACCTCTAATAAGTTGGTTAGAGGCATTTCATGTTTGTTGGAAATGTTTCCAGTTCTTTGGCATCTGTCACACCTTTTCACCAACTCATGAGCATCCCTGAAGAGTTTGGGCCAGAAATATCCAGATTGGAGCACTTTAGCAGCTGTTCTCTGTCCTCCAAAATGTCCTCCATAAGGTGCAGCATGACACTGCTGTAGCACTGGGTGCTGTTCTTCATCTACAAGACATCTTCTTATCAGTTGGTCTGGACAGTCTTTATAGAGGAATGGCTCATCCCAGTAGTAATGTTTAAAATCATGGAGAAACTTCTTCCTTTGTTGGTAAGTCATATTTGGTGGTACAATTCTGCTGACAAGGTAATTGACTATATCTGCAAACCAAGGTGCTATAGCACTCGATGCTATAGCACTAGATGTTGTTACACTGACAGTCAGAAACTTTTCATCAGGGAAGCTCTCCTTGATCTCCATTTCTTGTGTACCTGCACTTTCACTTTCAATTCTAGACAAATGGTCAGCAACTTGGTTCTCCACCCCCTTTTTGTCACGAATTTCCAAATCAAACTCTTGGAGGAGGAGAACCCATCTTATTAGCCTAGGTTTTGCATCTTTCTTTGAAATCAAATACTTGATGGCTGAATGATCTGTATAAACTATGACTTTTGTGCTAACCAAGTATGATCTAAATTTGTCAAATGCAAATACCACAGCTAACAATTCTTTCTCAGTGACTGTATAATTTAATTGAGCTTAAACAAGTGTTTTGCTAGCATAATAAATAGAGCAAAATATTTTATCATACCTTTGCCCTAGGACAGCTCCTACAACATAGTCACTAGCATCACACATGAGCTCAAAAGGTTTGTTCCAGTTAGGTGTTACAATGATTGGTGCTGTAACCAAGGTTGTCTTCGGTTTCTGGAATGCTTGCTGACATGGTTCATCAAAGATAAAGGATGTGTCATGTTGTAGCAGCTGACACAGTGGCTTTGGTATCTTGGAGAAGTCTTTTATGAACCTTCTGTAAAATCCAGCATGGCCTAAGAAACTTCTAACACCTTTCACAGTTATTGGTGGAGGAAGCTTGTCAATGACTTCAATTTTGGCTTTATCAACTTCCAAACCCTTTTTGGAGATCTTGTGTCCCAGAACAATACCTTCTTGGACCATGAAGTGGCATTTTTTCCCAATTCAAGACCAAGTTGGTTTCTTCACACCTCACAAGGATTTCCTCTAAATTGGTTAGACAGTTCTGGAAATCTTCCCCAAACACAGAGAAGTCATCCATAAAAACCTCCATGGATTTTTCAATGAAGTCCGAAAATATGGCCATCATGCATCTCTGAAAGGTAGTAGGTACATTGCAAAGCCCAAATGGCATTCTTCTGAAGGCAAATGTGCCATAGGGACATGTGAATGTTGTCTTCTCTTGATCTTCAGGCAATATGGCTATTTGATTATAACCTGAGTAGCCATCTAAGAAGTAGTAGAACTCTTTACCTGCAAGCCTGTCTAGCATCTGATCAATAAAGGGTAAAGGGAAGTGATCCTTTTTGGTAGCCTTATTGAGCTTTCTATAATCCATGCATATTCTCCACCCCGTCACTGCCCTTGTTGGAATCAACTCATTTTTATCATTTGCTATAACAGTGACACCTCCTTTCTTGGGAACACATTGCACAAGGCTTACCCATGCACTATCTGAAATTGGGTAGATAATACCAGCATCCAACCACTTGATAATTTCCTTTTTAACCACCTCCTTCATGATAGGATTGAGTCTCCTTTGGCCCTCAATGCAATTTCTAGCATTATCATCTAAAACTATGCTGTGCATGCAGATTGTTGGACTGATTCCCTTGATGTCTGCCATCTTCCATGCTATAGCCTTCTTATGCCTTTTTAAGGTATTAATGAGATCATGTTCTTGATCCTGTGTGAGATCAGAAGCAATGATCACAGGGAGAGTATCATTTTCCCCTAAATAGGCATATTTGAGGTGCTTAGGTAATTCTTTAAGCTCCAAGGGGGGTGGTTGTTCAAGATCTAGAGACTCATACTTTTTTACCCAAGCTTCTCTGATTTTTGGTTCCTGTTGAATGGCTCCCTCTTCTACAAGTTCTGTCTTCTCATTCTCATCAAAAATCTTGCCCATGTGATCTTGTTGTTTGTGAAAATGTTTCTGGACCACTTGATCAAGAGAGATAACAAAGGAGCACTCTTCTGTATTAGGATCTGGATACTTCAAAGCATCCAGGACATTGAACTTCACTTCTTGGTCATTGACCCTCATAGTTAATTCTCTTTTTTGCACATCAATCAGGGTCCTTATCTGCATCAAAGTCAAGAACAACAAAATCTACAGGGAAAACAAAATTGTCAACTTTGATTAGTACATCTTCAACTATTCCCTTCAGGATAAGCTAAAGATCTGTCAGCTAATTGAAGTGTAACAGTAGTAGGTCTGGCAGTTCCTATACCCAACTGAGTGTATATGGACTTAGGCATCAAGTAAATACTTGCACCTAAGTCACATAAAGCTCTACCATTGTAGAACTCTCCAATGGAGCAGGGTATTGTGAAACTGCCAGGATCCTTAAGTTTCCTTGGAAGTTTATTTTGAACAATTAAACTACATTCACCAGTCATTGCCACAGTTTCAAATTCACCAAGTTTTCTCCTTTTGGTGAGGGCGTCCTTCATAAATTTTTCATAGTTGGTCATTTGTTGAAGTGCCTCCACCAAAGGGACATTGATGTGCATCTCTTTCAGCACCTCCAGGAATTTACTGAATTGTTTGTCCTCATGAGCCTTCCTCAGCCTTTGTGGAAAAGGAGGAGGTGGGTACTCAGGGACAATTTTCTATGAAGAGTTAGGTGCTATAGCATTAGATGTTATAGCCCTAGGTGCTATAGCATCTGTGTTTTTCTTTTCTTTTTCAGCTTTTTCATTTTTTTCTGTTTTTGAGTTTTCATCTGCTGAAACCTCTGTTGACCCTTGCAATTCCTTCCCACTCCTCAATGAAATAGCTTTGACGTGCTCCTTGCTTCAGTTGTTGAGGGCAAAGCCCCACTAGGTCTCTGAGTTAGAGCAGTAGCAATCTGCCCCACTTGATTCTCAAGGTTCTTGATAGCAGCTCCATGAAATTGAATTGAAGCCTTAGTGTCATTCATGAAGGTTTTAGTGTCCTTAACAAATTCCTTCAGTAGGGTCTCCATGGAGTTGTCAACAGGTTGAGTAGTCTGCCTTTGTTGTTGCTGAGCAGGGAATCCTGGTGGTGCATTTGGTGCTGCAACATTAGATGAGCTTGCTGCATTATTGTTCCATCTAAAATTTGGATGGTGTCTCCACCCAGGATTATAGGAATTTGAGTAGGGGTTATTATATTTATTGGATCCCACATAGTTCACAGATACAGGATTGTTTGGGCATTCTTCATAGATGTGCCCTCCTCTACAATAGACACAACTGGTTTCACCAGGAGGGGCTTGTTCAATTACAGCAGCAGCTTCTGTTGACTCATAGTTCTGAGGAGATGCTATAGCATTGGCTGTGGTGAGATTTTTAACTATGTTGGTGAGGGAAGCTACTTGAGCTGTTAGCTTTTTCACCTCATTGACTTCAAGCACCCCTGCTTTCTTTTGAGGTGTGGACCTGGCTGTAGGCCAAGAGTAGTTGTTTGCTGCTATGTCACCAATAAGATCACAAGCATCATTGTAAGATGATTTTTGCAAGACACCTCCTGAAGAAGCATCAAGCATCAATCTGGTTTGTGGCTCCAATCCATTGTAAAATGTCTCCTTTTGGATAATGACAGGTAGGCCATGGTGAGGACATTTTCTCAACAACTCTTTGTATATTTCCCATGCTTCATACAATGATTCATTATCAAATTGTTTGAATGAAGTAATTTCATTTCTCATTTTTGAATTTTTGCTAGGTGGAAAATATTTTGCCAAAGTTTTTTCTGCTAACTCATTCCAAGTGTGGATTGAATTAGGTTCTAATGAGTTCAGCCAAGCTTTTGCCCTGTCCTTTAGAGAATAGGGAAAAAGTTTGAGTCTAAAGGCATCATCAGAAACTCCAGGAAAAGAGAAATTACTACAAACTTCCAAAAATTGTTTTAAGTGCAAATGTGGATCATCATTGATGGTTCCACCAAACTGACCAATTGTTTGAAGCATTTGAAACATCATTGGTTTAAATTCAAAATGAGTTGTATTAAGTTGAGGTCTCACTATGCTAGTTTGCATGGCTTAAGGGTTAAAAACTGTTACAATCCCTCATTGTCCTGTCCCTATCATTAACCATACCTTCTGGTCCAATCTGTATGAATGGTTGCCTGTACCATTCTTCTGGATCATGAACAGGGCCTGAATAATAAGTGACTGGTCCTCTCCCTGTGAATGCAGGAATTTCAGTTTGAGTGCCATGTTGGGTTCCACCATGTTGGGAACCTCTACCTCTGCCACCTCTTCCTCCTCTATGGGAGCTTCTGCCAGAGTTATGTTCTGACATGGCTGATCTCTGCTGTAACCTTTGCTGCCTTCGCAATGCTCTGAACTTCCTTTCTATTTCAGGATCAAATTAAAATTCTGGTGAATTGGGCCTGTGCATATGCTATAGCATCCTGTGCTGTAGCATCAGAAACAAACACCAGAGTAAAAGCTACACTATTATGCTAAGAGTTTCAACAGTAAAATTAATTTCAATCCCCGGCAACGGCGCCAAAAACTTGTGAATTTTATATATGCGCAAGTATACGCAGTCTCACAAGTAATATAGTAGAAAATACAGGTCGTACCCACAGGGATTGTATTTAATTTAGGGTTGTCATGTCTTAGCAAATCAGTGTGTAAAGATAAAAACACAATTTTGGAATAGTAAAATAAAGGTTGAAGTACAAGGAAGTAAAAAGGGAAACTATATGGTGAAGAATTAGTTGGATTGCTTTTACTAAGTAATTTCTCTTCTGTGTTAGTGCTATAGCATTAGATGCTATAGCATTGAGTGCTGTAGCATATGTTGCGTGCCTTTCGGTCACTTTCACCAAGGTTTCGTGACAAGATCCTATGTTTAGGCTTCAAGTAAGTTCACCTTTGTATATTAAAGAGCCCACAGTATTCACTCTATGAACTAAGCCCTCCTATGTCTAGGTTTGGGCAAGGATTGTTCTAAATGTCTTTAAAACAACCACTCACTCATATCAATCTTTGAAATCAACTCATGAACCATTTTTGAACCCATGAATCTACCTATTTTAGTTGGCCAATCCCAAAACAGGTTTGGAAACATTAAAACACAAAGATTGAAATGCATACATCATGATATTATATTACTAACACATTAAAGAGTCATTACAAGCTCAAGCAATCCAACTAAAAGGTGTTTAGCTCATGTTAAACATTATCAACAACTTACAAACAGTGGAGTTCATATCACCAAGACAGAAAATAGAAGAAGAATGTGCAAAAGATACACCCCTCCAACTCCTACGCATGAACTGGTGTGCTGACAGTGCTATAGCATGAGCAGAACAGAATCTTCTAATGGATTTGATGATTGATCTTAAATGGATGCAAGAGGACAGTTTATCACTGTATGTTTCCTCTCAAAAACCAGAGAATTTCATGCTGGAAGTGTAATGTATGATAGATTATGGAGTATGGAGTATCTTCTCAAGTGTGGGAGTGGAGCTTCTTTATAGTGCAGATTTTTCCCTCCTCTTTTGCAAGTGGGGGAGACAAGTGGGACATGTTGTCCCATCCATGTTTGCCAAGTGGTCATGTGCAATTGGTAGAGGGTGGCTGCATCAGCATAGGGTGTGCCAATAGGAAGGCGCTGACTGGACAAGGTCAGGATTTACTGCAGATTTGTCTCCAAGTGGGCCCTAGCTCTACTGCGCGCAGGATGTTATAGCACCTGATGCTATAGCACTTAACAGAAAACATTAGAAACTTCACAAGGGCACCAATTGTGCCAAATAAATTCCATTTTAGTTCTTGACTCCTTTTTCTTTTATTTAACATAAATATTCACATAACTCCTAGCCTAAGCATGCAAACTCACAATGATTTAAGAATAGAAATGCGTAAATAACTCTACAAATGGAGAGTATCAATCATCATCATCACTGAGTGACCTGTCGATCTTCTAGTATCATGATCTTCATCGTCGGAATCGACCTTTGGCTTATCCCTTCTTCTTGGCTCCTCGTTTTTAACCTCGCCGGTATTTGCTCTTGGCTTTTTCACATAACTGGACAATTTTCCCCGTTTTATCAAGTCTTCAATGTCATATTTCAAAGCATTGCAGTGGTTCGTCTCATGACCATTACTTCTGTGATACCTGCAGTACTTGCTGGATCGTTGCCTAAATCGGGGAGGTAGAGGTTTGGGGGTTTTAACGTCTTTGAACTCGACATTCCAACATTACCCATATAGTTGGGCATTGGAGACGTTGAGTTCAGTGTATACTTGGTGACAATTCCGAGGTCGGGGATCCCTGTTACCTCGATTATCGTTTCCTTGGTTATCTCTTTCGTTGTGGGGTTTTGATGGTCCGGCCTGTGATGACGCATTTCCGATCTTGGTGCTTTCCTCCTCGTTGATGAAACATTGGGATTGCTGGAGGAAATCCTGCAAGGTATTAGGTTCCCAAGTGTTGACATGTTTTTTGAAACGGCTTCTAGGGAGTAGGCCCTGCGCCATGAAGAAAATGCGGAAAGCGTCGTCTAGTTCTCGAACTTGAAAAGCTTCGTTGTTGAACCTCTCTATGTATTCTCTGAGAGGCTCGTCCTCCTTTTGGACAACGGGCATCAATACTGCTTTGTTCTTGGGTTTACTTTTGGAGTGGGCAAAGTGAACTGAAAAGAGTTTTGCCAATTGGTCCCAAGAGGATATGGTGTTCGCCCTTAAAGCCCGAAACCATTCTGATGCTACTTTGTCTAGAGTTAATGGGAAGATTTGACATTTCATCTCCATGGGTACGTTCCGGTATTTCATAGTTGTGTCAAATTGATCGAGGTGCCTGTCTGGATCGCCGGTTCCATCACACGTTTTCAGACCTTCGGGTGGTTTTTCGAGGTACCCCGGAACTCGGTAGCTATCGATTGTTGCAGTGAATGGGCCCTTTGGCTTGGTTAGCAGCGCCTGAGGTCGTGGCTGACGCTAGTGATGGAGGAGAACGGGAACCATTCCCTTGTTGTCGGCGAGGGGGAGAACGATGATAGTGCCTTCTCTTGGGTGGAGATCAATGTCTCCTTCGAGCTGGGGTTCTCTTTTTAGGGGAGCTCGGTCCAGGTGATTCCTGGTCCGGAACGTCCCATGCCCGGAGATTTGCTACATCGGCATCAAGGTCAGTGAAGCGGTAGCTTCTTTCTTGGTTTACGACTCCTGTCGAGCCAGCAGCTGGACGAGCTGTTGAACAACATCGATCAGGTCTGGTACTAATGGAGGGGGGAGGTGGTAAACTATTCCTGTCCGAATTTGTCTGGGACCGGGCGAGGTTCGGATTGGGGAATTGTGCCCGAGCTTGGGTGGAATTTGTAAAGTCTTGAACATGGCCTTCGGGGGTTTGTTGAGGTTCGTGCTCGGGTATAACCGGTCCTACCACGGGCCCGACCACAAGACTGGCCGGTCTTGAACGGAGTTTAGGCGCCATTTGTGGATCAAGGTAATGGGAGAGGAACTTGAGTACAGATCCTCACACTGTGGTCGCCAATGTTCTGTACCGTACTTCTGATCTTGGTGAATAGTCCGAAGTGGTTGGTAGATGTCGTCCTTGATCAGTATTGTTCGATCTTGAGGGGGCGGTGTCGTACCTGCAAGAATACTCTGACGCTCAAGTTAGTGTTTGAATGAATCAATGTTTAGTTGGAGAAATTGCTTACCATTAATGAGCATTGAATGTGGTATTTATAGAGTTTGAGTGATATTTGTTTTGACGATCCTGAGTCGTTAGATCTTGCAGAGGTATCTGAACCGTTGATTGATTGGGCTAGATTTTCTGGATATGGGCTGGTTGGTTAATGGGCCTTGCAGGGGGTGTAAATATTATTCAGACCTTTCACTTATTACCATAACAGGTTCCAATTAGACTGGCGATGATATTAAATACTATACTAATATTAAATATTCATTATAATATTAAATATCATTTACAATGATCGAAATCTTGAAATGTATCACTCCCACCAGGGCTGTTCATGGTTCAGTTCTAAAGGTGAAGCGCACCGAACTGAACTGAACTGTTCAGACAGTTCGACTGAACCGAACCGAACTGTCTTAGCAGTTCGACCGAACCGAACTGAACTGTCTTAATAGTTCGGTTCGGCAGTTCGAGTTGGAACCGAACTGTTTAAATTTTGAAATTTTTTTCAAAAAAAAATTTCGGGCTCAACAATTCGAAAAAAAATTAAATTTTAAAACAGTTTGGTTCGAACTCGAACTGCCGAACCGAACTATTAAGACTGTTCGGTTCGGTCGAACTGCGAAAACAATTCGGTTCGGTTCGGTCGAACTGACTGAACAGTTCGGTTCTAAACTATTAGCAAAAGTTCAATTAATTTTGGTTCAATTCGGTTCAGTTTGGCAATTCAGTTCAATTTTTTGGTTCTGATGAACAAATTTAACTCCCACCCAATAAAAATATCGATGATGTAATATGAACCTTGTCACTACCATGTTATTGTTATTCCCATATCCATTCGTCCATGGGCCTTAACACAAACATAAACTTGTCAGTTGTCACCCTCGTTATGTCCAATAGCATGTGGTGTAATCCTAATGTCACATTTGCGGCAAAAAAAACCATTGCATACCAAAAAATAAAAAAATTTACCAAAATACTACACTTTCTACATTATATACCAAAGTAACCCACTTTTTTTTCTATGTGTAGAACTCGCCCCCCACCACCCAGCTTTCTAAACTAAAAAGTTGCAATTTTTTTTTCTTTCTAGTGCAGAACTCGCCCCCCACCAGGGTGAGTTCTGAACTGCATTTTTTTATTTTTTAAATTTCTTATATTTAATTTGATTAATATATAAATTAATTTAATTTAATTACAATAATTAATTTAAATAATTAGAATAATTAGTAAACTTATTTATAAAGTAATTACGGTAATAATTACGGTAAAAAATGAAGATATTAAAAATTGGAACAGAATTTAATATAGGATAAGAACAGAAATGAAAATCACAAATTGCAGAAATACAAGGATAGGAAATTTAAAACGAAACGACAGGAAAACATAATACATGAAGTAAACTACTTCTACTTCCACCATACATTCTTAGGTAGTGGCCATCGGATGACTGGAGGGATAATTCTACGAACGATGGAATCGACAGACTCTCTGGGCCGATGTAGGGGCAGCGATAAACGATACTAGTGATTTCTTGCTCCACACCCTCTACGTGCGCGTTTTCCGTTAGTTTTTCTTTCATTTCGGCGAAGGTGATGTTGTTCTTAAGCCTTCCATATTTAGTTTTGGGGCCCTCAAAATACACACCATCTTGTTCCCTGCGCTGGACAATGCCCTGATAGTAAATTTTACAGTTGTGCTTAATGACTCTTTCAGGTATGGGTTGTTGTGGTGCAGGTGGTCTTTGTTGCAGAAGATGAATGATTTCTTCTGGAGTGCGCATTGTGTCCACGTACAGCTCTAAGATTTATCGCCCCATGGGAATTGTAGCATGATATTCCATCATTGTGCGGATGTCGTCGTCGCTGCGGATCTCCATAACTGAAAAATAGGCAGTCCCGTCTTCTCCACGTTCGTACTTTCGGTAACCTATACGGCTCACGTCTTTACGCCACCCTCCCTCTGGCCGTATCTTCCTCTCAGCCTTCTCCTTCAGTTGGGGGAATGTGATGTCCTTATTCATCCTACAAAAGATATGATTAGGACACTGAAAGACAACACCATGTTCATCGGTGGTTACAGTTCCACTGTGATGAAGGGCGGTTAGGAATTTGTCATTTGAGTACTGGGTTTGGCACAACTGCCATTCCATTTTTAGCGAGTGGGGGGATGGTTTTTGGGAAGAAGCAGAGAAGAGAAGATGACTCAGAAGGCAAGGGTAGGTTGAGGGTAAACTCTTGGTGTGAATGTTAGTGTAATTTGAGAATGTATTTATAATAGACGTGATCGTGTGTGAACCGTTGATTTAGGATGATCATAACCGTTGATTTTAGGGTTCAGTGTCGGCAAAAACTAGGCTGTTAAATAGTGTCGGCAAAATCTAGACCGTTAAATAAAATAACACCTCAGCACTATGCACACTCTGCACAATGCAGCACTCTGCACAATGCAGCACTCTGCACAATGGACACTCTGCACAATGCATTATTAAAGATTAAATATTTAATTATTGATACAACTGAATTAAATGTGACTTAACATTAAAACCTTAAATTTAATAAGTGATAAAAATACAACTTCTTAATTATGAAATACAACTTTTGAAACTAATAATAGATTAAAGTAAAATATTAACGAAGAAGATGAGACCCAGTTCCACACCGTCAAGGACGGGGATGACGCTGTGGTTGTTTCGGTTCTTCCTCAGTCGAGGCAGGAGGAGGTGGGTCTGGAAAAAATTGGGGCACTGATGAAAAAGTAGCACCGCCGGCCTGAGGGGCAGCCAGAGGGGCAGGTGGGTCTGGAATAAATTGGGCCATTGAGGAAAAAGTAGCACCGCCGGCCTCAGGGGCAGGTGGGTCTGGAAAAAATTGGGGCATTGATGAAAAAGTAGCACCGCCGCCCTCAGGGGCAGGTGGGTATGAAAAAAATTGGGGAACTGATGAAGAACTAACACCGGCGGCCCTCTCTTCAAGGCTACGAGCATAAATCGCAGATTGGGGCGTACCGGCGTGGAAACCAAACAGATTAAAGAACATATCAGGGTCACTGTCAGCCGTAGAATGTCGATAGGTATGTTCTACTGACTGGTAGTCCTGAGATGTTGGTGTGTGGGAGATAGAGTGGCGGTGGGGCACATATTCTTCTGTCTGAGTAAAAGTTTGGTTCCTGTCTTCAGTTTCTGCCGGACGTCGATTACGATTACGGTTACGTTCTCGACGTTCGGTTTGAGTTCTTGGGGGACCTGGTAGCTGTTCTGCATCTTGTTGATCCACATCAGCAAGAACACCACCAGCACGTGGATCCCTTAGTTGTTGGTCGACAGAAATGTATGGCCTTGAATTTCTGAAAAACCAGCGCATGTATCTATCAGACTGCTTTGGTGTTCCATAGCACGGTTGACCCACAACACACCGATTTTCTCTATCATTCCATAAGTCGTTCCAGCTACTGTGATATCGAGCCCAATCGACATCATGCTGTCCCTGCATGGTGATTGAGTGCATGTGAGTCAAATCGCGTGGTTCTGTTGGTATGTCTTGGAGAAGTCGATATTGCAATTTTACTCTATCCGCCTGGTGCCATTCTACCATATGGAAACAAACCATAGCTGTGTTTGTAGTCCATATGGCGGAGCCCTCATATGCGTCTGGTGGAAGTGTGAAATCATCATAAGGCAACCACTTAAAATCTTCAGCTGTCATGTGGTCGATCCTTGTTCTGTATGAAACAAGGTCTCTTGGACATCTTGTGTGGTTAAGTGGCGTATTTACCCATCTAGTAAAAAAAAAGAACGGTTAACATAAAGATCAAATATAATTGTTAGTATTTTTAAAAAAGTGTAAAATTTGTACCTCTTTGCTAGTGGCCAATCATAAGAACGGGTGCAAGACGGTGCTAGGAAAGGCATGCGGTACCAGACCCAAGACTGCAACAAAAGAGTACATCCACCCATAGCCTTTGCGTGCAATGTAGATGTCGTACACAACATTCGGTATAAGTTTGTTAAACATGCTGACCCCCAACTATATTTTGAAATTTCGTCGAAATTTCTCAATACGAGTAGGTATTTCATGCTCACTCTGTTTGACGTTTTGTCTGGGAGTATGTATCCCCCGATCAACAGCATCAACCAAGCCCTACAATATTGTTTACGTACTGTCATGGAAGCCCCCTCTGGAACCTTGTTAAATTCACGTTGAAGCCACGTCAACTTAATACAGTTGCCTTCTCTTCCATTTGGTGGGACAACTTTACCCAATAGTCGTTCGCATACTTCATGCCAACTTTTTGAACAATTTCCAGTAATGGAATTTCCGTCAACACAAAGCCCCAACTGTAACTGGACGTCTTGGAGAGTTATTGTGCACTCCCCTACTGGAAGATGAAACGTGTGTGTTTCTGGTCTCTAGCGTTCGATCATTACTGCCACCAAGGATGGTTCGATTTTGAACGAGCCAATTGAAGCAATTTTACCAAACCCAACTCTTTCTATCAAAGGTAGAATAGAGTCATCTGGTGTGGGAAGTGTGAATTTGTGGTGAACGTCCATGGGGTCTTTTTTGAGAGAGTTGGAAATGTGATTAGATTGGTCTAATTTGAGGGAAGACATTTTTGCAAATAGAAGGTGAAGAGGGTTGGAATACCTTTGGTATCTGGTTTCGGATTAGTCTGCAGAATGTATGATGGAGGAGATGATGGAGGAGGTGTCCCTATTTATAAGCAACTTCGATGGTCCAGATTGCACCGACAGTTTAAACGGTGTAGATTGCACCAAAGTTTAAACGACCCAGATTGCACCGACAGTTTAAACGGTGTAGATTGCACCAAAGTTTAAACGGCCCAGATTGCGCCGACAGTTTAAACGGTGTAGATTGCACCAAAGTTTAAACGGCCCAGATTGCACCGACAGTTTAAACGGTGTAGATTGCACCAAAGTTTAAACGGCCCAGATTGCACCCACAGTTTAAACGGTGTATATTGCACCAAAGTTTAAACGACCTAGATTGCACCGACAGTTTAAACGGTGTAGATTGCACCAAAGTTTAAAACTGATATTGATAGATTTATAAGCAACCAATTGACGAAGTGTCAAAAACGGTTTTTTACCTAAGTTTAGGACCATTTTTCTCACGAATTTAAATTTTTGTTTAATTTTTTAAATATTATACATTGTAGACAAAGTATAATACTAATGTCTTGTGTTTCTTCAAAAAATTTTAAAATTGGTTTAACAAGTAATTTATTTACTACAAAGTGTGATAAAAATCATTTCTTCAACTAAACTTAGGTTTTTGACCCAATTTTTTGTCCATTTTCCCCACGAATTAAAATCAATTTAAAATTTTTAAATAATATACCTTGTAGACAAAGTATAATACTAAAGTGTAGTCTTGGGAAAAAAAATATAAAAAATGTTTTAATAACTAATTTATTTACTATAAAGTGTGTTAAAGATCATTTTTTCACCTAAACTTAACATGGTTTTTTGCCCAATTTTTTGTCCATTATTTCCCCTAATTTTTTTTTTTTAAAATATACCCTATATTGCCACGACCAAAATGGGTGTAGGAGTGTAAATGATGATTTTGATTTTTGTGTTCAACCCTTATTAAAGTAGTTCACATGACTTTCTCCATATACTTGTGTCTAGGTTATTCACATGACCCTAATAACACTTTATGACACTAATTCACATGCCTTTCTGAAGTTGCTTGTCTCTAGGTTATTCACATGTCTTTCACATGGTTTATGACAAGTATTCACATGTCTTTGTCCTTATGGAAGTGTCATACTATTGTCTAGGTTAAATGAATTTTACATTAGGTTAAAAAATTTGATAAAATTAAAAAATTTATATGACATGATAGTAGAGGTCCTGAAGTAAAGTAGGCCAGATGGATTTATTAGTTATTGCATTAATTTGGAGGTGTAGAAGATAGGAATTGAAGATTGAAACATATTTTGACTAAGTGTCAAAAACGATTTTTTACCTAAGTTTAAGACCATTTTTCTCACGAATTTAAACTTTTATTTAATTTTTTAAATATTATACCTTGTAGACAAAGTATAATACTAATGTCTTGTGTTGGGAAAAAAATTTAAAAAAGGGTTTAATAAGTAATTCATTTACTAGAAAGTGTCACAATACTCATTTTTTCACCTAAACCGAAAATGGTTTTTGACCTCATTTTTTTAACCTTTTTTTGACTAAATAATTTTTTACACTCTTAATGATGAGAGCTGCACAGCTCACTCTGAACGATGCACAGTTTAGTCTGCAGAATGCACGCTGAACAGTCCACTTTGAATGCTTCAAAACTGCCGGTGGAATCGTGGCCGTTAAAACTGTCGGTGTTGTAACAGCCCAGGTCCAACGCATTGGCCACCCCGGCACTATTACATCACGGTCTTCTCTACCCCCCTTGTAGAATTTTTGCCTTCCGTGGGAATCGAACCTCTAATGTAACACCCCATTTCCTACCCGGTATTTAAATAAAAATTATCAGAGTTCAAAAATTATTTTTCAACTCATCCTAACGAGATGCTACATTTCTTCAAACAAACATCAACAACATAATAAAATTTCTTTTATAAATCAAAGAAAATACGCAACACGTAACAATGGAATGGGGTTCCCAAAAACATATTATTTCAGTCCACATGACAGGAACTACAACGTCTCGCAGTGGAATAAAAATAAATCTCATCACACATAACGCAGCCTCAACAATAACATAAAAATCTCAATAAAATTGTTCAACAACTCAAATAAACAAACAAAAGAAAACTAGCGCCCATCCCCTGAGTGTTACGTATCAGAGCACTAGACCGACGCAGGAATGAAGAATAACAGCCTTCACTCATGGTTACCTGTAGTAATAAACAACGAAGGGGTGAGTATAAACCGCATAATAAGGCTTATAATAAGCAGTATGCTAGAATATAGAACTACACCCATCACAGCAACATTTTTATATTTTTAATTATATATCTATATATATATATATCAACATCCACAATATAAATATAAAACTACTCACAGTTTATATACATGTATTGTCACGCAGTCATATCACACACTAACAAAATTATTAATGATGAGCATGCATGTATGAGGTGCAGAATGCATGTGGTACCATCATTACTTCTCATTAGCCAATTGGGCACGTCGCGACCGCAGCCGAAAAATAACATCAAGACCGCAGCCTAAAAATGCATCGTCAAGACCGCAGCCTAATGTATGCATGTGACTCTATGAACAATCAACAAGCATAATTTTTCACAACCATAAGTTACACACATCATCATTATAAATCACAACGTCAAGACCGCAGCCTAAAATCATCACCAAAAATTCGGTCCATAGACCCATCAACACTCAACAACAACATTGGCACATACAAGTGTGCCAGCACCACTCACAGCACCAAAACAGCACCTAAACACAAACAGGCAGTATACACAGATAGAGGACTGAACAAGCTTCGAAACGCCCTTTGAAGCACTCAAAACGGACACCCGAGTCAAAAGATACATCAAAAACAATTTAGGAACAAAACTGAGACACGTGCTGAAAATGGCTCCCAGGCGCTGGGCGCCTAGCAGGGAACAGCAGCACACAAAACTGGCGCAGGAAAACTAGCGCAACTTAGACAGGAACAGCAACAGGCAACACAAAAACTGGTGCAGGAGGGATCCTGGCGCCCAGACACAGAAACTGGCGCAGCAGCACCAAAAACTGGCGCAGCAGGGATCCTGGCGCCCAGACACAGAAACTGGCACAGGGAACAGAATTGGCAACAGAGTGCAGGATTTGGCGCCCAGGGACAGGGCACCCACCAACATAACCACAGCAACACGAAGTTCTCCTTCTCCCTTTCTCCCTAGCGATCGCGCCCTTCTTTCTTTCCTTCTCTCCTTCGACTTCTCTCTTCTCTCTTCGCCACTCTCTCTTTCTTTTTTACGTTTTCTTTCTTTTTCTTTTCTTGCACAAATGATGCGAATAGCATCATACCCCAAGCGCCTAGGAGCCTTAGCTAACGGGCTTGGACTTCTTGGGCCAATCTCATCGTCCCGGAATTATCAACACCACCCCCTTAAATTTAAAATAAAATAACATATTAATAATTTTAATATATTAATAAATATGCAACACTTAAATAATTTAATCAAATAATTAATTAAATTATTTTGGGTGTTACAGGTGCAATCGTAGCCTTCAAAAGTCACAGTGCAATCTTGGCCTTCAAAACGAAAACTCCTCAGTGCAATCTAAAACGTCTAAGTTTCAATAAATAGGCAGTACATCTCCCACCACTAACCACACATTTACAAATCCTCCTACTACCAACTAAAAATCAAAGACATCCTTCTACTCCCAACTTCATCAATGGCTTCAACTCCAACCCCAATTTTTATCACGGTGTTTTACAATGGTTATGTCGAAAAATCAAATACTCAGGGTTTGTTGTTTAGATGTGATAACTACACCCTTGTCAAACTCAACTCTAAATTCAAACTGCCTCAAGTTAAACAGGCCATTGAAAAAAAATATGTCCTGACGATTCCAGAATGGTTTCTAGTATTACATATCGGTACCCCACAACACTCACGGCTGGCGATGACTTTTATGCGGGCTTCGAAATTACATCCGATGAAGATGTTGAAATGATGATGGAGCATTACCAACAATGTAGAGGTCAAGGTATATGTACACCAGAAATATACACAGATTTGGTTGATGCGGCTTCAAACTATACCCAGGTAACTCACCCCCACTCTATTCCATCTTCATCAGAACACAATATCCCTTTTTCTCAACAAACATTTGAACCATACACTGATCTCATTCAACCTGTTTATCCTCACTTCAATCCTTCATCATCCCAAACTAACATGCATTATAGTCCTTCAACACCTCACCATCACTCTGCACCATCATCCTCACCAAACCCCATTGACCTTAATACAACTAACACTCCACATACTCAAAGTAATACCCCACCGTTTAGTATGTTTGTTGGTGTCCATAATGAGGACGTTGGGGATTATAGCGATGATGAAGATGAAATTCTTCAGCGTGAAGACGCTCAGGAACCAATTCAAACTAACCCCAACATAGGTGTTGCATTCCGCGAGCCTGTCTCACACTTTCAAAATGTCACCGCTGATAACCTAGAACCTTATGATTTAGAGTTTGGACATGCCATGGACCGGAACCAAGTTTTATCCAATGAAGATCCAAACGAACTCAAACTCAAAATGAAATTTCCCACAAAAGAAATAGCCATACAATTCATCCAAACATATCACCTAAACAATTCTGTTGCATACCAAGTCAACAAATCTAGTAGAACAGTTTGGGAGGTTTCTTGTGTTCACGATACGTGTTTGTGGAGGTGTGTTGTGAGGCTAGGAGCAAAATCTGGATTGTGGGGGATTACACAGTTGACTCACCCACACACATGTACAACATCCACTATTTCCCAAGATCACCTCCAGCTGACCTCCTCCTTCATATGTTCTCGTATCCTTCCACTTGTAAGGGAGGACCCAACAATATCAGTGGCTGTGTTGATTGCACACATCAAGGAGCGGTTCACGTACACGAGTTCCTACAGGAAGGCTTGGATTGCTAAACAAAAAGCAATCGAAAAAGTCTACGGTAATTGGGAAGACTCTTACAATGAAGTAACCAGATGCCTAAATGGTTTCTATTACTATATACCAGGCACAGTTATCGACTGGCAGTCCAAACCATTCTATGAGAATGGACAACAAGTTACCAACAAAGGTGTATTCCACCGCATCTTTTGGAGTTTTGGCCCATGCATAAAAGGCTTTAAATTCTGCAAACCAGTGGTCTCTGTTGATGGAACATGGTTGTATGGTAGGTACAAAGGGGTTCTTCTCTTGGCAATCGCATAAGACGGAAGAAACGGCACCTTCCCAATTGCGTATGCAGTTGTCGAGGGTGAGACAATGGAGGCTTGGTATTTCTTCCTATCTCGTTTAAGAGAGTTTGTGACACCACAGGAGGGTCTTTGTTTGATATCGGATAGACACGAGTCTATCAAAAGTGCTGTTAGGCGTCTAAACACCAACTGGAAACACGTCTTTTGTATTCGCCACATAGCACAGAACTTCATGAGACACTTCAAAAAAACTCCTGCCAGGAAAGATCTCATCAATATGGGTCAGTATCTTTGAAACTTTTTTAATTTTTTATTCTCTATTTTCCATTCCATAATTACCAACATCTTACTTTACTTGCTTCAGCATACTCAATGACGGAAAGATCTGCCATTCACTACAAAAATAAAATTGCTGACGAACTAGGTCCTGATGGGGTGGCTTGGGTTGAAGACATTAACCCAGAACAATTGTTGCTGTGGTGCGATGGAGGTTCCCGTTGGGGGCACATGACAACAAACCTTGCAGAGTGCATCAACAATGTCCTTAAGGGGGTGCGTAATCTCCCTATCTGTTCGTTGATACATGCAACATATTTCAGGATGAACGAGATTTTTGTCAAACGGGGAACACAGGCACAGGCGATGATGACATCGGGAACAATGTTCTTTGAAAAATTGTTGAAAAACATTGCCGAAAACATTAAAGTGTCAAAAACGCATGGCGTTGCAATTCACGATCGTGCCAACCAATTGTTCTGAGTTCAGGAACTTGCATGACCACAAAGTGGTAGACCTTCTACCACATTTGTGGTCGACTTTAGAGCAAAAACCTGTGAGTGTGGGGAATTCCAGGCACTTCATTACCCTTGTTCACATGCAATCGCAGCATGCGCAAAATGCAATTTCGACCATATGAAGTTTGTGGATCCACTGTACACAATGCATAATGTTTTCAATACTTACATTGTGGAGTTCCCACCCTTGCCAACTGAGACCTCATGGCCTGATTTCAATAGTATTGAACTACAGCATGATCCAACTAAACGAAGAGATAAAAAAGGCCGTCCACAGTCTACCCGTATTCGTACAGAGATGGATCAAAGAGAAACGGGTACACGCACCAAAAGATGCGGAATTTGTAGAAATGAGGGTCACAACAAAAATAACTGCCCTAACCGCAATGTCAACTAGTCAAATTTACTACTACTGGTATTTTCGTATTAGTCTTTTAAATCAATTCATGTCTTTTAATGTGACAGTTAAATTTATATTTTTTTTAAATAATTAAATTTAGTATAAGTAAGTTTACTAATTATTCTAATTATTTAAATTAATTATTGTAATTAAATTAAATTAATTTATATATTAATCAAATTAAATATAAGAAATTTAAAAAAATAAAAAAACGCAGTGCAGAACTCACCCTGGTGGGGGGCGAGTTCTACACTAGAAATAAAAAAATTTTGCAAAATTTTAGTTTAGAACTCGGTTTGGTGAGGGGCGAGTTCTCCACTTAAAAAAAAAGTGGATTACTTTAGTATATAATGTAGAAAGTGTAGTATTTAGGTAAAAAAAAAATTTTTTGGTATGGAATGGTTTTTTTGCCCACATTTGCCCATTCCTAATGTCAAATTATTAGGCTGAACATTTGCCCATTCACTTTTCGCCCGTGAGTTTATGGATGGTAATTGCACTCTATCTATAGACCAACAAGTTGAAATTGAAAATAATCATTTACAAATTAAAAATCCAGCCACACAAAAAAGGACAATAAAAGAAATCAAAGTAGCGATATTTATTATTTTCCGGAAGATGAGTTAAAAGCTATCAACTAAAAAAGAGTCATAGGAAAGTTATATTACATCATGAATAAAAATAAAATTGCAAGAACAAAAACTAGTCACAGAAAATAAATCACAACCAAAAGAGAAGAATTCAGTAAATAAAATATAATGTAATTATACATTTTAGGGTTAAATATGTTTTTGGTCCCTATAAAATTTGGGTTTTCGTCTTTAGTCCCTACATTAACGAAATAGGCGTTTTGGTCCCTACATTTTTTTCCCGTTTTCATTAATAGTCCCTGTCGTTAAATCCATCTGATCAGTTAACAGAAATGTGACGTGGCTGTTAAAAAGATAGGGACCAAAACACCTATTTCGTTAATGTAGGGACTAAACTTAGAATGACCCAATTTTGTAGGGACCAAAAACTTATTTTACCCTAAATAAAAAAAGCCTAATCAGATGGATTTAACGACAGGGACTATTAATGAAAACGGAAAAAAAAATGTAGGGACCAAAACGCCTATTTCGTTAATGTAGGGAGTAAACTTAGAAGGAGCCGATTTTGTAGGGACTAAAAACATATTTAACCCTACATTTTATACATGGGAATGACTGTTTACAATATAACTTGAGGGTTTTTTTCACTAAATATAATTTGAGGGCTTAATGTTAATGTTTTTTATTTATTGGATTTTTTTCCAAGAATTCATTGCAAATTGGTTATATACATTACATATGTTAAAATTTGTACGTGGGAGGGAGGGTCGACAGCCCATATGGCTACCCTCCCCTATGTCTGTCTCTGCCTAGACATTACTCATGTTATGACGAGAGACAGATCTTTTCTACGTTACCCATGTCCCTCAACATTATTCGTTGCAGACCCAATACTACTTTTGTAATCATCCTTTTAAAAATAACATTTGAAAGGATTAAAACCTACAATTGAACATATTAGGATCACAATGACTTCAAGTCAAAGGACATACCCCACTATGGTCGACTTGTCCCTGATAGACCTAATATGTTGCTGCATAGACAACAATGCCCCAGTTTTGTTGATGGTGGGTACTTTGAGGGAGGCTTCACTTGTTGGGATGTTTGTATCAAGGACCAGAACAGTTCAATTCTCAATAGTGCCCGCAATTTGTGTCCACTAAAAGTATTTCTGTGCAACATTAGGGTTTTGTTTTATTTCTACAGTTGACTCTGTGGTCATTCCAGCATTTGTTCAAGAGGCATTGAAAGATAAAAATTGGGTTCAAGCTATGAAAGAGGAAATGAAAGCTCTTGAAAGAAATGGAACTTAGGAGACTGTTGAGAGGCGAGAAGACAAAAAACCAGTTGATTGCAGGTGGATCTATACAGTCAAGCACAAATCAGATGGTACTCTTGATCGGTACAAGGCAAGACTAGTGGCAAAGGGATACACTCAGACCTATGGCATTGATTATGAGGTGAACTTTGCTCTCATGGCAAAGATGAATACTGTTAGAATCTTACTATCACTTGCTGCCCACTTCGGGTGGGAACTAAACCAATTTGATGTCAAAAATGCATTTTTGCATGGAGACTTGGAGGAGTAGGTGTATATGGAGATTCCTCCAGGATTTGGTCCAACAGAGGGAGAAAACAAGGTGTGCCGATTGAGGAAAGCTTTATATGGGCTAAAATAGTCTCCTCGAGCATGGTTTGGAAGATTTACAAAGGTAACAGTGTGCTTAGGCTATAAGAAAAGCCAATGATATCACACTCTTTTCTTCAAACATTCACAAGATGGAAAATTAACTATACTTCTGGTTTATGTTGATGATATTATTATTACAGGTGACGATATGGCTGACAAACAACTACTCAAGGAGAAATTATCAACAGTGTTTGAAATGAATGACCTTGGACAACATGGCATTTTTATCTCTTAGAGAAAGAAAGTATGTGCTTGACCTTTTGCAGGAAACAGGAAAACTTGGATGCAAACCTGCGAGTGTTCCCATAGAGCAGAATCACAAAATTAGCTTCGAAGAAGAAAGTGCCAAAGTTGACAAGGTCCAATATCAGAGATTGGTGGGAAAATTGTTTTACTTGGCACACACTAGACCTGACTTGGCTTATGCAATCAGTGCCTACAGCTCCTATGTTGATGAACTGCTGCCTTTCTTCATCTTCAGAATCACTACATATTATGTCTGTTGCTGGTACTCTGGTTCTGTTTCTGTTTTTGAATGCTCCTTAACCTTCTACATCTCCTTTCCATTTCAGGATCTAATTGAAATTCTGGTGTATGCATGGGAGGCGAGAAGACAAAAAACCAGTTGGTTGCAGATGGATCTATACAGTCAAGCACAAATCAGATGGTACTCTTGATCGGTACAAGGCAAGACTAGTGGCAAAGGGATACACTCAGACCTATGGCATTGATTATGAGGTGAACTTTGTTCTCATGACACTGTTGATCGAGAGGCGAGAAGACAAAAAACCAGTTGGTTGCAGGTGGATCTATACAGTCAAACACAAGTCAGATGGTACTCTTGATCGGTACAAGGCAAGACTAGTGGCAAAGGGATACACTCAGACCTATGGCATTGATTATGAGGTGAACTTTGCTCTCATGGCAAAGATGAATACTGTTAGAATCTTACTATCACTTGCTGCCCACTTCGGGTGGGAACTAAATCAATTTGATGTAAAAAATGCATTTTTGCATGGAGACTTGGAGGAGGAGGTGTATATGGAGATTCCTCCAGGATTTGGTCCAACAGAGGGAGAAAACAAGGTGTGCCGATTGAGAAAAGCTTTATATGGGCTAAAATAGTCTCCTCGAGCATGGTTTGGAAGATTTACAAAGGCAGTGGTGTGCTTAGGCTATAAACAAAGCCAATGATATCACACTCTTTTCTTCAAACATTCACAAGATGGAAAATTAACTATACTTCTAGTTTATGTTGATGGTATTATTATTACAGGTGACGATATGGCTGACAAACAACTACTCAAGGAGAAATTATCAACAGTGTTTGAAATGAAGGACCTTGGACAACTTAAGTATTTCTTGGGAATCGAGGTGGCCTAGTCAAAACATGGCATTTTTATCTCTTAGAGAAAGAAAGTATGTGCTTGACCTTTTGCAGGAAACAGGAAAGCTTGGATGCAAACCTACGAGTGTTCCCAAAGAGCAGAATCACAAAATTAGCTTCGAAGAAGAAAGTGCCAAAGTTGGCAAGGTCCAATATCAGAGATTGGTGGGAAAATTGTTTTACTTGGCACACACTAGACCTGATTTGGCTTATGCAATCAGTGCCTGCAGCTCCTATGTTGATGAACTGCTGCCTTTCTTCATCTTCACAATCACTAAATATTATGTCTGTTGCTGCTACTCTGGTTCTGTTTCTGTTTTTGAATGCTCTTTAACCTTCTACATCTCCTTTCAATTTCAGGATCTAATTGAAATTCTGGTGTATGCATGGGACCTGTGCATAAAAGTGATACACAGAAGAAGAACACCAGTAGTAAAATAAAACTAAAGTACTAATTTAAACTATAAAATTAATGGCAATCCCCGGCAACGGCGCCAAAAACTTGTTGTGCTTTGAATATATACATATATATATATACATATATATATATATATATATATATATATATATACACACACAAATGGATGTGCACACCATCGTAACAAGTAATAAAGTGAAAGTAGAGTATCGTTCCCACAGAGATTGGATCAATAGCTTTAGTGTAGTATACAAAATATCACAATTGAAGATGTGTGCAAAAATGTAAAAACAGAAAGTAAACAAGTAATTAAAATTGTGGTTGAAAATATATGATGAAGGAGTAGTTGGAATGTTTTCCACTAGTAAGTTACCTCTGATGTCGTGCCATTGTGTTAAACTTGATGCTGACGCATTGGATGCTGTAGCATTAGATATGTGTCTTTCGATCACAATCGTCAGAGTTTCATTACAAGGAACAACATGTTTGCGCCCTTAAGTAGGTTCACTCCAGTATATGAAGCACCCACAGTATCACCCTATGGACTATGCTGCCTATGTCTAGGTTAAGCAGGGAATTACAAAGTTTTCTTTGTTAAAACACTTACCCACATTAGTTCTTCCAATTATAAACCATGTCTGAATTTATAATTTGCATTCATTTTTAGCTGATCAATTCTAAAGGATGAATGTGAAAGAATTAAGCATGCAAGAACTAAAATGCAAACATCAATATAACACAAAGCTTTGGTCAAAAGTTCATTACTAAGTGTACCATATCCCAACTACAATTGAATTTAGCTCATGCTTGGCATTACTAAAAACATAATTACATTAATACAACTAACTAATACAAGAGTCATTGAGTGGAGATGACTGCATACAATTGGATGCCCCTGCATTAGCTACCTTAGTAATGTTGCAGCACTGCCTTGTAGTTGCTTGAGAAGGAAGAAGTTGTCAATTCCTTCACTCTTCTTGCGAAACCAGTTCCAAATGAATTTGAGTGATATTTTTGGGTGAATTCTGGTCTGTCTTGCAAAAGAGGAGGATGGGAGTATTTATAGCCTTCAAAAAGTAGTCCATTGAACTTGAAAAAGTAAGTTCTTTGAACTTGTTGCTACTTGCTTGAATTTGACTTGATTTGATTGGGAGATTGCCACCAAAGAGGCCCTATGGCGTGTGGACAAGTGTCCCTAAAAGATAGAATTTGCAAGTAAAGTTGTTGGTAGAATGGCGTTGAAATGGGCAACTTGAGCCACTTGCGCAACTTGTTGTCTGGTGATGTTGTGGCATCCAGTGCTTCTGCATATGATGTTGCAGCTTTGCCATCCTTCCTGATGCTCCAGCATTGCTTTTATTCTCAGTGACTTGCTCTTGTGTTAATGCTCTGACATTGTCTTCATCTTGGATGCTGCGAAATTCTTTCTTCTCTAATGCCCTGGCATTAATCTTTACCTGATGTTGTGGCATAGCATGCTTTTGTAATGCTACTGCATCAAGTGCTGCGGCACTGAATTAATTGTGAAAATACCATAATGTGTCTAAAATGACCCAAGTTGAATGTCAAAGCATTTCTTTCCTTTGTTTTATGTTTCTTTGCGTATTAAGTTATTTACAAAACATTATACTCAAGATTCAAGTAATAATTTGAATTGTAGAAACATAAATAACTCTATATAAAATAGACACCTTCTAAATTACAATCAATTTCGATTGTATCAGTAAGAAGAGCAACACATGTAACTGAATGGGGTCTCCAACACCTGCCTGCTCTTTCAAAACTGCACATTGGACGTAATGATGATATGGTTAAGACCTTATTAAAGGAGCGGTTGCTGCCCATTTCCCTCGTGTCTCTTACAACCACTCTTCTGTCTAAAACAAAATGTTTGGATGGAAATGGGCTTCGACACCACCTCTCCTCTCTGGAAACACTTGGCTTTTATAATTGTGCAGAACTCGAGTCACTTGAATTTGAACGTTGTCAAAGACTTGGATCATTGCCAGAGGACAAGTTTCCTTCCTCTCTAAAGATACTCACAATTTGGGAATGTATAAATTTAAAAGTTTAGTTAAAAGAATTAAAGTGATGTGATAAGAAAAAGAGAATAATTATTTATGGGAAAAGTAAATTAAAAAGAAAGAAAGAGAGTGTAAAAGAAAAGTGAAAAGGAGGAATGAGAGTGTAAGAAGAAAGAGAAAAAAGGAAGAAGGAGTGTAAGAGAAAAGTGAAAAGTAAGAAAGAGAGTGTAAGAATAAAGGGGGAAAAAATAGAGTGTAATGACATTTTTACCCTCAAAAATTTGAGGTGTCTTTTAAATAGAATGGGGGTATTGGTAAATTCATATGTGGTGAATTGGTATAAATCTATTGTAGATATTAGATAGTAGATTTATTTATCCTTAAAATTAAAAGGATCAGATTGTTATTTACACCCCCTATTTCATTCCTACAGCGCCCGTGCTATTCACACCCCACTGTTAATAGTGCAGCGCCCCCCTCCTGTACAGATCTGGATTGCACAGGCCAAGCCCAAATATGCGAACTGGGCCGAAACTATTCGCAACCCCTTTATTTCCGTTCTGTACCCCCCTTTATTAGTGTTGTTATTTCTATTTACTATCTATTTCAAACGTTTTTTTTTCTTTTAACACCGATTTTCCCAAAAACTAAAAAAAATGTGTTTGATTGAGATGTATATTGTCAATCCCGGTTTAAGAGACTTTAGCTGTACAGCTTTGATCATAAACTCCTTCAAAAATAAAATCAACCAACCAACAAACTTTTTCAAGAAGAATTACGTGACTTTTGAGTTCCTCATTGCACCTGAGGATAGGTAGGAGGGGCTTCCCGTCAAGTCAAAAACTAAGTTTTCTAATTTAGTCCCTTATTTATTTCTTTGCAAACCCAATATTTATTTTTAGGGTAAATCAATATGTCATAACTTAATAAATATTTTGCACAATCAAATTTAGGGTAACTGTCTTAGGACAGAAGTACTAGGGGTGCTGTGAAATTAAGTTTTCGCCATTCCCTATGCATGAACGACTCCCGAATCCAATCAAATACCTTTTGAAAGCGGTTTTTCTCAATTTTCTCTATTAAATAAATTGGGTGGCGACTTCTATAATTATACATTTTTGAGCCATTTGCGTCGAGAAATGTACAAAAGGCCAGAACATTGGTCCAAAATTGTTCACATCCCTGTCATCAACATAAATGGCCAAGTGACTATATGAGCCACGAAAAGAGAAGGAAGAATTGCACTCCCATTTAAGGTATAAAAAAGGTAGGAATTTTTTAATTATCCGGCGTGTAGTTGTGTGGTCAATCTAGGATGTATGTAATATCGTTAAGTTCCATAATTGTGGTCCATAGTCCTCATGATTATTTGGGTTTTTAAAATCATCTAATGGGCCTAAGACTGGATTAGTTGATTTCACAATTCTGAATTTTGAACTAAGAAGTGAAACTAAGAGGTGCACTGTTTGTTAGTTTGTGCAGCATGAAGTTTAAATAAATGGAACAAGTAGGATTGGATAATAGGAATCCATATTGTTGATTTCTGGTTCTAAATATTGGCTAGGTTGTTTGATATTTTGCTTCCTTTTCAGGTTCTTGCACAATATAGTGTTGAAATGAAATGTTTCCACAGTCTCACATCACTTGGTTCTTAGTTATGACTTCTGAATTTTCAGAAGTTACACTCAATTTACTTCTGGTTGAATGGATTTGGTGTATGTCACCCCTATTAGATTTGTAATGTTTCCATGTTTTTATTAATATACTATGGTGTGCTTCAAATGATTGTCATTGCCCGAGGTGCAAACATAGTTGGGATGTCTTGCAATGTAGTGATGCTTCATTTTGTAATATCACTGTTGTAAATTTGTAATATAATATCTACAGCGATGCATATTTTTTCTCTGCTTTTCCTTTTATCTTTGTTTATAGAATTATGAGGGCGGGGTGGTTTCTACTTTTTTCAATAAAAGAATGAGAATTGAGTTGCTTTATTTCTTTTATGGTGTATGTATTTCAACTTTCAAGGAAGTTTTGATTTTGCTAACCATTGATTTCACCTTGTGAAATGAAATACTGTAATCTCATATCAACATATATTTGTATTTTTGTGTGATTGTTGAAGTTCTGTGGATTAATCATATATGATGTTTTCATATTGCAGTATAAAGCAAACACCATCAAGTTACAAAAGTTTATTAGCTTTGATTATTCAAAAGTACAAAAGAAAAATCTTCGGAATTATGTTATATGCAGCTGAATGAGTACTTGAGTTTCCAAACTTATAGTCCAAGGACAACTCAGCTGAAACTGAAACCAATAAACCGTTGATCATAACACAATATTGATACACTTGTAGTAGATCATAAACATTGCTTGATCAAACAGAACAAAGGTATTCGAGCCTGTGCAGTCTATAACCTTAAGCTCCAACCTGAACCTTTAATGGTGATGAAAACTGTAATTTGGGCTCCTTATAAGGATCGTAATATTAAACTGAGCCTAAATTTAGTTTAAAGAAACTAATTAGGAGAATAAATTCTACGATATTTTTACTTTATTAATAAGATGCTACTAATTTTGTGGCAGAATACAAATTCCAAACCTAGGAACAACAGACAATAGATGCCTTTGCAGTTTGCACCAGTACTTGTTTCCTACCTTTATCAACCCTTTTTAAACATTTTGTACATGATTGATATGTCCAGCCCTTATAGTTCTCAAGTTGCACATATTACCTAACTGAGGCATACTCAGTGAAATAATTCATATCTATCTTCCTTAGGAGTGAAAGTTAGGTGGATAACCATGGTTCTTATAGCACCACAACGTGGCCTAGTCTCCCACAATACGTACATGCTTCAGTATTTTATGCACAAACTAAAAATTACAAACAAGAACTGAAGCTACAGCCTCAAAAACAACAACCCCGACACTCACCATTATAAAGTTGAAGCTATAAACATGTTACAGAATCGGGGGAAAACAATTTTGAAGCTATAAACAAACTGTTCTAAAAATTTTCTCCCATTCCATGAGCAATCAATAGTTGGATTGAATTTTAGTCTAGTTATTGATCATTAGCCTAATTCTTGTCCATACATGAGCAAAGGGTGATATAGATGTATCATAGCAGAGTATTCTCACCTGCTATCTGCAAGATGATATTTAGATTTCATCCGCCAATTTTTGAAGTTAAACTTTACCACCATAAAACTGATTCATGCTTATTCTCAAATTAACCAGTAAGTGGCACCAAAAGGGTACTGAATGAATCAAATAAAACAAAACTACTTACAAATCTATCATAAAAGCAGATTGCAAACATAATAAAAAAAAACAGAAATTTTTGAGGGACATTGCAGGAGTATTACTCAGCCAGACCCACAAGCTGTCCGGCTTGTGTTTACAATGGAAAGGTCAAAAGCAAAAGCAAACTTAGGAGCCTCTCAATAGCTCTAAAGCATAAAGTAAGATGTTGTGAATAAGAGTATCTTTCAATCATGTTAGCACACATGCATAAATTGTTTATCTGTCTAAGTTACTTGTAGTTTACTCATAATAATAAGTTATAACTAGATAGACTAAGGGAAACAGCTGAAACACATGAGGCAAAAAGAAAATAGAAGAATCATTCCATCCATAATGGATGAATATCTTGGATTCATCCATTATGGATACAAACTTACTATGTCAACTTTTGCTGAAAGCAAACAGTCAATCATTCCATCCATAATGGATGAATATCTTGGATTCGACCATTTTTTAATAGCTTCTTGTAACTCGACAATTTCTTTCCATGACTTGCCACCTGCTAGCTCCATCTTTATATCTCTCCAAGATGAAGCGGAAAATCTATATAAATCCCAGCACATATTTAATTGAAGTGACTTCAAGTTACACAAGAAAGGGAGTTTGAGCTTCAATATATCAGGATTTAACGAGAGAGCCTAAGCAATAAGAGATGTGAGGTGAATTAGTACCAGTTTAATGTAATGTTTTTTCACAAAATTTAGTAACTAAAGAAGTAAGAGCGGTACCCGAAGAGTTCTTGGAGTTACCGTCAATGATTTGATATCAGTAATCTTCATCAACCAGTCGAGTAGACAGTAAGAACTCGCCACAGAATAGTCAAATTCACATAGTATATCAATAGTGACTTGTTTAATTGAAGAAAGATGGCTCCCAGTGAGTTTGTGAAAAGGATTACCGATAAAAGTAAAAGTACACGGACTTGGAGCAAATATCAAAATATTGGAATAGCGTTGACGATCATAACCCGTATGTATAGAGAGAACGAGAAGTGTGGTGCTTGATATGCAGAGGGGCTGTCGTTCATCCTGAAGAATGTAACTGCGAAGGATCAAAGTATTTAAATGGTTAAAAGTGGAAAAGGGCTCAACCTGACCATCATTTCCGCTGCAAAAAGAGAAGTTGCATAGTTTCAAGTAGGTTAATACTGGCAAATTCAGAGAATTAGGAAATATAACTGGGATAGATTGGTATCCAAGGTCTAGAGAGGTCAAAGACCGACATGAAAACAAGGAAGACGGAAACGGAATGTGATGAATACGACAATCAAGACGTAAACGATTGACATTGTGTGAAACCGCATATCTAACAATTCTTTTGAGTAGGCGAGGTTCAGCAAGACCTTCTTGACATTCGAATTCCAAAGTGTTCAACGCCGTGGAGGAATCGCGAAGAGACAGAAACCTATTCACGAATTTGGTGAAACCCTCGTCAGTGTTAAACTTAGAGGAACTTACAGTAAGAGTAGGAAGATGCTTCCAAAGATGTTTCCATCTTGTCGACAATAAGGAAGTTCTAATTGCTTGTATGACATTCAGAAACGAGAGTATGTGAAGGAGAATGCAATCTGGAAAATCACTCAGCTTATCTTTGTTGTTGTCTCCGGTTTCACGCTCGTTTGGATTGTTGCTTCCTCTCTTCGTGTCTTCGTTCTCTTCGATTTCACGCGGGTCCTTTCGTCGATTCATTTTCTCAGAAGCAAATTTCCGAAACTAGAGCAAGGTAGTGACTATCAATTGAGTGTGCCGCTGACCCTAAACTTTGATTGTGAACGGTGAACGGTGTCAAAAATATATTATGATACTAATTGGGCCTTTCATTGGATGATACTTGATTAAAAAACAAAATATTCAACTTTAGTAAATCCCAAAGTATTTTGTGCAGTTTATTTATTCAAACGAATGACTCTGTCAAAAAAAAAATAAAAAAACGAATGAAAATTAAAAACTATTTTGTGCAGTTTATTTATTCAACTTTAGTAAATCCCAAAGTATACGCGATAAAAAATATTCGACTTTAGCTCAAATCATTGTTTTTTTATAAGCAATGATTCATTAATTAAAACATTAAGAATGCTCAAAACCACAAATACAAGAATTTAGAAATCGTTAATACAAGTCAAAGCATTGTTCCACCAAAGAGGCGAATACGCTTCTAGAATCTCTACCCATACCAGAAATAAACCAACACAATGACAAAAACTTAATACGAGCGGCAATCGAATCAATATTGGCCTCTTCCCCCCTTTAAAGCAAACTTCATTCCGGGTAAGCCAAAGACACCAACAAATTATTAACCAGAGTACGTATTTAACCTTCTTTGATTTCTTCCCCAAACATAACTCGCCAAAATGAATATAGTTTTGATATAAGTTAAGAGACATAGGCAGCTGGACATCAAGTCATCGCCCTATCTCCCTCCAAACCTTTTTCGAAAGATCACTGTTATACCCTAATTTTCTCCGCTCCCTTTGTACAACAGTCCTTTTTTTATTTAGTTTACGTGTCATAAATCCAGGTCACATTACTACGAGAAAAGTTTTCGAGCCCATTCGATGTTGTCTCATTTTAATTTGGGCCAAGGCTTAGTATTTTGTTCAATTGGACCGAGATATCTTTTGTCTAATGGCGTGTGCTTTCATAATTGGGCTCACCCCCCACATTTTGTTTTAATTAGGCCTATCTTTAAATATGTGTTGTAATTGGCCCATTTCTTATAATTGGGCCTCATTTTGACGCGTTGTTTGATTGGGCCTGGTTTTCGTTCATGGTTTCTGCCAGGTTTCTTTTTGTCCTTTTTTTAAAAAAATAAAATATAAAATCAGAATTACAAAAAATAATATTACAATGTCCAAAGGTCCAAAATAATACAAAATAATCAAAAAAATACAAAAAATCCTAAAAAACGAAAATACAAAAATAAGAACACCAACTTCAGCCCAACTCCATTCTCCTTGGAGAACAAGCTTTCCAACCCTGAGCCCAATGGCTTGTGCTTGCTGGGCAAGTCTCCAAGCATTTGAAACAGGAAATAAAGATCATGAGAATCAGAAATTTATGGTGAAAAAAACCTAATTTGTGCCTATTTAAGCAAGAGAAAATCACAAAGAAAAAGGGAAAACATGCACAGAAATTCAGGACCAAAATATTAGGGTTTTCACACTGAAACCCTAATCATAAAGCAATAAAAATCCAGAAACAGAAGCAGTCAAACGAGAAGCAGCAAAGGAGCAGCAGTAGCAGAGCAAGCAATAGGGAATAATCAGAAGCTGGACAAGAGGTTGGTCTACACGTTTTCATTTTCGTTCATTTGGGTTTTATGAAGTCTAATTTGTAAATAAGTTTTTTCTAATAAACTGAATTCAACAATAGGTCCAAACAGTACATATGAATAAAAAAAACAATCAAACATTTCAGCTTAGTTTTTGTTGTGAGTATTGATGCCGTAAATAAAATTAGGATTTAGGGTTTGTGACAATTAGGTTCAGTGATAAATACAAATTAGGTTTTTTTTTTCAAAATCAGTTTTTTTTTAAATAAAAACAGAAATTGTTTTAGGGTAGTTTTCAGTTTAAAATTAGGTTTTAGGGTTTAGGAAAATTAGATAAAAAAAGGCTAAATTATAGTTTTGGTCCCCCTATTTTACAACTCAGACATTTAGTCCCCCAATTTTAAAAATCTCAGAACATTTAGTCCAAAGAGGAATATTTCATTTTTTTTGCTGTGTTGGCCTTCTTCCAAAAACAAAATGCTGACGTGGCAGCTGATGCAGCTTGGCCACGTCATTAAATGATGCCATATCATAAATTAACAATTATAATAATGAAAATAATTAAAATAACTAAAATGAATAAAATATTAATTAAAAACAAAAATAGAAATTCAGACCCTACTCCCTAATTTCACATCTTGCTTCTTCTTCATCTCTTCTCTCATTCTTCTTCCTCAAACGATGGTGGTAATTCCAAGAGTCGCCATCTGAACGCATCAACACTTGTTTTCGTTTTTGTTCTAAGCTGGCTTTGTTTTCGTTCTCAGATGTATTTTCGTTTTCATTCTTAGATGCATTTTCGTTTTCGTTCTCAGCTTGCTTCATTTTCTTTCCCAGACACGATTTCGTTTTCGTTCTCACTTGGCTTCGTTTTCGATTTCAAAGACGTTTTTTGTTTTTGTTCTTGTTTCAAACGCAGAGGTTCCATTTCCCAGATTCGTTTTCGTTCCAATCCCCTATTTGTTTTCGTTCTCAGTTGGCTTCGTTTTCGATTTCATTGTTGCGTTTTTCCTTTTACAGTTTTAGGGTTGCTTCTTCTGATCGCAACCGCAAACAACCCATGGCCGCCGTGACAGATCCACGTGTTCTTCTTCTTCTTCTTCTTCGCCATTTTTTAACCTTCAGATCCACGTGAAGGAGAGAGCTTCGCGCTACCTTCTCCATCGATTTAGGGGGTTCGATTTAGGGTGAGATGAGATTTGGGGGTTCGATTTAGGGTTCGTAACAAGCTTCGAAGGAAATTTCTGGGTTGGGTAGAGGGAGAAGAACGATGGAAGAAGAAGAGGGTTCACGATGGAAGAAGAAGAAGAGTGAGAGGTTGAAGAACGATGGAAGAAGAAGAAGAAGAAGAGGGTTCTGGGTGAAGAACGATGGAAATTTCTGATTTATTATTATTATTATTAATATTAAGAGTTAATAATAATAATAATAATATAATTTAGTTAATTATTTTAATTATATTAATCTGATGTGGATTTAATATAATTTATTTAATTATTTTAATTATATTAATCTGATGCCACGTCAGCCCCCCTTTTTTTGAATGACAAATCAGCAAAAAAAACTGAAAATCCCTCTTTGGACTAAATGTTCTGAGTTTTTTAAAACAGAGGGACTAAATGTCTGAGTTTTAAAATAGGGGGACTAAATGTCTGAATTTTTAAAAATAGGGGGACCAAAACTATAATTTAGCCTAAAAAAAATAAATAAGAAGGAACAAAATAAAAATGAAAAAAAACGAACCGTACCAGCTCCGACCACCGTGATGGTGGTCGTCTCCCCAAAACGCGTCGCCGTCGCCGCCGTGAACTACCCGTGGACCACCACGCCGTCATCTTCCTTTGGTTCTCCTCTCCCATCGTAGCCATCACCGATGAAACCCATTCGTTGTCGTGAACATCGTCGTAGACGTCTGCCTCCTCTCACCGGAGTCGTCACCACCACGAAACTCTCTCACTGTAACTCTATCTCTCTCTCTCAAATCCATTTTCTCTCTCTCTCTCTCTCTCTCTCTCTCTCACCGTCGGAGCCGCTGCGTCCACCACCGTTTCCGGAAACGGTGCACCATCTCTCCCCTTTTCGTTCCCTTTCACCATCGGTTCACCGTCGTCTTCCCTCTCTCTCCGTCGCATCTTCTTTTTCTCTCTTTCCCTCTTTCGTTCTCTCTCTTTCTCTCCATGAATCCTTTCCCTAATTTCTCTCTGTCGCACCCCGAAAAATCCTTGGAGGGATTTTTCTTTGCACAACGGGATTTTAGGGTCGCCACCAATATTTTTTAAAGGTAAAACATCGGAAAAACCTTTTTTGGAAAGCAATGGTCTTTGGAACCATTAGATTTGGGTTCGGGGGTCTAATTACGTATGGGGAAGGTATTAGCACCCCACAACGTCCCTTCAAAGAAGGGTTACCTTAGTTAAATATGTGATTTGCAAAGTTGATTCGGAAAAATGGTTTGTTTTTACCTCTTTTATTGATGAATGACTTAATAAAAAATCTTTAGTTTTCGCGCTTGACGGAGGGTATCCGCTCCTACGTATCTCCCGGTGCGGTGGAGAATTCAAAGCAACGTAGTTCTTGTTTTTGAAAAATGTTTTATTTTGGAAAAGTGTTTGGTTTTTGAAAGGAAAAATGTTTTGGGTTTGTTGTGCTTGACGGAGAGTATCCGCTCCTACGTATCTCCCGGTGCGATGGAGAATTCAAAGCTACGTAGTTCTGGGTTATCTAGAAAAAGGTTTTTGTTTTTTATCTTGTTTAATTGTGAAAATTGAGCTTTCATGATGATCAATTGAGCAAAGGCTCCAAGTGACCACCATTAGCACTCCATTGTTAATAATCATGCAAGCAAAGGCTTCGCAAGACTACTAACAAAGTTTTTGATTTAGTGAAAATCTTTAGGAAAATTAGGCATTCATGATGATCAATTGAGCAAAGGCTCCAAGTGATCGCCACTAGTACCTCATTGTTAATAATCATGCAAGCAAAGGCTTCGCAAGACTACCAACAAAGTTTGATTTTGAAGAGTTTTCGCAATTGGATTGATTCTTGTTTGTGGAATGATTTTGATGCTTGAAAAGGCTTTTGATTGAAAATGGACCTAGACTACACACATTATGTCACAATACTTAGTTAGGCAAAGAACGAACCCAAGTTGAACATTTTGGCGAAAATGTATGAATGGGCAAGAAAATGAACCTAAGTTGCACATCTTATTGAAGATGCTAGGTAATGGGATGAACCTAACTAGGCATTTATGACACAATATGTGAATAGGCAAAGGTATTTCAAAGCACAAGTGATATCAAACTTCTAATGAATCACTTGCAAAACCCTAAGGATTTCACATCAACATTAGACATAAGCACCCATGTGGTATCTTTTTGATGTCATGGAAGAAATAAATTAAAAGGGCATTTGCCTCATGCAATATCATAGGCAAGTCTTAAGACTAAATTGACCAGTTTAGGCAATTAGGGTGTTGAATCCCTTTAGGTAATTTTTGACACTTGGGATATGCACAAGTGCATAGGTGTCAAATCCTCTTACCAAATCATCATCACAAAAACAAAAATTGTTTCAAAACAATTACTTATTTGCAAGACCAAAAGCATTTCAAAATGATTTATAAGTTGTTTTTGGTAATCAAAGCAATTGGTAAGGAAAGGAAACCTAAATTTGCATTCTTGTTCACTAGGAATCACAAAAGAAATTGAATCCTCTTAAGCAATCCCTAACACTTAAAGTGTGCATCAAAGCACAAGTGAGAGTCCTCTTGCCAATCATCAACATAGAGCATGATTTGCAAGCAAATTCATGAGAACAACAAGTTTTAAGCAAACAAACATCATAATCAAGGTTCAATTCCAAGTAATTGCAAGATTAGACAACCAACTCATCATTTTATTCATGAAATATGCGAAATAAGTGAAATAACAACATTCCAAGCACAATTTATTCTAATATGCGAAATGAAATAAGCTTCAAATCATCATTTTATTCATGAAAACAACAAGAAATGAGTGAAATAACAACAACACACAATGTATTCTAAAGGAGAGAAGCATTCCAGGCACCCAAACCTCCCGAAGTGTTTGTCAAAATACTTGAAATACATCTCTCACTCAACAACAACAACTATGCTAACATTGTAACATCCCTAATTTTTAAAATATATATTATAAGCGAATTTTATATAATCGCTAGTCGATGGAATTAATAATTCGCAATTCGAAATCGGTAGAGTCGAGAAATTCTGATGCCGAATGAGTTAAACATAGAATTGTTGAAGTCTTAGCCTCATAAACAAAACTTAGATGGACTAAGGGCAGTTTGGTAAAATTACCACCACTTAACCTTCAGCCCCTTTTTCCACCTCATCTAGCTGACTCATCTCCTCTCTTTTACCTTCAGCCACTTAACCATTCCACCAGAAAATTTAAAAGAAAGGAAATGAGAAGCTGAACTCAAGGAGAGAAAAGAGAGAGAGGGTCGCGAGCTTGAGGAAGGAGAAGAGCAAGGTCTAGCTGAAAACCCCATTGCATGTAAGTGGTTCTTACCCATTCCTACTCCATTTTCGTTTCTGAATCCAATGGTACCACTTTCAGAAGCTAACTCCCCCTATATCATCCACTACCATGTTCAACCCCCCTTGAAGCTCCAAGAGAAGTAATGGAGTTTTGAACCTTGATGGTGATGCATGTCATGTTGTAGTTGTGGAAAGTGGAGTATCAAGCTTGCATTTTCGATTTGGAGGAAGTTGTGAAAGATTAGGTTGCTGTTTCAGTCGCTCTAGTGGTGGAGATTGCCGTTTGGAAATCGGTTCGAGTTCTAGCGGGGATCGTTCGTGTACTTTGCGATTCGGTGACTCGCTTTCGACCCAACTCTCGAACTTCGGTGTAAAGGTGAGTTCTACTCACGATAGGATGTTTTGTGATTCTGAACTTGTTTTCGGTATTGGATTCCTTGGTCACGTTTTCAATTTTCGAAAGACTTAGAACCGAAAAACGTTTTTTGAGTCCAAATGCTATTTTACGGTTTAATGAGAATTTTGATTTAAACGTTGAAATAAAATGATTTGTATATCGTCTGGAATATCTGGAAATTTTCTGAGTTTCAGGTGATCGAAGTTAGAAATCGAATTGGGCGAGAACGGAGAGCGAAAATGAGAGAAATGTGAAAATTTGGTAACAGACACAAGTCGCACGGACCGTGCGCCCCTGGGCACGGATCGTGTGCCTGCTTCGGGTTGGAAGAATTGGAAATCGAACAGGACGCACGGGTCGTGCGCCCCTGGGCACGGATCGTGCGTTTCTTTCTGGTAGATGGGTTCTAAGTAGTGCACCACGCATGGGTCGTGCGCCCCTGGCACGGGTCGTGCGTGAGGTTCTGTTACCGACTTCCGTTTTCTCGTATTGTCGCTCCGTTTGATCCCGAACCTTTTCTAATCTCTTTCTCAATCATTTAAAATGAAGTTGCCTTACTGACAACCGTATTTTGAACTTGTTCAACTCATGTTTTTGAAAAGGGCTTCGAAAGCATAATTGATTGAAAAACCGAAACCCTAGTATACGTGTGGGTACACCGATTGATGGACTGACTGAATATATATGTTTGTATATGTCAAATGAAAATGATTATAATGCCGGAGGTCTAACTTATGAATTCCTCAAAACGGGTTATAGATCGATATGGATATTGTTTATCCAATTATTATGTAATTGATCCATTTGGTGATCGAAAAGATATAAATTATCTAACTCTCGAGAATTTGATGCATATTGTCATATGTATTGCGTTGGGTGACGACCCGACAAGTAGCATACTAGGGAGGGTAGTCATGACCCCTTACCTAGGCCCTGTATACGTTTTGGCGTGGTCAATTCGTGGGTTATCGGGATTCGTAGTCGTTGTACAGCCGATTTATGCTAAACTAAAATGAAAAAAACGATTTGCCGGGATTCGTAGTCATTGTACAGTCGGCATTTCGATTTATAGCTTATGATTCGGGATTCGTAGTCGTTGTACAGCCGTTTCATGTTAAGCTAAGTTAAGAACACGATTTGCTTGGCATTTCGATTAATGAATAAGACATTGTTATGTCTTCTTCTAATAGCGGTTTAATGAATTAAACCGAGTGTCAGTGAGGGGGCACGTTAGGACTCACTGAGATAATGTTATCTCACCCTATCCATATTTGTTGTTTTTTAGAGAAGCAGGGAAAAAGGAAGACTATTGTGCACGAGTAGTTGGTATACTCTTGGAGGTGCTGAAGACTTAGTCATTTAAATCCTTTGTTCTTTTGTTGTTCTATTGGTTGTATTAACTTGTATTGATTATGAGTTATATGAACCGTTTTATGTTTCTGTTTGGTATTTGGACTTGGATATTGTAATCCATTCGGCATGGAACCGATAAACTTCTATTTTATGAAGTAATGTTATTCCGATTATGTTTTTATTTCGGAAAAAGTTTGTATGTCCAATATTTAAACAGGAACTGTGTCCTCTGAACTTCCGCATCTGTGCATCTTCGGTCTCTCTACATGTTAGAAATACCGGGGTGTTACAAACATTATGACATTAAAATGCAATGGGATGCCAAAATGAAGTGATGATTTACATCTTTGATGCTAAAATTGGAAGATGATGTTAGGTTTTAAAGTATACCTCAACTCCAAGCTAGAATAAGGAAGGAAATGAGATGAATGAATGCAAAACCCCTTTAATCTACTCTTCAATCTCCAACTTTGAACTTGATCCTTGAATTTGAAGGTGAATCTTTGAGAAGAATGCAAGAAGGATGGAAGATTTAGTGTAGGAAAGGTGTTTTAATGGATGATTGAGTGAGGAAATTGAAAAAGATGAGGTGAGGGAGGGGAGGAGATTTCGAAAGTGAGAAGAGAGGAGGAGGTTTTTGTGCAAAAAATGAACTTTTCTTTGTATTTTGGGAGAGTAGGCTTATATAGGGTCTTGGGTGAAATTAGGGTTAAGGGTAGAATAGGAATGGGATGTTCTATTTTAAGTAAGTTTGCAATTTCTTATGAAGGAGTGAGTGTGAGAGGATGGTGTCATTTACAAAAAAGGGTATGAGTCTCCATGAGAGTGTGTGGGAATTAGGGATGTGTATGAAATGGGTAGGATTAAGGGTAGTACAAGAATATTCTTAAGGAATAATTGTACAATAGAAGAGTGTGGAAGAAATTGTGGGGAGAGAGAGAGAGACGGAATTCGAAATTGTGGAGGAAGAGAGAGAGAGAGAGGGAATTTCGAAATTGACAACAAAAATGGGGAGGGAAAATTGCTTCTCCTTTTTGGTCTTTTGTCTTATTGAGGACACTTTGTACTTTCTATTTGAATTTTGAATTTTTGGGCATGCAAATGATAGTGCACCTATTGAAAATGTGTCACATATTTTTGGGCACCATAAAAATATCTCTCTAATTATTCATGACAATAAAAGTTGTCATTTAATAATCGGGGAATATTTAATGATCATTTTTCAGCTTTCTTGTGCAATAAAAATGGGGAAAATGCCTTTTAATTATTTTGAACTAGGATTTTCTTTCGAAAAATTATACGAAAATTATCCTTGATAGAATAAATTGTATTTTTCATCCTTGACTTGGTTTTGTTCAAAAATAATTAACTTGCTCTCATTTGAATGCCCACAGATATTGAAACATGCACTATTTTATTCCCTAAAATTCTCAAAAATTAATAAAAATGTTTTTTTCTTTTTTGGGTGCCAAAAATTAATAACGATCAATAAATGACCTTTTTGAAGATTAAAATGCATGCCAAATGGCAAGGGCAAAAGGGAAGCTCACGCAGTTACGACTGGTGCGTGCGCGTAATTCAAATAAAAATGCGAGATAGGGGACAAATACACATAAATGCGAAAGTCCATTAACCTACACAAATTATGAATTACCCTTATTGTTTCCATTTTTGTTTGAAAAAAAAGGTTTTGACTTGGGCGGACAAAATTAGGGTATGACAGCTGCCCCTCTTTATTTGGATTTTACCAAGAAATATGAATTGGCCGAGACATATTTCGAAGATAAAATAGAAATAAAGAATTCAGAAATTATACCAATTTTGCCTACTTGGAGAAACCCGAATTTTCTTTTTCTGTTTCTTCTTTTTTCTCTTTTTTCTTTTCTCTTTTTTTTTCTTCTTTTTTTTTCTTTTTTTTTTCTTTTGAATAAACACTTGGAGTGTTGATGAGGAAACAATAAACGAAATGGTTAACAACATGCACGCTAACTGTGAAAGGCAAGGAAAGCGCTAAATGAAGAAAGCGATAAAGAAAGCGGTAAAATGCCAGACTGCCTAAAACCTGTAAACGAACCCTTGCGAATCCGAGTTTGCACGTGGCTTTAAGGAGCACGCATCCTGAGAATCTCTGGTCTTTCGAGCGACCGAGGGGATCGTTATCAGCTCCGGAACTGATATACCGATCAATGCACGACGTCCACTGTATCTTAGGCTAATACAACTATTCCGTTGAACCTCACATGGGGCTGCGGTCCATCGCGTTGCTCGTACACGATGTGAGACCATGAACAGAAGGGAGCACTGAACTCTGATAAGAGCGATTTGAACTCCAAACTGCAATGCGCGCTTGAGTGCCGAACTGGAAAGCATTTGAACTCCGAACTAAGAGGGCATTTTCTGGGAACTGAGTGCGAGGATTACCATCGAAGTACTTATCCGTCCTTGTACCTGCAAGTGAGATGAACAAATGCATGCAATGCAAATGCCATGATTTCTTTTTGATGGGATGAATGTGATGTGACGCAGGATGTAACACCCCGATAATTTCTATCTTGTAGAAATTACCGAAGCGCACAACTGGCATAAATCAGAGTGACTTGCTTTTTAAATATTGAACACAATCTAAAACTCGATGCTAAAACCCATCAAGTGCGCTTACATAACTGAACATGAGAATACATAATATCGTTCCTTACACGCTCACTAGTATTCAATACTCAAAACAGAAAGTCTGCGGAAGCGATTTACAACTTAAAAACATAAGTCGTACCATCGTACATCTAAGAAACTGAATAAAAATACAGAAATACAAGGGAAACTGAAATACAAGACATAATAAAGATAGCAGGTGCTCCTCAAGCGTCTCCATAGCCGTGCCTCACGGTCTTCAACTTTCCCTGCTTAACTGAAAAACAACAACAATGGATTGGGTGAGACAACTTGTCTCAGTGAGTTCTATCGCGACCCCTTACTAATTCTCTCGGTTCAATTATTCTTGATTCATTATTCTGATTCTAACTCATAGTCCTCTAAATTGACTATGTGGCTAACTAACTGAAGTTGTCCTTATAACCCTTAAGCCGGTTACAAGACGCAACTCATAAACTGAACTAAACGTTGTCCTCATAACCCTTAAGCCGGTTACAAGAAACAGCACATAAACTGAACTGATATTTTAGCGTGTCACCGGTCACTTGGCATAATAAGCTTCCGGTGAACCCATCCCCACTAATCGGCTGGGTCCCCGATGGGGCCTAGGTTCATAGGGCTCATGACTTCCCCTCCCCTAGCACACTAAACTGAAATAGGGTCGTCACCCTAACTGAACTGATGTATATATTTTAATATACCTGAACTGAACTGAACAATGATTCTGAACATAACACTGAACTTATACTTAATCGATGAACTTAAACATAACCATGAGCTTGAACATAACTTACTTATAACTTAACATGAACATGACATAATCTTATGCTTAGCTTATCTTATACTTAACTTGGTCCTTATCATTAGGTGATCTAATTACTAACTTAGTCTAATTATTAAGTGATCTCTCATGGATTACTAAGGTTCGCTAACTTAACTTACACTAATTATCCAGCTAGTCCAAACATAATACATCAATCACACTTAGCATAATCATAACATAATAATCAGTCTCAATCATGAACTTAGCTTAGGCATAACAATCTCATAATCAGGGTTATATCCTCAAGAGCGAGTTAGAATCAATCAAACAATGGTATTAATAGGGTAACATCATCACAGTTGGTTGAGAAGGAGATCGGAAGAGGTTTGGAACCGAAAGGAGCGACGAAACGGAATTTAGGAGTACGGTACCAGAAGGGGGCGCACGATCCGTGCCCAAGGGCGCATGATCCGTGCGTCCTGTTACTTTTCTCAAATTGGCAACCCGAAGGGGGCGCACGATCCGTGCCCAGGGGCGCACGGTCCGTGCGTCCTGTGAACTCAGAATAATGTCCTCTTTCGTTCCGTTTCGCTTTCCGATCGTTTCTAATCCGTAACCCGATCGACATCCAACCTTCAAACAGAATTTATACACATAATTCCAGACACAATCCAATTATCACAATCCACATATCAATCATGCTATTTTAATCACAATTTCAGTCCAACGATTAAACGACTCCATGACTTAGAACGATATTTTCGCAAACGATTCGACACCGGTTTTTCATAAAACGCGAGACTCAATATCTCAGAACACAACACATGATTTTTAACAATGCTAGTGAGTATAGAACGCACCTCTTGGAGACAAAAGCAATTTACACCGAGACTTTAGCCGAATCCAACGAATCAAGGACACACGATTCTTGCTCACAACACGAACTTAGCACCTGAACCGTTTGAACAGTAACTCAGTCTCGAATCCATCAACCCACACAAGATCCCAGTCACTGAAATATCTCTATATCTCACATGCATCTCCACTAGCAACTTCTAAGACACCAAGGGAAACCCAAAATAGCAAAGGAACTCCTATTTCTTCAAGAATGGAGGTGGGTGCGAAAATGGTAACTCAAAGGAGGTGATGATTTAGTGTTCCTTATGAGCATGAATGGAAAGGTGAAGGAAAAAGGAATGATGTTCAGGTCTTGGATGAAACATGCATGAGGATTTCCATGGAGCTCTCTCCCTCTTTTCTTCCTCCTCCCTCGTGAACTCTCTCCCCCTTCTCTCTATCCTATTCTGATTTCAGTTTTCAGATAAATGGGGTGGAATGAGGTGTTGGCCACTTGGGTTCAGCTGGAGGGGATATATATATATATATATATATATATATATATATATATATATATATATATATATATATATATATATATATATATATATATATAGATATATATATGGGTATAGGGAAAAGACAATATTGTCCCTCACTTAGACATTTCTTTCCTAATGACTCCTTCACTCCTAATTAATCTAATGTGATGCAATCAATTCAATCAAGCACATCATTTGCAAAATAAATCAATCAAGCAAATCACTTTCAATTTAAATAATTTCAATAAATTAATAAATCACTAATAATTAATATTATGCCATTATAATTAAATAGCAAAATAGGGGATGTTACACAGGAGTTTCTTTTTGCTTGCATGAATTTTTTTGTCTATGTTTGATGAATGCAATGCATGAATTTTATTTTGTTTTATTGTTCTTTTGCTCTTTTTTTTGAATTTTTTTTGAATTAGCCAGACAAAATTAGGGTATGACAACTGCCCCTCTTTATTTATATTCCGTAGATAAACTGAAAGGTTTTCATAGTAGGAATAGAAATAAAGATAAGACAAATGCTAATTTTGTCCTCTTAGTAGAAAAGTGTAGAGTTTGAGAATTAACAGAGAACGATTAACACTCAGGGCACCGACGAGAAAGGAATAAAGAAGGAGCACTGGGGCTCTGAAGGAGCACTGGGGCTCTGAAGGACCGCTGGGGTCTGAAGGAGCGCCGGGGCTCTGAAGGACCACTGCGGGTCTAAAGGATCGATGCTCTGAAGTATCGGCATAATGATCTGAGGGTCTAATTCGCAGTCGATGCTTGGCGCATTGATTTGAATTAAACTGAAGGACCGGTGGGTCTGAAGGGCTGCCTGGGTCTGATGGACCAAAATGGTTTGATGGACTGCAAGAAAAATTGAAGAATAAATAGAGAGTAAAAGGGCAAGCTGGTTCATCAACATCGCTACCGAACTCGTTCTCAAGCAAGAAAAATGGCCGAAGAGGATAATCAGGCTCTGAGAGAAGACATTGCAAAACTGAAAGATCAAATGAGCGAGATGATGGTGTTGAAAGATCAAATGGTTGAACTCGTGAAACTCCTCGAGAGAAGAAATTCAGATGGAGGTGCTTCGGCAGGGAATACTGAGAACAATGCTACAAGTCTTTCTCCTCCTCCCGGCTCCGAAACTCCAGATACCACTGGAATAAATGTCCAGAGCTACCAATGGCCCCCTTACGGTCTCCCAGCTGGTTATGCACCTCCTACCATGGAAGCCAATCCACAGGAATGACCTTTGGGAGTAGCTGGACCTTCAGCACAAAATGCAAGCGCAAAGATACCACCAGTTCAATTCCCAAAGTCTACCACTGCACCACAGGTCATTCCACAGGGCTACACCGTGCCACCAATGACAAGCCGTCAAGCTCATATGCTCAACCTTGGGGACCCTTCTCATTCGCATATCCCAAATGCGAACCCAGCTGTGGTTCCGATGATTCATCCGTACTACAGTATGAGCGGGTTTCCTCATGACCACCTTACAGAGAACCCTCAGTCAAGAGATAAGCGGCAAATGCTAGAGGAACGTTTAAAGGTTGTGGAAGGATTCAACGTTGGGGCAAGGGATGCATATGATCTGTGTCTTGTCCCTAATGTGATTATCCCACCCAAGTTCAAAGTGTCTGACTTTGACAAATACATAGGGGTAACTTGTCCCGCTAGCCATCTGACTATGTATTTTAGAAAAATGGCCGCATTTGCACACGACGACAAACTGCTCGTCCATTACTTTCAGGACAGCTTGACCGGGGCAGCCTCAAGCTGGTACATGCAGTTGGAACGCACCCACACTCGATGTTGGAAAGATCTGACTGATGCTTTCTTAAAGAGGTACAAATACAACATCGATATTGTAACACCCCGATAATTTCTAACTTGTAGAAATACCGAAATGCGCCATTTGGCATACATCAGAGTAACTTCCTATTTCAGATATTGAACAAAAACTAAAATCTTCGATGAACTAGTCATCAAACGCGCTTACATAACTTAACATAACATGATTAAAATATTTAAACGTCGACCCTTACATCATCTCATACTTAGTGTTCAATACCAAAATAGAAGGTCGTGAAAGCGATTTACAACTTTAACGAGTAAGTTATACAATCGAGCATACTATGACAATGAAAGAACAAAATACATGACCTAACAAAAGAAACATCCTCATCTCCTCTAGTTAGCTCCATGACCGCGCCTCATTGCCTTCATCTTTTCCTGCATCTCTGAAAAAAATCACAAAATATGAAGGGTGAGACAACTTGTCTCAGTGAGTCCTATTGAGACCCCTTACTAACTCTCTCGGTTCATTATGCTTGTTTTGACTCGTAGCCCTACTAAGCGACTACGTGGAAACCTGGAACGTGTACCCCGTAGCCCTCCTAAGCGACATACAAGGGACACCATGAAACGTGTAATTCGTAGCCCTCCTAAGCGACATACGAAAGACACACACATAACAATGATTCTTAGCATATCACCGGCGACTTTATTTGAAAGCACCGGCAAACCCATTCCCTGACCATTCTCTATCAGGGGCAAACGATGACGGGGCCTAGGTTTTGGGGCTCATGACTTCCCCTCCCACTAGTACGCTAATCTGTGAAACCGGGTCGTCACCCTAACATGATGTATATAATTATATACCTTGACATGAACATACAATGATACAAACATGGCATGACATAACTTGATCTTATCTTTTATCCTTGGGGACATTTAGTCCGTTTAATAATTACTTGTCGTGATCTCACTCATGGTTACTAAGTTCTTTAACCTGACTTGTAAATAATCACGATTCAATCCAAATCATAATGTATCACCCACACTCAACATTATGATAGCATAACTTAATCATAATCAACCTCATAATATAAACAAGATTTACAACATTCAACTAATCATCAATCATCATCCAAACTCATGGCGATATCATCATAACATCATACAATCCTGATTACATGATTGGTTAGGCCTTTCAATATGCTTCCTAACGCACCTAAGAACACTTAAATCGGACCACCGGATCAAAAGTTATAGCGAAAACAAAATCGGTTAGTTTTGCTGAAAATTTACACTGCGTCGCGACGCAGACAGGGTCCGTCGCGACGCAAAAAGTTACAGAACCAAAACCTTCGCAAAATTTAAACATGGTCGCGTCGTGACAGGCACGGGTCACGATGCGATGGGTACCTGATAATGAGAAAAACAGACTTTTCGAAAAGCGATTTTGTCCCGTTTCGCTTTCAATCTGGGGCCGAGACTTTCTATGACCTCTGAGGCATCAAAACAGATAAAATATCCAGTAATTCCAGTCCAACAATATCACATATCAATCAACACATATCAATTCACAAACGCAATCACAACATCAATTCACATTTCCAATCAAACGATTTCACGACTCGATGACTCAAAGAACGATATTTTCGTAAACGACTCGACACCGAGTTTTCATAAAATGCGAGACCAAAATCCAGAAAACATGACACACAACACATAACCAAAATTTCCTAGTGAGTATAGAACTCACCTATAGTGATGAGAATCGCTCATAACACCGAGACTTTGACTGAAATTCCACGGACCAAGGACACACGATCTTGCTCACAACACGAACTCAGTGGCTGAACCGTTCGAACAACAACTCAGACTTGAACCTAGCAACCTACGCAAGATCCCAGCCACTGAAATTATTCCCCAACCCACATGCAACACTTCTAGCCACTTCCAAAGCACTAAGGAAACCCAACTAAGCCATGAAACCTCTATTGCTTCATCAATGGAGGTGTAGGTCGATTTGGTGATTTGGTGGAGGAAGGGGAAGATGATGATGAATCTGATATCAATAGAAAGAAGGTGATATGAGGGTTACAATGGTGTAGGAATTCTGGACATGCATGGAGGATCACTCTCCTCCCCTTCTCTTCTTGCCATTCACTCCCTCTCTTCTCTCTCAATCTCCTCTATTTCTCTATTTTGGCTGAACTGGAAAATAAAGGACTGAAGCGTTTTCTTGGAAGGGGTTGGGTCAGCTGGATTAAAAGGACTTGGGAAATGACAATCTTACCCCCTAGCCATTAGCTCCCTTCTTATGACTTCTATTAGCTCTAAGGCCTTACTTACTAAAATTAAATTAGCTTAATAAATTAAGCACACAATTCGCATAACTAATATTTCAAACAAGTCATTTTTAATCATTTTATTTTCAATCAAGCTCAATAAGTCATTCAATATAAATTTCATGCCAACTAATAAAAATAGTAAAAAAAATAGGGGATGTTACAGATATAGCTCCCGATAGAGCACAGTTGCAGAATATGGTGAAAAGAAACAACGAATCATTCAAGGAGTATGCCCAGCGTTGGAGAGGATTGGCAGTGCAGGTAGCACCGCCTCTACTAGAGAAAGAGATGGTATCAATGTTCCTGGATACTTTGCAGTCGCCCTTCTATGACAGATTAATTGGGAGCGTATTCTCTAACTTCCCTGACATGATCACCAAAGGGGAAAGGTTGGAAAACAGAATGAGAAATGGGAAAATTTCTTACGGTTCAGCCGAAACCAATAACCCAAAGAAGCCCTTCGCAGGATTTGTTAGAAATAATGAAGGGGAAACCAATTCCATAACAGGATCAGTGAAAGCCTTTTACACTTCCAAAAATCATCCCCAAGCCCTGCACTTCTCAACCCACCCAGAAAGGAGACATGTACAGTTTGATCCAATTCCCGCATCCTACTCAGATCTGTTCGGCCACCTCACTATTCACAAGGTCCCCGCCCGATGAGGCCCATTGAACCTCCTTTCCCGAGAGGCTATGACCCAAACGCCACATGCGAATTTCACGCAGGCGCAATTGGGCATTCAGTAGAAAACTGCAAGGCACTGAAACATGTGATTCAGGATCTGATCGAATCCAAATGACTGAGCTTTAATGAGGATGCTCCAAATGGAGGCGCTAACCCTTAGCCAGGGGCATCAGAAGTCATCTGTCAATGCTTTTGAAGGCGATCAAAGGGCTAAAGACAGCATCATCAAACTTGTGCGCCTTTGTCCTGCAACTGAAGCACTTATGAATTGGGAGATTGTTGATTTTCTTGTGATTTTCAGTTCAAAGTAATTTTATGTAACGCAAATCCTATGGCTCTGCCCAAATCCTTAGGACATTTCAATAAGGGCACGCATGTTCCTTTCCGGGATCAATATTAATAAAATAGCATTTTGAATTCTCCAATAAATTCCTTCTTTTTTGCTCGCTTCACTTTTTCTTTTATCCTTCTTCAATTTCTACTAATGCAGATCTAAATAATTTGTCCTTGAAAATAACAACGTCCGCAACTCATATCATAACTTTGATCGCCCCATTAATCAAACTAAGGAAGATGTTGAAGATAACTGGGAAACTTTTCGAGAGGTAATGAAATGATTAACTTGGGCACAGAAGAAGATCCAGCCTCGCGTGGAATCAAACGAAATGATTAACTTGGGCACAGAAGAAGATAAAAGGTGTTAAAATTAACATCACACCAAAAGGATAGCGAACCAAGAAAATTCGCTTGCATCACCTTGTCTGACATAAGATGCTCACTAGTGTAACAAATCTGTGATTGTCAAGAAATTTGGTCTGCCGTTACGGCATTCCAAATAAGATCGTCACGGACAGCGGTGAAAGGGCTATGTGAGGACTCCAAGTCGAGCATCATAACCCCTCCCCATACCGCCCAAAAAATGAATGGGGCAGTTGCGGCAACAAACAAAGAATATCAGGGATGATAGTGACCTTTCACCTTACGTGGAGATCAGACCTCGTTCCACACTTCAACAGTGGCAACCCCGTATGATGGAAGTAGTACTTCCATTAAACCCCATCAAACGAAAGAACGGTTGTCTTATGTCATATTGGAAAAGAACAAAGAAATCTTAACAGAAGAAGGTTCGTCCTCAACAATTTTAAGGAGCCTTGGTGCCCAAGAAAATCATACTCACCCAAAGGGATTCCCGCAGGAGATGGACCCCAAATTATGAAGGACCTTACGTGGTAAAGAAATCATTCTCTGGAGGAGCCTTAATTCTCACAAAAATGGATGGTGAAGACCTCCCACTCCCGGTGAACTCTGCCTAAAAAAGGAGGGGTATAGAAAATGTGAAAGATGAGCCAAGCAAAACTAAGCTCGCTAGGTTGAAAATCCGGAAGGGCGGCCTAGGAAAAAGTTAGAGCGACCCGGTGGATTGAAAATCCAAAAGGGACAATCCAGGAAAAAATTAGGGTCAGGAAGTTGGACTAAACAAACATTGAGGCAATCAACACTTCCAAAAGTCGGATGATGAGTGATCAAGGTCGTGAACATGGGTGGCCGGCACCGTTACTTCAAGGACATTAACTACCGTGAAGTCGGCTTAGTATTTCAGCTTTTCTATTCTTTCAATGAAATTCCTGACGTAATCTTAGGTCGGTGTGCCTTCTGCACAATTGACCCCCAATGTCAATATCAAACACTTTCCCTTCTTTTTACTTCCGTCTATTTTTGAAATGATGTTTTGTGATAATTGATACTGAATTGTGCAACATGTGGCATAATCAAAAGCATTACAATCATTACGAAATTTCCGAGAATCACAGAAGAGATATAGTCTTTCATTAAAATACCTATAAGGAAGAAAGGAACTGCAGGAATAGAGCAATAAATGTGTGATCATCGCAAATGATAAGTCCCAGTCCTGTGCAATTGACCTAACAGCACGAATGCACTTGATAGCCTCGTAACCCCATGCCGGAAGTCCTGTGAGTTGAAGGACCAGCAAAAAAAAGAGAGGCCAAAAAAGAAAAGTAAAAAAAAAAAGACCAAAAAAAGCAAAAAAGAAAAGCAAAAAGAAAAGAGCAAAAGTCATCCATTACATTTCATTCATCATTCCACTCAAAATCAATCATGGTAGATGCATACATTACATGCATGTCATACGCATAGCATCTTTTGCTTATCGACTTCAAGTGTCGATCCTTCCCGTTTTTAAAGTCAACGCGACGAGCATTGATTGTACTTCATACACCAGATCGCAGTGTTAGCATAGAATCTAGCATAGATCCTTCGGACCAAATCGGTGTTGGACTTAGAGTAAAACCTTAGAGGGGGGGTGAATAAGGTTATGTGCAAAATATGAATTCTTTTCGAAATAAATGATAAGTTTGTTTTAAATCAAATGCGGAAACTTAGATTTAAACTTTAAATGGTGCAAGCAGACTGATTTAGGCACAAAGAGATATTATACTATTTTCAATATACACAATAAGATTATTTATAAGAAGTGTAGTGATATTGAATATAGTAGAAAGTAGATCAATTTTAGTGATATGGAAGATGATAGACAGACAGATCAGTAGTACAACGAGTATAACTATAACCAGATTAACATATTCAGATCAGAGTAGGGATATAGTTATACAACCAGATTAACAGATTCAGATCAGAGTAGTGATATTATAAACAAATATAAACAGTAAATAAAGTAAAGAGAGGGATAGAGATACACCAGGAATTTTACGAGGTTCGGGATAAAAGCCCTACGTCCTCGGCCTCCGGCTTTGCAACCTTTGGACTTGCTGAAAACCACTATATGAAGAACCAATGTTTTACAAACAATCAACTTCAAATAGCAAATCTCAATTCCCCTGAATTGAGAACCCGAGCTCCCCGCTAAGGATTTCAACACCGCTTCAATCTCCTGATTGAACGACCCAAGAGCACCTCCCAGGATTTCAATACCACTTCAATCTTCCCTGATTGAACGACCCAAGATTACCTCCCAGGATTTCAAACCAACTCAATCTCCTGATTGAGAGACCCAAGAACAAAATCCCAGGATTTCAAAGTGACCCCCACAATAGTAGATTTACAATATAGAAGCTATGATCTAATCACCTCAGATAATATGACAATATAACAGCTGAGAGAGATGAGTGACTAGATCTATAAAAATGATATGAAAGTGATAGCTCTATTTTTCTCTTTCTCAGATCTAGAAAATGTACGTGAGAAGTAGAGAAGATGTGATTTTTGGTGTGGATGAGTGTCTGAAGAGTGTTTCACACCTGCCTATTTATAGGCTTAGGAAAGCGTAGGATTTTGAAAAAAACATTTAATGAAATGATGAATCGATTGTTTGATGAAGTGTAACAAGAGTATAATCGATTCTTAACCTTTTAGAAATCACAAGAATCGATTATGTGTTTAGTTAAAATAATGAAGAATCGATTCTTAGTTCCTTGGAAATAAAATGAATCGATTTTGTGCTTAGTTTAAAGAAGTGTGTAATCGATTTCTAGGACATCCTGAATGGGCTAAGAATCGATTTCAAGTTTAGATAAAACAAGGAGGAATCGATTCTTGCCTTTTAGGAGAGCCTGAAAATCGATTTCATGGTCTTTTAAAAATGAAGGAAATCGATTCTTGGCTTTGGCTTGAGTATATGAAGAAATCGATTCCTTGTTTTAACATAGGCTAGGGAAATCGATTTCAACCTTTAAAATAGGATTAGGAAATCGATTTCATGATTTAGAAAATGATAGAAATCGATTTCTAGCTTTCCACAAAATTATTTTTAGGTTCAGGTGCCACCTTATGCATGCATGCAATTTTATAAAATATTTTTCACAACTATTTTGATGCACCATGCATGTTTTGAAAAACTCATCTCTCAGCTACTAAAAGTCATAGACCTTCAGTGATAGGATCTTACACAGTGTCCTAAGGAAAGCGGATAAACAATTAGGTCTTGAACTGCTGAGGTGGCTTCTTCTCCAAGCTGCTCCACTTTAATATCTCCTGCTCTTTGATTCATGTCCTGTACTTTATTTTGTCCCTGTACTTTTATACACTGCAACCATTAGTAGACTAAATGTAATTTGTTATCATACAAAACAAAGAGTGTTTGTCCTTGGTTCAACAAACTCCCCCTTTTTGATGATAACAAATTACATTATGCATAGGGAGACCATAATAGAGAAACAATGGCAGAAGCTCCCCCTAAGCATAAGCATAACAAAATAAGCATACGACAGCAGGATAGCAGCAATTATTTTCTCCCCCATTAAATAATAACATGCATATTCTCTCCCTTAACATGCATATTCTCTCCCTTTTGCATACAATTTCTCCCCCTTTGTTTTCATCAAAAAGGAGGTGGGGTGAATACATAAGAACTTTATAAACTTGCATAATAAATAAGCAGCATTGCATAGCATATGATATATCAAAAACAGTAGTTCATGCTATGCTCCCCCTTACTTGGTGATCCCCCTTATTAATATTAGAATGCAAAGCTTAGAAAAAAGAGGGTGGATCAGCATGGTTTTAAAAATATGATACCCAATATAATCATCCTTGGTTCAACAATATAGGTATCATTTATAACATCAAAAATATGTTGCATCAAAGATCCAGCACAATAGAGAGAAGAAAAAAACTTTGATGCACACAAAAAATTTATTTCAAATATGTCTCTACTACTTGTTGAGTTATATTTAATTTCTACTTTATAACACATTTTCAACAGAGGTGAATAAAACTTTACCAATCTAACCTTCACCAGTGATTCTTCCTCTATTGTTGGTTCAACAATCGGTCCTTCAGTTCAGTTCAAATTAACACGTCAAGCCAACGACTTCGAACTTTAGCTTTAGATCACTACGTCGCCACTGAGCGCGACGGATCATCCGACCCCAGGTCTTTAAGACTAGCTGTGTCCACCTAAGACATAATGGACGTCATCCGTGGTCAACATATCAGTTCTAGACTTGATCTTGACACTCACGGCCGGTCGAGCGAAGGCCACCATCAAGCAGACCGTCTTACTAGTACCATAGCTAGTAGCGCTCCATCAGACCATCTTGGTCCTTCAAGGCCCAGGCAGCCCCTCAGACCCCGTTGGTCCTTCAGTTTAATTTACATCAATGCGCCAAGCATCGACTGCGAATTAGACCTTCAGATCATTATGCCAACACTTAAAGGCATCGATCCTTCAGACTAACCAGTCCTTCAGAACCCCAGTGCTCCTTCAGATCCCAGTGGTCCTTATTTATTTCTTTCTCGTTAACACGCCAAGTGTTAACCACTGTCAGTAAATTCTCAAAACCCCCAACTATCCTACTAGTCGGACAAAATTAGTGTCTGTTGTATCTTTATTTCTATTCCTACTATGAAATCTTGAAAACCTTTCATTTTTTCTACAGAATATAAATAAAGAGGGGCAGCTGTTATACCCCAATTTTGTCCGCTCCCTTTGTACAACAGTCCTTTTTGTACTTAGTTTACGTGTCATAAATCCAGGTCACATTACTACGAGAAAAGTTTTCGAGCCCATTCGATGCTGTCTCATTTTAATTTGGGCCAAGGCTTAGTATTTTGTTCAATTGGACCGAGATACCTTTTGTCTAATGGCGTGTGCTTTCATAATTGGGCTTACCCCCCACATTTTGTTTTAATTGGGCCTATCTTTAAATATGTGTTGTAATTGGCCCATTTCTTATAATTGGGCCTCATTTTGACGCGTTGTTTGATTGGGCCCGGTTTTCTTTCATGGTTTCGGCCGGGTTTCTTTTTGTACTTTTTTTTAAAAAATAAAAGATAAAATTAGAATTACAAAAAATAATAGGCTAAATTATAGTTTTGGTCCCCCTATTTTCAAAAATTCAGACATTTGGTCCCCCTATTTTAAAACTCAGACATTTGGTCCCCCAATTTTAAATAATCAAATACATTTAGTCCAAAGAGGGACCAAATGTCTTTGATTTTTTAAAATTGGGGGACCAAATGTCTTTGATTTTTTAAAATTGAGGGACCAAATGTCTTTGATTATTAGCCATAAAAAACTGAAAATTCCTCTTGGGACTAAATGTCTTTGATTTTTTAAAATAGAGGGACCAAATGTCTGAGTTTTAAAATAGGGGGACCAAATGTCTGAATTTTTGAAAATAGGGGGACCAAAACTATAATTTAGCCAAAATAATATTACAATGTCCAAAGGTCCAAAATAATACAAAATAATCAAAAAAATACAAAAAATCAGAAAAAACGAAAATACAAAAATAAGAGCACCAACTTCAGCCCAACTCCATTCTCCTTGGAGAACAAGCTTTCCAACCCAGAGCCCAATGGCTTGTGCTTGCTGGGCAAGTCTCCAAGCATCTGAAACAGGAAATAAAGATCATGAGAATCAGAAATTTATGGTGAAAAAAACCTAATTTATGCCTATAAAAGCAAGAGAAAATCACACAGAAAAAGGGAAAAAATGCACAGAAATTCAGGACCAAAAGTTTAGGATTTTCACACTAAAAGGTTAATCATAAAGCAATAAAAATCCAGAAACAGAAGCAGTCAAACGAGAAGCAGCAAAGGAGCAGCAGTAGCAGAGCAAACAATAGGGAATAATCAGAAGCTGGACAAGAGGTTTGTCTACACGTTTTCATTTTCGTTCATTTGGGTTTTATGAAGTCTAATTTGTAAATAAGTTTTTTCTAATAAACTGAATTCAACAATAGGTCCAAACAGTACATATGAATAAAAAAAACAATCAAACATTTCAGCTTAGTTTTTGTTGTGAGTATTGATGCCGTAAATAAAGTTAGGATTTAGGGTTTGTGACAATTAGGTTCAGTGATAAATACAAGGCTAAATTATAGTTTTGGTCCCCCTATTTTCAAAAATTCAGATATTTGGTCCCCCTATTTTAAAACTCAGAAATTTGGTCCCCCAATTTTAAAAAATCAAATACATTTAGTCCAAAGAGGGACCAAATGTCTTTGATTTTTTAAAATTGGGGGACCAAATATCTTTTATTTTTTAAAATTGAGGGACCAAATGTCTTTGATTATTAGCCATAAAAAACTGAAAATTCCTCTTGGGACTAAATGTCTTTGATTTTTTAAAATTGGGGGACCAAATGTCTGAGTTTTAAAATAGGGGGACCAAATGTCTGAATTTTTGAAAATAGGGGGACCAAAACTATAATTTAGCCTAAATACAAATTAGGTTTTTTTTTCAGAATCAGTTTTTTTTTAAAAAAAACAAAAATTCGTTTAGGGTATTTTTCAGTTTAAAATTAAGTTTTAGGGTTTAGGAAAATTAGATAAAAAAAAAGAAATAAGAAGGAACAGAATAAAAATTGAAAAAAACGAACCGTACCAGTTCCGACCACCATGACGTTGGTCGTCTCCCCAAAACGCGTCGTCGTCGCCGCCGTGAACTACCCGTGGACCACCACACCGTCATCTTCCTTTCGTTCTCCTCTCCCATCGTAGCCATCACCGTTGAAACCCATTCTTTGTCGCGAACGCCGCCGTAGACGTCCGCCTCCTCTCACCGAAGTCGTCTGCACCACGAAACTCTCTCTCACTATAACTCTATCCCTCTCTCAGTTCCGTTTTCTCTCTCTCTCTCACCATCGGAGCCGCTGCGTCCACCACCGTTGCTGCAAATGGCGCACCATCTCTCCCCCTTTCGTTCCCTCTCACCGTCGGTTCACCATCATCATCGTCGTCTTCCCTCTCTCTCCGTCGCATCTTCTTCTCTCTTTCCCTCTTTCGTTCTTTCTCTCCATGAATCCTTTCCCTAATTTCTCTCCCTTTCCTTTTTTTACTCTAAACCCTTTCTCTCCCCCTTTAGGATGAATAAGCCGTACGGCTTAAGAGTCCTAAAATACCTACTTAAAATGAATAATGTCAAAAAACATACAAGTATACTTATCATTTTTCTCTTTCTTCCCAAAAAAATCAAGTCTTCAAAATTAGGGGATTAAGTCGGCCGTACGGCCGGGTTAGTCAGCTTTTTAGGGCTACTAATGAACCGTTACGGATCAGGTCCTAAAATCCCTATTTAAAATAAAATTTCAATTCAGGAAAACACAAACACACAAACATTTCTTTCCTTTCCAAAAAAATCTAATTTTCAAAAATAGGGGATTAAATCGATTGTACAATCGGATTAGTCAGCTTTTTAGGACAGATGAACTGATCACTCAAAAGTCCTAAAATCCCTAAATAAAAAACACCAACAAACAATTTTTTTGTACCAAGAACTACGTAGCCTTTGATTCTCTACCAGGAGATATGTAGGAGCAGAGGGCGGGCACCTCTGTTAAGTGCACCATCTCTCCCCCTGTCGTTCCTTCGAAGAATCCTCACCCGGATTTTTCGGTCGCTACAATCACAATTAAGGAAGAGATGACGGAGATCCTCACTGTGATTGTTACAAAAAAATGCACAGGTTCCCTCCTCTGAACGAATAACTTGTCTGCTTCTCAGTAGCTCATGCACCGGTCGAGCGTTTAAAATTAATATCCAACCAAAGATCAAGATTTTGAAGGAACTATTGTTTACCATAAAGCTTTGAAGTCTATACTGCCACCGTTAGTGTTCACAGCACGAATCGAATTAGCTGACAACAAAAAACGATAACAAGATCTCAATGAATAACGATGGGAAGGCTCCAGTAACCAACTTCAGCTATCTGTTTTGTCTCTATTTAATTGCACGTCTCTCAGAATGTCAAACAACGTCGATCCATCCTCGCTAAGAATCTACGAACCAAATCCAAAAGCTGTCAAATTCCAACGCCAGTAGCTCTGGTTCCATACACCTAGATTAGCAATGTAAGCATTTTTGTTGCTGCAACATGCAAAAATGTTAGAAAATTCCATCTTCAACGGGCACTGCTGTTGCGCCCGAAAAAGTCTCCGAGGGAGAACCTTCCTCGTTCACAACTTTTCCTAAGACAATGAAGCCGCCACCAATATTTATTAAGGAAAATATTAGGAAACCTTTTTTGGAAAGCGATTGGTCTTGCGAAAACTGAGAGGTTTGGGTTCGGGGGCCGGTTACGCGCAGGGAATGTGTTAGCACCCCACACGTCCTCTCTACTGAGAGGGAACCTTTAATTAAATGTGTTGTTTTAGTGTGTTGTTTTAGTGTGTTGATTTGAAAATAGTTAATTTTGCTTCTCTACTTCTTATTGAAAAATTCTTAATGAAAATCTTTATTTATTATGAAAAAGGAAAGGGGGAAGAATGGGTTTTTAGAAAAAAAACGCTTGACGGGACAAGGCCCGCTCCTACGTATCTCCCGGTGCGATGGAGAACTCAAAGCTACGTAGTTCTTCTTTGTCCTGAAAAGGTTTTTGTCTTTTATCTTTTTAGTGAGTTTTCGAAATAGGACGAGCATTTAGTGAATGATTAAACTAACCAAGGTTATGGGTAATCACCGCTAAGTACTCTTGAAAATGAGAGTCACTACCGCCAGTCAGACGAACAAAGGCTCTGATTGACTATTAGTAGCGACTCGTTTTTATTTGTTCTTTAGAAAGGGGTTTTTGAAAGAGATTGATTGGCACGAAAGATCAAACTAACAACAGTTATGGGTGATCATCGCTTGTTGTTCTTTTGGGAAAAAGACATCGCCACCAATGACTAGACGAACAAAGGTTCTGATTAACCACTAGCGACGATGGGTTGAAAATGAATTTAGAAAGGAAAAGGTTTTTGTTCTGAAAATGATCTTGGTTTGCAAAAGTGATTCTTTTTTGTTACGAAAATAACTCTTTTCTTTTTGTTATGCAAATGCTAATTTTTATGATTGCGCTTGACGAGAATGTGACTCGCTCCTACGTATCCCAAATGGGAATCAAAGCGACGTAGTTCTAACGAGCCTTGAAAGTGAAAGTCTTTTTGCTTTGGTTTTGAAAAGTAAAGGGCGTTCGTAATGATCAAACTAACAAAAGTTATGGGTGATCACTACTAAAACCCATTTAAGTGCATGTAAAAATCTCTTTTGAAAGATGAAAGCCTTCATGATGACCAAACTAACAAAGGTTATGGGTGGTCAACACTAACACTTGCTATGACTTTTGATACTTAGGAAAATATCTTTTGAAATCGGAAGCGTTCGTGATAATCAAACTAACAAAGGTTATGGGTGATTATCACTAGTAGCTTATGCATATGAAAACATCTTTTTTTTTTAAATTTAGGCTCTTAGGACAACCAAACTAACAAAGGTTATGGGTAGTTGTCACTAGTCACCATTTTCATGCTAAGCTATTTAGAAAAGAAAACAATGAATGCAAGAAGATTTGGAGATTCAAGCATGGCACAATCATTGAAATCGAATCCTTAGGCAAACAACAACATGGACATAACTTTACAACTAATCTCATTTGAATCCTTGAGCGAATATTGGCCTAGACTACGCATATTAGACCACAACACATAGATAGGCAAAAAAGAACTTGAATTGGGCATTAAGCAAAAATGCAAGAGTAGGCAAGATTGAACCTAAAATGCACATCTAACGGAAGATGCTAGGTGAGGACCATACTCAAATATTTCTACAAAACGCAAGGGAATCTAAATGCACATCTAGTGGAAGATGTAATGTATGTAATGGACCTATCTAAGTATTGATGATACAATATGTGAGCAAACAAGGAGATTACAAAGCACAAGCGAATTCAAAAGAGTAGCCTCAAGCATGATCATTGGCATAGAATGATCTAGGTTAGATGGATGAACATGCAAGCAATGATGTGCATGATTAGGCAAATATGCAAATGCGTGAGCATACAAGACTATGCATGAATGAATAAGCATATAAGACTATGCATGAATGAAAGATTGAGCATACAAGACTATGAATGGATGAGCATAATTATTGTGTAAGGTATGAACATTTGAGTATGCGTGGACTTGTGAATATGTAACTTAGAAATGAATATGGAAGAATAAGTAAGAGGATGCATGAAGTATGCGAAGTGTCTTTGGGTTTTTAGGTAAATGACTCATGGTTCAAAGTGGTAAAAGGTTAGATGAGTTATGGTAAGAAGTTTTGATGCAATGTAGTAAAAGAAAAGAATGCAAAGTGGTAAAAAGTTTAATGATATAAGTGATAAAAAGTGAATGATGCGAAGTGGTAAAATGCTTTAATGAAATGTGGTAAAAAGTTTTGATGCAAAGTGGTAAAATGCTTTAATGAAATGTGGTAAAAAGTTTTGATGCAAAGTGGTAAAATGCTTTAATGAAATGTGGTAAAAAGTTTTGATGCAAAGTGGTAAAATGCTTTAATGAAATGAGGTAAAAATATTTGATGAAATGCTTTGGTAAAAAGTTAATGAAGTGGTAAAAGTAAAGTGGTTAAAAGTGAACAAACACAATGACACAACTCACATTTACACAAACACAATCAAATGACAAATTTCAAGCAAACAAGAGGGCAAAAATATGGGCTCATGGCCGAATGCTATGCGAGCCATCATCATCATTTTATTTCATGCAAATCTTGACAGCAACACATAGAACAACACAAGATAAAAAGACCTAATCTATCATGCATGTTCCTAAGGTAAAACATCAACTAAATCATGCTTTTATTCACACAAAATTAATGATTGCAAGAGAGGAGTATAAACCCTAATTTTTGTTGTTAAAACCTAGAAACATACATACCTTAAATCAACCGTTATTCATCCCCAAATCATGAAATAAACAAGAGCACACAAGAACCCTAAAAATAGGCTCATGGCCGAATACTAACAAGCATGAAATGGGTCTCTTACTTGGTAAAAACTATGCAAACAAGAGTGAATATGCAAGGAAATATGAGAAAACACAAGAAGAACTTCTTCAAAGCCAAGGAGCCACCTCAAACACCCAAGCCTCCCTAAGTTCTTGTCAATAATGTTTGAGATGGCTCCTTAAAGCAACAACAACAAGATATGAAGGAGTTGAGATGAGGAGAAGAGAGTTTATGCAAGAAATTTAAAGATGATGCAAAGTTTTAGGATTTTTTTACCTCCAATCCAAGCTAGGAAATGCAATGAGATGAAGAAAATAGAACACAAATCAACAAAAACCTCCAAGGAACTTCAAATCCAACCCACGAAGACTTGATGAAAACCCTCCTTGATGATGATGTTTGAACTTGAATGGAAAATGGAGAAGATATGTGAAAGAGGGATGAGAGTGAGGTGAGATGGTGGTGTTTGGGTGAAGAGAAAATCAAAAATGGATGAAGGAGGAGGGTGGTAGTGGCTTCGACCTTGAGAGGAAAAGGGAGAGGTTTTTGGTGTGCTAGGGTGAAATGAGGCCTCCCCCTTGTTATTTTGGAGTGTAGGCTTATATATGGGTCTAGGTGAAAATAGGGTTAAGGGTAGAATGGGGATGGAATGTTCTATTTCAAGTAAGTTTGCATTTTCTAATGAAGAGGTGAGTGTGAGAGTGTGGGGTTATTTACAAAAAAGGGCATGAGTCCATGTGGGAGTGAGTGATGGTCATCAAAAGTTAAGGATAGTACAAAGCATATTCTTAAGGAATAAGGAATAGAAGAGTGTGGAAGAAATTGTGGAGAGAGAGAGAGAGAAAAAAACTTGTTTTTGGTCTTTTGTCTTATTGAGGACACTTCCTTCTTTTGAATTTTGAATTTTGAATTTTTGGGCATGGAAGTGAAAGTGCACCTATTAAAAATGTGTCATATATACTTGAGCACCATAAAATATTCCCTTTAATTAATCTAGACAATAAAAATTGTCATTTAATAATTGGGGAATATTTAATGGTCTTTTTTGGGTTTTTTATGCACTAAAAATGGGGAAAATGCATTTTTAATTATTTTAGACTAGGGTTTTCTTTCCAAAAATTATACAAAAATTACCCTTAGTAGAGTAACATGTATGCCACGTCCTAGACCTGGTCTTGGTCCAAAAATAATTAATTTTCTTTTATTTAAATGCCCAAAAAATACAAAAATATGCATTATTTTATTTTCTAAAATTCCTGAAAATTAAGAAAAATGTTTTTGGGTGCCAAAAATTAATAATGGCCTTTTTGAAAATAAAAACACGTGCCAAATGACAAGGGCACAGGGCAGCTCACGCAGTTACGACTGACGCGCGCGCATCATTCAAATAAAAAAAATGTGAAATAGGGGATGAATAGACATAAATGCACAAATCCACTATTTTCCACACATTATGAATTACCTTATTGTTCTATTTTTTCTGAAAAAAAAAGTTTTTGACTTGAGCGGACAAAATTGGGGTATGACAGCTGCCCCTCTTTATTCGGATTTTACCAAGAAATATGAATTGGCCGAGACATATTTCGAAGGTAAAATAGGAATAAAGAATTCAGAAATTATACCAATTTTGTGTACTTGGAGAAACCCGAATTTTCCTTTTCTTTTTCTTTTTCTTTTTTTTTTCCTTTTTTTTTGTTTTTTTTTGTTTTGGAAAGATAGACACATCTGTGTCGATGTGAAAACAGTAAATGAACACTGACGTGCAGACAGAAAAGGTAAAATGGGCACTTGCGTGCAGACAGAAAAGTAAAATGGGCACTTGCGTGCAGACAGAAAAGTAAAATGGGCACTTGCGTGCAGAAAGCGGTAAATTGCCCAGGCTGCCTAAAACCTGTAATCCTTAAACGAACTCTTGATGAATCCGAGTTTGTGCGTGGCTTTGAGGAGCACCCTTCCTGTTGGCCTTTTCGAGCGACCGGGGGGATCGTTATCAGCTCCGGAACTGATATACAGATCAATGCACGGCGTCCACTGTATCTTAGGCTGATACAACTATTCCGTTGAACCTCACATGGGGCTGCGGTCCATCGCGTTGCTCGTACACGATGTGAGACCTGGGCAGAAGGGAGCGATGATCTCTCTGGGCTCCAATCCGCAATGCGCGCCTGAGCGCTCTCTTTTCTTTTCTTTCTTTCTTTCTTTTCTTTTCTGTTTCTCTCTTTTCTTTCTCTCTCTCTCTTTCCGTTTCTCTCTTTTCTCTTTTCTTTTCTTTTTGTTTCTCTCTTCCTTTTTCCTTTCTTTCCTTTTCCTTTCTGCTTCTTTTTTTTGAACTCTCCCAACTTTGGGGAGCATTTTCTGGAATATGGGGGCGAGGGCTACCACTGAAGTGCTCATCCTCTCTTTGTACCTGCTGCTGAAAATGAACAAATGCATGCAATGCAAATGCCATGATTGCTGTTTTCTTTTTCTTATGATGACTGTAATGCAAACGTCTGAATTTCTTTTTCTGTCTTGCTCTTTTTATGAAGTGCAGGTATGCGAAAATGCAAAATTTTGGTGGTTGATGATATGTAATGCTCTTGCGTTTTGATGAAATGGCAGATGATATGCAATGGAAAACCTTTTTTTTTTTTACGATTCTTGAGTGATCAGTTCAAGTGTCCTATCGCGATGACTATTTTGAATGTACATTCGACTTAGTCTCCTATTTATTGAAAATGATTCGATGTCTGATGCAATGATGATGAATGCTTGGTTTGCTAGAAAGAAAGCAGTGAATGAACACTTGGCGTGCTGAAGAGAAAACAGTAAATGAGGATGAACACTTAGCGTGCTTTTAATGAACCATTTGGGACCCGAGGACATTTGAACTCCAAACTAAAGGAGCGACTGGGAATTAGATTTTGAGACTGACAAGTCCAGGATGACTGACTTGAGAATTAGATTGAAGACTGACACTTGAAGTGCTGACTCTTGGAACTAGGCATGAGGATTAACCTCTTGTGTTCGTCCGTATTGTGCTTAGCAATGCCATGAACGGGACATGTAATGCAAACATATGCCATGATTGATGTCTTGAATATTATGGAATGCTTTTGTTCTTTTGTATTTGCTTCTTCTATGAAATGCAAACATTAATATGATGCGATGCCCTGATGTTTGAATGCAAGTGTATGCGGTGATTGATGCTTTGATGAATGGAATGCTCCTGTTCTAACTTCTGTTTGTTTCTTTTTTGCTTCTCCTATGAAATGAAAACATTAATATGATGCGATGCTCGGATGTTTGATGCAATGATTTTTGTTCTTTTTCTTTTATGGAAATGCTAACGTTAATATGATGCAAATGCACCGGTTTAATGTTTGAGGATTGAATGACAAAGGAATGCTTATGAAATGATGAATGATATGGAATGCTGGATGACAGGGAATGTTTCTGTTCTTTTTGTTGCTTGTTTGGAGTTTGTAAGTGAGAGTCAACATTGGATGTGCTAATGAAAAAGCAATGAATGAGAAGACATGAAATGAGGATCGCCTGGGATCAAGGGAGTAGCTTTGAATTATGGACACAAAGGTCTGGTTTATGGGTCAACATATGTCTATATTGATCTAATGGTCTGAAGAATTTTGATGATGCAATGGCGCATGCAATGATTAGTATCTTGTGGAATGGTGAATGATATGGAATGCTTTTGTGTTGCTTTTGTGGTTTCTTTTCTTTGTTTTCTTTTTGCTTTCTTTGCTTTTTCTATGAAATATCTGATGCAAAATGTAATGCTCTAGTGATGAATGACATGCAATGATTTTGTTCTTTTCCTTTTTATGAAGTGCGAACATTAATATGATGCCAATGCAATGAAAAGATTTCTGCTTTTTCTTCTTTACTATTTTCCTCTATGAAATGCAAGTATCAATATGGTGCAACTGACGTGGAACGTTTTTTCTTTTTGCTATGTGATGAATGCACAAAATGTGAAGATGCAAATGTAATGCTTTGATGCATATGCTATAATGAATAGATTGGAATGCCTAGATGCATGAGGTAAACATTTTTGTGATGATGAGATGCGAGACTTTGGATGCAAGGAATTGAGATGATTATTGACCATTCTGTTGAAAAATTGAATTTGATTCAAACTCCGGTGTTCTCAAGGTTTTTATCTACAAACAACCTCACTTGTTTTCCCTTTCTTTCCATGATGACTGAATTTTAGATATCACGTAAACAACTTGTGTTCTCTCTTTTGAAGAATTGTTTAGTAAGCTTGCATAGGAGTGCAAATGTGAATGAATGAGTCAGTTAACTTGGAATTGGTTTAGGACATGGACATTTATGGTAAGTGAAGGAATGACCGACATGGCTATTGCCGAAGCTTGTGAGGGATCAAGAGATACAAGATTTCCCCAATTCAGGTCTTTGATGAGTGAATAGTTTGCCCCTGTCTAGTGGTGACAACAACTAGGGGTGTAAAAGATGATGAATTGGGAATGCTTCGGCTTTTGAAAGGGAAGGTGGATCAAAAGAGATTTTGTCTCAACCCAAAAAGTTTGATGTTGCCCCAGTCATAACAAGGACAAAGCTGCCCTAATTAGAATGGCAAGGCCTTGTTTAGGATAGTGAGTTGAGAGATTGCCCCGGTGAGGTTTTGTAGGAATGAATGAGGTGAAGGAATGGGAACGCGCTTGCCCCACTTTCGAATGACATTTCAAATGGTTTCTTTGAGTGTGGTTGTGAAAGGCGACAGAGTTATGGTGATGGTTATGAACTGAGGGTGATATATGAATGGGGTGGGCAATGAAAAAACCTCCCCAAAGTTGAGTGGAGTGAGAGATGAAGGAAATGCCCCATAGTACACACTTTTGGTTTTTCTTTAAGAACAACTCAAATGCAATGAAAGTTTTGACTTTTTAGTATGATGAGAGGCTCCACTTGGTGACCACTAGACCTTGTTTTAATGCAACACGAATGCATCTTGGAGTGCAAGTCCTTCTTCTTTTTTACCAACTTTCCTTTTTTGATTGTTTGTTTTTTCTTTTTGAGCAGCTTTCTTTTTTCTGCTTGTTTGTTTTTTTTTCTTTTGAGCAAACACGACGCAAATAGATAAACTTATTTGTCCTAAAATTAAAACTTGAGAAAACGAAGGCAATTAGTCATTGATCGGAATGGACTTTTTAGGGTTGTGATGTGGAGAAGGGGATGATTGAGCTTAATGAAGTGTTTGGGGTTGATGGGGAGGATGGGTCTTATTCGGTGTTGGCCGATGGTCAATGATTTGTGAAGGAAATGGTTATTAAGTTTGATGAGGTGTTTGGGGGTGGTCGTACCCGATGAGGTGTTTGAAGGTTTTATGAAAGAAAAGATGGCTAAACCCAATGAATTGAGGGCTTTTTTGAAAGGAGGAATGATTGAACCCAATGAATTGAGGGCTTTTTTGAAAGGAGAAATGATTGAACCCATTGAATCTGAGGGCCTCTTTGAAGGGGAGCTCTTATGCTTCAGGACAAAATGTATTGACTCTTAATTTATACTCCATTTGTCTTCCTTTCTTTGTTATTCCCCTCCTTTTGTGGATTTCCTTTCCTTTTGACTTGGGTGAGAATGATATACCATCTTTGATGTGGAATTAACCCTCGTCCAGAGTGATGGGGATATCCTGGGCTTTTCTTGGCTTAAGATGGGTAACAAAGGGTATTTTTGTGATTTTGAATCTTTGGCTTAAGAGGGGTAGGAAATGGACTTTCTGGGATTTTAGGTTCTTGAGGGTATGGAGAGATGGCCAAATTTCAAATCCTGATTGCTTATTTCCGTAAGACTTAATGTAACATCCGCAAAATAATTAATAGAATTATTTGGATATTAACCCAATTAAATTAATTTAGTACTCGACTGGTAAATTTACTGAGTGCTAAAATTATTTATTGGTTGTCATCGGATCGTTAACCGGATAATACGGATCAATGAAGTTTCGGAATCGAAATAGGAAATTTCGATCAATATGGTAATTTGACCACGTCACAACTTATATATTAATAAATATATGTATGTGTGTGTGTGAATGAATGAAAGAAAGAAAGGAAAGAATGGAAGCACGCGAGAAACAGAGAGGGAAAAGAGAGAAAAGAAAAGAAAAGAGAAAGAAAGGGTGAGGAGGAAGAAGAGGAAAAAGCGGAAGGTTAGGCTCATCAAAACGACTTCCGTCCAACACGAAAAATGCTCAGCGTTACTTCCTCTTCGATTTGGTACCAAGATCTTCATCATCAACTCACTCTACACGAATTTGCCATTTTCGGTTTGAAGCTCAAGGTGGCGTTTTTGAGAGCTATCTTCGTCAATAAAGCGGTTTGAAGGCTAGGGGAGTTCGAATGGAGGCTTGGGTACTAGCTTGGGGTGAAAGAATCAAGGTTTTATTGGGTGAGATTTGAGAAATCATATTTGGGGTTTTTGTTGAATAGTGGTTTGATGTTGGGGAAGATGATGAATAGTATTCATGGAGGATTTCGGGGAATTCGGTAATTCGGTCAAAAGGATGCCTCGAAGTCGAGTGGGAAACTTTGGGAGCGGTTGCGGACGTCGCCGGAGCGTGTAGTTGATTCGGGGAACGTTCATATGGTTTCGTCAGAAAAGCGGTGTCGCGGGAAGTCTCGGTGATTTGGCAAAGTCTCGGTGATTTTGAAGTCTCGGTGTCGGCACACGCTTCGAGGGTGAGTTCTACTCACGTTTAGGATTTTATGTTTCGAATTAATTAATTAACTGTTTTACCGCTTTCGCTGGACTGGAATATTTCTGGATATTGTCTGTTTCGGATTAGGAATCGATCGGAGCGAGTCTCGAGTTGTGTCGCGTTGAAATGGAATTTTTGGTGATGTGATTTCGAAAGATTTTGACTTAAAAACCGTTAATTGGGAAATATGTCGCGTTTTGATAAAATCCGTTTTGAATGAGTTTTTGATTGACTTGAATGATTGTGTGACTTTGATTGGAACTGTTTTTATGGTTGTCAAATCTGTTTTTAATCGAAACAAGAATCGGAATTGAGCGGAATAGCGAATTTCGCAAGAAAACGGAAAACCTGCACTTTTCTGCAGAGGGTCGCGTCGCGACCCGTTCTCATCGCGTCGCGACCTGGCCCAGTTTTGTCACGCAAAATGTTTCTGTCGTTTTTCGCGTCGCGACGGTAGCAATTCGCGTCGCGACGTTTTGCAGATTTTCAACAGTTTTTCACTGATTTTGTTTTCGCAATATCTTTTGATCCGGGAACCCGATTGAGGTGTTCTAAGATGCGTTGGAAAGCTTATTCAGAGGCCTAACTGAATATTCTATTTTTAAGTCAAAATGAACTGTTTTTGATATTGAAAATTATGTCGAAAAGTGGTCAATTAGAGTGTGAGTGTGAACTTGAATTCTTAAAATGTGGATTAAAGTGTTTCATTGATTGTCTGATTTGATGGACCGTGGGTTCATAGTATTGTAGATATACGTATATAGTATATCGAGTTGGGTGACGACCCATGTGTAACATACTAGGCGGGGCAGTCATGATCCCCTTCCCTAGGCTCCATGCCAATGGGAGAATGTACTATTGGTAGGGGGGTTCACCGGGGTTAGCGATGTTCCGCAGTCGGTGTTATGTTAAAGATTGTTATACGGTACTCCGGGGTTAGCGGTGTTTCGCAGTCGGGGCCGTATTTTGTTTGTTGTATGATACACCGGGGTTAGCAGTGTTTTGCAGTCGGTGTCGTACTTGTGTTAACACGTTCACCGGGGTTAGCGATGTTCCGCAGTCGGTGTTATGTTAAAGAATATTGTACGATACACCGGGGTTAGCGATGTTCCGCAGTCGGTGCCGTACTTTGTTTCTTGTGCGATACACCGGGGTTAGCGATGTTCCGCAGTCGGTGCCGCACTTTGTTTATGTTACGACATACCGAGAGTAGCAATGTTTTGCAGTCGGTGTCGTGTTAAGTTATAAAAGAACTAATAACTGAACCGAGAGTGTTAGTAGGGGTTTCGGTAGAACTCATTGAGATTGTATCTCACTGTTTAAATGTTGTTGTTTTACAGAGACATAGGGACAGCGGAAATCCAAGAGGCACGAGTAGGTTGAGCTCGGACTGGTTGCTGATAGCCTAGCTTTATGTTTAAGCTTATTTCCCTTCTGTTGTCTGTATACTAAGACATTATGTATTTAAGGTATATCTTTCTTCCGCTTTCTTGTATGATACTGAATACTATAATTGCTGATGGTATATGGTCTGAGAACCATATTGTCTTGTTGTAAATAAGACTGTTTGGGTTATATTCAGCGAAAAATTTATAGTGATATTCAGTGTCTAAGCAGGAAATATATCTCTGATGTGTTACTATGGTGCACTTGGGTATTTTTAGTTGATAGAAATACCGGGGTGTTACAGTTGGTATCAGAGCAGTTCGACCTAGTCGGACTTAGTTTAGGGTTGAGTCGATTCCTTGTTAGTCCTGGTTGTAATTACACTTGTGATGCTAAGAGACATTGAGCCTGATCAACTTAACACTTAGTGCATCATAAGCGGAATTATGATAGGATGATCAAGACGCAGTCGTCGACCAAAATCGGAATCTTCAACCGGTGCATCCTCAGGAAAGGTGACAAGACGGTGGAAGAATACACCGCTAAGTTTGAGAAGTTGTCTCAGTTTTACCAAGTGGTAAAGTAAGCTCTGGATGACGAATGGAAAATGCAGAAGTATAAGAAGGGCATAAGTGCTTTTATGACTTATGGTCTCAGTTCTTATACTGTTACCAATTTTGTTGCCTTAGTGCAGTCAGCCCGTGTCGCCGAGGATGACCTCATAGGAAGTATGGGAAAGGAGAAGGTAGTTGAATTATCAACTCCGAATGCAAAGTCCTAAGATAATTTCATCAAAGGAAAAGCAGGTGCAATTCCTTGATTCTTCAAAGGTTAGAAGATGTTCTAACTGTGGAAAGCCTCACAGTGGTGATTGCAAGTGAAGATCTAATCGGTGCTATTACAGTAATGTAGAGGGTCACTATGGTAAAAAGTGCCCTGCCAGGAAAAGTTCCAAGGAGTCATAAGCAGCTCCAAGGCAAGGACGAGTCAACACTTTGAATGCTTAGACAGTTACGAATGCTGACGGTATACTTAGAAGGAGGGGAGTCCTATTCAATGACTCGATCAGTATATTATAAGATTCGGGTGCAACCTATTGCTGTATATCCCGATCGCATGTGAATCGATTGGGATTAACCTTATCTTCGCTATCCGAGCTGATAACTATCTTAACTGCGGCTAAGGGTCGTGTCCAGACCCAATCTTTGTGTCAGAATTGTCTACGTGTTATAGGAGAAAGAACTTTCGTAGAAGGATTATTTGTTTGCCTGTGAGAAGTGTGGACACCATTTTGGGTATGAATTGGATGACTGCAAATCATGTTGCAATCGACTGTATTAATCAGCCATCAGCTTCGCTTCAGAATCAGTTGAATTGTCTAGGACAAATTCTGAAGCGGTTACCTAGTTCACCTTAGACGGTCAATCTTCATTCCAAGGTGCGGAAGCACATGTTAGTAGGTTATCTGCATCCACCGGAACTAGTATTAGATTTATCATCTGTACAAGTTGTGAATGACTTTCTGGATGTTTTAACGATGAAGTTTCTTCTGAACCTCCAGAACGAGAAGTAGAGTTTACTGTAGAATTGATTCCTGGCATGGGATCAATATCTATTGTTTCTTATTGATGGTTTCTTGAGAATTAAAGGAAATGGAGTCTCAACTTGAAGAGTCGATGTTAAAGAAATTCATTCGACCGGGCGCTTTTCTATGGGGTGTTCCGGTGTTGCTTGCCAAGAAGAAATATGGAAGTAGGAGATTGTTTATTGATTATCAACAACTTAACAAAGTGACGGTCGAGAATAAATATCCCTTTGCCAAGGATAGACGATTTGCTTGAGCAATTTGAGGCGCTGCTGTGTTTTCTAAAAATTGATCTGAGGTCAGGATATCATCAAATAAAAGTTAGAGCCTTAGATATTCCGAAGACAGCTTTCCGTACTAGGTATGGACATTATGTGTTTGTAGTGATGCCCTTCGGTTTGACTAATGCTCCAGCGGTATTCGGGGATACGTGAACCGAGTTTTCCACACGTACCTAGATCAATTTGTAGTCGTTTCATTGATGGTATCTTGATGTACTCGAAGACCATTGAGGAGCATGTCCAACATCTCCGCATTGTTTTGAAAGTACCCCGAGAAAGTAAGTTGTACTTGAAACCTTCGAAGTGTGATTTTTGGGTGTCAGAAGCAAAGTCTTTGGGACATGTGATTTCCCAAGTCGGGAGTTTCTGTAGATCCCGGTAAGAAGGAGGCGGTGTGAAATGGAAGTGACCGACATCAGTCGCAGAGATCAGAAGTTTTCTAAGTCTTGCCGGTTACTACAGGAAGTTATCGAAGGATTCTCACGGTTAGTTATTCCACTTACTCGGTTAACTCGTGAGGGTCATCCGTTTACGTGGAATGCCAATTGTGAAGAACGTTTTCAAGAGTTGAAGATTTTGACTTCTGCTCCAACCCTGATTCTCCCAGATCCGTTTTTGGGATTCCAAAGTTACAGCGACGCTTCTGGGAATGATTTGAGACGTATTCTAATGCAAAATCAACAAGTAGTAGCTTGGGCGTCCAGACAATTAAAGTCTCATGAGAAGAGATATCCGACTCATGATTTGTAATTGGCATCTATTGTGTATGCACTGAAGATTTGGAGACGTTACCTGTATGAGTCTCGTTTCGATGTCTTTAGTGGTCGCAAGAGTTTAAGGTATCTGTTTGATCAGAAAGAACTGAATAACAGGCAAAGAAGTGTGTTGAGTTTCTGGAGGATTATAAATTCGTGTTGATGTAACGTTCAAGAGAGGCCAATGTTGTAGCTGATGCGCTAAGTAGGAAATCCATTCATATGAAAGAGTTGATGACGCAAGAAATGGGATTGTTAGAGTCTTTTAGATCTAAGTTGGAGTACATCCATAAGTTTCCACTTTGGTGGCGAGGTATTAGTTTATTAACCTCTCCTTGGTGAAGGTTGACAATGAGATTGTCTTACGAAATTCCGTTTGACAAGTCGAACGTGAATACAGATATGTAAATGAGGTAACTGCTGACTGTTGTCACGTTGCGAATAACCATCAAAGGATTAATTGATGGATCTACTTGTAGGTGACTGAAATTTCCGAAGTGAAGCTTGGCGTGCGGTGTAATAGTTTTGAAAAATCGTTTTTGTGAAAACCGCATGCTAAAGTTAATTTTTGGAAATGAATTAAGAGGCAAATAGATTATGATTGAGGAGGAAAATCCTAGGAGGATTACTTAGGTTGAGGGGAAGCTCTCAACGCTATTGACTAATTTGGAAAGGAATCGGATGCATCGTGGTAAAAACCTCGTGATGAAATTGCAATAGAGGAAAAAGAGCTCTGAGTTCTGTTTGATAGTTGTTTTGAGAACAACAGAGGTGATTTTCATTACGTTCAAATTTATTCGATGTCCCCGCGGTTTATTTCTACGTTTAAGATAAACGTTTCTGGAACTGTTATGGATTTTAGAAGGTTTGTTGAGAACGTGTTTATTCCCTTCGAAGAAATTGTGGTTGTTTTTACCTTTGCCGAGGAGTACCAGTTTGTGGATCTCGTTTTCAACTTGTATGTCTATCAAGTGTCTTGTATTAAACCCTTTGATTTAGATTAATCAAAGTTGGGGAGTAAACGAGGATAATTGGAATGAAGTTCGGAAGTGTTTTCAAACGCGGTGTCGAGCCTATGTAGGCGAATGATGAGTTTCTCGTGTTGATTTGTAACCAGAGAGTTCGTATCAAGGTAATAGTGGATCATACTTAGAGATTGATGTGCCAACTTGGGAAGACTTTCTGCACTCATTTCGCCAATTCAGGAATGTTTTCCAGCAAAATTTGGACCTTTCTGAGAATGCCTGTTCTCGGTTAGTCAATCGTAAGACTTGACGAAATTTTGAGGACAAAATTCTTTTAAGTTGAGGAGAATGTAACATCCGCAAAATAATTAATAGAATTATTTGGATATTAACCCAATTAAATTAATTTAGTACTCGACTGGTAAATTTACTGAGTGCTAAAATTATTTATTGGTTGTCATCGGATCGTTAACCGGATAATACGGATCAATGAAGTTTCAGAATCGAAATAGGAAATTTCGATCAATATGGTAATTTGACCGCGTCACAACTTATATATTAATAAATATATATATATATGTGTGTGTGTGAATGAATGAAAGAAAGAAAGGAAAGAATGGAAGCACGCGAGAAACAGAGAGGGAAAAGAGAGAAAAGAAAAGAAAAGAGAAAGAAAGGGTGAGGAGGAAGAAGAGGAAAAAGCGGAAGGTTAGGCTCATCAAAACGACTTCCGTCCAACACGAAAAATGCTCAGCGTTACTTCCTCTTCGATTTGGTACCAAGATCTTCATCATCAACTCACTCTACACGAATTTGCCATTTTCGGTTTGAAGCTCAAGGTGGCGTTTTTGAGAGCTATCTTCGTCAATAAAGCGGTTTGAAGGCTAGGGGAGTTCGAATGGAGGCTTGGGTACTAGCTTGGGGTGAAAGAATCAAGGTTTTATTGGGTGAGATTAGAGAAATCATATTTGGGGTTTTTGTTGAATAGTGGTTTGAAGTTGGGGAAGATGATGAATAGTATTCATGGAGGATTTCGGGGAATTCGGTAATTCGGTCAAAAGGATGCCTCGAAGTCGAGTGGGAAACTTTGGGAGCGGTTGCGGACGTCGCCGGAGCGTGTAGTTGATTCGGGGAACGTTCGTGTGGTTTCGTCAGAAAAGCGGTGTCGCGGGAAGTCTCGGTGATTTGGCGAAGTCTCGGTGATTTTGAAGTCTCGGTGTCGGCACACGCTTCGAGGGTGAGTTCTACTCACGTTTAGGATTTTATGTTTCGAATTAATTAATTAACTGTTTTACCGCTTTCGCTGGACTGGAATATTTCTGGATATTGTCTGTTTCGGATTAGGAATTGATCGGAGCGAGTCTCGAGTTGTGTCGCGTTGAAATGGAATTTTTGGTGATGTGATTTCGAAAGATTTTGACTTAAAAATCGTTAATTGGGAAATATGTCGCGTTTTGATAAAATCCGTTTTGAATGAGTTTTTGATTGACTTGAATGATTGTGTGACTTTGATTGGAACTGTTTTTATGGTTGTCAAATCTGTTTTTAATCGGAACAAGAATCGGAATTGAGCGGAATAGCGAATTTCGCAAGAAAACGGAAAACCTGCACTTTTCTGCAGAGGGTCGCGTCGCGACCCGTTCTCATCGCGTCGCGACCTGGCCCAGTTTTGTCACGCAAAATGTTTCTGTCGTTTTTCGCGTCGCGACGGTAGCAATTCGCGTCGCGACGTTTTGCAGATTTTCAACAGTTTTTCACTGATTTTGTTTTCGCAATATCTTTTGATCCGGGAACCTGATTGAGGTGTTCTAAGATGCGTTGGAAAGCTTATTCAGAGGCCTAACTGAATATTCTATTTTTAAGTCAAAATGAACTGTTTTTGATATTGAAAATTATGTCGAAAAGTGGTCAATTAGAGTGCGAGTGTGAACTTGAATTCTTAAAATGTGGATTAAAGTGTTTCATTGATTGTCTGATTTGATGGACCGTGGGTTCATAGTATTGTAGATATACGTATATAGTATATCGAGTTGGGTGACGACCCATGTGTAACATACTAGGCGGGGCAGTCATGATCCCCTTCCCTAGGCTCCATGCCAATGGGAGAATGTACTATTGGTAGGGGGGTTCACCGGGGTTAGCGATGTTCCGCAGTCGGTGTTATGTTAAAGATTGTTATACGGTACTCCGGGGTTAGCGGTGTTTCGCAGTCGGGGCCGTATTTTGTTTGTTGTATGATACACCGGGGTTAGCAGTGTTTTGCAGTCGGTGTCGTACTTGTGTTAACACGTTCACCGGGGTTAGCGATGTTCTGCAGTCGGTGTTATGTTAAAGAATATTGTACGATACACCGGGGTTAGCGATGTTCCGCAGTCGGTGCCGTACTTTGTTTCTTGTGCGATACACCGGGGTTAGCGATGTTCCGCAGTCGGTGCCGCACTTTGTTTATGTTACGACATACCGAGAGTAGCAATGTTTTGCAGTCGGTGTCGTGTTAAGTTATAAAAGAACTAATAACTGAACCGAGAGTGTTAGTAGGGGTTTCGGTAGAACTCACTGAGATTGTATCTCACTGTTTAAATGTTGTTGTTTTACAGAGACACAGGGACAGCGGAAATCCAAGAGGCACGAGTAGGTTGAGCTCGGACTGGTTGCTGATAGCCTAGCTTTATGTTTAAGCTTATTTCCCTTCTGTTGTCTGTATACTAAGACGTTATGTATTTAAGGTATATCTTTCTTCCGCTTTCTTGTATGATACTGAATACTATAATTGCTGATGGTATATGGTCTGAGAACCATATTGTCTTGTTGTAAATAAGACTGTTTGGGTTATATTCAGCGAAAAATTTATAGTGATATTCAGTGTCTAAGCAGGAAATATATCTCTGATGTGTTACTATGGTGCACTTGGGTATTTTTAGTTGATAGAAATACCGGGGTGTTACACTTAACTTTAGGACAATAATTTATCTATCTTCATGTGTTTGCTCTTTTGCCCTAATTTTTGCTTGGACCGCTCTTTGCGAGTTTTCAATCCACTGGGCGCTCTTTTTTGCCTAGGCCGCCCTTTGCGGGTTTTCAACCTAGCGAGCTTATTTTATCTTTTTATTTATTATATATTTTTTAGAAAGATTTGCACTAAAGGAATATGATACCGACAAGGAAAATTAGTGATCACAAAATTGCCCTAGCATGGAGGACTTAAAGTGTTAGTGAGAATGAACCAAAAAGTCAAGTATGCACTGATGGGAGAGAATATGCGCTTTATGGGTGGACGGGGCGGGATTAGACTTGGATGATGATAAATGAAGGAAATTGACTGACTCAAACAAGAGAAATTGCACGTGGCATGCATGCTTACTAGAAGAACGCTTCACAGAGAGTTAATATTGGTTAAAACATAATATAAAAACTTTTTGATGAACTGTTTCAGTCTTTTATCATGGAATGGATGAAATGTAATGCTTTTTTTTTGAAGGAAATACAGATGAGCTATTAATGTGAAAAACTGAGTGCCTTGGAACACCTTGAGTTTGCAAATGAGTGAGGGTAAACTTTTCCAAAAAGGAGAGATTACTTTGCCAGAACATCTCGTCTCTCATCACAACATTTTTGTTGTATGTGATGCATGGATGAAAACATTATGATGTATACATGATGAAAATGAAATGCATGAAAGCACATTCACTTGAAAAGTGTGATTATTCTAAAAGTTTTTTTTTTATGTTTTTTTTGATACTTTCTTTTTATGCAAGACGAAATATGAAATGCCAATGCATCTTTGGATGATGAATGATGCAAGAATGACGTTTCTTTTCAAAATGATTTTCATAAGGCAACACAAGATATGAAATGCCGGTGTCCCCTTTTTCTTTTGAATGATGAAAGATGTAGGAGTGATGCTTTTTTCTAAATGATGATTTTTTTTTTATTAGAGGCAAGGCAAAGTATGAAATGCCAATGCCACTTCCTTTTTTGAAAGATGCATGTATGGAGGAATGATGTATTTGAACTAAGGTGATGAGGTTAATGATGCATGAATGCTACATTTTGAATAAATTTGATGATGACTTTTGTTCATGATTATGAATGAGATGCTTTCTTGTGTTTCATTTTTTGTGCAATGAAATGCATGATACTCACAATGATTTTTTTTTTAAAATGCGTGGAAAGACATGATCTTTATTGAATGGAAATGCATGCAAAATGAGAGGTTAATGTATTGTTTTTTTCACGATGTGTGAAAAGGACAACAATAAAGCATGAAACGCGCTTCTAATAAGGCACGATTTTTGGATCTTTCGAGAAAATTAGGGGAAAAAACCTTAGTGAATGGAAACGAACACGTGCGGAGAATGCACTCCTGACAAACCTAAATGAGATTGAGAAAAATGCATGTATGAATTTTATCAAGTTTTTGTTTTATGCCATGCAAATGATGTCTTTATATGAAAATGACGGCGATAATGCGACTTGACATGCATATGAAAAATAAGATGAAAACATTTTTCGAGTCTGGTGACTGAAATTTTGGGAACATCACCTCATGTAGCCCGGTAAAAGAAAAGACTATGATGATTTTTTGAAAGTTTTTCTTTTTGCCTTTTTTGAAAATTTTGTTTTATGTAATGCAAGGATGTATGCAAATGATGACGTGAGGCAACCAATTGTCGTTACTCTGAGTAACTTGCATGAAACATTGAGTGGGTCCTGACTCAATACTTCACGCAATATACTGAAATGCTTCGACATTTGGTTAACTCAAACTTATTCTCTTATTTGAAAACAAACCCCACTTGATAGGGTCAAAGTGCCCCGATACCATAGAGTAACATCTCAAATTTGTAGTGCACAAACAAATTTGAGATATTAGCCTTCGTCATTCGAAGGTGCACTTTTACTCATTGAGCTTTTACATGAAGAGCTTTTCTATTTTTTTCTTTGTTTAGAGAAGATGCATGCATTGGAAACTTTTCATTTTTTTTTATTTTTAGTTTTGGAACATGATTTTGAAAATTATTTGGGGATGCAAACGATTTATTGGAAAAAAAGGTTTTAGAAAAATGTGCTTGACGGGGTATGACCCGCTCCTACGTATCCCCATTGTAATGAGGAATCAAAGCTTACGTAGTTCTACTGGCTCTTTTTTTTTGAAATAATGCTTATGCATGAATGCCATGTTTTGGATGAACTTGGCGAGGAGCTTTTTCCTCTTTTTTGATTATAAACGAAATGCTTAAGCTATGAAGATGATAATTGTTTTTTCATTTTTATGCAATGAAATGAAATGCAAGATGAATAATTTTTTCAAAATTGGAATTTTATTTAATGCAAATGACGCAATGATGTAATGATGCAATGATGCAGGATGCAAGATACTTCTTTTTTTTTGAGGTTTCTACATAAGGAGGGTATTCACAGGCGGAATTTAGAAAACTTTCACACTATATGCCACCTCATATAGGTGTTTAAGGGAAAATCATATCTTTTTTTTTTATTTTTGAGAATCTTTGAGGGAAAAATTAACTAGACGAAATGCAACAGTGCAGCACACAATTTGGGAAGCCTTTGTAACCTAAAAGGGGGTAGAACCTATGATCTAAGACACTTTAGGGATAATCTTCTCATGTAGCTCTATTCACACCCTCACAAAGGCCATCAGAGCCACAGTCCCTCTCATGAAAATCCCCGTAAATGCAGCAAACTGCTAGATACGAAGCATCATAAAAGAGCACAACTCTGATTGAAACTTTCGCGAGTAGCCAAACGGACAAAGGTCCTGATGGGCTCCCACTACTCGAATCCACTCATCCTATGGTATCCTAATAGACCTGGGTTATGGTCTCTTTCTCTAATCATATAGCCTCAAGGTACAAGTGTGTGTGTGTGTGTGCGAAGGGCATTTCCTTAAAAAACTACCCCACCTGCAAATGAAAATCCAGAACAGTCCAGACAATAGAAAGCAATAACATGTCGTCTACCCTAGGGTTCAATACCAATCAAATACAACTAATCTAGGGTGCCGACAACAATGCACTAATCTAGGGAGCCGACAACAATAGAAGTAACTATCTATTATTTTAAACAAGAGCGAACGTAGAAGAAGAATGCATATGGATGCAACATGCTTATGAAAAAGAGGAAGAATAGAGGCAAAGCAAGATGTTCAAATCAATCCCACAAACCAACACACTTAATTAATTAGGCTTGACCCACTTTTGAAAAAAAATGTTTTTTTAGTCCCCAGTGAAGTCGCCAGCTGTTGCGCCCGAAAAAGTCCCCGAGGGAGAACCTTCCTCATTCACAACTTTTCCTAAGACAATGAAGCCGCCACCAATATTTATTAAGGAAAATATTAGGAAAACCTTTTTTGGAAAGCGATTGGTCTTGCGAAAATTGAGAGGTTTGGGTTTGGGGGCCGGTTACGCGCGGGGAAGGTGTTAGCACCCCACACGTCCTCTCTACTGAGAGGGAACCTTTAATTAAATGTGTGGTTTTAGTGTGTTGACTTGAAAATACTTAATTTTTCTTCTCTACTTCTTATTGAAAAATTCTTAATGAAAATCTTTATTTATTATGAAAAAGGAAAGGGGGAAGAATGGGTTTTTAGAAAAAAAACGCTTGACGGGACAAGGCCCGCTCCTATGTATCTCCCGGTGCGATGGAGAACTCAAAGCTATGTAGTTCTTCTTTGTCCTGAAAAGGTTTTTGTCTTTTATCTTTTTAGTGAGTTTTCGAAATAGGACGAGCATTTAGTGAATGATTAAACTAACCAAGGTTATGGGTAATCACCGCTAAGTACTCTTGAAAATGAGAGTCACTACCGCCAGTCAGACGAACAAAGGCTCTGATTGACTATTAGTAGCGACTCGTTTTTATTTGTTCTTTAGAAAGGGGTTTTTGAAAGAGATTGATTGGCACGAATGATCAAACTAACAACAGTTATGGGTGATCATCGCTTGTTGTTCTTTTGGGAAAAAGATATCGCCACCAATGGCTAGACGAACAAAGGTTCTGATTAACCACTAGCGACGATGGGTTGAAAATGATTTTAGAAAGGAAAAGGTTTTTGTTCTGAAAATGATCTTGGTTTGCAAAAGTGATTCTTTTTTGTTACGAAAATAACTCTTTTCTTTTTGTTATGAATGCTAATTTTTATGGTTGCGCTTGACGAGAATGTGACTCGCTCCTACGTATCCCAAATGGGAATCAAAGCGACGTAGTTCTAACGAGCCTTGAAAGTGAAAGTCTTTTTGCTTTGGTTTTGAAAAGTAAAGGGTGTTCGTAATGATCAAACTAACAAAAGTTATGGGTGATCACTACTAAAACCCACTTAAGTGCATGTAAAAATCTCTTTTGAAAGATGAAAGCCTTCATGATGACCAAACTAACAAAGGTTATGGGTGGTCAACACTAACACTTGCTATGACTTTTGATACTTAAGAAAATATCTTTTGAAATCGGAAGCGTTCGTGATAATCAAACTAACAAAGGTTATGGGTGATTATCACTAGTAGCTTATGCATATGAAAACAATTATTTTTTTTTAAATTTAGGCTCTTAGGACAACCAAACTAACAAAGGTTATGGGTAGTTGTCACTAGTCACCATTTTCATGCTAAGCTATTTAGAAAAGAAAACAATGAATGCAAGAAGATTTGGAGATTCAAGCATGGCACAATCATTGAAATCGAATCCTTAGGCAAACAACAACATGGACATAACTTTACAACTAATCTCATTTGAATCCTTGAGCGAATATTAGCCTAGACTACGCATATTAGACCACAACACATAGATAGGCAAAAAAGAACTTGAATTGGGCATTAAGCAAAAATGCAAGAGTAGGCAAGATTGAACCTAAAAGGCACATCTAACGGAAGATGCTAGGCGAGGACCATACTCAAATATTTCTACAAAACGCAAGGGAATCTAAATGCACATCTAGTGGAAGATGTAATGTATGTAATGGACCGATCTAAGTATTGATGATACAATATGTGAGCAAACAAGGAGATTACAAAGCACAAGCGAATTCAAAAGAGTAGCCTCAAGCATGATCATTGGCATAGAATGATCTAGGTTAGATGGATGAACATGCAAGCAATGATGTGCATGATTAGGCAAATATGCAAATGCGTGAGCATACAAGACTATGCATGAATGAATAAGCATATAAGACTATGCATGAATGAAAGATTGAGCATACAAGACTATGAATGGATGAGCATAATTATTGTGTAAGGTATGAACATTTGAGTATGCCTGGACTTGTGAATATGTAAGTTAGAAATGAATATGGAAGAATAAGTAAGAGGATGCATGAAGTATGCGAAGTGTCTTTGGGTTTTTAGGTAAATGACTCATGGTTCAAAGTGGTAAAAAGTTTAATGAAATAAGTGATAAAAAGTGAATGATGTGAAGTGGTAAAATGCTTTAATGAAATGTGGTAAAAAGTTTTGATGCAAAGTGGTAAAATGCTTTAATGAAATGTGGTAAAAAGTTTTGATGCAAAGTGGTAAAATGCTTTAATGAAATGAGGTAAAAATATTTGATGAAATGCTTTGGTAAAAAGTTAATGAAGTGGTAAAAGTAAAGTGGTAAAAAGTGAACAAACACAATGACACAACTCACATTTACACAAACACAATCAAATGACAACTTTCAAGGAAACAAGAGGGCAAAAATATGGGCTCATGGCCGAATGCTATGCGAGCCATCATCATCATTTTATTTCATGCAAATCTTGACAACAACACATAGAACAACACAAGATAAAAAGACCTAATCTATCATGCATGTTCCTAAGGTAAAACATCAACTAAATCATGCTTTATTCACACAAAATTAATGATTGCAAGAGAGGAGTATAAACCCTAATTTTTGATGTTAAAACCTAGAAACATACATACCTTAAATCAACCGTTATTCATCCCCAAATCATGAAATAAACAAGAGCACACAAGAACCCTAAAAATAGGCTCATGGCCGAATACTAACAAGCATGAAATGGGTCTCTTACTTGGTGAAAACTATGCAAACAAGAGTGAATATGCAAGGAAATATGAGAAAACACAAGAAGAACTTCTTCAAAGCCAAGGAGCCACCTCAAACACCCAAGCCTCCCTAAGTTCTTGTCAATAATGTTTGAGATGGCTCCTCAAAGCAACAACAACAAGATATGAAGGAGTTGAGATGAGGAGAAGAGAGTTTATGCAAGAAATTTAAAGATGATGCAAAGTTTTAGGGTTTTTTACCTCCAATCCAAGCTAGGAAATGCAATGAGATGAAGAAAATAGAACACAAATCAACAAAAACCTCCAAGGAACTTCAAATCCAACCCACGAAGACTTGATGAAAACCCTCCTTGATGATGATGTTTGAACTTGAACGGAAAATGGAGAAGATATGTGAAAGAGGGATGAGAGTGAGGTGAGATGGTGGTGTTTGGGTGAAGAGAAAATCAAAAATGGATGAAGGAGGAGGGTGGTAGTGGCTTCGACCTTGAGAGGAAAAGGGAGAGGTTTTTGGTGTGCTAGGGTGAAATGAGGCCTCCCCCTTCTTATTTTGGAGTGTAGGCTTATATATGGGTCTAGGTGAAAATAGGGTTAAGGGTAGAATGGGGATGGAATGTTCTATTTCAAGTAAGTTTGCATTTTCTAATGAAGAGGTGAGTGTGAGAGTGTGGGGTTATTTACAAAAAAGGGCATGAGTCCATGTGGGAGTGAGTGATGGTCACCAAAAGTTAAGGATAGTACAAAGCATATTCTTAAGGAATAAGGAATAGAAGAGTGTGGAAGAAATTGTGGAGAGAGAGAGAGAGAGAGAGAGAGAGAGGGAATTTCGAAATTGTGGGGGGAGAGAGAGAGAGAGAGCGAGAGAGAAAAACGTGTTTTTGGTCTTTTGTCTTATTGAGGACACTTCCTTCTTTTGAATTTTGAATTTTGAATTTTTGGGCATGGAAGTGAAAGTGCACCTATTAAAAATGTGTCATATATACTTGAGCACCATAAAATATTCCCTTTAATTAATCTAGACAATAAAAATTGTCATTTAATAATTGGGGAATATTTAATGGTCTTTTTTGGGTTTTTTATGCACTAAAAATGGGGAAAATGCATTTTTAATTATTTTAGACTAGGATTTTCTTTCCAAAAATTATACAAAAATTACCCTTAGTAGAGTAACATGTATGCCACGTCCTTGACCTGGTCTTGGTCCAAAAATTATTAATTTGCTTTTATTTAAATGCCCAAAAAATGCAAAAATATGCACTATTTTATTTTCTAAAATTCCTGAAAATTAAGAAAAATGTTTTTGGGTGCCAAAAATTAATAATGGCCTTTTTGAAAATAAAAACACGTGCCAAATGACAAGGGCACAGGGCCGCTCACGCAGTTACGACTGACGCGCGCGCATAATTCAAATAAAAAAAATGTGAAATAGGGGATGAATACACATAAATGCACAAATCCACTATTTTCCACACATTATGAATTACCTTATTGTTCTATTTTTTCTGAAAAAAAAGTTTTTGACTTGGGCGGACAAAATTGGGGTATGACAACTGCCCAATCCAATAGTGATTCCAAAAATTCACGCCTTGACCATTGCCCATCCCTCTCCTAACATTCGCTTTGAACCACCCTTCCGAAAGTCTATCCTCACCCACACTCTGAAGACCACTCCACCACAAAGAATAATTCACTCTTCTATTCAACGGTTTATTTTCTGAAAAGAAAATAGATTTCAAGTTACCATGGCGATGAGAGAGTAAATCCCACCAAGGGGGGAATTTTCTTCCGACAATAAACACCACTTCCACTTGGCCAATAAAGCAATATTAAATAGCTCAATACTTTTTACACCTAAACCTCCTTCCTCCTTAGGCTTGCAAATTTTATCCCATGCCACCCAATACATGCCTCTATCAACTTCATTTATACCCCACAAAGCAGAGTTGATTAGTGTCACCCGACCACCCATCAATAAATGACGCCCTTGCGCAAGAGAGCCTTTTGCGAAGCTTATCGATCACTGGTTTCCAAGTTGAGCTCTTTCTTGGATTTGCCCCCACGGGGATACCCAAGAACTTGAAATGAATAGATTCCGAGCGAAATGAAGAAAAATTGAAGCGGGATTCAAAAGATCCGCTGAAATATTTATCCCAATGAGCTTGCTTTTGTGAAATTGACTTTCAGCCCCGAAACTAGTTCAAAGCTCCTTAGAATTGATTTTATACACCCACTACAAGAAAAATTGGACTTTGCGGCGGGCAAAATCCGCCGCAAAAGCCAAATTTGCGGCGGATATTTGGACTTTGCGGCGGAATTTTGTCGTCGGTAGCCAGCTCGAAGCAAATGATTTGCGGCGGATTTAGTGGCGCCGCAAAAATCCGCCGGAACTTTGCGGCGGATAATTCGCCGGAAAATGCATAAATTTTTGCCGCAAAATATCCGCCAGAAAGTGCCCAATATCCGCCGCAAAGTACCCGTTATCCGCCGCAAAGTACCCGTTTTATTTAAAAAAAATAAATATAAATTTTTTAAAAAAAAAACGTTTTATTTAAAATTCCGCCGCAAAGTACACAAATCCACCGCAAAGTACCCTTTTTTTTTAAAAAAAAATTATTATTTTTAAAAAATAAATACTATTTTTTTAAAAAAATCGTTTTAATTACTTTAACAACTAACCGTAGTGAAGAGAAGACTCTGGCTAGAAGCTTATCCTGAACTCAAGCAGAGAGGAAAAATGAGGAACCCAAACAAAACCTAAACAAACAACAACACAATTAGTAACAAACTCATATTATTATAAAATAATTTAAAAACGAATATCAAAAAAAAAATTAAAAACTAAAACTATTAACTCATATCAAAAACATCCCTTGAAGAAATTTCCCAATGAGAGGAGAAGACAATTAGTAGGGAGGAAGTGAGGAGTTTCAAGAAGAGATTTAGTAGAGAAGGAGAGAATTTGGAGAGAGTAAAAGAGAAATTTTAAGAAGAGAATGAGAGGATTGTTAGAAGTGTGAAGAATGAGAAGTGGGGAAGGGATATATATGGCAAAACGGAGCCAACGGTCAAAAGGAAATATCCGCCGGAAAGGGGATTTGCGGCGGATATGTGGTTCTTGCGGCGGATTTTGAATTTAAAACACCGCGCTTATTTTAAAATGGGTCTTTGCGGCGGATTGTGGGTCTTTGCGGCGGATATTTGAAATTAAAACACCGCGCTTTTTTTTAAAACACCCAAATATCCAACGCAAGAACCCAAAATCCGCCGCAAATACCCAAAATATCCGCCGCAAATCCCCAAAATCCGCCGCAAATACCCAAATATCCGCCGCAAATAACCAAATTCAATATTCACTATTTAGTTAGTGTTGGCAAGATCTTGATCGTTAATTAGTGTCGACACTAATCACTATTGACTATTTAGTGTCGGCAAGATCTTGACCGTTAATTAGTGTCGGCAATATCTTGACCGTTAATTAGTGTCCAAGCTAATCACTATTCGTTATTCAATAATCACGTTGCACTATTCACTATTTAGTGTCGGCAAGATCTTGACCGTTAATTTAGTGTCGGATATGTTGTTGTATTATTATGAGTATTATGGTTTTTTATTATTTTTTATCATTTATATATTTAATGTCTGCTACCCCTAAACAGAGACCTACGCCATTCCCTTGATACGACACTCTCTTGAGCATTGTCGGCAGTAGCTCCAATATAGGTTTCTCAAAATAGAAAGTTTCACAAGAAACCATCTTTTGAAAAGATGGTTGAATCTCTAAATAGAAAGTTTGAGGAACTGCAAGGACGGATTGTTAAGTTGGAGGATGACACCGAGCGTTTGATGAGCGTATATGTCTCTTGTGGTGGAAATAATGAGGAGGAGCTTTTTGCTGATAAAAGGGTTACTTTTAACGAAAAAGATGAAGGGATGTTCATGACAATGTGGAAATTTCTTTACAATGAAATGGAGACATACGCCACTCTATTGGAGCCGCTGCCGACAATGCTCAAGAGAGTGTCGTATTAAGAGAGTTCCGTATCAAGAGAATGAGAGTATTGGTAGAGGTGTGAAGAAGAAGAAGGGGAGAAGGGGTTTATATAGGAGAAACGAAGTCAAACGGTCAAAAGGCAAGATCCGCCGGAAACGGCAGTTACCGGCGGATTTATGGGATTTGCGGCGGATTAGGGGATTTGCGGCGGACGGAGGGGGATTTGCGGCGGTTTTTGAAATTTAAAATTGGCAAATATCCACCGGAAATAACCTTACCGGCGGATTGCTAAAATCTCGTAAAAAAAATAAATTTTTGTAATCCCAAATCCGCCGCAAAAACTGATAAATCCGCCGCAAAAACCAAGTCGAATATTGATCCGCTGCAAACGCCAATTATTCCGCCGGTAACTTTGCGGCAGATAAAATCCGCCGGAAATGCCTAGAATCCGCCGGAAAATTTGCGGCGGATCCATATCCGCCGGAAAGTCCTGGCCGAAAAAATCAATTATTCTTGTAGTGACCAAATATTCCCCCAAGTAGCTTTCCCCATCATAATAGTATCATTGGCAAACTGAAGAATGGAAAAACGAAGGGCATCATGAACATGGTATTCAATGAAAGAACCAATCTCAACCGCTTTGGCCATCATAGCCGTCAAGCCCTCGGCAACAATTAAGAACAAGGGGGAAAGAGGATCTCTTTGCTGGAGTCCTCTACCAACTTGGAAATCATTAGTGGGGCTACCATTAACCAACACCGACATAGAACTAGTAAAAACACAAGCCTTCATCCACTGGTCCACTCCGGATTAAACCCCATTCTATCCATCATGTACGCCAAGAAACTCCAAGAGATAGAGTCGTACGCCTTTTCGAAATCCACTTTGAACATCAAACAATCCTACTTACTTCTCTTTGCCAAATCTACGACTTCATTCACCAACAACACACCATCTAAAATATTGCGCCCTCCCAAGAAAACGGATTGACACTTAGAGATAACCTTGGGAAGAGCGTGCTTCAAACGACTAGCTAATACTTTGGACAAAATCTTATACAAACAACCAATCAAACAAATAGGCCGAAATTCCCCCAAGCTTTGGGGATGGTCATTCTAAAGAATTAGAGCAATAAAAGAGAAAGAGAAAGCTTTAGGGAGAGAAGCCTTCGAATAAAGGCTATTTTTGTACTTTTGATTGGGTGGGGAGGAAAAGAGCCGAGGCGTGCGACCGCGAAGTAAATTCCTTGTGTCCGTGGAGATCAAGAAAACACAGACTAAAAACCTGGAATTGGAGTGACAATGCGGTATTAGTAGCAGCACCACCACAACCACCGTCTTGGTTCGGCTTCTTCACTTAAGAGAGAAAGTGATTGAGTTGAAGGAAATTTAGCATTAATTTATCGAATAATTTATCGAATATCGATAATGTTGATTCAGATTCTGCACCTAACAAAGTCTCTCAGAGATCCCTTTGATGTCGACCAAGCCTATCTTCATCGCAAAACCGTTCTCCAAAACCGAAACCCTCGCAAGTAATTCATTACTAACATTTCTCGATTGCGTTTTCTTTTCGTTTCTTTTACTTTCTCTTTCGGTCCTGTTTGGCTGCCGAGAAAATCATCCGCGCCAAGGAAAACAAATTAAAAATGAACTAAGAACTTTCATTGCTGAATTTCTCGAGTTTCGTGGCAACTGGACACGGATTTTGAGATGCTACTAGTTTTGTTTTCGTTTTGTGATTTCAATGCTTTTGTTTGGCTGCCGAAACAATCATCGGCGCCAAGGAAAACAAGTTGAAAGAGAATTAGGAGCTTCCATTGCTGAATTTCTCGAGTTTACTGGCATCCGGACACAGACTTTAGGATTATACTGGTTTTGTTTTCATTTCTGTTATTTTAACGCTTTTGTTTTCATTTTCATTGCTGAATTTCTCGAGTTTCCTGGCAACTGGACACGGACCTTTAGAAGCTACTGGTTTTGTTTTTGTTTTTCTATGATTTTAATGCTTTTGTTTTATTTCTTCAATTTATTGACTTTCTTCACTGAATCAGAACTCGCCCGGAAGATTGTGTATGGCTGGGAAGAAGGTATTGTTTGGTTTTAAGTTTGTAAGATCAATGAGAAATTTGTTTCTTCAATTGATACAAAATAAAAGAATGTGGTTAGTGATGACACGTTTGCATTTGATGAACTGGTGAAGCAGCTTCGTCGGAAGTACGACAAGCCTACAAGCAGTTTATAGGAGCAGTAGTGGACTTGGTTGATGGAGAAATGCGCTCTGAGGAGTTCAACGAGGTTGTGCTGACTGTCTACCGTTATTTCAGCGTGTCAATGGAGGAAGAGGATTCTACTGATAGAATTATTTCTGAGAAAAGGTCAGTGTTGGCTTTTGTACTCTTTATATTCGTCGCCAATGTTGTGGACACTAGTGTCGTTCTTTTTTGTACTTAATTTTGTATTTTAAGTAATTATTTCTTTCCGTTTTTGTTAAATGTTTACTAATAGAGGAAGTTTTTGAGAAGAAAAGAAAATTGTCTAAAAGAATGTTTGTTTTAGGATAAAGAAAATAAATTAAATTTATTTAATTTGTTGTGAGAGAGAGAGGAGAGTTAGTAAAGGACAAAATTGTATTAAAAATAGTGATACGCCAAAGGGTGGTTATGAGAGGGAAGTTTCTTTATTAATAGGTAAAGATAAAGTTATTGATGATAGGATATTAAAATATTAAAAAAATATAGTGGGCGGTTACTGTCTTGTTGGCGGTTACTGTTTGTGTTGTAATAAACGTCGGGGAGTGTCTTGTGTTGTATATATTGTATTGTTCAGTCATTTGGAAGTTAGTATTTGGAAGTTATTTCCTTTAGGAGGCTCTGAGCACCTCGAATCGCTCAAGAAACTTGGGAGAGATTAGGCCTCTCGAAGAGCCTATTATCATATTAATCTGTCCATGGATTCTGTTATCTATCAATTGGTATCAAAGCACTCGATCCTGAGTGCTCAACGAAATGACAGAATCGCTGCGATGGAAGAATTTCTGGAAAAACAAGCATTGCACAGCAAACCAGAATGGAAGGCGGAACTTGACACAATCAAGCGACACTTGGAACGAAGAAGACGAAGGTGCGATGAAGTCTCGGAGAAAGATTTCGAGATCTATTTAGAAATGAAATTGCAATGGTTACAACAGTTTTATGTCACTGCAAGATCAAGACAACCAAAAGAGAAAACCACTGAACCAGAAGAAGAGGGATGGAATGAGAGTATCGAAGAAGATTTGCAATTCCAAAAATTAGGTATGATTGTGAATCACCAGAAACAGAAGAAGAAAGAAGCCAAACCAGTGAGTGTTATCACGAAATCAGAGAAGAAGGGTAACTCATAATTTGTGTAGGTTAATGGACTTTCGCATTCATAATTTTCGAGAATTTTAGGGAATAAAATAGTGCATGTTTCAATATCTGTGGGCATTCAAATGAGAGCAAGTTAATTATTTTTGAACTAAACCATGTCAAGGATGAAAAATACAATTTATTCTATCAAGGATAATTTTCGTATAATTTTTTGGAAGAAAATCCTAGTTCAAAAATAATTAAAAGGCATTTTTCCCATTTTTTATTGCACAAGAAAGCTGAAAAAGGACCATTAAATATTCCCCGATTATTAAATGACAACTTTTATTGTCATGAATAATTAGAGGGATATTTTTATGGTGCCCAAAAATATGTGACACATTTTCAATAGATGCACTATCATTTGCATGCCCAAAAGTTCAAAATTCAAATAGAAAGTACAAAGTGTCATCAATAAGACAAAAGACCAAAAAGGAGAAGCAATTTTCCCTCCCCATTTTTTTTGTCAATTTCAAATTCCCTCTCTTTCTCTCTCTCCGCAATTTCTTCCACACTCTTCTATTGTACAATTATTCCTTAAGAATATTCTTGTACTATCCTTAATCCTACCCATTTGATACACATCCCTAGTTCCCACACACTCTCATGTAGATTCATACCCCTTTTTATAAATGACACCATCCTCTCACACTCACTCCTTCATAAGAAATTGCAAACTTACTTAAAATAGAACATCTCATTCGTATTCTACCCTTAACCCTAATTTCACCCAAGACCCTATATAAGCCTACTCTCCCAAAATACAAAACAAGTTCATTTTTTGCACAAAAACCTCCTCCACTCCTCTCCTATGAGAAACCTCCCCCTCTCCCTCACCTCATCTTTTTCAATTTCCTCACTCAATCATCCATTAAAACACATTTCCTACACTAAATCTTCCATCCTTCTTGCATTCTTCTCAAAGATTCACCTTCAAATTCAAGGATCAAGTTCAAAGTTGAAGATTGAAGAGTAGATTAAAAGGGTTTTGCATTCATTCATCTCATCTCCTTCCTTATTCTAGCTTGGAGTTGAGGTATACTTTAAAACCTAGCATCATCTTCCAATTTTAGCATCAAAGATGTAAATCATCACTTCATTTTGGCATCCCATTGCATTTTAATGTCATAATGTTAGCATAGTTGTTGTTGTTGAGTGAGAGATGTATTTCATGTATCTTGACAAGCACTTTGTGAGGCTTAGGTTCTTGGAATGCTTCTCTCCTTTAGAATAAATTGTGTGTTGTTGTTATTTCACTCATTTCTTGTTGTTTTCATGAATAAAATGAGATTTAGGGTATGTTAGTTTCGCATGTTTCAAAGAAATTAGAGTTTATGAGATTTTTGATGAGTTGGTTGTCTAATCTTGCAATTACTTGGAATCGAACCTTGATTATGATGTTTGTTTGCTTAAAACTTGTTGTTCTCATGAATTTGCTTGCAAATCATGCCCTATGTTGATGATTGGCAAGAGGACTCTCACTTGTGCTTTGATGCACACTTTAAGTGTTGAGGATTGCCTAAGAGGATTCAATTTCTTTTGTGATTCCTAGTGAACAAGAATGCAAATTTAGGTTTCCTTTCCTTACCAATTGCTTTGGTTACCAAAAATAACTTATAAATCATTTTGAAATGCTCTTGGTCTTGCAAATAAGTAATTGTTTTGAAACAATTTTTGGTTTTGTGTTGATGATTTGGTAAGAGGATTTGACACATATGCACTTGTGCATATCCCAAGTGTCAAAGATTACCTAAAGGGATTCAACACCCTAATTGCCTAAACTTGTCAATTTAGTCTTAAGACTTGCCTATGATCTTGCACGAGGCAAATGCCCTTTTAATCTATTCCTTCCATGTGGTTGATTGAAGAAATGTATTAGACATTGATGACATCAAAAGGATACCACATGGGTGCTTATGTCTAATGTTGATGTGAAATCCTTAGGGTTTTGCAAGTGATTCATTAGAAGTTTGATATCACTTGTGCTTTGAAATGCCTTTGCCTATTCACATATTGTGTCATAAATGCCTAGTTAGGTTCATCCCATTGCCTAGCATCTTCAATAAGATGTGCAACTTAGGTTCATTTTCTTGCCTATTCATGCATTTTTGCCAAAATGTTCAACTTGGGTTCATTCCTTGCCTATCTATGTATCGTGTCATAATGTGTGTAGTCTAGGACCACTTTCAATCAAAGGCTTTTTCAAGCATCAAAATCATTCCCTAAACAAGAATCAATCCAATTGCGAAAACTCTTCAAAATCAAACTTTGTTAGTAGTCTTGTGAAGCCTTTGCTTGCATGATTATTAACAATGAGGTACTAGTGGCGATCACTTGGAGCCTTTTCTCAATTGATTATCATGAATGCCTAATTTTCCTAAAGATTTTCATTAAATCAAACTTTGTTAGTAGTCTTGCGAAGGCTTTGCTTGCATGATTATTAACAATGAGGTACTAGTGGCGATCACTTGGAGCCTTTGCTCAATTGATCATTATGAATGCCTAATTTTCCTAAAGATTTTCATTAAATCAAAAACTTTGTTAGTAGTCTTGCGAAGCCTTTGCTTGCATGATTATTAACAATGGAGTGCTAATGGTGGTCACTTGGAGCCTTTGCTCAATTGATCATCATGAAAGCTCAATTTTCACAATTAAACAAGATAAAAAACAAAAACATTTTTCTAGACAGCCCAGAACTACGTAGCTTTGAATTCTCCATTGCACCGGGAGATACGTAGGAGCGGATACTCTCCGTCAAGCACAACACACCAAAAACATTTTTCCTTTCAAAAACCAAACACTTTTCCAAAATAAAATATTTTTCAAAAACAAGAACTACGTTGCTTTGAATTCTCCATCGCACTGGGAGATACGTAGGAGCGGATACTCTCCGTCAAGCGCGAAAACTAAAGATTTTTCATTAAGTCATTCATCAACAAAAGGGGTAAAAACAAAGCATTTTTCCGAATCAACTTTGCAAATCACATATTTAATTAAGGTAACCCTTCTTTGAAGGGACGTTATGGGGTGCTAATACCTTCCCCATACGTAATTAGACCCCCGAACACAAATCTAATGGTTCCAAAGAGCATTGCTTTCCAAAAAAGGTTTTTCCGATGTTTTACCTTTAAAAAATATTGGTGGCGACTCTAAAATCCCGTTGTGCGAAGAAAAATCCCTCCAAGGATTTTTCGGGGTGCGACAGTGAGTTGGGAGTTTCTCTCTCTGTTGAGATGCGCAACCATGAGGAATGGGAAAAGAAGAATTGGGCTGAAGTGGATTCTGTTTCTATCTCGTTGGGCCAGGCCCAACTCACTGTAAGTAAATCAGATCCTGTTGTTAAATCAGCCCAAACTATAATATTTACACCTACTAAATTCAGGGTTTTTTTTCCTACCCCCATCATATCCCTATATACCCCCACAGACCTTGCGAAAAGACGAAAATACCCTTAAAATTTTTACAAATTTACAAAACATTTACCATTTTTCACTTGCATCCGTTTGACCAGAATGTTTACGGAGAGAATCGGATTTACCCTTAAGAGAGCTATTTCCGATTTGCCATCGGATTTACCATCGGATCTACATAAATCCGATCTTCCTCAAAACACGCAGAAACAGTAAGTCGGAACTAGCTATATCCGATTTCCCATCATATCTACCTATATCCGATTTCACATCGGATATAGCTAGATCCGATTTGTGTTTTTTGTGTTTTTTTTTTAAATTTGTTTTTTTCCAGTGTCCAATAGGTATCGAGGGGAGTCCTCGGGTCAGGCCTCGCCATCTGCTTCCAGTACACGCACCAGCCGCAGGATTGCGGGACATGCATCTATCCGGCGTAGCCGACAGCTGCAGTATCAACAGGTGGAGGAGGCCCCAGCCCCAGACTATCACTATGCCCGAGGACTACCAGCAGCAGTATTATCAGCAGTATCAGCAGTACCAGGAGGAGCCCTACCATCAGCCTCGGCAGCATGAGGAGCAGCATGAGGAGCAGCCTCCTCTATTCACTGGGCTTGCATCTCATGTTTGTTCTGTTATATTGAGAGACCCGGTAAGTTTAATTTATTTACATAGCCTTCTTATTTTAATTTATTTACATAGCCTTATTTCTGATACTTTTATAATACAGACATATGAGCGGAAATTGAAGGTTACCAACCATGGTAACAAGCTGGCTCAGAGACTGCTTGGGTTTGCCCAAAACCACCGGTTGTGGGATTTTATCACTAGTTCCAGATTAGCCCCCCTCGTCTCGACCGGACATACAAAGGTGGACCATGAGCTGATGTTTGCTTTTCTTGAGAGGTGGCACTCAGAGACATCGTCATTTCACTTAGCATTTGGTGAAATGACGATTACTTTGGATGATGTCTCCTGTTTGCTGCATCTACCCAATACGAGGAACTACTACAGAGCTCTACCTACTTCTGTCACCACTGATTAGGCCATCCACCTAGCACATGTTTTTCTAGGTGTGACTATGGAGGAGGCGGGGCTGGAGTGTCGAGCTTCATCTGGCCCATATTACCATTTTGGGTGGCTGCAGGAGATTGTTAGTAGAGGGTCCATAGGGAATGACATGCGTCCTGCTGTCAGGGCCTTTATCCTTCTGATCCTGAGCTGGTCCATCTTCACAGTCAAGACCGGCGACAGGGCTGAGGCTAAGTGGCTGCTGCTACTTGAGGATGTCAGTGCAGCTGGTGTGGGATCATATGCATGTGGGGCAGCAGCACTTGCTTTCATGTATGACCAGCTGAACTACTCTTGCTTGGACCAGACGCATCAGTTAGGAGGGTATGCAACCCTCTTACAGGTAATAATTTTAAGTTAATTTTTTCCGAGTTTGGTTAAATTTTTGTTAAACAGTTTTTAATTCACCATGTTGTTTATCTTCTTTTTTTCAAAGCTGGATTTTATAGTATTTTCCTCAGCTGGTGGAGAGGAGGAGTGGATTGCGGGCTGGAGCACTGTGTGGGCATTGGAGGAAGAAGAAGACATATGAAGTGAAGCTGGGGGTATACAGGCAGAGGATTGATGCGCTGACCTCGGATGATGTCTGCTGGCGACCGTTTGAGGAGCACCGGGAGGAGGATAGAGACTTTGAGCAGGTCTCATTATACAGGGGACACATCAGCTGGGGAGACATCACTGTTCTCTACATGCCCGATAGGTGCCTCAGACAGTTTGGGTACGTGCAGGTCATCCCACGTCACCCTCTTACTGGTCGTCCGAGCCATGCAGACTGCATTTTTCGGATTGCACATTATATGCCTGTGGTGGAGTAGGTTTTGCATACTACTTATCCAGCTGAGGAGTTGGGTCAGGTTGCTCCGGACTACATACATTGGTATGTAAGAGCATCTATTCCTAGACTCTTACGGGTTGCATCACCACCACCACCACCACCACCACCAGTACAGCCAGCTGCACCACCAGTACAGCCAAATTTGCTAGAGACTGTGGAGGAGGAGATTCGGAGGGGGCTTCGGAGCGGAGACATTAGGATGGGTAGTCAGACATACGCTCACCTCACCCAGTTACTGGATATGCTACCGGGGCGTGACTAGGGGTTTTGTGTGATTGTATGCTTGAACTATGTTTTTATGACTTGATTCTTATTATTTCTGGTTTATTATATTTGTGGAGTTTCATTAAAATTTTGATTTCATTCATGTGATAAAAGATAAAACATAACAATAACAATAACAATAACCATCTACAATAACAATAGGCAGATACATTTTCCTAAAATTCTGGTCGTCGAAGACGACGTAAAATCTCATTCACACTCCGTTGAGTTTCCACGTAGAGCTCCAACGGCATATACCCCTGAAGCGTGTCATGGATGTTTAACATGTTCACCACGTCTTCGTCAGTCTTGATTGTCATGGACGAGAAGGAAACGCGGCCATCATCTCCAAGATAGGGTTTGCGATAAGTGATGCTAGTGACGTCACGGTCGTCGCCAGTCACTTGAACTTTGGACCACACTTTATCCTTCAAACCTTCAAACCCCATGCCGCGGTGGATTCTGCATAACACCGGCTGAGGACTCCAGAAGTGGACACCATCTTCTCTCATCGTGATTTGGCCCCGATGATGTATACCGCAAAGCCTATTGTCATCTGAGCGTTGAGTGAGGCATATCTCCATTTTGGATGAGTGAAATAAGCAAGTGAGAGTGAAATTTTTGAGTGAAAAGAATGAGGTTGGCAATGGGTATTTGTAGAATTCGTCAATGATTATCAACCGTTGATATGGTCGGTGCAATCTACACCGTTGATCAACATTGACAGTCAAATCCTACCCGTCGAAATAAGTACAAATCAGATTTACCTATCAGGAAGGTAAATCCGATTTGAATTTTAACAAAGGGGACATACCCCCACTGATAGGTATATCCGCTTTGTTAAATGCAAAGCGGATTTACCTATATCCGCTTTGTTAATTGCAAAGCGGATTTACGTACCTGATAGGTACTTCCGCTTTTATATTTTAATAAAGCGGATCTACCTCACTGAAGCTATATCCGATTTCCCCCACTAATTCTAATCGGATATAGGTAAATCCGCCTTTTATTTTTGTGAATCGGATCTACCTCCCCAAAGATAGATCCGATTTAAGTCAATTTTACAAGGGGTATTTTTGTCTTAAAATTTATTGTGGAAGTATATAGGGAGATGATGGGGGTACAAAAAAAAAACCCCTAAATTCATTATTAATGAGAAGGTGTTACAAGTTAAAAGGAAAGTGGATCCAGTTACCATCTCTTTGGGCCAGGCCCACAATTTTATTATTACACCTGCCATATCTGCTAATAGTGGAGGGGTGTTGCAAGTAGAAAAGGAAATGGACCAAAAGAAGCTTAATGGGTATGATTGGGCTCAAAATCCAGATTTATCCATGAATTTTGAAGCTGATGTATGTGATTTCATTTAGAAAAAATAGAGAAGCCACCATACTCTATTTTATGCTCAACATACTGCTGAATGGAGTGCGTTTGATCTGGGAGGTCACTTTTCAAGTTCTTGCATTACTTGGTCATCGTGCTTCAAGCTTTGGGATCCCAGTGGAAGATTAATAATTGTTTGCTTTTCTATCTTCACCTTGAGGACAAGGTGAATGTTTAAGGGGGAGTATCGATAGGATATTAAAATATTAAATAAATATAGTGGGCGGTTACTGTTTGTGTTGTAATAACCGTCAGGGGCTGTCTTGTGTTGTATATATTGTATTGTTCAGTCATTAGGAAATTAGTATTGGGAAGTTATTTTCCTTGGGAGGCTCTGAGCACCTCGAATCGCTCAAGAAATTTGGGAGAGATTAGGCCTCTCGAAGAGCCTATTATCATATTAATCTGTCCATGGATTCTGTTATCTATCAATTGTTAAGTTGCTTATGACTTTTCGATCGCAGAGCTTAATGATTCTTAGGTTCAGTCTTGATTAGTTTCTACTTAATTATAGTCGCTTCTCAATTGAAATAATTTATGGTTCTTCACTTACAGGAAAGTTCTTAAACGTTATAGATGTTATGTTAATGGAAAAGATACATACACAAGTTTCTGAAATGAATGAGATGCAGAAGCTAATTCTTATATGAGAAGTTGTTTAAAAACATATTGTTTATGACTTTTAATATTGCCTTTTCTGTAGTGTTTCTTGACAAGTTTATGAAAACAGGCTCTTAGTAACTCTCGTTTAGAGGACTTGAGCACAATGTTATCAGAGTTCTAAAAACTTGTGTTGCCACGTGCAGATTAGAAAATGCAGTGGCAATAATCTGCTTAAAAGTTTGATTGATTATTTGAGTTTTAAATGTTGGAGCCATAAAAGCATTTGTTCAAAAACTAAACTTTCAGTGTCTGACATTGGTATGAAGGTCAGAATTACAAAAACTTGTCAGTCATTCAATTGCTGATGCCAAGTTGAGGCAAGTTGCATCTCTAGCAAAGAGACTTTTAAATTTGCAGCCTAGCAATAAAAGTTCTGCCTCTTCTTTGGAAAGAAACCCTGATGTTGATGAGGGTTTGGAATTTGGAAATGATTTGGTTTTTCAATCACCAGCTCGTTTCTTGGTTGATGTATCCTTAAACGATGGAGACGTGATGGATTTCAAAAACACTATTTCTTTAGGATTTCAAAGACGTGATGGTCATACTGACCCAACGGAACATTTTTTTGTTGACGTAGAAAAGCTCAATTTGACCTGGTTAAGAGATGCATGTGATAAAATTGTTTGAGTTGTAATTCGCAGCTATCCCGAGATGAATTGGCAATGGCCATTTGTAGGGTTCTAAATTCAGAAAAGCCTGGCGAAGAGGTATTGCTTGATGTCAGTATTCTTTACGAATATATATTACCAACTGTTGGCAACATTGAAACTTATTGTTTTTCCTTTTCTTTAAAGATAGCCGGAGATTTGTTGGATCTTGCTGGGGATAGTGCATTTGAAACTGTACAAAATCTTTTATTGGTGAGGATACACCGGCTCCCTCTTCATATTTCTTGAAAAGGTCATTGGTTTCTCTTGGTGAACTTCACTCTCAACCCATATCAACCAGTGTTTTAAATCCCGGATAGCGGAGCGTAGCGGCCGGCCCAAAAAACGCTATAGCGGTATAGCGGATAGCGGGATGACCGCTATTTTGAAATATAATTCACAAATATAGGATAAATACTATATGCATGAAAAGACTAAATCATAGTGTAATCATAAAGCAAATAACCAAATTCCGTAAATTGTCTAAACTCTAAACGAAAAGACTAAATCTACGATTCAAATCTAAGCATCATCCACACCAGTGTTGTCAAATGGCGGTTATGCCGGCGCCATAGCGCTATGGCGTGGCGGAAATTGGAGATGCCGCCTTCAAAAAACGGTTTTATAACGGAATCCAAATGGCGGTGCCATGGCGGGCGCTATAAGCATGGCGGTTGTGGCGGCGTAGCGGCGATTGGCGGACAAAACAGAAATTTTTTAAAAAATCGGGCGAAATCGCAGTGGTTTCGGGTCAGAAAAGCTGTGTTTGGGTACCAATTGCAGCTTGCGGCGCTCTTGGTTGAAGAGAAACAGTAACACACAGAAAAACCCTAATTTTCAAAACGCTGAGTTTCATTAAGGGTATTTTTGGTATTTTCTGGCATTTTACACAAAACGCTACCACTCAATTTCATTTCCTACTAACTCCCAGTCTCTCACACGCTTCTCTCTCCCTTTACCTCTGTTTTCCTTCCCTGTTCTTCTTCTCCCTTCGCTGGTTCTTCTCTCTCCACCAGCAGCGACGACAACGGCCACCAGCAACGACGGCGACCCTCTCTTCTCTCTTCGCAGGTTCGCTTTCTCTTCGCAGGTTCACTTTCTCTTCTCTCTTCGCAGGTCACATTTTTTTCTTTCGTTCTTTCTTTCTCTTCTTCGCATATCACTTTTTTTTTTTCTGTTTTTGTTTTAATTTTGTTTTTCTGTTTTTGTTTTAATTTTTTATTCTGTTTTGTTTTAATGCATCTGTTTTTATTTTTTTTCCTGTTTTAATCTTTTTTTTTTCTGTTTTTGTTTTAATTTTTTATTTTGTTTTTGTTTTAATGCATCTGTTTTTATTTTCTTTCCTGTTTTAATCTTTCTTTTTTCTGTTTGTGGCTTTGTGCATCTGTTTTAATTTTTTCCAGTCCTGTTTTAATCTTAGTTTGTAGAATATGTCTCAACCAAATTCCTCAGCTTCAAAATGAGTTGCTCAATTTTGTGGAATCCGAAGAAGAGGAATGGGAGGGAGATGCTCCACTTGTTAATGACTTGGAAAATGACTATGTTGGGGTTGGGGAAGAGGATTAGAGGAAATTTATTGTGTTTTCATTGCTTTTTATAATTTTGTTGTTATTTTGATGTCTTAAACTTAATTTGAAGTGGTTCTTAGTTGCTTATGACAATTTGACATTTATTGATAAGCTTTTGGATTATTTTTTTAATTTTTAGTGTTTTTTGTATGTGTATTAGTATGTATATTTTTAAATTTTTCTAAAAATTGGTCCGCCATGGCGTCCGCCATATGCCGTTACGCCATCCGCCATATGTTCATGGCGGTTTTTTGGGTCTCCGCCATAAGCCCCCATCCGCCATTGACAACACTGATCCACAGTGTAATCATAGTCTGGTTCTTTATCACTACTATCAGAGCTGGAGAGTTCAATCTCCTCTTTCTCACCAACTTCATTAATCTCTTCATCATCTTCTTCCACCAATATGTCTTTGCCCCTAGAGCTTGAAGCAGATGCAACAGGTGTTTTCTTCCTTGCTCCTTGCTGCCTAGTGTATGTTAAAGGCTCACCAACACCAGCTACATTTGCCACATCTCCCCAAGTCAAGTTGTCATCACCAAAAACCAAATCTTCTTCGGCCGTCTCACCATCTCTTCCCATAAGTAACCATTCATTACTTTCATCTATATATCATTTAGAAGGATCGGATCAATCACATCACGACACTACTACAATTTAGGCTTTTCGCATCAGTTAAAAATGACTTTTCGCATCAGTTCCGTGTCCGTTATAGATTCAGGTGATGTTAAAAGTACGCACATTTTGCATCAGGTACGGACCTGATGCGAAAAGTATTTTTCGCATCAGTTGTATTACCACCCGATGCCAAAAGTCCTTTTTAATTAGATTTTAGCACCTTTTTGGCATCGGATTTTCAGAACCACCTGATGCGAAAAGTACTTTTCGCATCAGGTCCTGATGGGAACCGATGTTAAAACTAACTTTTTTTAAAAAAAAAAAATTCACAATTTGTACGTATATTCATTTATTTATAAATTACTCACCAGTTTTGCTTTGTTAAATACCATAAACAGAATATTTATATTTTTGCTAACTCATGCTACAATTATGTCTACAAACAGAGGATAACATAAAAAAATGAGAATCACAATGCAAATACCAATCACAATATCCCCCTGGTTTCAATAAACCAATAATCATTGAATTCATTTGCAAAAGCAAGATTGGTTATATCAATCCATTAAACTCAACAACAACAAAAAAAGATGAGAAAATAGAAAGAACTATACAATGTTTGTACTAGGCATATAACATAATACAAAACATAACCAAAAAATTACTTAAACATAACCTAAGCAAACACCAAACTTGTTCAGCTGGCTCATCCTTCTTCTCCTCCTCCTTAGCATTACCTCTTCTAGAAACTCTCAACAAAACCATCTTCAACAAAGCCTTCTTCTTTGTTGCAAACAACACCAAGCCCCTGCATGAACTGACCAGGGAGGGATTTTCTGCAACATGAACTGACCTTGTTAGCATAATTTCTGAAAGATCATAACATGAAACCAACAAAATTTTCAATTTGCAGATGGACAAAACTGCCAATTTCTCATTCAATAGAAAACTTACAGGATAATTTAGTATGAGCTGCTGCCTGTATTCCCTGTGCTTCTGAATCTGTTGAATCCAACATAGAACAATAACAAATTCAGAAAGTGAACAACAGAGCCAAGCCAAAGACAAAATAACAGGAAAAAGAAAAGAAACACAATCCCAACTGTCATACTAAGAGAAACTCAGTATCACAAAACAACAGATATTGGGCTCATTAGTTATCACCTTGGTAGGTTAACAAGTTATTTTTTGATACTTCTAACTAATTAACTCGGTATGCTAATTTACTTTATTTTTATTTAAAGAATATGAGATTTTTTTGAAACTTCAAATTACTACTCACTTTGAAAAAGGAGGTAAATAATGAAAAAAGAGGATCTCAAAAACTTTCAACTTCATTTACCAATGAAACTCACTTTGAACAAGCTTCCAATGCTGGTCAGTGAAATCAAGATTGACACACAATCTCCCTCTCCCTTCACTCATATATAACCAATTCTCTAACCTCACAATCAAATCATCAAAATAATACAAAAACTAAAATCCCCTCTCTTTTCGGATCATAAGTAATTGTTGATTAAAGTATGCTCCCTGAAAGGTGGTGCCAGTGCCACTCTTTAATAAGCAAACCTCTCTATATCTCCATTGTATTTTACAAGAACAAGCAACATTGTTTTAGTTCAGAATATAACAAAAATAACTGGAGACAAATATATGAACAAAGCAAGCATTCCACTCTTGCCATGTTGGTCCAACAGTTAACATAACATCTCTTTCAATCATAAATTTTAATAAGACACAAATAGTTCTAGGAGATTTAAACACATAAATGCCAACCCATATATTAACCCAATCCTACTCATCAAATTAATAAAATCTTGCGTGAATACAAGTCTGTTAAAAAACTGCAGAAGATAATATAAGCTGCAGGTATATGAAATGGTTTAATATAACCTTGGATGAGGGGATTCTTTAATTGGTTTCTGACCATATTTTCTCCATGAATAATCATGCTTAAGCCAATGCATTCTCTTTTCCTCGAAACCTCGTAAAGAAACAAAGATCTCTCTTGCTGGTTTATACACCATTAACTGACAACACTTTGCTGGTTTATAGACCAAGTAATAATGAACTTAAGAAATCAGTACAAGCAATCAGCATCGTAGATACTGTGAGCTTGTCTATATACTTACTACTCCAAAGTAATTCAGCAAAACTACTTCAGCAACATAATACTTATATATACTACTCAAAAATAGCAACATGATATATAAATACTTAGCAACATGATATATAAAATAGCAACATGATATATATAACTACTTCAGCAACAAATAATGATATTCCAGGTACACTTGCACAGCAGAAAAAGGATAATTCTAAATGCTACTAGAAACAAACTTTTGATAGGCTTTCAACCACACATAACTTATAGTTCAAAAAGAAAAATCAGATTGCACATTCCAAGCTTCAAGTCAAAGATGCAGAAATCAAACTATCCAATCACCCATTAAAAAATCCTAGCTGACGATGCATGAAGGAGGGAGGGGGCAGTGATTACTAAGATTAAATCTAAAATCAGATGCTACTCTTCAAAACCTTATAAACAAAGAATGAATAACAAATCCATGTTCAGAGAGAAATGGACATTTCTCTAAAATCTAAAGTCACACAACAAACCTGATATCCGATATCCGCCCTATTGCTGTCTCCGAATCCAGTGATAAAGCTTTTCCTAAAATCAGAAAAACATCCAACATTAACAAAATGTCAACACAAGCATATTCATAAAAGCAAGTTGCTGAAACAGAAACTATGTTCCCTCACAAGCATTTTGTCAAACAGTTTAAGGGCTCACCTTATAACTTCAGAAAACAAGTTGCTGAATGTGTTCTTACAAATGATGGGTTGAAGATGAATAAATAGATACATGAGACAGCTTATTAAAGAGAGGTGCAACTGCTCACCAAACAAAAATAGGTAAAATTAATAATATATACACTACAAATGGAAGTAGCCATAAATATTGTAATCAATTTTTCACTGTAAATAGCAGCAAAGCCATAAAAATTCGAATGTAGGTGAATAGCAGCAAAGCCGGTCATTTATGAACATTATTATCTTGCCTTACCTTTCACGCTAAATTAACCAGAAAATATGTACCTTTCAATTTGTATAGGGTAGTAAAGGAAGTTCAAAGGTAGGTGAATCTGTAGCAACAGATATGAAATTCAAAGGTAGGTGAATATCCAACATAAATTCGAATTCAAGAGATGATAGAAGGGTAGTAAAGGAAGGTCAGAGAAAGTGGAAGGGTGGAATCGATTATACTCACCGTAAAAGCTACAAAAAGCAGCTTCTCTCAAAATCGATTTTGGGAGGGTGGAATCGATTCCAATGAAGAAACCCAAACATCAATCTACGCCTCTGAAATCACAAAAGTCGAAGCAAAAGCGATTTTCTCCCTCTCCACCTCTAACCAAACGTACGCGAAATGTGTTGGTTCTTGAGAGTGTAAGAGAGTACCGAGGGTTTTTGATTTTTGTTAGCTGGTTTCTGATCCTAAAAAATTTGGGGTTTTTCAACATCAGGTGCAATGAGAGCTGATGCGAAAAATGTTTACATAATTTCAAAAATGCCACCGCCTTTTTATCAACATCAGTTAGTTTATGAACCGATGCGAAAAATGTTTAAATAATTTCAAAAATGCCACCGCCTTTTTATTAACATCAGTTAGTTTCTGAACTGATGTGAAAAATGTTTACATAATTTCAAAAATGCCACAGTTTTTTATTAACATCAATTAGTTTCTGAACTGATGCGAATTCCTGATGTAGATTCCGTTTTTTCCACTAGTGCGACTATCAAATCGTAGCTTAAGAGCTTGGTTATATTTAATATAAACCAAGTCTTGCAACCTTTGATGATCAACCCTACTTCTCTTCTTCGAATGAATCAATATTATGATATAAACAAAATGTCAAGTTCACTTTCACAATCACTATAAGAATAACAAAAACTCTATACTTCGAATGAACTTACATGCTCAAAAACACTCCAGTTTCGCTCAAATCCAGATGAGCTACAAGTCAAGCTCAATACTTTAGTCTTTTCGTTTAACAACATTTAAAGGAATCATGTTGGTAATCAAAAATATTTTTATATATTGTATTGTTCTTGTCCTAGCTTCCTTGTTGAAACTGTTGGAATTTATTGGTTTAGAGAGACTGAGATTTTTAGGGTACAGAAGGGGGAGGGTAGAGGATACAGTTGCAGTGACCAAAAAGTAAGGGAGAGGATGCGAAAGAAACAATAAGGAAAAATGAATAGAGAATTTTTATTCACACGTATAAGTTTTGTTACAAAGAATGTCACTTATACTAATTGACTTATATCACTTAACTATGGTTACAACTAACAGCTGTTTTAACCCACACTGGTTAACAGTTTTCATAACAACTAAAACAATACAATGCTCAATTTACTAAAACACTTAACAGATTTTGGCTAGGTTGAATTATTACATTTCACAATACACTTCCCTAATTCAAACTTGCCAACCCGTTCATTCCAATTCTGCTCCTCATGTCTTCAAATCTGCTGGGCTTCAAGGCTTTTGTCATCACATCAGTCAACTGGTGTTCTGTCTTACAGTGCTCCACTGTCAGCTTGCCTTTTGTCACTTGATCACGCAGAAAGTGATACTTGATCTCTATGTGTTTGCTCCTCCCATGAGCAATGGAATGCTTGGCCAAGTCTATGGCAGACTTGTTATCAATCCTTAACTTCATCACACCCTCATTCTTCATCTTTAGCTCTTCTAACAGCATTTCTAATCACAGTGCCTGACTTGCACCAAAGGCGGCAGAGATATACTCTGCTTCACAGCTTGAAAGGGCTACAACATTTTGTTTCTTGGAACACCAAGATATTGGAGCCTTGCCAAGCATAAAGATGTATCCAGAGGTGCTTTTCCTGTCCTCTGAATCACCACTCCATTCTGCATCTGTGTAGCCTTCCTCATCCTCATTGCCAAAGTCCTCTGATGTTGGAAACAAAACACCCCAATCAAGTGTTCCTTTCAACTGAGTATTCTTTTGGAAGCCACCAAATGTGATCTCTTTGGTTCTTTCTTTTGGAAGCCACCAAATGTGATCTCTTTGGTTCTTCCATGTATCTGCTAACTACTCCTACACTGTAGGTGATGTCAGGCCTTGTATTACACACATATCTCAGTGATCCAATCAGCTTCCTGTACACAGTTGCATCTACTGCTTCTTCACCAGAGTTCCTCGGCAGCTTCACTGCTGTGTCTGCTGGTGTTGAAGCTGGGTTGCAGTCTATCATTTTGAACCTTTTCAACACATCTGTCACATACTTCTTCTGATGTAGAAAGGTTCCTTTCTCAGGTGTTACAAACTCCATGCCAAGGAAATAAGAAAGCTTGCCTAAATCTGTCATCTCATACTCAGACATCATCTTCTTATTAAACTCAGTGATTTCTTGCTCACTATCACCTGTGACAAGCAAATCATCCACATACAAACAGACAATTAACAGGCCAGCATTGGTGTTCAACCTCACATATACACCATGTTCTACTGAGCACTTAATGAACTTCAATTTCAAGAGGGAGGCATCCATTGTAACACCCCATTTCTGCCCGGCAATTTATAATAAAAATTATCAGAGTTTAAAAGTTATTTTTTAATTCATCCAAACGGGATGCTACATTTACTTCAAATAACGTCACCAATTTCACTTATAAATTCAAACATGATACGTGGCACACCGACCAAAACAATAATTGTTAATGATGAGAATGGATGTATGAGGTGCAAGTATGCATGTGGTACCATCATCGTCACTAATTCTGCCAATTGGGCACATCGTCACTTTTGAGCCTTATTCATCGTCACTAGCTCGAGACCGCAGCCTTACATCGTCAATATATGCACATGTATGCATGTGACTTCATGAACAACCAACAAAACATAATCATCACAACAACAACGTCATCTATATCATCATCGTCACTTTGGTCATTAGACCCATCGTCAATAACATCATCAGTATAATTTGGTCCATAGACCCATCGTCATTTAACAACATCAATAATATTTGGCCAATAGACCCATCATCAATAATATCAACATGGCAGCACTAGAGTGACAGTCAACAGCAACTCACTACACAACACAGTACCGAAGACACAACTAGGCAGCAACCAGACACTAAAAAGGGCTTTAGACACCGAAATGATTTTACAATGCCAACAACAACGACCACCGGGGACAGCCACTTGAGGCGCCCAGAAACCAGCAGAAAAATAATCGTTTTTACCTTAAAGTAACATATACAGGTAGAGGACTGAATAAGCTTTGAAACGCACTTTGAAGCACTTAAAACGGACACCCGAGTCAAAAGATACGTCAAAAACAAATTAGGAACAAAACTGAGACATATGCTGAAAATACCCTAATGTTAATAGTATGAATCTATAAAGCCCGGATACGGGACACAGATACAGGAATACTACACGATACAGATACGGGGATATATGATACGACACAATACATATATAGAGATGCAAGGATATGAATGATATTTTTCTCACACAATTTTACATGAATTATTTAATTTGATTTAATTTACGGTTAAATATGTTTTTGATTCTTATAAAATTTGAAAATTTTATTTTTAGTCCCTATAAAAAACTTCACTCACTTTTAGCCCCAATAGTTTCCTACGTCAATGGCAGGGAAAACTGGCGCAGCCACAGAAACTGGCGCAGCCACACAAACTGGCGCCCTTGGCGCCCAGGCAACACAGAAAACTGGCGCAGGAGGGATCCTGGCGCCCAGACACAGAAAACTGGCGCAGGGAACATGGCGCCCATACACAGAAAACTGGCGCAGGGAACCTGGCGCCCAGCACAGACACAATCAGCAACACAGCAGGCAACATGCGCCCTTGGCGCCCAGGGGAGGGGATCCTAGTGACATTTCGGAATACTCAACCTAGCAACCAAAATTCAACACCAATGACATCCAAGCAACATAACTACTCAGAAACACAACTTAGAAACGCAACACGGGCAGCCAAAATTAGGCGCCCTTGGCGCCCAGACACAGGGAACCAGCGCCCATGGCGCCCAGGACAGCAACATTGAACGCAACAAGACAGGCAACAGGCGCCCATGGCGCCCAGACAGCAACACAAACTAAGACACGCCTAGACACACCAAGCGACATGACAGGGATCCCGGCGCCCAGCAGGTGGCGCCCAGCGCCAGAATTGCGCAACACGCAGGGGATCCCAGCGCCCAGCACCTAGACACGCCTAGGCCCAGGCGCACAACAGCAACACAAAATGGCGCCCTTGGCGCCTAGGGTCCTCCAATCCGAATTTTCCTAGACTCTAATGAGTGCAATTATCAACAACAACTTCACACATCACAAAATTCATTTTCTCATATTCAAGCACACAATTTAACGAGTACCTAACATGCATTTTCAATCATCACATACGCCTAACAAGTCATGTACTTCTCAACATGCACTTAGTGTGCATCAATTCATCATCCAAACAATCATACATTACAACATCGTCAAAATCATACAAAATATCGATATAAGTCCTAAACCCACATACATCTCATTATGAACCCTATTATAAGGTAAGACCCACCCTTACCTTATAGTAGGAGAGCACCAAATCCCTTGATCATGTCACCGACAGTAACCACAGCAACACTGCGTCCTTCTTCTCCTTAAAATTGCGAATTTCTTGTCTTCCTCCTCTCCCTTGCAGCTCGCGCCGTACCCTCTCTCTTCTCCTCTCTCTATTCACAATTTCTTTCTTTCTTTTTCCCTTCAATATGCGAATGCCCAAACCCCTCACCACACTCCCCTCATGCGCCTACACTTGGGCTTGGATCGCGGGCTTCCTACAGCTTAAGCCCGATTACTAACTCCATCCCCTAATATTTATTTACACACCCCTTAATCAAATGCTATTATAATTACACTAAATAAATAAATAAATAAATAAATAGTTGAATACCTAAATATTTAATTAAATAATTCAATTAAATATTTGGGCGTTACAACTCTCCCCCACTTAGAATATTTCGTCCTCAAAATTTACCGGCTCAAAACTAAACACCCTCCACTAACAAACTACAGCCATCTAGACAACTAGTGTCGTCTATTCTGCTGATTATCATTTCATTGATTACCGGCGGGAAGTGATTGGGCGGCCGTCCCTCCTACTTATTCAGCCAGGTAACCCAAGAAATAATAACCAGACTCGTCCTCTAGCGGTTCTGTAAGGATCCTTGATAGAGTTTTTCGAGCGTAACCACGTCGGTACCACGTGATTACCCCCCATGCTCTATTAAAGTCCATTCCTATTATAGCATGCGCAACCAACGAATACACCACTAGGCAGTTAAAATGGAACAAGCAACCACATCAGACTCTACCACCACAGACAAATTGGTCAAATCAATACAAACATGAGGAAACCCGACTCATTCATACAATCCTAACTTAAGCGATGACTACGCCACCTCCCCATCGGGCTCAATAGGCTACAAACAACAACAAGTCAGCATCATCAACAAGGCAGCCACAAGTCAGCATCATCAACAAACAGCAACGATAACATCAACAACTAACTTTGCCACTCAGGCGACATCAACGACTAAATTTGCCACTCAGGCGACATTAACAACGACAAAACCACAACATCGGCCATAGGCCTACAGCACAAAATCCATCAAATCATTTCGGGCCATTCAGTGGTACCCTCAACAAAACAACGTGGGCCATATCGGCGCTACCCACGACACAACAATGTGGGCCATATCGGCGGTACCCACAACACAACAATTAACAACATCAACGACTGTTGGAGACGAGCTCCTGGCCAACGCCCAAATCAACAACACAACATCAACAACAAAACAACATCAACTAACAACAACATTAGTATCTTTTGAACAAGATTTTAACGACAACAGCAACGAAGATGACGACGACATCAACCACATCAGAGTCCACAAGCTCAATTAATCGTTCACAACCACATACTGTTAGGCATAAAATCAATTCATCAACTGTATCATTAGATTATTCTCATGATCATACACAACACGTTTATGAGCAAATCACTTCCATCGTTACAGCACACTAAACAAATCATCAATCGATCACAATTATATTTAACTACGTCATCATTGAAACATACACCTGATCAACTTACCATAAAGAACTCGTCATTTACATTTATTTCATTGCTCCTACAATGAATACAGATTGGGACTCAAACCACAATTTACAACTTCACCATTGCTCATACAATGGTTCTGACATAACACATAACACATAAACACAAATCGGGGTCACCGGGTACCCCAACGAGGGGTCACTCTCCGTAGTCAAGACGATGAAGCATCTTAACACAAGTAGCAAGATTAGTCCACAAGGCACTTAGCATACAACATTAATACGCAATCAAGAACATGTTACAGTAAAAAATTCATATCATGCTTTATACTATGCTTTCGCTAATTCATAAAGTCAAGGTAATAACATTAAATTAACCACATAATAAGTTCATGCGAGCTTCCAACTATAAAACTAATTCAGCAAAAACTCACAAAGCACGCAAAAATATCGTTCACAAAATCTAATGTCTTAGAAAAATTAGCATGTACGCATCGTGGTCACTCTTATTAAGCTAGCATGCACTTCTAATAAAACTAACATGTTATTTCACTAAGTTTTCCTGAAAAGAAGTAGAACATATAATATTACCAAGACAAATTATTTGCATGATACCAATTATAATCGAATCAAAATAGGTGTGAAAACATTCCTAAAGTTGAGCTTTAGTAGTTTTATACATAAACTTGAGCCCCGGTAAAACTAGGGCATCATCTCTAGAGTTTAGCTACAAGGATAGGAAGTAAATAACCCGTCGCACAAGTTAAGGAGGTAATTCATCTAGACATAATATCAACATGGCAGCACTAGAGTGACAGTCAACAGCAACTCACTACACAACACAGTACCAAAGACACAACTAGGCAGCAACCAGACACTAAAAAGGGCTTTAGACACCGAAATGATTTTACAATGCCAACAACAACGACCACCGGGGACAGCCACTTGAGGCGCCCAGAAACCAGCAGAAAAATAATCGTTTTTCACCTTAAATTAACATATACAGGTAGAGGACTGAATAAGCTTCGAAACGCACTTTGAAGCACTTAAAACGGACACGCGAGTCAAAAGATACGTCAAAAACAAATTAGGAACAAAACTGAGACATATGTTGAAAATACCCTAATGTTAATAGTATGAATCTATAAAGCCCGGATACGGGACACAGATACAGGAATACTACACGATACAGATACGGGGATATATGATACGACACAATACATATATAGAGATGCAAGGATATGAATGATATTTTTCTCACACAATTTTACATGAATTATTTAATTTGATTTAATTTACGGTTAAATATGTTTTTGATTCTTATAAAATTTGAAAATTTTATTTTTAGTCCCTATAAAAAACTTCACTCACTTTTAGCCCCAATAGTTTCCTACGTCAATGGCAGGGAAAACTGGCGCAGCCACAGAAACTGGCGCAGCCACACAAACTGGCGCCCTTGGCGCCCAGGCAACACAGAAAACTGGCGCAGGAGGGATCCTGGCGCCCAGCACTTAGACACAGGTAGCAACACAAAAACTGGTGCAGGAGGGATCCTGGCGCCCAGACACAGAAAACTGGCGCAGGGAACATGGCGCCCATACACAGAAAACTAGCGCAGGGAACCTGGCGCCCAGCACAGACACAATCAGCAACACAGCAGGCAACATGCGCCCTTGGCGCCCAGGGGAGGGGATCCTAGTGACATTTCGGAATACTCAACCTAGCAACCAAAATTCAACACCAATGACATCCAAGCAACATAACTACTCAGAAACACAACTTAGAAACGCAACACGGGCAGCCAAAATTAGGCGCCCTTGGCGCCCAGACACAGGGAACCAGCGCCCATGGCGCCCAGGACAGCAACATTGAACGCAACAAGACAGGCAACAGGCGCCCATGGCGCCCAGACAGCAACACAAACTAAGACACGCCTAGACACACCAAGCGACATGACAGGGATCCCGGCGCCCAGCAGGTGGCGCCCAGCGCCAGAATTGCGCAACACGCAGGGGATCCCAGCGCCCAGCACCTAGACACGCCTAGGCCCAGGCGCACAACAGCAACACAAAATGGCGCCCTTGGCGCCTAGGGTCCTCCAATCCGAATTTTCCTAGACTCTAATGAGTGCAATTATCAACAACAACTTCACACATCACAAAATTCATTTTCTCATATTCAAGCACACAATTTAACGAGTACCTAACATGCATTTTCAATCATCACATACGCCTAACAAGTCATGTACTTCTCAACATGCACTTAGTGTGCATCAATTCATCATCCAAACAATCATACATTACAACATCGTCAAAATCATACAAAATATCGATATAAGTCCTAAACCCACATACATCTCATTATGAACCCTATTATAAGGTAAGACCCACCCTTACCTTATAGTAGGAGAGCACCAAATCCCTTGATCATGTCACCGACAGTAACCACAGCAACACTGCGTCCTTCTTCTCCTTAAAATTGCGAATTTCTTCTCTTCCTCCTCTCCCTTGCAGCTCGCGCCGTACCCTCTCTCTTCTCCTCTCTCTATTCGCAATTTCTTTCTTTCTTTTTCCCTTCAATATGCGAATGCCCAAACCCCTCACCACACTCCCCTCATGCGCCTACACTTGGGCTTGGATCGCGGGCTTCCTACAGCTTAAGCCCGATTACTAACTCCATCCCCTAATATTTATTTACACACCCCTTAATCAAATGCTATTATAATTACACTAATTAAATAAATAAATAAATAGTTGAATACCTAAATATTTAATTAAATAATTCAATTAAATATTTGGGCGTTACAACTCTCCCCCACTTAGAATATTTCGTCCTCGAAATTTACCGGCCCAAAACTAAACACCCTCCACTAACAAACTACAGCCATCTAGACAACTAGTGTCGTCTATTCTGCTGATTATCATTTCATTGATTACCGGCGGGAAGTGATTGGGCGGCCGTCCCTCCTACTTATTCAGCCAGGTAACCCAAGAAATAATAACCAGACTCGTCCTCTAGCGGTTCTGTAAGGATCCTTGATAGAGTTTTTCGAGCGTAACCACGTCGGTACCACGTGATTACCCCCCATGCTCTATTAAAGTCCATTCCTATTATAGCATGCGCAACCAACGAATACACCACTAGACAGTTAAAATGGAACAAGCAACCACATCAGACTCTACCACCACAGACAAATTGGTCAAATCAATACAAACATGAGGAAACCCGACTCATTCATACAATCCTAACTTAAGCGATGACTACGCCACCTCCCCATCGGGCTCAATAGGCTACAAACAACAACAAGTCAGCATCATCAACAAGGCAGCCACAAGTCAACATCATCAACAAACAGCAACGATAACATCAACAACAAACTTTGCCACTCAGGCGACATCAACGACTAAATTTGCCACTCAGGCGACATTAACAACGACAAAACCACAACATCGGCCATAGGCCTACAGCACAAAATCCATCAAATCATTTCGGGCCATTCAGTGGTACCCTCAACAAAACAACGTGGGCCATATCGGCGCTACCCACGACACAACAATGTGGGCCATATCGGCGGTACCCACAACACAACAATTAACAACATCAACGACTATTGGAGACGAGCTCCTGGCCAACGCCCAAATCAACAACACAACATCAACAACAAAACAACATCAACTAACAACAACATTAGTATCTTTTGAACAAGATTTTAACGACAACAGCAACGAAGATGACGACGACATCAACCACATCAGAGTCCACAAGCTCAATTAATCGTTCACAACCACATACTGTTAGGCATAAAATCAATTCATCAACTGTATCATTAGATTATTCTCATGATCATACACAACACGTTTATGAGCAAATCACTTCCATCGTTACAGCACACTAAACAAATCATCAATCGATCACAATTATATTTAACTACGTCATCATTGAAACATGCACCTGATCAACTTACCATAAAGAACTCGTCATTTACATTTATTTCATTGCTCCTACAATGAATACAGATTGGGACTCAAACCACAATTTACAACTTCACCATTGCTCATACAATGGTTCTGACATAACACATAACACATAAACACAAATCGGGGTCACCGGGTACCCCAACGAGGGGTCACTCTCCGTAGTCAAGACGATGAAGCATCTTAACACAAGTAGCAAGATTAGTCCACAAGGCACTTAGCATACAACATTAATACGCAATCAAGAACATGTTACAGTAAAAAATTCATATCATGCTTTATACTATGCTTTCGCTAATTCATAAAGTCAAGGTAATAACATTAAATTAACCACATAATAAGTTCATGCGAGCTTCCAACTATAAAACTAATTCAGCAAAAACTCACAAAGCACGCAAAAATATCGTTCACAAAATCTAATGTCTTAGAAAAATTAGCATGTAGGCATCGTGGTCACTCTTATTAAGCTAGCATGCACTTCTAATAAAACTAACATGTTATTTCACTAAGTTTTCCTGAAAAGAAGTAGAACATATAATCTTACCAAGACAAATAATTTGCATGATACCAATTATAATCGAATCAAAATAGGTGTGAAAACATTCCTAAAGTTGAGCTTTAGTAGTTTTATACATAAACTTGAGCCCCGGTAAAACTAGGGCATCATCTCTAGAGTTTAGCTACAAGGATAGGAAGTAAATAACCCGTCGCACAAGTTAAGGAGGTAATTCATCTAGACGCAAGGGCATATTTACATTATCAAGATAACATGGAAAATACTATAGTACCAAATCCAAGCCAAACAACAGTCACACAATCGGGCTTAACTAGTTACTATGGAGCAACTATAAACTCGCTACCAAAATAAAATGCCAAGAAAGCAAAAGTTACACGAGCACAACAACCACGTTACACATATACAGTTCACAGTCATAAAGAAACATTACGAAAATAAAGAGTTCGCACCAAGAAAACACAATACAGCAAACAATACCAGCAGGGTATCTCCCCCACTAGTCCTCTTACCATCAGCAGTCTTCGGTTTGCCCTTTCACCTGCAGGAGCATCGCTTAATACACAAACAATGGTTAGACTAAAAGACAACACTCTATTGTCAATCGACACAACGACTCGACGACTTGGTCGGACGGACCAACCATTGTTCTGATACCACTAATGTAACACCCCATTTCTACCCGGCAATTTATAATAAAAATTATCAGAGTTTAAAAATTATTTTTCAATTCATCCAAACGGGATGCTACATTTACTTCAAATAACGTCACCAACTACACTTATAAATTCAAACATGATACGTGGCACATAACAAGTGGGGCAATCCTCAAAACACGATTTAGTACACATAATAAAAACTTCGTCATCATGCAGCGGAATAAAAGAGAACAATATCAAAAACACACTGTTGTGACAACATCACTACAAATTATTCAAACAGCGTCACATAAAATAAAACCAAAATAACATTTATTCGCCCCCCAGGTGCTACGTATCAGAGCATGACCGACTCGAGGGATGAAGGGTTAAAAGCCTTCACTCACGGTTACCTGTAGTAATAATCAACATAAGGGGTGAGTCTAAACCGTATAATAAAGCTTATAATAAGCAGTATACCAGAGTACAGAACTATACCAATCACAACAATACATATATATACATTTATCTATATATAACAACTTTTTACAATTTATATATATATATATATATATATATATATATATATATATATATATATATATATGTAACAACTTTAGTAATACATTTATAAACAGCAGTCACTCCAATATGTATATATATAACGACTTTTTAATATTTTTATAACAACTATAATAACATATATATATATATATATATATATAGCTCTCACTACACAACCACGTCAACGCTGATATTTGCCACACAAATATATTGCACACCGACCAAAACAATAATTGTCAATGATGAGAATGGATGTATGAGGTGCAAGTATGCATGTGGTACCATCATCGTCACTAATTCTGCCAATTGGGCACATCGTCACTTTTGAGCCTTATTCATCGTCACTAGCTCGAGACCGCAGCCTTACATCGTCAATATATGCACATGTATGCATGTGACTTCATGAACAACCAACAAAACATAATCAACACAAAAACAACGTCATCTATATCATCATCGTCACTTTGGTCATTAGACCCATCGTCAATAACATCATCAGTATAATTTGGTCCATAGACCCATCGTCATTTAACAACATCAATAATATTTGGCCAATAGACCCATCATCAATAATATCAACATGGCAGCACCAGAGTGACAGTCAACAGCAACTCACTACACAACACAGTACCTAAGACACAACTAGGCAGCAACCGGACACTAAAAAGGGCTTTAGACACCGAAATGATTTTACAATGCCAACAACAACGACCACCGGGGACAGCCACTTGAGGCGCCCAGAAACCAGCAGAAAAATAATCGTTTTTCACCTTAAAGTAACATATACAGGTAGAGGACTGAATAAGCTTCGAAACTCACTTTGAAGCACTTAAAACGGACACCCGAGTCAAAAGATACGTCGAAAACAAATTAGGAACAAAACTGAGACATATGCTGAAAATGGCGCCCAGGCACTGGGCGCCTAGCAGGGAAAACTGGCGCAACCACAGAAACTGACGCAGCCACACAAACTGGCGCCCTTGGCGCCCAGGCAACACAGAAAACTGGCGTAGGAGGGATCCTGGCGCCCAGCACTTAGACTCAGGCAGCAACACAAAAACTGGCGCAGGGGGGATCCTGGCGCCCAGACACAGAAAACTGGCGCAGGGAACCTGGCGCCCAGCACAGACACAATCAACAACACAGCAGGCAACATGCGCCCTTGGCGCCCAGGGGAGGGCATCCTAGTGACATTTCGGAATACTCAACCTAGCAACCAAAATTCAACACCAATGACATCCAAGCAACATAACTACTCAGAAACACAACTTAGAAATGCAACACGGGCAGCCAAAATTAGGCACCCTTGGCGCCCAGACACAGGGAACCAGCGCCCATGGCGCCCAGGACAGCAAAATTGAACGCAACAAGATAGGCAACAGGCGCCCATGGCGCGCAGACAACAACACAAACTAAGACACGCCTAGACACAGCAAGCGACATGACAGGGATCCCGGCGCCCAGCAGGTGGCGCCCAGCGCCAGAATTGCGCAACACGCAGGGGATCCCAGCGCCCAGCACCTAGACACGCCTAGGCACAGGCGCACAACAGCAACACAAAATGGCGCCCTTGGCGCCTAGGGTCCTCCAATCCGAATTTTCCTAGACTCTGATGAGTTCAATTATCAACAACAACTTCACACATCACAAAATTCACTCTCTCATATTCAAGCACACAATTTAACGAGTACCTAACATGCATTTTCAATCATCACATACGCCTAACAAGTCATGTACTTCTCAACATGCACTTAGTGTGCATCAATTCATCATCCAAACAATCATACATTACAACATCGTCAAAATCATACAAAATAGCGATATAAGCCCTAAACCCACATACATCTCATTATGAACCCTATTATAAGGTAAGACCCACCCTTACCTTATAGTAGGAGAGCACCAAATCCCTTGATCATGTCACCGACAGTAACCACAGCAACACTGCGTCCTTCTTCTCCTTAAAATTGCGAATTTCTTCTCTTCCTCCTCTCCCTTGCAGCTCGCGCCGTACCCTCTCTCTTCTCCTCTCTCTATTCGCAATTTCTTTCTTTCTTTTTCCCTTCAATATGCGAATGCCCAAACCCCTCACCACACTCCCCTCATGCGCCTACACTTGGGCTTGGATCGCGGGCTTCCTACAGCTTAAGCCTGATTACTAACTCCATCCCCTAATATTTATTTACACACCCCTTAATCAAATGCTAATATAATTACACTAATTAATTAAATAAATAAATAAATATTTGAATACCGAAATATTTAATTAAATAATTCAATTAAATATTTGAGCGTTACATCCATCTTTTTGTTCCAAGCCCGTGGGGCTTGTTTGAGGCCATAGAGTGCCTTCTTTAGCTTCATCACTCTATCCTCCATTCCATCTGTCTCAAAACCTGGTGCTTGTTTCACATAGACTTCCTCCTCTAGCGGACCATTGAGGAAGGCAGACTTGACATCAAGCTGACTCAATGTCCACTTCCTCTTGCTTGCTAAAGCAACAATCAGTCTCAAAGTTTCAATGCGAGCAACTGGAGCATAAATCTCATTGAAATCAATACCTGGTTGTTGCAAAAACCCTTTTGCAACCAACCTAGCCTGATACTTTACAACCTCACCATTAGGTTTCATCTTGGTCTTGTAGACCCACTTCACATCAATAGCTCTTTTATTACTTGGTAATTTCACCCTTTCCCAAGTGTCATTTCTTTTGATTGATCTCAATTCATCCTCCATTGCCTCCTTCCAATGTGAATTAGAAAGAGCTTGTTCAAGAGAAACAGGTTTTGACTCTGCCATCAGTACTAACTACAGCATATCAGATGTATCATCACTGAATGTGGCTGGAAAGACTTCATAGTCAAGCAGTCTCTGAGGTGGGTGTCTCTCTCTCTGAGATTTTCTAAGTGGCTCTTCATTCTCTACATCATTATCAGCAACATGTTCCTGTTCATTCAGAACCTCTGAGACAGGCACTTGATCACACTCAAGCTATACTTCAACTGTTTCTGTTGTCAGTCTTTTAGCAGATTCAGTCCAGTCCCACTCCTTAGTCTCATCAACAATCACATCATTGCTAATGTAGACTCTCCTTTGTACTGGATTATACAGTTTGTAAGCTCCTGTACTATGATATCCAACTAATATCATAGCTTGAGATCTTGCATCTAGCTTTCTTCTTTGCTGTTCAGGTACATGTCTATAACACAGAGAACCGAAAATTCTTATGTGCTTCACATTAGGCTTGGATTCACTCCATGCCTCTTCAGGTGTTATACAATCAAGTCTCTGGGTTGGACACCTGTTCAAGATATATGTTGCAGTAGACACAGCTTCAGCCCAGAATTCATGTGGCAAATGTTTCTCTTTTAACATGCATCTTACCATGTTTAAGAGAGTTCTGTTTCTCCTCTCTACTGTACCATTATGCGGAGGAGTATATGGGGAAATCACAACATGATCTATGCCCTCATTTTTGCAGAATCTATCAAATTCAAGTGATGTAACCTCACCACCACCATCAGTTATTAGTTTCTTTATAGGACAGCGACACTGCTTCTCAACTAGCAGTTTAAATTCTTTAAAACTTGCAAACACTTCACTCTTCTTTTGCAACAAGTAAATCCACATTCTCTTAGTGAAATCATCAATAAATGAAACAAAGTAAAGGTTACCTCCATGTGATTTGACTTCAAATGGACCACATACATCAGAATGTATGACCTCTAGCTTCACAGTGGCTCTTGAGGGAATTGATGATTTGTAAGACTTCCTTGGTTGTTTCCCTTCGCATCACTTACCACAAACTTCCTTAGGTTCCTCAATCAAAGGCAGACCTGTCACCAAATTCTTCTTTTGGAGTGAACTGAGGCTGCAAAAGTTCAAGTGGCCAAATCTCTTGTGCCATTTCCACACACCATCTTTAATATGAGCAGCAAGACATGTCTAATCAATAGAGTTCACACCCACCTTGAAGGTTCTATTATCAGACATTAACACCTTTAACACTGCTTTCTCTTTACTGTCACGTACCTCCATACAATTATCCTCCATTCTCATTGAATAACCCTTCTCAAGAAATTGTCCTACTACTCTGCTGCCATCCTCCCTTCTAATAGCAACTTTTCAAATCCCTTCTCCGTTCTTCATCTTGATTTCATGTGCCTCTAAAGATCCTAATAACTGCTCTAATTTCAGATTATCTAGGTCTTTAGATTGCTCTATCGCAGCAACAACATGATCGAAATTAGGGGTTAAGCCCATAGTGATCTTTTCAACCTTCATGGCATCAGACACTACTTCACCACAATTACGCATTTGATTAGTCAACAGCACTAACCTGTTCACAAATTGAGCCACTGATTTGTTTGTCTCCATCTGAAGTAGCCCTAATTGACGCCTAAAAGCCATGAGTTTCCCCTTCTTCGTTTGGTTATCATCGGAATATGTGGTTGCCAACACATCCCATGCCTCTTTTGCCGTCTCGTATTCGATGATCTTCTCAAGAACGTTCTCGTCCACACATTGATGAATCAAGAAAATCGCCTTGTCATCCTTCAACAATTGTTCGCGATTCGTTGCCCTTTGTGCCTCCGTTGGATTTGCTTCAAGAGGCGTGATACCGGTGTGAACAATATCAAGAACACCTTGATATCTATAGACAACCTTCATCTGCGCCGTCCATCTATCGTAGTTGCTGCCATCAAGAATTGGCCGTTTCACCGGAATGTGATCGTTTGACTTCATCTGTTGCGTCGCCGCCATGCTCCACCGTCGTTCGTGGCCGTGGATCTCAACGGCTCTAGATACCAGTTTGTTGGAATTTCTTGGTTTAGAGAGACTGAGATTTTTAGGGTACTGAAGGGGGAGGGTAGAGGATACAGTTGCAGTGACCAAAAAGTAAGGGAGAGGATGCGAGAGAAACAATAAGGAAAAATGAATAGAGAATTTTTATTCACACGTATAAGTTTTGTTACAAAGAATGTCACTTATACTAATTGACTTACATCACTTAACTATGGTTACAACTAACAACTGTTTTAACCCACCCTGGTTAACAATTTTCATAACAACTAAAACAATACAATGCTCAATTTACTAAAACACTTAACAGATTTTGGCTAGGTTGAATTATTACATTTCACAATAGAAACCATCCTTTATGTTTGTTTGCTTGGTAGCTTTACCCAAGTTGATGGTTGTTTCACGGTCCCTAAAAAAAGAGCATCCAATGGACCTTTGACATTACTCTTCTTCTTAGCAATAGAATCTATAGACTTTTTGTTTTGTGGTCTTTTTCCTCATTTTTGAATACTCATAATTTCTTGCAAGTTAGCCATCTGATCTTGTTCCTCTATCAGCTCAGCAATGGCTGCATCATCCTTTAACCCCTTTTTCCTCTCAAAGTCTTCCTTCAACAATGCTTTCACTTCTGGTGGTATTTTTCCTGTAAGCTCCAACATCTCCTGTTACTCCCATTTGATGTCTTTTGGCCCCAGTAATTCCTCCGGTAGTTGTTTTATGACAAAAATCACAAGTTACAGATTTCCTATGTTTAATATCTTTCAAGCTATTCCACTTCCAAGCAATGTCAAGGTTTTCTCCGGTGGGCTTAACTGACCAACAAGTTGCGGGTTGCGGTTGAGAGGAGGATGACATGACTGAATTATATAAAAAGAAGAGAAGTATAGTAGTATATAACGTAAATAAAAAGAAGAAGAGAAGCATAATAGATTAAAAGTATATTAAAAGAAGAAGAGAAGTATATAATAGAGAAGTACAGAACAAACTGAAAGAAAAATAGAGAGGAATAGAGAAAAAATCAGAACAAACTGAAAGAAAAACAGAGAAAACAAGAAGAGAAAAAAGAGGTAACAGAGGCAAAGCTAAACATAAAGCAGAAGAAGGGAATGGAGAAGTCACCGTAAAGCTGCGCGTCGAAGAAAGGAATGAAGAAGTCACCGTAAAGCTCTGCAAGCAGCAGCCACGTACGTACGTAGGCACAAAACAGACTGAGAGTCCGCGTGAAGAAGAAGTAAAGAGTTGTACCGTTTAACCTCAATATATAGTTATTTACTTTTTACAAAACCCTAATTTTTAATTGATTTAACCTAAAGACGAAACTACAGAAATACCCTTAATGAAATAACTAAACATTATAGAAACGAAGGGGCGTTTTCGTCATTCCGCTTCTATCTTCAACCTAGCGGATCTGTGTTAAATCCAGAAACTCGAAAACGCGTAAAGGTCTCCGCGAAATCGCCGCCCGCGACGCCGAAGTGCTCCGCTACGCAGTCTCCGTCGCAGCCAAAGGCTGCTCCGCCGCTATAGCGCGCGATTTAAAACACTGATATCGACGTAATGATTGTTTCATATACAGTGTCAGCTTTTTCCTTTTAAATTCTTCATGTTTTTCCTTTGCTTGATGACATTCACTTCAAGACTGAAGGCATGCTTGTCAACTATCTGATAGTGAAAAATTACTTGTGTTTTTTATGAATTTGTTTGTTTAATACTTGACATTTTTGTGACAAATTGTAGCATCGGAAGGAGATCGTTGATTCTATTCATTATGGCTTATCGGTATTGAAGGCCGTTAAAAATGTTTCAAATGCTCAACCTCGCATGCCTAGTTATGGGACACAGGTGTTGACAATGTTCTTCTTCTTCTTCACTTGTATTGTATATAATGAAATGCAGACACATGCTGTATTTATTTAAAATATTGCCTCCCATAAAAAACTACTTTTTTTAGGTGACTGTTCATACAGGATCAGAAAAGCATATTGACAAGTTTGGACGCTGTTAAAGAAGTGATGAAAATTTCTAGATTTTTCTATTGAAGTCTAGATCAAAGATATTCTAGAAATTACCATTACATGTACTAAGTAAAAGAATCTAGAATATTCTATGTAAATATCAAAAGAGAAAAAACCTAGAAGCTACAAGTACAAGATAAATCTAGAATATATTAGAGATGCTAATCATGTAGAATTATCTAGAACCATCCTCAAGCACCTATAAATAGGCAAGCTTGGGAGCATTTGTAATCAAGTCATTTGTGACCAATTTGAGAGCAATACAACTATTCCTTTGCTCCAAACATCACACTACTAATTAACTACTATCATCTTCCAACTATCAACTAAAGTCTTCTCTACTATCCAACTATTTACTAAACTAGCATTACTACCTCAAATATTAACAGTGGTACCAGAGCTACGTTCGGTCATATACTGGGCGTAGATAAACTATCCAACTACCAATTAAAAATCACTACCCTCACTCTACACTACTTCCATATTTTTTCTTAGCCAATGGCTAACAACACCCAATCATCATCTAATATCCAAGTCCCTCCTTTTTCTGGTGAAAACTATGATTTTTGGAGCATTAAGATGAAGACATTTTTTTGCTCCCAAGATCTATGGGAAGTTGTGGAAGAAGGATTTACTACTCCCGCAGATACTTCAACTCTTACTGCGGCTCAAAGGAAAGAGTTGAAGGAAAATAGGCAAAAAGATTCAAAGGCGCTATATTACTTGCAGCAAGCTGTGGGTGACTCTATTTTTCCGAGGATAATGGGAGCTTCTAGTGCCAAGGATGCATGGAGTACACTACAGGAGGAGTTTCAAGGAACCGCCAAGGTACGTGCCGTCAAACTCCAAAGTCTAAGGCGTAAGTTTGAATTATTAAATATGAAGGAATCTGAGACCGTACAAGACTATTATACTAAGATAAAAGAAATTGTTTCTAAAATGAGATCCTACGGGGAAAATATTCTCGACAAAAGAATTGTTGAGAAAATTCTAGTTTCTATTCCCTGTAAGTATGATCCAATCGTGACGACGATTAAACAAACGAAGAATCTATCAAACTTATCTGTGACTGAACTAATGGGCTCTCTTGAAGCTTATGAGCAAAGATTGAGTAGGCGTGATGATGACTCTGTAGAAAATGCCTTTCAATCTAAGCTTAAATTACGGTCTCAAAATAAAGGATACGGAGGAAACAAGAGTAGTGGAGAAAGTTCTAGAAATAGAGAGAATTCTAGAAATTTCTCAAAGAAAAATCAAGATGAGTATCCTCCATGTGGCATCTGCAAGAGGACAAATCATGCCGAGAAAGACTGTCGCTGGCGAGGAAAGCCACAATGTCGGCACTGTAAGAAATTTGGGCACGTGGAGAAGAATTGCTATAGCAAAAATAAACATCAAGCAAATTTCGTCGAAGAACGTGAGAATGACCAGATTAAACATGACAGTGAAGAACATCTTTTCTATGCCACCCAAGATTCCAACGATGACAAGAAAGGAACCTGGTACTTGGATAGCGGTTGCAGCAATCACATGGCTAAAGATGAGAGCTTCTTTAAGGAAATTGATGACTCTGTCAAATCAAAGATTCAACTAGGGAATGGCACTACCGTGGAATCAAAAGGCAAAGGCACTGTCATGGTGGAGACAAAGAAAGGCACGCGACTCATTAGAGATGTCTTACTAGTTCCCAATCTTAAAGAAAATCTCTTGAGCATCGGTCAAATGATGGAGAAAGGCTATGTCCTTCACTTTGAAGGAGATAAATGCACAATCTATGATAACAGTAGTAAAAGGGTTGAGATAGCCCAAGTAAAGATGGAGACGAGGAACAGAAGCTTCCCGATAAACTTTAAATATACCACTAACATTGCCATGAAGGTGCAAGCTGATGATTCATGGCTATGGCATCAAAGATTTGGCCACCTCAACTCGAAAGCCTTAAAGTTGTTATATCAAAAGAATATGGTAAGAGATTTACCAAGCCTAAAAGAAGATAGTGGAGCATGTGAAGGATGTCTTCTTGGAAAACAACACAAACTACCATTTTCAACGAGCAATGCATGGAGAGCTAAAGATGTGCTAGAGCTCATCCACACTGACGTTTGTGGACCGATGAGGACACCATCACTCACCAACAACAGGTATTTCATCCTCTTCATCGATGACTTTTCTAGAATGACTTTGGTCTATTTCATCAAGGAAAAATCAGAAGTCTTTGGAATATTCAAGAAGTTCAAGGCCCTTGTAGAAAAGCAAAGTGGCAAACACATAAAGAGGCTTAGGAGTGATCGCGGCAAAGAGTAAAACTCCCATGAGTTTGATAAATTCTGTGAGGATGAAGGCATTGAAAAACAACTCACAGTCGCATATTCTCCTCAACAAAAGGGAGTATCTGAAAGAAGAAACCGCACGGTCATGGAGATGGCTAGATCGATGCAAAAGGATAAAGGACTACCAAACACTTTTTGGGGTTAAGAGGTTTATACTGCAGTCTACATTATCAATAGATGTCCAACTCAAGCAGTCCAAGACAAGACTCTCGTTGAAGCTTGGAGTGGGCAAAAACCTTCTGCCAAACATTTAAGGGTCTTTGGATCAATCTGCTACATTCATGTCCCAGACCAAAAGAGGCATAAGTTAGAAGACAAAACGATTCGAGGCATCTTCTTGGGATACAGTACACAATCAAAAGGTTATCGAGTCTACAAATTACAAACAAAGAAGCTCATCATTAGTCGAGATGTCGAAGTTGATGAAACTGCTGCTTGGAATTGGGATAAAGAAAAAATTGAGAGAAGCAACATTTCCCTTCCAGTACAGCAACCTCAAGAAGAAGTTGAAGAAGTAACAGAAGTTCCAGGTATGCCTTCTTCGTCTTCTCTTCAACAAGATTCCTCACCAGAATCTACTCCGAGGCGAGTAAGATCTCTGGCGGATATATATGAAACTTGCAATTTGGCCATACTTGAGTCTGAAAACTATGAAATAGCATCAAAACAAGAAGTATGGGTCAAAGCAATGGAGGAGGAGATTAAATCAATTGAGAAAAACAAAACATGGGAGCTAGTAGACTATCCAAAAGATAAAGATATCATAGGAGTCAAATGGGTTTATAAGACAAAGCTTAACCCTGATGGCTCAATACAAAAACACAAGGCTAGGCTTGTAGCAAAGGGCTACTCTCAGCAACCTGGAGTTGACTACAATAAGACAATTGCTCCAGTTGCTCGTCTAGACACTATAAGAGCTTTAATAGCCCTTGCAGCACAAAAAGAGTGGATCATCTATCAACTAGATGTCAAGTCTGCATTTCTAAATGGAGTGCTAGAAGAAGAGATTTATATTGAGCAACCACATGGCTTCGTCAGCAAAGGAAATGAAGATAAAGTACTGAGACTAAGAAAAGCTTTTTATGGTCTCAAGCAAGCTCCTCGAGCATGGTACATCCGAATTGATCAATACTTCATCAATCAAGGATTCAGGAGGAGCAAGAGTGAGCCAACACTATATGTCAAGACCCAAGGTCAGCAGGATACTCTCATTGTCTCCTTGTATGTAGATGATCTAATCTACACAGGAAACAACACGAAGATGATCGCTAATTTCAAAGAAGACATGATGAAGACATTCGAGATGGCAGATCTTGGCTTGATGAACTACTTCCTCGGCATAGAAGTAAAACAACAAAAAGAAGGAATATTCATCTGTCAAAAGAAATATACCGAAGCACTATTAAAGAAATTCAACATGAACAAATGCAAGCCAGTAGCTACTCCGCTCGTGACAAATGAGAAGTTACAAAAAGAAGACGGAGCACCAGAAGCTGATGCACCGCGCTATAGAAGTTTGATAGGGAGCTTACTATATCTCACTGCTACACGCCCAGACATCATGTATGCCACAAGTCTTCTATCAAGATTCATGCAGAAGCCGAGCCAAATTGACTATGGAGCAGGAAAAAGAATTTTAAGATACCTTCAAGGAACAAAGGAGTTTGGTATATGGTACAGAACCACGACCAACTCACGATTGCTTGGCTACACCGACAGTGATTGGGCAGGTTCTATTGATGTCATGAAAAGTACATCAGGCTATGCCTTCTCACTAGGATCAGGATTTTTCTCATGGGGATCTAAGAAGCAAGCAACAGTTGCGCAATCAACAGCAAAGGCTGAGTACGTGGCAGCAGCTGAAGCGACAAGTCAAGCTATATGGCTTCGGAGAATACTTGAAGACATGGGTGAACAACAAGATCTCCCTACTACAATCTACTGCGACAACAAGTCAGCTATAGCAATGGTAAAGAATCCGGTTCATCATCATCGAACAAAGCACATTTCTATAAAATATCACTTTATTAGAGAAGCAGAGACAACTAAGCAGATTTATCTCGAGTACTGCACAACAGAAGATCAAGTTGCAGATATATTTACGAAGGTATTACCAAGAGTCAAGTTTGAGGAACTAAGAACAAAGCTTGGAGTTTCCGAAGTTTGCATCAAGGAGGAGTGTTAAAGAAGTGATGCAAATTTCTAGATTTCTCTATTGTAGTCTAGATCAAAGATATTCTAGAAATTACCATTACATGTACTAAGTAAAAGAATCTAGAATATTCTATGTAATATCAAAAAAGAAAAAACCTAGAAGCTACAAGTACAAGATAAATCTAGAATATATTAGAGATGCTAATCATGTAGAATTATCTAGAACCATCCTCAAGCACCTATAAATAGGCAAGTTTGGGAGCATTTGTAATTAAGTCATTTGTGACCAATTTGAGAGCAATACAACTATTCATTTGCTCCAAACATCACACTAATTAACTACTATCATCTTCCAACTATCAACTAAAGCCTTCTCTACTATCCAACTATTTACTAAACTAGCATTACTGCATTAAATATTAACAAAAACTAAACTTTCAGTGTCTGACATTGGTATGTAGGTCAGAATTACAAAAATTTGTCAGTCATTCAATTGCTGATGCCAAGTTGAGGCAAGTTGCATCTCTAGCAAAGAGACTTTTAAATTTGCAGCCTAGCAATAAAAGTTCTGCCTCTTCTTTGGAAAGAAACCCTGATGTTGATGAGGGTTTGGAATTTGGAAATGATTTGGTTTTTCAAGCACCATCTCGTTTCTTGGTTGATGTATATCCTTAAACGATGGAGACGTGATGGATTTCAAAAACACTATTTCTTTAGGATTTAACAAAGGATAGTATGGTCATACTGACCCAACGGAACATTTTTTTGTTGACGTAGAAAAGTTCAATTTGACCTGGTTAAGAAATATGTAGGGTTCTAAATTCAGAAAAGCCTGGCGAAGAGGTATTGCTTGATGTCAGTCTTCTTTACGAATATATATTACCAACTGTTGGCAACATTGAAACTTATTGTTTTTCCTTTTCTTTAAAGATAGCCGGAGATTTGTTGGATCTTGCTGGCGATAGTGCATTTGAAACTGTGCAAAATCTTTTATTGGTGGGGATACACCGGTTCCCTCTTCATATTTCTTGAAAAGGTCATTGGTTTCTCTTGGTGAACTTCACTCTTAACCCATATCAACCATTGTTTTAAATCCCGGATAGCGGAGCGTAGCGGCCGGCTCAAAAAACGCTATAGCGGTATAGCGGATAGCGGGATGGCCGCTATTTTGAAATATAACTCACAAATATAGGATAAATACTATATGCATGAAAAGACTAAATCATAGTGTAATCATAAAGCAAATAACCAAATTCCGTAAATTGTCTAAACTCTAAACGAAAAGACTAAATCTAAGATTCAAATCTAAGCATCATCCACACCAGTGTTGTCAAATGGCGGTTATGCCGGCGCCATAGCGCTATGGCGTGGCGGAAATTGGAGACGCTGCCTTCAAAAAACAGTTTTATAACGGAATCCAAATGGCGGTGCCATGGCGGGCGCTATAAGCATGGCAGTTGTGGCGGCGTAGCGGTGATTGGCGGAATAAACAGAAATTTTTTAAAAAATCGGGCGAAATCGCAGTGGTTTCGGGTCAGAAAAGCTGTGTTTGGGTACCAATTGCAGCTTGCGGCGCTCTTGGTTGAAGAGAAACAGTAACACACAGAAAAAAAACCCTAATTTTTCAAAACGCTGAGTTTCATTAAGGGTATTTTTGGTATTTTCTGGCATTTTATATAAAACACTACCTCTCAATTTCATTTCCTACTAACTCCCAGTATCTCACACGCTTCTCTCTCCCTTTACCTCTGTTTTCCTTCCCTGTTCTTCTTCTCCCTTCGCTGGTTCTTCTCTCTCCACCAGCAGCGACGGCAACGGCCACCAGCAGCGACGGCGACCCTCTCTTCTCTCTTCGCAGGTTCGCTTTCTCTTCGCAGGTTCACTTTCTCTTCTCTCTTCGCAGGTCACATTTTTTTCTTTCGTTCTTTCTTTCTCTTCTTCGCATATCACCTTTTTTTTGTTTTTGTTTTTGTTTTAATTTTTTTTTCTGTTTTTGTTTTAATTTTTTATTCTGTTTTGTTTTAATGCATCTGTTTTTATTTTTTTTCCTGTTTTAATTTTTTTTCTTCTGCTTTTGTTTTAATTTTTTATTTTGTTTTTGTTTTAATGCATCTGTTTTTATTTTGTTTCCTGTTTTAATCTTTCTTTTTTCTGTTTGTGGCTTTGTGCATCTGTTTTAATTTTTTTCCTGTCCTGTTTTAATCTTAGTTTGTAGAATATGTCTCAACCAAATTCCTCAACTTCAAAATGAGTTACTCAATTTTGTGGAATCCGAAGAAGAGGAATGGGAGGGAGATGCTCCACTTGTTAATGACTTGGAAAATGACTATGTTGGGGTTGGCCAGGGAAGAGGATTAGAGGAAATTTATTGTGTTTTCATTGCTTTTTATAATTTTGTTGTTATTTTGATGTCTTAAACTTAATTTGAAGTGGTTCTTAGTTGCTTATGACAATTTGACATTTATTGATAAGCTTTTGGATTATTTTTTTAATTTTTAGTGTTTTTTGTATGTGTATTAGTATGTATATTTTTAAATTTTTATAAAAATTGGTCCGCCATGGCGTCCGCCATATGCCGTTACGCCATCCGCCATATGTTCATGGCGGTTTTTTGGGTCTCCGCCATAAACCGCCATCCGCCATTGACAACACTGATCCACAGTGTAATCATAGTCTGGTTCTTTATCACTACTATCAGAGCTTGAGAGTTCAATCTCCTCTTTCTCACCAACTTCATTAATCTCTTCATCATCTTCTTCCACCAATATGTCTTTGCCCCTAGAGCTTGAAGCAGATGCAACAGGTGTTTTCTTCCTTGCTCCTCGCTGCCTAGTGTATGTTAAAGGCTCACCAACACCAGCTACATTTGCCACATCTCCCCAAGTCAAGTTGTCATCACCAAAAACCAAATCTTCTTCGGCCGTCTCACCATCTCTTCCCATAAGTAACCATTCATTACTTTCATCTATATCATTTAGAAGGATCGGATCAATCACATCATGACTATCAAATCGTAGCTTAAGAGCTTGGTTATATTTAATATAAACCAAGTCTTGCAACCTTTGATGATCAACCCTACTTCTCTTCTTCGAATGAATCAATATTATGATATAAACAAAATGTCAAGTTCACTTTCACAATCACTATAAGAATAACAAAAACTCTATACTTCGAATGAACTTACATGCTCAAAAACACTCCAGTTTCGCTCAAATCCAGATGAGCTACAAGTCAAGCTCAATATTTTAGTCTTTTCGTTTAACAACATTTAAAGGAATCATGTTGGTAATCAAAAATCTTTCTATATATTGTATTGTTCTTGTCCTAGCTTCCTTGTCAAAACTGTTGGAATTTATTGGTTTAGAGAGACTGAGATTTTTAGGGTACAGAAGGGGGAGGGTAGAGGATACAGTTGCAGCGACCAAAAAGTAAGGGAGAGGATGCGAAAGAAACAATAAGGAAAAATGAATAGAGAATTTTTATTCACACGTATAAGTTTTGTTACAAAGAATGTCACTTATACTAATTGACTTATAACCCTTAACTATGGTTACAACTAACAACTGTTTTAACCCACACTGGTTAACAGTTTTCATAACAACTAAAACAATACAATGCTCAATTTACTAAAACACTTAATAGATTTTGGCTAGGTTGAATTATTACATTTCACAATACACTTCCCTAATTCAAACTTGCCAACTTGTTCATTCCAATTCTGCTCCTCATGTCTTCAAATCTACTGGGCTTCAAGGCTTTTGTCATCACATCAGCCAATTGGTCTTCTGTCTTACAGTGCTCCACTGTCAGCTTGCCTTTTGTCACTTGATCACGCAAAAAGTGATACTTGATCTCTATGTGTTTGCTCCTCCCATGAGCAATGGGATGCTTGGCCAAGTCTATGGCAGACTTGATATCAATCCTTAGCTTCATCACACCCTCATTCTTCATCTTTAGCTCTTCTAACAGTATTTCTAATCACAGTGCCTGACTTGCACCAAAGGCAGCAGAGATATACTCTGCTTCACAGCTTGAAAGGGCTACAACATTTTGTTTCTTGGAACACCAAGATATTGGAGCCTTGCCAAGCATAAAGATGTATCCAGAGGTGCTTTTTCTGTCCTCTGAATCACCACTCCAATCTGCATCTGTGTAGCCTTCCACATCCTCATTGCCAAAATCCTCTGATGTTGGAAACAGAACACCCCAATCAAGTGTTCCTTTCAAGTATCTGAGTATTCTCTTGGCAGCCACCAAATGTGATCTCTTTGGTTCTTCCATGTATCTTCTAACTACTCCTACACTGTAGGTGATGTCAGGCCTTGTATTACACACATATCTCAGTGATCCAATCAGCTGCCTGTACACAGTTGCATCTACTGCTTCTTCACCAGAGTTCCCCGGCAGCTTCACTGCTGTGTCTGCTGGTGTTGAAGCTGGGTTGCAATCTATCATTTTGAACCTTTTCAACACATCTGTCACATACTTCTTCTGATGTAGAAAGGTTCCTTTCTCAGATGTTACAAACTCCATGCCAAGGAAATAAGAAAGCTTGCCTAAATCTGTCATCTCATACTCAGACATCATCTTCTTATTAAACTCAGTGATTTCTTGCTCACTATCACCTATGACAAGCAAATCATCCACATACAAACAGACAATTAACAGGCCAGCATTGGTGTTCAACCTCACATATACACCATGGTCTGCTGAGCACTTAATGAACTTCAGTTTCAAGAGGGAGGCATCAATCTTTTTGTTCCAAGCCCGTGGGGCTTGTTTGAGGCCATAGAGTGCCTTCTTTAGCTTCATCACTCTATCCTCCATTCCATCTGTCTCAAAACCTGGTGCTTGTTTCAGATAGACTTCCTCCTCTAGCGGACCATTGAGGAAGGCAGACTTGACATTAAGCTGACTCAATTTCCAGTTCCTCTTGCTTGCTAAAGCAACAATCAGTCTCAAAGTTTCAATGCGAGCAACTGGAGCATAAATCTCATTGAAATCAATACCTGGTTGTTGCAAAATCCCTTTTGCAACCAACCTAGCCTTATACTTTGCAACCTCACCATTAGGTTTCATCTTGGTCTTGTAGACCCACTTCACATCAATAGCAATGTTTTTAAAACCGGACCGGAGATCGAACCGGCGATTAAATTATTTAAGTGTTGCAATATTATTATTATTATTATTGTTATTATAATAAGTTATTAATAAGTTATTTTATTTTTTAAATTGAAGGGAGTGGTGTTGGTAACTCCGGGGTGGTGAGGAATGGCCCATGAGGCCCAAGCCCATTAGCTTAGGCGCTCCTAGGCATCTAGGGCATGATGCAAGTCGCATCATTTGTGTAACAAAGGGAAAAAAAAGAAAACGAAAGAAAGAAAGGAGAAGAGAGAAGAGAGAAGTCGCGAAGGAGAAGAGGAAGGGAGGAGAGAGTTCGCAATTTTTCTTGAAGAGGAGATCGTTCGTGTTGCGGTGTTTTCGTGCGTGGCCCTCTTCTTCGTGCTAGGAGCTTACGCATTCGAGGTAAGGGTGGGTTTTAACATTTATAATGGGTTATGATGGGGTGTATGGGTAGTTAGGGTTTGTGGATTGAATTGTGATGGGATTATTATATAAATTGATAAATTGAATCTTGATTTGAGTGATTCTATGAGAGTTGGAGTCGAATTCATGTTGTATGGTGATGAGAGCATGTGATTGAGTGGTTGAGGTACGAGTTATGGTGTGATATAATTTTAATTGAGTATTGAGACATATGTGGTAATTAATTTTGTATGATTATGATTGTTCCAATGATACTATGAAAATTGAGAATGAAATTTTGATGATGGATAGGTGCTTGTGACATTGTATGAGTGAATTGAGGTGTGTGTCAAAGGTGTTGTGTGTGATGGTATTGGTGAGTGCCTACGGGCCATAGGCGCCCTACGTGTGTGTGCGTGTGTTCAGTGAGTGGGCGCCAAAGATGGCGTGCCCGTGTTGCTTGTGTGTTGCTTGGTGTGCCTTGTGCAAGGGCGCCAAATTGGCATGCCCATGTTGCATTTTGTTTTCAGTTGTTGCTGGGCGCTGGGCGCCATGTGCCAGGCGTTGGGCGCCATAGGCGCCGTGTTGCGTGTATGCATGTGTTGCGTGGGTGCATGTGTTGCTGGGCGCTGGGCGCCAGGCGCCATGGGCGCTGTGTTGTGTGCGTGTGTGTGTGTTGCCTTCTAAAATTTAAGCGTGCTGTTTATTTAAATTCAAGTGTGTTGTTTTTCTCCAATTTAAAGGTGTTGTTTCATAAGTATGAAATGTGGCAACTATGATGTTGTGAACAGGTGAGAATTACAAGGTAGCTGTGATGCTACAACACGTGGTATTTTTATGAAATAATTTATAACGAGGCATGATGGTATAGTATTTATTAATTAAATACTTTGAGTTTGGGTAACTGGTGCATGAGTCATGAGTCGCATTATCATATGCATTTTTTTTGTGGTATAGGCTTCGGCCTCTTGCCCGTTGTGGCTTATTTTACGAGATCGGTACCGCATGCATATGCCCAGAGGGGTTGCATTGTTGCATGGTTCATATATATATATATATATATATAACGTGTTTTGGTGCTTCCATTGTGAGGGAGTCTGTGCCTTGTGTGGTGTTATGATGTGTTGACCTTTTTGTGTTACCGTGAGTTACCCGCTGCTTATATACTGTCATCATTCACTTATTATTTCTGTTAAGCTCACCCCTTCTGCTTGGAATGTTGCTCTTATGTGGCAACGCTGCAGGTGATCGTTAGCACTCGTGGAGGATTGCTAGGTGTAGTTTCCTTCTCGTTGGGTCTGTGTCAGCTCTGATGCGTAGCACCGGGGAGGGTCTTAGTTACCGCTGTCGAACTATTATTATTTATTTTTGGAGTTCTGGTTTAATGTTTAATTATTTTTGAAGATGTTAAATGAGTTTATGATTCCGTTGCTTAGAGATTAAGTAACTATATTTTTGAGGATTTAATTTAAATCAATTTGGAGTTTTTATGTGGTGAAAAATGTAGCGCCCTCGTGATGACTCTAATAATTGCGTGTTTATTTATAATTAGAAAAATGGGGTGTTACATTAGTGGTATCAGAGCTGTTCGGTCTGTCCGGCCAAGTTGTCCTGTCATAGCGTCTTATGACAATTAAGAAATTGTTAGATTAGTTCTAAAATTTTGTTTGTGCTGCAGTGATAATTTGAAATGGCTGGGAGAAACGATGCTGCTCTTGCTGCTGCGCTGCAAGCTATGGCTCAGGCTGTTGGGAACCAGCAAAATGGTGCTGAAAATGCTGGGACTCGCAGTTTAGCCACGTTTCAGAGGGAGAATCCGCCCATTTTTAAGGGTCGGTATGATCCTGATGGAGCTTTGGCATGGGTGAAAGAAATTGAAAAAGTTTTCCGTGTCATGGACTGCAATGATGCTCAGAAGGTCAGGTATGGTACGCACACACTGGCAGAAGAAGCTGATGATTGGTGGATGGAGGTTAGGCAGAGGCTAGAAACTGCTAATGAAGAAATAACTTGGGCTGTATTCCGTAGAGAATTTTTGAGGAGGTACTTTCCGGAAGATGTCAGGGGAAAGAAGGAGATAGAATTCCTTGAGCTGAAGCAAGGAAACATGTCGGTAACAGAGTATGCTGCCAAGTTCACTGAATTGGCTAAGTTTTATCCCCATTATACTAATGCTGATTCTGAATTCTCAAAATGCATTAAGTTTGAGAATGGGTTGCGAGCGGATGTTAAGAAAGCGATAGGGTACCAGAAAATCTGGGTGTTCTCTGAGTTGGTGGACAGTTGCAGAATCTTCGAAGAAGACAGTAATGCCCATTCTAGAGTTATAAGAGAAAAGCAGAAGAGTTTCCCGAGTCGCGGGAAGCCGTATGAGGTTCCAACCGGTAAGGGTAATCAGAGAGCTGCGGGGGGCAAGAGACCAAGTGGGGGAGATGCTGCTGCTAGTGTGGTATGTTATAAGTGTGGGAAGGCTGGTCATAAGCGCCCAGACTGTCCGGGTGATGTAAAAAGGTGATACAAATGTGGGAAAGAGGGCCATATGGCAACTAACTGTGATCGTAAGGATGCACTCTGTTTCAACTGCGGTGAGGGAGGACACATCAGTGCTCAGTGTCCGAAACCAAAGAAAGAAAAATCTACTGGAAAGGTGTTTGCTCTAGCGGGGTCAGATGTGGTAAATGAGATTAGAGGTACGTGTTATATCAATAATTCTCCTCTCATTGCTATTATTGATACTGGTGCCACCCATTGTTTTATTGCTGCCGCATGTGTTGATAGATTGGGTCTTTCTGTATCTTCTATGTTGAGGGAGATGGTTATTGGTACTCCGGCGAAGGGTTCAGTAACTACCTCTCTTGTTTGTGCTAAATGCCCTTTGTCGATTTTCGGCAAAGATTTTATTGTTGATTTAATTTGCTTGCCGTTGGATGGGATGGATATTATTCTGGGTAGGAACTGGTTAGTTGATAACTGTGTCCATATCAACTGTAGTGAGAGGTCTGTGAGTTTCTTTTCTCCTGAGGAGGATGAATCTAGTTTGCTGCCTGCTGGTCAGTTACGGAGGGTGATGAAGGAAGGGGTTCAGTTGTTTTCACTGTTAGCGTCAATGTCTTCTGAGAGTCAGGAGAAAATTGGTGAGTTGGCAGTGGTACGAGATTTTCCTGAAGTTTTTCCTGACGAAATCCCCGATGTACCACCAGAGAGAGAGGTGGAGTTCTCCATTGATCTTGTACCTGGTACTAGACCTGTGTCTATGGCACCGTATAGAATGTCTGCATCTGAGTTGTCTGAACTAAAGAAACAGCTTGAGGATCTACTCGAGAAGAAATTTGTGAGGCCGAGTGTGTCGCCGTGGGGAGCTCCAGTATTGTTGGTAAAGAAGAAAGATGGTAGTATGAGACTGTGCGTAGACTATCGGCAGTTGAATAAAGTGACGATCAAAAACAGGTATCCGCTCCCGAGGATTGACAATTTGATGGACCAGCTGGTGGGTGCCCAGGTGTTCAGTAAAATAGATTTGAGATCAGGTTATCACCAGATAAAGGTGAAAAATGAAGATATTCAGAAGACAGCTTTCAGGACCCGTTATGGGCATTATGAGTATTCTGTGATGCCTTTCGGTGTAACCAATGCACCGGGAGTATTTATGGAGTACATGAACCGTATTTTCCATGAGTATTTGGATCGGTTCGTGGTGGTGTTTATAGACGATATCTTGGTCTATTCTAAGTCAGAGGAGGATCATGCAGAACATCTGAGGTTGGTTTTGGAAATTCTGAGGGACCGAAAGTTATATGCTAAATTGTCTAAATGTGAGTTCTGGTTGCAAGAGGTTAGTTTTCTGGGTCATGTTATTTCTGGTGATGGAATCGCGGTGGACCCATCGAAAGTTGAGGCCGTGTTACCGTGGGAGTCTCCGAAGTCAGTTACTGAAATTCGGAGCTTTCTCGGTTTGGCAGGTTACTACAGAAGGTTTATAGAGGGTTTCTCTAAGTTAGCATTGCCGTTGACTCAGTTGACTTGCAAGGGTAAAGCTTTTGTGTGGGATGCCCGGTGTGAAGAGAGCTTCAATGAGTTGAAGAAGAAGTTGACAACATCTCCTGTTTTGGTTTTGCCTGTTCCGGATCAACCGTTTGTGGTGTATTGTGATGCGTCCAAGATGGGTTTGGGAGGTGTGCTGATGCAAGATGGTAAGGTAGTAGCTTATGCGTCTAGACAGTTGAGGACCCATGAGAAGAACTACCCTACTCATGATTTAGAACTTGCAGCAGTGGTGTTCGCGTTGAAAATTTGGAGACATTATCTGTATGGATCGAGGTTTGAAGTGTTCAGTGATCATAAGGGTTTACAGTATCTGTTCGATCAGAAAGAGTTGAATATGAGACAGCGTAGGTGGTTGGAGTGGTTGAAGGATTATGACTTCAGTTTGAACTATCACCCAGGAAAGGCTAATGTCGTTGCTGATGCCTTGAGTCGGAAGACTTTGCATATGTCGGCGCTGATGGTTAGAGAACTTGAGCTAATTGAGCAATTCAGAGATATGAGTCTGGTTTGTGAGGTGACTCCTCAAAGTGTCAGGTTGGGGATGTTGAAAATTGATAATGAGTTCATGACTAGTATCCGAGAAGCCCAGCAGTTAGATGTTAAGCTAGTCGACCTAATGGTTGGGATTGGTCAATCCGAGAGTAAGGACTTTGAGTTAGATGCGCAGAATGTGTTAAGATACCGCGGAAGAGTTTGCGTTCCCGAGGACGAAGAGATAAAAAGGGAAATTTTAGAAGAAGGTCATAGAAGCAAGTTAAGTATCCATCCGGGGGCTACAAAAATGTATCAAGATTTGAAACGGTTGTTTTGGTGGCCTGGTATGAAACGTGACGTCGCTCAGTTTGTATACTCATGTTTGACTTGTCAGAAGTCGAAGGTGGAGCATCAGAAGCCTGCAGGGTTTAGCAGCCATTGGAGATCCCAGAGTGTAAATGGGATAGCATATCTATGGATTTTGTTACTGGGTTGCCTAATACGGTGAAGGGACATGATTCCATTTGGGTGATTGTGGATAGATTGACGAAGTCTACTCACTTCATTCCTATCAATATCACGTATCCGGTGGCGAGGTTGGCTGAGGTCTATATCCAGGTAATTGTGAAGCTGCATGGTGTTCCGATGTGTATTGTGTCTGATAGAGACCCTAGATTCACTTCTGATTTCTGGAAGAGCTTGCCAGAGGCTTTGGGGTCCAAATTGAGGTTGAGTTCAGCTTATCATCCTCAGACTGATGGACAGACAGAGAGGACCATCCAGTCGTTGGAAGATTTATTGAGGGCTTGTGTTCTAGAGCAGAGAGGTGCGTGGGATACTCATCTTCCGTTGATTGAGTTTACTTACAACAACAGTTACCATTCTAGTATAGGGATGGCTCCTTTCGAGGCGTTGTATGGTCGGAGGTGTAGGACTCCGTTGTGTTGGCATGAGTCTGGAGAGAGTATTGTTCTTGGGCCTGAAGTTGTTCGAGAAACTACGGAGAAGGTGAAAATGATTCGCGAAAAGATGAAAGTGTCGTAGAGCAGACAGAAAAGTTATCATGCTAAGAGGAGGAAAGATTTAGAATTCCAAGCCGGCGACCATGTGTTTTTGAGGGTCACGCCTATGACTGGTATTGGGCGTGCGCTGAAATCGAAGAAGTTGACTCCTCGTTTCATCGGGCCTATCAGATCACTGAGAGAGTGGGAAGTGTTGCATATAGAGTGGCTTTGCCGCCTAATCTTTCGAACTTGCATGATGTGTTTCACGTGTCGCAACTCCGAAAGTATATTCCAGACCCGTCTCATGTGATTAGTATGGATGATGTGGAGGTACGGGATAATCTCACTGTGGAGACTATGCCTGTGCGCATTGAAGATAGAGAAGTGAAGGTTCTGAGAGGGAAGGAGATTGTTCTGGTAAAAGTGGTTTGGTTAGGAGCTGCTGGTGAGAGCCTGACTTGGGAGCTGGAGAGCAAGATGCGGGAGTCTTATCCAGAGTTGTTTGAGTCAGGTAAGAATTTCGAGAACGCAATTTCCTAAGTGGGGGAGAGTTGTAACACCCGAAATAATTTAATTAAATATTTGATTAAATTATTTAAGTGTTGCAATATTATTATTATTATTATTGTTATTATAATAAGTTATTAATAAGTTATTTTATTTTTTAAATTGAAGGGAGTGGTGTTGGTAACTCCGGGGTGGTGAGGAATGGCCCATGAGGCCCAAGCCCATTAGCTTAGGCGTTCCTAGGCGTCTAGGGCATGATGCAAGTCGCATCATTTGTGTAACAAAGGGAAAAGAAAGAAAACGAAAGAAAGAAAGGAGAAGAGAGAAGAGAGAAGTCGCGAAGGAGAAGAGGAAGGGAGGAGAGAGTTCGCAATTTTTCTTGAAGAGGAGATCGTTCGTGTTGCGGTGTTTTCGTGCGTGGCCATCTTCTTCGTGCTAGGAGCTTACGCATTCGAGGTAAGGGTGGGTTTTAACATTTATAATGGGTTATGATGGGGTGTATGGGTAGTTAGGGTTTGTGGATTGAATTGTGATGGGATTATTATATAAATTGATAAATTGAATCTTGATTTGAGTGATTCTATGAGAGTTGGAGTCGAATTCATGTTGTATGGTGATGAGAGCATGTGATTGAGTGGTTGAGGTACGAGTTATGGTGTGATATAATTTTAATTGAGTATTGAGACATATGTGGTAATTAATTTTGTATGATTATGATTGTTCGAATGATACTATGAAAATTGAGAATGAAATTTTGATGATGGATAGGTGCTTGTGACATTGTATGAGTGAATTGAGGTGTGTGTCAAAGGTGTTGTGTGTGATGGTATTGGTGAGTGCCTACGGGCCATAGGCGCCCTACGTGTGTGTGCGTGTGTTTGGTGAGTGGGCGCCAAAGATGGCGTGCCCGTGTTGCTTGTGTGTTGCTTGGTGTGCCTTGTGCAAGGGCGCCAAATTGGCATGCCCATGTTGCATTTTGTTTTCAGTTGTTGCTGGACGCCAGGTGCCAGGCGCTGGGCGCCATAGGCGCCGTGTTGCGTGGGTGCATGTGTTGCTGGGCGCTGGGCGCCAAGGGCGCTATGTGCGTGTGTGCATGTGTTGCGGGGCGCTGGGCGCCATGGGCGCTGTGTTGTGTGTGTGTGTGTGTGTGTGTGTTGCCTTCTAAAATTTAAGCGTGCTGTTTATTTAAATTCAAGTGTGCTGTTTTTCTCCAATTTAAAGGTGTTGTTTCATAAGTATGAAATGTGGCAACTATGATGTTGTGAACAGGTGAGAATTACGAGGTAGCTGTGATGCTACAACACGTGGTATTTTTATGAAATAATTTATAATGAGGCATGATGGTATAGTATTTATTAATTAAATACTTTGAGTTTGGGTAACTTGTGCATGAGTCATGAGTCGCATTATCATATGCATTTTTTTTGGTGGTATAGGCTTCGGCCTCTTGCCCGTTGTGGCTTATTTTACGAGATCGGTACCGCATGCATATGCCTAGAGGGGTTGCATTGTTGCATGGTTCATATATATATATATATATATATATATATATATATATATATATATATATATATATAAAACGTGTTTTGGTGCTTCCATTGTGAGGGAGTCTGTGCCTTGTGTGGTGTTATGATGTGTTGACCTTTTTGTGTTACCGTGAGTTACCCGCTGCTTATATACTGTCATCATTCACTTATTATTTCTGTTAAGCTCACCCCTTCTGCTTGGAATGTTGCTCTTATGTGGCAACGCTGCAGGTGATCGTTAGCACTCGTGGAGGATTGCTAGGTGTAGTTTCCTTCTCGTTGGGTCTGTGTCAGCTCTGATGCGTAGCACCGGGGAGGGTCTTAGTTACCGCTGTCGAACTATTATTATTTATTTTTGGAGTTCTGGTTTAAAGTTTAATTATTTTTGAAGATGTTAAATGAGTTTATGATTCCGCTGCTTAGAGATTAAGTAACTATATTTTTGAGGATTTAATTTAAATCAATTTGGAGTTTTTATGTGGTGAAAAATGTAGCGCCCTCGTGGTGACTCTGATAATTGCGTGTTTATTTATAATTAGAAAAAGGGGGTGTTACAAAGTACACTACAGGAGGAGTTTCAAGGAACCGTCAAGGTACGTGCCGTCAAACTCCAAAGTCTAAGGCGTAAGTTTGAATTATTAAATATGAAGGAATCTGAGACCGTACAAGACTATTATACTAAGATAAAAGAAATTGTTTCTATATGGAGTGCTAGAAGAAGAGATTTATATTGAGCAACCACAAGGCTTCGTCAGCAAAGGAAATGAAGATAAAGTACTGACTAAGAAAAGCTTTATATGGTCTCAAGCAAGTTCCTCGAGCATGGTACAGCCGAATTGATCAATACTTCATCAATCAAGGATTCAAGAGGAGCAAGAGTGAGCCAACACTATATGTCAAGACCCAAGGTCAGCAGGATACTCTCATTGTCTCCTTGTATGTAGATGATCTAATCTACACAGGAAACAACACGAAGATGATCGCTAATTTCAAAGAAAACATGATGAAGACATTCGAGATGACAGATCTTGGCTTGATGAACTACTTCCTCGGCATAGAAGTAAAACAACAAAAAGAAGGAATATTCATCTGTCAAAAGAAATATACCGAAGCACTATTAAAGAAATTCAACATGAACGAATGCAAGCCAGTAGCTACTCCGCTCGTGACAAATGAGAAGTTACAAAAAGAAGACGGAGCACCAGAAGCTGATGCACCGCGCTATAGAAGTTTGATAGGGAGCTTACTATATCTCACTGCTACACGCACAGACATCATGTATGCCACAAGTCTTCTATCAAGACTCATGCAGAAGCCGAGCCAAATTGACTATGGAGCAGGAAAAAGAATTTTAAGATACCTTCAAGGAACAAAGGAGTTTGGTATATGGTACAGAACCACGACCAACTCAAGATTGCTTGGCTACACCGACAGTGATTGGGCAGGTTCTATTGATGACATGAAAAGTACATCAGGCTATGCCTTCTCACTAGGATCAGGATTTTTCTCATGGGGATCTAAGAAGCAAGCAATAGTTGCGCAATCAACAGCAGAGGCTGAGTACGTGGCAGCAGCTGAAGCAACAAGTCAAGCTATATGGCTTCGGAGAATACTTGAAGACATGGGTGAACAACAAGATCTCCCTACTACAATCTACTGCGACAACAAGTCAGCTATAGCAATGGCAAAGAATCCGGTTCATCATCATTGAACAAAGCACATTTCTATAAAATATCACTTTATTAGACACTACAAGAAAATCGCTGATTTGCGACGAAAATATCCGTCGCAAATGCAGGAAATTCCGTCACAAAATGACATTTCCAAGGCACAAACAAGACTCAAGAAGTAAGGCTAGCCTCTAGGGTTTGGGTCGTGTCCTAAGATATATTGTAAGCCGCTTCTGAGGGTCAGCTTATCTCACAGGTTCATAGCCTTCACAATATTTCAAAATGCATGCATGCACATAGGTAAGGCACGTAAACATAAAAACCATTCTGTGAAAATAGGAAATCGATTCAAATCATTTTTTCTAAAGCTTGAAATCGATTTCCAACTTTCTATGAAAGATAGAAATCAATTCATGACTTCCTTCCTAAGACCAAAATCGATTTCCTACTCCTTTTTAAAGTGCATAATCGATTTTCCCCTTTAATACATAAAGCACATAATCGATTTGCTCCTATACTAAAGTCAAGCTAAGAATCGATTATTCTCTTCATACATCTAAGCATAAAATCGATTTCCTTCATGTTTTAAAGAAGCAAACTATCGATTCCTTTTTACTTGCTTAAAAGACAAAATCGATTACACACCTTATACAAACAAGCACATAATTGATTTTCACTTATCCTTTAGAAGAAATCAATCGATCACACACTTATGAGTTATTTCCTTTTTAAAGACAAGAATCGATTATCACTCCTAAGTATTTCAGGCACATAATCGATTATCATATTTAGGCCATTCAGGCACATAATCGATTTCATCATTTCTACAATGTATTCAACGGTCATATTTTTTATGAGCCTATAAATAGAGGCTTCACAATTCACATTTACACACAACCCATTTCACGATAAGCGCATCAAACGAAAACAACCCTTTTACATTTTCACTTCTACTCTTCACGCACTGTTCGTCCGTCAAAGCTGATCTCTCGCAAGGGTTAGTCGGGTTGGGGAAATTTCAAGTTGTAATATTTGCCTACACAGGAGGTATTTTGGTCTTTACATTTATAATTGTTTTATTGTTGTGTCTTGTACTAGGGAGTGGGGTATCTCTCTAGGGTAGCTGTTTGTACTAGGAAGTGTGGTATCTTTCTGGGGCAGCTGGTTGTAACAGGGGTGGTGTATCTCTTGTTATTGTTGTAATAGATTTGAGGGCTCTTCATAGGTGGGGTATCCTAGGAGAAGAGTGCCTGAGTCTGTAAAGGCCAAAATATTCCGTCGCCAAAATATTCCGTCGCAAAATATTCTGTCGCAGATCCGTCGCAAAATTTCGTCGCAAATTCGTCGCAAATTTCGTCGCAAATTTCGTCGCAAATCCGTCGCAAATATAAAATATAATTAAAAAAAAATTAAAAAAATTAAATCATACGCGGGCAACAACCAACTAATAATAAATACTAAAGCACAAGCAATATTACAAAATAGGAGCTTCCATTAGATGAGATCAAAGTTAATCATTACAAAAATAGGAGCTTCCATTATATAACTATGCAAACTAAGGAACAAATCCATAAGATAACAGAAGCTCCCCAAATTGAACCTAAGAACACCCAATTGGCTTAATTGAAAGGAAAACTAATAAAAATCATATTTTGACCTCATCTCGGCTTTTGGGCCATGGAATTGGAGAACGGTACCCTTTTGTGTCGACGTCCCCTTTAAAACCTCTCGCTATCATAGCCTGCAGTTATTTAAGTTAAATTATGAGAACATAAACTACGAATATTTTCTGTAATGTGATTAACCAGAATTTGTCAAAAGGGATCAACTAGAATCTGTCAAAATGCAAACTCAGGCCACACCCTCAGAAAACTACCAAGTTTATATGTACAAAGAACACAAAAGCTAATGTACCTCGTGTTTCAGAATTACAAGAGGCAAAGCTTATTTGATGCCAGTCTGAGTGCTTGCTGTAGCAAGTTCCCAATGCAAAGAAGAGAGCAAATTGTGTTTTTATTCCAGTCGATGGCAGAACAAAAGCAAGAGCACCATGAAATGCTAACAATGAACAAAAAAATATAACAGTGATGATCACATATTTATTATTTCTCTGAGTGTCTACTCTCCAAAGAATTTCAATTGACAGAAGGTATTATCCTGGCTGTCCAGTATAAAATATACAGATGACCAAAACTACATAAATAAAGTAAGGAGATTTAAGATTTAGAGTTCTCTTATCCACCTTTATCAAATCAAAGTTGGGTGACACGAAGCTCTGGGGAAATCAAAACTCCATAAACTGACAAGAACTTGAATCTCTCCTTTTGAACCTATAAAAATCACTAACAAAATTTAGATAGTAACAGAATTGACAGTTCATATACTGGTGCTAAGAAATATGCCAATTCAAATGGTGGCTTTAACAAGAGGTGACTGAGGTATAGGGGAGTGAAGTGACATCATGATATCATCCAGTCTTCTGGATTTGAAGCTCAACCTCAAGTTACTATGCTAACAAGGTTTCTTCTCCTTCTTACCCTGAAGAACAAATGAGCTTCCTCATAGTGAACATGGACCCTATACCAAAAAATTTATAAATCAACTTATCAAAACATTAACAACTTTCTAAAAGTAGTGTGTCAATATCAAAACATTAGTGATTGGTAGAATGGTAGTTCTTCTAAGTCCTGATTCATTATATTGGAAGAATTAAAGTAGAGAAGAATTTGGTATGTACCAGCTGGATTGGTGATGACAATTTCATACTCCTCACCAACCTTAAGTTAAGTGAGGCCAACTGGATAATAACAGTATTGAATCCAACAATATGAAGAACCGAATTGTCTTCCTTGTCCCATTTCACTGCAAATTACTTGGTCATAGATTAACAATTAATTGCTAAAGTCTAAACTTATGAATTATGATCTCCAAAAGATCCAAATAATGGATTATAGGCAACAATACATAACTCAAAAGATGCAGCAGCTATTGTATGTTCAAAGCAAAAAATAATAATAAAGAAATCATTGCAACATATAGGCATAAAGCTCAAATGAAAATAAAGCCAAAGAGAATAAATTATACAATTGAAAGATTGAATCAACCGGTGGGAGTTCTAATTTCTGGAAAATACATGCCTAGGGTTATCGTTTATGGCAAAATTGGGGTTTTTGTTTAGGTAGATAAGAGGTTGGGTTATGAGTACTTACGAAGGGAAAGAAGCAAGAAGGAGAGGCAGACTGTCATTCTAGACAGTGAATGACGACGGTAGAAGGCGGCTCCTCCGATGGTGGCGCAATCTCGAATTATTGCTAAAAAAACCACCATTCACGCACACAAAATACATAGTCAAAGACAGGGGAAGAAGTGGCTACAAGAAAAAGAGAGGAAAGATGGGGTTGTTACCTTTCCGACGTCGCTGACAGGGCGGTGGAGGGCGATGGTGGGTGTGGGTGGAGGAAAGCGTACGAGAGAGTTGGTATTGGGAGAGAACGAGGTCTTCGGTGATTGAGAGTGAGGTTTGGGAGAGAACGAGACTCCACTTGGTTAATGAATTGGTATTGTTAATTTGCGACGGGATTGCGACTGATCCGTCGCAAATTAGCGACCAATATACTCTTCTGTCGCAAATTAGTAATCAATATGCCTTTTCGTCGCAAATTATGAGCGGGATTTTTAGCGCCAATGGCCAATCTCACTCTTCGTCGCAAATCCGTCGCAAATTAGTGACGGACATTGCTCCGTGGCAAACGTTGGTGGCAAGGTAGGCTTATTCTTGTAGTGAGAGAAGCAGAGACAACTAAGCAGATTCATCTCGAGTACTACACAACAGAAGATCAAGTTGCAGATACATTTACGAAGGCATTACCAAGAGTCAAGTTTGAGGAACTAAGAACAAAGCTTGGAGTTTCCGAAGTTTGCATCAAGGAGAGTGTTAAAGAAGTGATGCAAATTTCTAGATTTCTCTATTGAAGTCTAAATCAAAGATATTCTAGAAATTACCATTACATGTACTAAGTAAAAGAATCTAAAATATTCTATGTAAATATCAAAAGAGAAAAACCTAGAAGCTACAAGTACAAGATAAATATAGAATATATTAGAAATGCTAATCATGTAGAATTATCTAGAACCATACTCAAGCACCTATAAATAGGCAAGCTTGGGAGCATTTGTAATCAAGTCATTTGTGACCAATTTGAGAGCAATACAACTATTCATTTACTCCAAACATCACACTACTAATTAACTACTATCATCTTCCAACTATCAACTAAAGTCTTCTCTACTATCCAACTATTTACTAAACTAGCATTACTACCTCAAATATTAACAATAGCTATGATTTCAATTCTTCACGAGGTGATCGAATACTCACTTATATTTACTCTTCCTGAAAATAGGGTTTATTTCTGTCATTTGAAATGAAGGTTTTAAATTTCTCTCCCTCTATCGATATCATAAGACAAAAAGACACGGAATTGTGGATGTACTAGCTATTTGCTTTGTTATTGTAATGAACGATAGAGCTATATGAAGTAAATGCGAAGGAATTATAAATGGTACTGTTCTATTGAATTCCACTCAATCAATCAATACACTTCCTTAGCTCAAGGTGAGCATACACGAGAATAAGGGTAGAGAGCAGGGAGAGAGGGTTAGTTAGAGGAAAGAGAAAGTACAGATCAAAATACATCATAATCAATTCCCCTCTCTCACTCACGCCTATGTCATGACGAAATCGTTCAACCTCACGCTCTTCACGCGCGCCCTTCCACTCGTGCGAACTTCATTTCCTTTCCGTGCCTCAGCACTTGGCGCCACCTCATGCCTGGTCTCGTTGTTCGTTGCTCGCCTTGGCGCCCCCATCCTAGCATTTGGCACCCGCTTCATTACATTACCATCCCCTTTAGCAACAATCTTGTCCGCAAGATTGAAAGAAGGATAGCCTTTCTGCAACTCTTCCACATCCTCCCAAGTAGCAGTTGCTACATCCTCATCCTCCCACAAGATTTGCACTTGTTGCACTGACTTATCACCACGGACTATGCACCTCGAGTCCAAAACTGCCTTTGGTTGAAAAATTGGTCCAACCTCCGAAGTCAATAATGGAAGAGGCAAATAAGGTTCCTTGTGCTCTCCTTGAAACTTCCTCAGCTGTGAGACATGAAAAACTGAGTGAATCCGAGCCTCTCTAGGTAACAACAGCTTGTATGCCACCCTCCCAACCTTCTGGATGATCTCAAAAGGGCCAAAATAGCGCATAGCCAATTTCTGATTCTTTCTCAGTGCTACCGAGTGCTGTCTATATGGCTGCAACTTCACAAGGACTAGATCACCCACCTGAAACTCCAGCTCTTGTCGCTTCTTATCTGCTTGCAATTTGATTCGGTGTTGTGCCTTATTCAAATTGATCTTCAACTGTTGCAAGAGCATCTCCTTGTCATTCAACACTTGTATCACCTCCACTGGCTCCTTATCAGTTACTGGAGGTCTCACCAAGCTAGGAGGATCGCGCCCGTATAGAGCCTTAAACGGTGTCATCCCCAAACTAGTATGAAATGTAGTATTGTACCAAAATTCAGCCATAGATAACACCTTATACCGAGTCTTAGGATTTTCAAATGTGAAACATCGCAAATACATCTCCAAGCACTTGTTCAAAACCTCTGATTGCCCATCAATTTGAGGATGGTAAGCAGAGGACATAGCCAAGGTGGTGCCCTGCATCTTGAACAAATGCTGCCAGAATGCACTTGTAAACACCCTATCCCGATCTGATACAATGGACTTGGGCACGCCATGCAGTTTAACAATATTGCTCATAAAGATTTCTGCCACATATTTGCTTGTATAATCAGTCTTCATGGCCATAAAATGGGCAAATTTGGATAACCTATCCACCACTACTAATATCACAGTGAAACCATGTGAGTTTGGCAGCCCTGTAATAAAGTCCATAGCCACATCTTCCCACACTTGGTTTGGAATTGGTAATGGATTGAGTAACCCAGCAGGCAAGGAATTAGAGGCTTTGGCTTGCTGGCAAATGGTACATTGCTTGATAAATTCCTTGACATCATCTCTAAGTGTTTTCCAATGAAACTGAGCACTGATTTTTGCAATAGAACGAGTGATTCCAGCATGTCCACCAATCAGTGAAGAGTGAAACTCAGTTAATATCTGTAGAATAATATCTGATTGTTGCGGGACCATTAATTTATTCTTCCAATAAATGAGCCCATCTCTCATTGTGTACTCCTCCCATTTGCCCCCTGCCATGGTACAGTGCTGTATAATTTTACTCAACTCAGAATCCTTGCTAATTGCTTCCTTCAATTGCTGCAAGAAGTTAACCTGTGGCTCTGACCAAGCCATAAACAGAACTTTACTCAGGGCATCTGCAGCTAAGTTCTCTTTCCCTGGCTTGTATTCAATCTTGAAATCATAGCCAATGAACTTATGAAGCCATGCTTGTTGCTCTGGAGTCTTCAGTGATTGATCTAACAAGCTCCTCAAACTTTTTTGATCAGTTTTAATCACAAACTGGTTGCCAAGCAGATAATGTCTAAACTTTGCTAAGGCTTCGGAGAACCAGATCCTGATGAAGTATCCTTCTGAGCTCGCTTCAGTTCTTCAAACATTGCAGTGACCTTTGCAAAGTTTGCTTCGGAGCGAAGCACCGCTTGTTCCACTTGTTCAAATCGCTTCTGATTTTCCACATCTTTGCGTACCATAGTCATGTGGAACTCTGCGTGGTTCTTCTCTACCACTTCGGCCAATTTGCGTAGATCGTTCGACAGCTCCTTGTATCTTGTATTGTCAGCCATGGCGGAAGGGAGATGAAAGCACCAATGTAATGAACGATAGAGCTATATGAAGTAAATGCGAAGGAATTATAAATGGTACTGTTCTATTGAATTCCACTCAATCAATCAATACACTTCCTTAGCTCAAGGTGAGCATACACGAGAATAAGGGTAGAGAGCAGGGAGAGAGAGTTAGTTAGAGGAAAGAGAAAGTACAGATCAAAATACATCATAATCAATTCCCCTCTCTCACTCACGCCTATGTCATGACGAAATCGTTCAACCTCACGCTCTTCACGCGCGCCCTTCCACTCGTGCGAACTTCATTTCCTTTCCGTGCCTCAGCACTTGGCGCCACCTCATGCCTGGTCTCGTTGTTCGTTGCTTGCCTTGGCGCCCCCATCCTAGCATTTGGCGCCCGCTTCATTACAGTTATCTCTCTTCCTTGTTCCTGAACCTCGTAACTTTCTATCAGATTTATAAAGTCATCAAGAAATCTCGATTTATCAACTTTTAGGGTTTAGTTAGGATCATCAAAGATAATAGTTTCAGAATTTTAAGGATTAGTGATTGGACCATGCAAATAAAAGATGTTTTTACTTGGATTAATGAAGAGATTCATCAAGTTTATTTGAGGGCTAGTGAACCAGTGATAGGAACCAACTGGAATTATGTAGGAAATAGGGAGAATCGCTGTTACAGAATAGTATCCTAGAGTATTCTAAAGACTCTAGAGTAGACTCTCCTAATCCCCATTGACCCCCCAGGTCTATACAAATAACAAGATACCTTCTTACTTCCTACTTCCTCCTTTTAGTATTAATAGTCAACTTGCCTTATTCTCCCTAATTACCGAACCAACTAATTCTTACTAGCCTATTTACAGAATAGAGGCCCACTAAGGTTCATACCTATCAGGACAGTAGAGGTGCTAAATACAAAATATTAACACTACCTGTAAATTTAGAGAGAATCTACTATTGTGTGAATAACAGAATTATCCATTTCTGTTCATTGATTGAATTCTGTTACAGAAACTGGTTTATATACCAGTGCTTAATCTGTGCACCTTACAACGTGTGCACACCTATAACAAAGTCAAACTAAACATTTCTGAATCTAAGTAGTCAATCCCAGAAACCGAAGCGGACCGGCCGACCCAATAATGCTAAAGCGGTTTAGCGGGTAGCGGTATGGCCGCTATTTTGACCTATAAAATTCAATATATATATATATATATATATATATATATATATATATAAATATATATACACTAAATCGCAAACAACATATTCCAGGCAACATATTTAATACTTAGAAAACAAAAAACGACTCAAAATCCAAAGAAACGTTGAAAGCAAATATCTTAATTTCGACTTCGACATTCTAAAAGGAGCAAAAGAAGAAGCAGATGCGGGTCCATTAGGTCTATATGAATCTCTCGAAAACCAAGCTTATGAAGAATCATACTGGGAGAGAAATACAAAACTCAGAAACAAAGCAAATATAAAACAAGGAAAGAACTTCTTAGAACAGAGAACAAAGAAATGCGAAACGCAGAAGAGAGATTGAATTAGAAGAAGTACGAAACTCAAAAACAGAGTAAACTCAAGTCGGAACAGAGAAATACGCAAACATAGAACAAAGAGCGAATTAGAAAGTGCTTCACGCAGTGGAGAGAGTGAAGGAAAGAAGGTTTTCTTCTCTTTGCGCAGAACAAAGCAGAACAGAGGCACAAAAAGCGAAGGAAGAATGCTCTGTTTTCTTTACGCAGAACAGAGTAGAACAGATGAATACGCTACGCACTTACACAACATACGCAGTACACGTGACTTAGAAGAAGTGGTTTACTGCTTTAGTGGGAGGTTAAGGAATATTTTATTTACCCTAAAATGGCATATAATAATAGTAATAATAAAAAAAAAGAAATTAGGGTAAATTAGTGGATACGCAAAAGTTTTAAAGAGGAACTGAATAACTTGCTTAAATCGCGGGCGCTAATAAGACAGAGGCTAAGGTCAACAATATGTCTTTGTTTTCTTTCTACTACTCCATTTTGGTGGTGTGTATGAGGGAAAGAGTATCTATGAATGATTCCTAGCTCACTTAGGTATGTAGAGAAGGGTCTAAACTCCCCACTCCAATCTGTTTGGACAGCTTTTCTAGGTTGGCCAAATTGTAGTTCAACAAGGGCATTAAAGTGTTTGAACATGCCAAGGGTGTCTGATTTCCTTTTGAGGAGATACAACCAAGTGAATCTAGTTGCAGCATCAACAAATGTGACATAGTATAAAGCATGGTTATCAAATCGGGATACGTATCGTGTATCGGAAGACTTATTTTCTGAATCGTGTATCGTATCTTGTATCCTATCGTAAGATACATGATAAAAAAAATATACAACTTTTTTAAGTAAAACTAACTAACATAAGTAAAAAAAACACATGAACTTTAAAATAAATCAAGTCATAAATAAATGTAACATGTGTTTGATTCAACCCCTATAGAAAGAATGCCGAAATTTTAAAAAAAATCGCATTTTAGGAGGGAGTGCAGACCAAAAACATAGTGTGTTAGGTTTGTTTCTTAGTCAGTCTAAGATGTGGGATTTAGAAGGATTGCTTTTGGCTTATTATATATCATTTAAGAAAATTTTCCAGAAAAATCACTTGAGCATGCATTTTAGCAGTGCGAATTCGTATCGTAAGATTCAACAAAATTCATGTATCGTAAGATTCAACAAAGTGTATCGGGATACATGATGGGATACGGGTGCAAAAAAGATACAGACTAAGATACGTATCGTTTCTGTTTCATTTCGTATTGTATCGGGATACGAATTGTATGTATTGTAAGATACTGATAACCATGATATAAAGCTTTATTTATTGATTCAACAAGTGAAGGACCTCACAAGTCACTATAGATTAATTCTAGAGGTTTAGTGTAGACAGTTTGGGAAGGGGGAGAATATAAACAATGGGCTTTGCCCATACAACAAGCTGCACAAAACTCAGATATATCTTTATTTGAAAGAGAGATATTGTAACACCCTCAAAATAATTAATAGAATTATTTGGAGGTTAACCCAATTGAATTATTTTAGTACTTGACTGGTAAATTTATTGAGTGCTAAAATTATTTATTGGTTGTCATCGGATCGTTAACCGGATAATACGGATCAAGGAAGTTTTGAAATCGAAATAAGAGATTTAGATCAATATGGTAATTTGACCACGTTACCAATTATATATTAAATAAATATATGTGTGTGCGTGAATGTGTGTATAAGAGAGAAAGAATTAAATGAATTAAAAGAAAGAGAGAAAAGAGAGGGGAAGCGAGAAACAGAGAGAAAAGAGGGGAAAAAGAAAAGAAGAGAAAAGAAAGGGGAAGGAGGAAGAAGAGGAAAAAGGGAAGATTTGCGCTCATCAAAACGACTTCCTTCCAACACGAAAAACGTTCAGCGTTACTCCCTCTTCGATTTGGTACCAACATCATCATCATCAACTGACTCTACACAAATTTACCATTTTCGAAATTGGAAGTAAAAGGAGAGGTATTGGAGCTATCTTCTTCAATAAAGCGGTTTGAAGGTTAAGGGAGTTCGAATGGAGGCTTGGGTACTAGCTTGGAGTGAAAGAAATCAAGTTTTGGGTGAGTTGGGTTTGAGAAATCAAATTTTGGAGTTATGTGTGAATAGTGGCTTGAGGTTGAAGAAGAAGATGAATAGTGTTCAGGAAAGATTTCGAGGAATTCGGTATTTCGGTCAAAAAGAGGTTTCGCGATCGAGTGGAAAGCTTTGGAAGCGGATTGGGTGTCGCCGGAGCGGGGAGCGTTCGTGTGGTTACTCAGTGATTTCGGCTCGGTATCGGCTCTCGCTTCAAGGGTGAGTTTTACTCACGTTTAGGTTTATTCCGTTTTGAAATGAATTGTGTGACTTGGGTTCGAAAGATTTTGAGTCGAAAACGTTATTTTGAAACATATCGCGTTTTGACGAAATTCGTAATCGTTGAGTTTTCGATTGAATTGCTTGATTGTTTGATGTTGATTGGACTGGAATATTGCCTGGTTTTGTCTGTTTTCGAGTTAGGAATCGATCGGGGCGAGTTTTCGGATTGATCGGAAAGCGAATTTTCATAAAATAGGCCATTTTTGCAATGCTGTCAAATGAGCACGACCCGTGCGCCCCAGGGGCACGACCCGTGCGCATGGTTCTGTCCAAAATTTTCAAAGTGCCCTAAATGATTCCGTTTCGATTCCAATCTTCTCCTAATCCTTTCCTAACCCTTCTATAATGATATTAGGCCTATAATGCCATGATTTTGGGTATGTTTCAAAAGTGTTTTATAAAATACTTTCGAAGTTGTAAATTGTGTCGAAAAGAGGTAAATTAGAGTGCGAGTGTGAACTTGGTTTTATAAAAATGTGGGTTAAGTGTTCAAGTGATTGTTTGAGGTGATGAACCCTGAGTTCATATTATTGTAGATATATGTTTATATATATCGAGTTGGGTGACGACCCATTGTTCGACATACTAGGCGGGGCAGTCATGATCCCCCATCCTAGGCTCCGCACCAATAAGAGAATGTACTATTGGTGAGGGGGTTCACCGGGTATATAGCACTGGATTGCAGTCGGTGTTATGTCATGAGTTTGTAGTACGCACACCGGGGTTAGCACTTATTGCAGTCGGTGTCGTACTGTGCGATACACCGGGGTTTAGCACTTTATTGCAGTCGGTGCCGCACTTTGTTTGTTCACGTTCACCGGGGTTAGCACTTTATTGCAGTCGGTGTCGTGTTAATTTTAAAAAGGATTATTAATTCAGCCGAGAGAGTTAGTAGGGGTCTCGGTAGAACTCACTGAGATTGTATCTCACTGTTTAAATGTTGTTGTTTTACAGAGACACATGGACAGGAAATCCAAGAGGCACGAGTAGGTTGGGCTCGGACTGGTTGCTGATAACTTAGCATTATGCTTAAGTTTACATTTCCTTTTGTTGTCTATGTACCGCCTAGAAATACCGGGGTGTTACAGATATTACATTTGGAGAATACATCATTCATAGATGTATGATTTGGATGGCCTAATTTTAAGTGCCATAAGGTCCTAAGACTAGGGGAGGGGGAAATTACAGCATTCACAGATGGTTTGATAACAGGTTGTGAACTAGGAACACTAGCAGACTCATTAGGCACTGCAGAAGCAGTGTTTACAGACTCAGTACTAGCTGTAGTAGCAGTGTTTACAGACTCTGAACTAGCATTAGATGAAGGAGAACTCTGAGACATGTGGTGAAACTGAAAGGTAGCAAACTCATACAAGTCATCTGCACGAACAGGACCATGAAGAAGAAGTTCATTGGTCTCTTGTGCAAACACAAGGCAATCCTTAGCATGGAATTGGAATTAAACATTATTATCAGCACCAAAACGACTCACACTAAGCAAATTTTTGGTTATTGAAGGGACATGAATTAGCTTTTTTAACACCAATGAAACTTGAGGATTAATGGGAAAGGAAAAAGTAGAGGATCCACAGGTTTTAACATTCAAACCTTGGCCGTTTCCTATGAAGATCTGATCTGGTCCCTCAAAAGGTGATTGTTGGTGTTAAACTGAAAGTTTAGAAGGGAATGAGTCATAGTTAATGAGGTAGTGGTGTGTTAGGGGAAAAGTGGTAGTTTAGTCATTTGAAATGAATAAGTGAGGGCAAAAATGTCTTTTCCACCCCCACTTAAACCCATTCATCTGAGGCAGTCATCCCTTACCCACCTCACTTGTGCAATTCTGAAAGAAAAAAACAGAAATAGAGATAGAGAGAGAGAGAGGGAGAAGAGTGGCGAGGGGAGGAGAGGGGAAATAGGGAGAGAACTCCATCAAATCCTAATGCATGCCCTCCATTTTTAGTTCATTGAAGTCAGCTCATCTTCCTCTTCCTATTGATGCTAGTTTCGCCACCCATTCCCTCCTTTCCCGTAAATCACCATTACCAACCCATGAGCTTGAAAGGCTAGAAATGGAGTTCCAAAGCCTTGCATGTTGGTCTTAGAGCAAGGATAGGACTTTGGGGTAGCTACATTGTGCTTTGGAGTAGCAAAAAGGAAGTAGTGAGTTGTTGTGTTCTATTTCTGCACCTTGGGTGATTTGGTTCGAGTTTGAGGAGCGTTGGACGTTAGGAGTCGGTTCGGGAGTTACGGTTTTCGGTTCGAGAAGTGTTGTCGTTGTTGTGTGCGATTTTCATCGCCAATGGTGAGTTCTATACTCGCTTTGGGATTGTCTTTAAAACTAAGTTTACATGTGTTCTGGAACTGAGTAATGTTTTCCTGGCATTTCGTGAAATTCCATAAAAAACGTAATTTCGAATATACGTATCTTTGTGTTTGAATGTGATGAATGTGATTGTTGTACTGGATATGGTTGCTGTTGTGTGTTGGAGTAATGCAGGGTCACGTTTGGGTATCGAGCGGAATGGACTTTGGAATCGAACGGAATGGAAAGTTACACGAAAAATTGCCTTTCGGAAACACTGACAGTCACGCACGGACCGTGCTCCCCTGCGCACGGGTCGTGCGCCCTGTTCGCAAAAATGTTTTTAAACCAAGCACGGGTCGTGCGCCACTAGGCACGGACCGTGCGTCCACTTCGGGTTCCATTTTTTAAAACATGTTTTAAATCATTCCAATTGATTCCAAGTCCATTCCAATCACTTCTCCAACCTTATGAAATGATAAAATAACCGTAATTCATTGTAATTGGTTGTGGTTGGATTGAATTGGGGAAAATTCCCTAAGTTATAAGTAATGTGATATGAGTTGGTTAAATCAATGCAAATAAATGGTGTTTTCCTTTATGTATTGGTTAAAACATTGTTGCTTGTGTTTCATTGATAAATGGACCATAAGTCCCATGAGGTTGAGGTAAGTTTCATGCTATGAGGTTGATTGTTCATGCTATGATTGTAATTGATTGTGATTGATGTAGTTATGATCGGATTGAATTGTATATTTCCATAAGTCATGTTAATGAATTTAGTAACTACGAGTGAGATAATGTCACGAAAGAATAAGACGGACTAAATGTCCCTTAAGGTTATAATGATAACAACAAGGTCATGTTATGTTTATGCCATGTTAGGTTCAGGTGATATATTTATATACATATATCAGTTCAGGTCTAGGGTGACGACCCTATTTCAGGTTAGTGTACTAGGGGAGGGGAAGTCATGAGCCCTATGAACCTAGGCCCCATCAGGGGTCCCTAACGGATTAAGGTCAGTGGAATGGGTTCACCGGTAGTTTTATATACAATTGCCGGTGATATGCTAAACATGTATCAGTTATATTTCTCGTAGTCGTCTATCAGGGCTATAGGCCATATTAAGAATTGTCTCTTGTAGTCGTTTATCAGGGCTACGAGTTTCAAGGTTAGGATTTCCACGTAGTCGTCCCTCAGGGCTACGAGTTAAGAATAAGCATGATGAATCGCGAGACTTAGTAAGGGGTCTCGATAGGACTCAGTGAGATAATGTTTATCTCACCCTTTAATGTTGTTGTTTTTCAGAGAAGCAAGAAAAGTTTAAGGCGATGAGGCATGGTTGCAGAGAAACTTAGAGGAGACGCTGATGTTTTAGTTGTTATATTTATGTTAATCCCTTATGTCAAGCTGTGTATCTTCGATTGTACGACTTATAATGGTTACAAGTTGTAAATCGCTTCCGCAACTTTCTATTTTGGTATTGAACACTAGGCATGGGAATTTTGTAAGGCTTGTAATCTAAGCACTTTTGTTAAGTTAATGGGGGTTCAGGGAACCATTTGATATCTATTTATCGGAATTTTTTTGTCGTGTTCGATATGCAATTACAGGAAGTAACTCTGATGTATGCCAAGTGGTGTATTTCGGTATTTCTATAAGTTAGAAAATATCGGGGTGTTACAAACGGGATCACCAACAGATGCGAGACTGTCAACAAGCGCTTTGATTCGAAGCAAGTACTCCTCTACACTTCGCGAATCCAAGGTCGTCGCACGCAACTCTGTTCGCAGTTGCCGTGCTTTCGCGCGAGTGAGTTTTTGAAAGTGATCGTGAATACGATCCCAAAGCTGAAAGGAATGAACACGGCCTAAAACGCGAGGCATTATCGCACTGGAGAGCGTCGATTGGAGCCACCATAACAGCCATTAATCTTGCTTCCACCAGTTCCTGTACATAGGATTTTCTTTACGTGCGTCGTGATCTACTTGCGAGGCATTCGAGAAAGAAGTAATTAAATCAAGAAACAAAGATCTTGTTGAACTATTTGAATTTGGCATGGGTATTCATCATGCTGGGATGTTACGTGCAGATAGGGGACTGACTGAGAAGCTTTTTTCTGATGGGCTTCTGAAGGTAGACTGGTAGAGCTTATTGTTATTCTAGTTATTTCATACTAGACTTTCAGAACTCGCGTGTAGTTTCTTGTAAGTATCCCTTTTGCTGCTGCTAGGTATTTGTCTGTACGGAAACATTGGCATGGGGTGTCAATCTACCTGCTCACACAGTTGTCATTAAGGTTTGTATTACAGATTATCCCGTATCTTATTTGGTTGTATATAAATATGATTTACTTAACTTTTAATCAATCTATTGTTGAATATCAGGTATTTTCTTGTTGACTGTCTTTCAAATTTCAAATATTCGTTTATTTGTATGTTTGGAATCTAGTTGTGAATATTTTCTGCTGTTTAGAAATTTTCGGACTAGTAGAGACCTGCATGGTGTAGTTCACTTGATATATTCTGGGATGTTATAACATCAGTTACTGTTAGGAAGCTAAAAGCTACCGTAACAAAATTAAAGAAATTAACCTAACAAAGAAAGAAGAAAGCTTAAAAGACAAAAGTAACAAATAGGAAATAAAAGACTTTTCATTTGATTGGTTACCCTAAAATGTCTCCAAGAGACTACATATATAGAGACTACTACTGGGCTAATAAAGTAAAAGGCCTGAGGGCTAAAAGCCCATCTAAAATAACATTATATAAATGTCCTACTAACTAAAATACTACCATTAAAAATTCTAATTAAACCCAACTAATTAAAATACTATAACTAAATAATTCTAATTAAGCTCGCTATACGGGATCACTTGAACCTTGTCCTCAAGGTTCTAAACAGATGGCATCATGGAAGATTGAAAACATTAAAATGAGTGCATGGTCATTCTTTGTTGTCGCTGGATCCCATTGATGAAATTGCAAGGTCTAACTCTTGTAGATGTTGAAATTTGATCACCAGGATCCCATTGCTTGGATTGAGGAGAGTTAAGCGTGGTAAACACATTCAAATATCCTCCCAGGTCCCATTGTTTCAATTGGGAACAATTAGCCACTCTAAACACCAAAAAATTTCCACCAGGATCCCATTCTTGCATTGAGTCAAATTCCGCGTTTCACACTTCAAACAACCAGGCCGAGTATGAAGCGTGCATTGCCGGGCTACAGCTGGCCAAAGAGTTCAACGTCGACCGTGTCGAACTTCATTCTGACTCTCTACTGGTAGTCTCCCAAATTCAAGACCTATACGACGCAAAGGACGACGTCTTGAAAAATTATTTGGCAAAGGTAAGGGATCTGCTCAAGCAATTCGACCGAGCAGAAGTTAAGCACGTCCCCAGGACAGAGAACGTGAGGGCTGACATCCTATCAAAGCTGGCCAGTACAAAGGCTCCTGGGAACCATAGAAGTCTAATTCAAGAAACATTAACGCGGCCGAGCGTATCAACCAAGCCTGCCCAACCATTAGCCATTCTAACAGTCGACTTGGACAGAGACTGGATTACTCCTATCTTGCAATATATTCTCAATGGAATAGAACCTTGCGCCCGGAAGGCAGCAAAGCTCTTAAGGTTGCGGGCGACCAAGTACTCAGTGATCGAAGGAAGACTGTATAGAAGGGGCTTCCCATCCCCATTGCTGAGATGCCTTACGTCGGTCGAAGCCGACCATGTACTGAGGGATATACATGAAGGCGATTGTGGAAGCCATCAAGGTGGTCGGTCGATTGCTAAGAAGGCGCTCAGGGCCGGATACTATTGGCCGACCATGGACGAGGATGCTAAGATACTTGTTCAGAAATGCAAGAAATGCCAAATTCATGCCGACGTACATATAGCGCCCTCATCAGAACTACACAGCCTAACCTCACCTTGGCCGTTTGCTTGGTAGGGTATGGACCTGCTCGGCCCCTTTCCACCTGCACCAGGTCAGCTGAAATTCCTGATCGTTGCGATCGACTATTTCACTAAGTGGATAGAAGCAGAGCCACTTGCCACCATTACCTCAGCGAAGGTATCTAAGTTTTTTGGAAGAAACGTGCTCGCCCGCTTTGGAGTGCCCCAACAACTGGTGACAGATAATGGAACTCAGTTCGCAGACAGAAAGTTCAAAGAAATGCTGGCCGGCCTAGGCGTGAAACAGCGTTTCACCTCGGTCGAGCACCCACAAACCACTGGCCAGGCGGAAGCGGCCAATAGGGTAGTACTACGCGGACTCAAAAGAAGGTTGGACGAAGCCAAGGGCAATTGGGCAGAAGAGCTACAGTCGGTCCTCTGGGCCTACAGAACGACCCCCCACTCATCGACCGGGGAGTCACCATTTAGACTTGTCTACGGAAGTGACGCTGTCATCCCGATTGAGATGGGAGAGCTAAGTTGGAGGACGACCAACCCACTAACCCCGGCCGCAAATGAACAAGCAACAAGAGAAAAGCTCGACCTGGTTGACGAGCTGCGAACCAAGGCGTCACTTAGGGAGCAACTCATCAAGCAGAAGGTCGCTGCCAGATATAACGCCCGCGTCCAGAAGAGGGAGTTCTCCATCGGACAGCTCGTCCTTAGAAGGGCCGACGTGGGGAATAAGAACGCTCGCCAGGGAAAACTCGCCCCTAATTGGGAAGGACCATACCGTGTTATCAGCAAGACTGGAAAGGGAGCTTACGAGCTTGAAACCATGGAAGGGGCGACCATCCCCAGAACATGGAATGCTGACAAATTGAGAAAATATTATGTTTAAGTTGTAAACAATAATTGATCAATAAAGAACAGGCGGTCGCTCTTTTTCCCCACAGGGGTTTTTTACCGAGGACCGACCTTAAAATTTGACTTGTGTACTTTATTTCCTGCAAATTGTATGCACGGTCGCTCACCATGCGAGTAGCAGTCGAGCGAACAGAAGAGGGTCATCGAATGGCCCAAACGAAAGCCGCCGAGCGACCTAAAAAGAGTGCCATCGAATGGCCCAAACGAAAGCCGCCGAGCGGCCTAAAAAGAGTGCCATCGAATGGCCCAAATAAAAGTTGGCGAGCGGCCTATGCATCGATTGGCCGAGCAGTCTAAAAGAGTAGCAAAAAAGAGTTGAATCCAATTACAGAGCAATTAAACAGGCCAAAAATTCATGAAATAATTGTCATCAAATACAAACGAGGACGCCTTGGTCGAAGCCAGAGCGCCCATTAAAACACCGCTCGCAGGCGGGCCAAGATTACAAAATTCGAAAAATTACAAGTCAAGAGTCGCTACGGGCCTGGTAGATGACCGCCTCTTCTTGAAGGACCTTTCCCTTCTGCATCTTCTTGGGACGCACGATCTGCCGCTCGATCACACGATGTGTGCATTGAACGATCTCGCGATCGACCCCTAGATCAGGGTAGAGGAGCTTAATCTGGCTGACCGCATTTTCAAATTGACCCTCTGCAGCTCCCTTCGCCCGGTCAAGAACGTCTTTATAGCGACCTCGAAACTTGTTCTTTTCCTCCTCCACGGCGTCCAGCTCATTTTTCAGTCCAACGACCTGGTTTGACAGCTCCTCGTTCTTTGAAGCGAGGCGTTCGACCTCTTTCTCAGCTGTTTCCTTGTCGGCGACCGCCTTGTCCAGAGCAGACTCGACCGCAGTTTGAGTAGAGACAGCGGCCACAAGTTGGCGTTCTGCTTCGACGAGCTTCCTCTCATTGTCAGCGATCGCTTCGACTCTCGGTTCAAGCTCCTTCAATTTCTTGAGCAAGTCATCTCGCTCACCCCTCATTTCTGCGAGCAACGACAAGGCAGAATTCAATTTAAAATTTTTATCAACTAGGTCGTATTCAAGCAATGAATATCTATGGGCAAGGCGCCTACCTTCCAGGCGATCTGATTTCTCATCTTGGTATTTCTTGAACAGAATACCAGCGGCCTTCATCGCATCGGCCATCACCTCGAACGGCTCTTCCTTGAAAGGAGCGCAATCCTCTTCGCCCAATCCAAGCAGGTCGATTTTTGGCGACCGGTAGTGCCCGTGGCCTTTCCCACTCTTGTGCTTCTTGTTTTGACCCCCACGATCTACCGACCGATCCCTCTTGGACCTTTCTTGAACTGGGCTGCCCAAGTCGATTGCTTGATGTGGCGTGGCCGCCCGAGGAGCCTGACGATCGGGCTGAGATCCAGTTCCGGCAGGTTGAGGCGTACCCCCAGGTTGAGCCTCAGGAATTCCGCGGACGGGCGAAGTATCACCATCCTCGGCCGCCCATTGTTCCAAGAGGTCAAAGTCGTTCATGTTCGCCATGTCAACTGCAAAGGCAAAAGTAGATGATTAGAAACAGATAAATAAAATGAAGTGACGGAAAATAAACTAGGCGAGCGACCACCAACCAAGAGCGGCCTTGACTTTTTTCTTGCCACGAGCATCCACAACGTTCTTGACCTTGATGCGACCCTCAGGGACCAGGGACGCAATCTTTTTCAGCCTATGGATCGTCCCCCTGTCCATGTCGTCAAGTTCTGTTTCTTTAAAAGCATACTGGCCCGGTTTCTTCGAGAAATGGTTGAAACTCCACACTGTGGGAAACAGGGGCGTTCCTTCCTGATCATCCTTTGACATCTGGGCGATCCCTCTATGGGCCTCGGCCGAGTTCAGAACGACCCAAAAGAATTCTCTTTTCCATCCGGTCGTCAATGATTCCATATAAGGCTTGAAAAAGTTGTATGTTGAGCGGTTTTTGAACGAGACCGCTTCCTTGCGGGCGCCCTTGGAGCCTTTCTCATAAATATAGCTCATTTCAAACAAAGTGAAAAACAGTCTTACGGAGACCGGCCGTCTCAGAACTACGAGAACATCTTCGTATGCCTGCAGGAACGCCCAAGCGTTCGGGTTTAGTTGAGAGGGGGCGACCTGAAGATAGCGTAAAACCTGGCGTTGGAACCTGTTAAATGGTGGAATTATGCCCATGCGTTCGAAAACGATGCGGTACACCGTGAATTTTAGCACATCAGTCCAGGCCGCAACATCTTCCCCTTTAGCCATACCTTCTACTCTCCAACCTTCGTTTAGCCCGGTCGCCAGATACGCTAGATCCTGGCTCCCCTGTTGAATTTTGCTGCGTTGACCTCTCAGGTTAAGAGAAACCCAAGACATGTCCTTTGCAGCTGCGACCTCAGGATCTTCTCGATGGTCGCCCTGTTGGCCTCTGTCGGCCGTCTCAGAGCAGTCGGCCGCATACTGGCCAGTACCTTTGTCACAGGCAACCCGTGCGTTGCTTTCTGCGGTGTCATCTACCACAGCCTCGGTGAACGGCGCCCCACTTCTGTCCGGCCGAGTCCCGGATTTGCTAGAGGAAGTCCAATTCAGGGTCGAAGACCCAGAGGAAGATTCGTCATTAGAAGAAGACGACCGGGCGTGCGCAGAACTTTGCTCCACTGGTCGGGTCATATTGTGCGCAAGAGAAACGGCCGGGATGCCAGAGATACGGCGGGTTTGTTTGGTCCGCGCCAGAATGAACCTGTGGAGGGGAATAACGGTCAAGGTCTTGCTCGCGCGTGGGAAGGGGTCGACGTGGTCGTCCCCAGACCTGACACCCCCTCCACCAGGTGAAACATAAATGGAAATAAAGAAAGGGCGGTCGTAGCTACCTGGAATTAGAGCGAGTTGATTACGAGCGAGCTTTAGCGAGAACGAGCGAGCTTCGGCGGGAGTGAGCGAGCTTCGGAGGGAGCGAGCGAGCTTTGGCAGGAGCGAGCGAACTTTGGTAGAAGCGAGCGATCAGCGAGAGCAGAGGAGATCGAAGAAACGTGCAAATGGAAATTCCCTTGAACCCTATATATAATGGGCCAACCATCACCATGGGCCGGAAACGAAGAGGCGCGACTCTTCACGTACCATCATTGCTTAAACTCCTCGAGTCTTTAAACGTCACCTCATTAAAGTAACTGTCGCCTCAGCATTCATGACGATTGATTGTCAGGCATCACCCCAGAGACGGCACCTGGCCCCGTGTGACGAGGCCGCGTGGCAGCGACCACGCAGTCAACCAATTAGCGATCGACCAGATTACGTTCGACCAGTCATCGTTCCAGAACGGTCGTTTGTGACCACGTTGGGGGGCAAGGAATCAAGCCTTAGCCCTCCCCCAGGCGACTTAGGCTTGGGGGGCAACTGTTCCGGAGTGGGCTCGAAGCCCAATTTCGCCCAACAGGTCCAGCGCGGCCCAATACCTGGCTTGCTCCGCAAGACGCGGCCGGCTCTGCAAAAAGCGCAACGGCTAGAACGCCTGCGCAGCCAACAGTATATATACCACACTAGCATGTGGCTTCAGGTACGTTTTACTCACCTTGTGATCCTGCCCGTTGAAGCACCTCTGACTTGAGCGTTGGAGTGCTTTTGCAGGTACCACCCGCGTGCGGCCCAGAACTCGGTCCTTCATCCCAACGACCGAGCAGCATCATCAAACAGCAGCAACTCATCGTATTGATCAGGTACGATCAAAACTCATGTTTTTTTTTATATATCAGTGCAGTTATCCTGTGCTTTTTATATATCAGTGCAGTTATTTCGTAATTTCAATTGATTAGTAGATTATCAATAATAAATATTTGTTTTAAATATTAATCAGTATTTTAAATAGTCATTAAATGTTATAGTTCTTTAGATAGTAGGTTTATAGTAGTCTTCAAAAATTTTAATTATCAATGACAAATATTAATACTGTGTTTTTTTATATATCAGTGTAGGTTTCCCGTGTTTTTTTAATATATTATTGCAGTTATCTGGTAGTTTCAATTGATTACTTTAGTTGATTAGTTGATTATAGTATATCGCAAAAGATAGATGGTAGATTTTCAATAAGAGGTGATAGTAGATTATCTATAAGAGTGTAAACAAATTTTGGAGAGAAAAATTAAAATTTTAGGGTGATAACGTTTTGTGATAGTTTTTTTTAAGTGTGACTCATTTACATTTTTAAGGGTAATTTTAATAGAGCAGTGTTTGTATAAATTTAAAAATTTAGTTAAAACAATTAAAGTGATGTGATAAGAAAAAGAGAATAATTATTTATCGGAAAAGTAAAGTAAAAAGAAAAAAAGAAAGAAAGAGAGTGTAAAAGAAAAGTGAAAAGGAGGAAAGAGGGTGTAAGAAGAAAGAGAAAAAAAGGAATAAAGAGAGTGTAAGAGAAAAGTGAAAAGTAAGAAAGTGAGTGAAAGAATAAATAGAAAAAAAAAAGAAATAGAGTGTAATGACATTTTGACCCTCAAAAATTTGAGGTGTCTTTTAGATAGAATGGGGTATTGGTAAAATCATATGTGGTGAATTGGTATAAATCTATTGTAGATACTCGATAGTAGTTTTATTTATCCTTAAAATTAAAAGGATCAGATTGTTATTTACACCCCCTGTTTCATTGCTACAGCACCCCTGCTTAAGCCCATTCGCAGGTCGGCGCCCCATAGGCCCAGTCATTGGTCAGCAGTTCACAAATCCGAAAACAAAACTGGGCTTGCAGCTATTCACACCCCCACTGTTAATAGTGCAGTGCCCCCTCTTTTGGATTACACAGGCCAAGCCCAAATATGCGAACTGGCCTAAGCTATTCGCAACCCCTTTATTTCCGTTCTGTACCCCCCTTTATTAGTGTTATTATTTCTATTTACTACCTGTTCTGTACCTTTACCTTACCACAGATTGGACCGAGCAGGTAGTTGGTAGGGTAGTTGCTTTACTTGGTTGAACTTCTGATAGCACCAGGAAGTTAGGGACTGGTCGAGCTTCGATGGGTAGGATCAGGGAACGCTGATTGTGACCTGGCCTGCTTGTGACCGGGCCTGGGGCGAGCAGGACTGTTGATGATGAGTTGACTTCAAAAACGTTCCCAGGTGGGGTACATGCGAAGCCACTCCGACGCTCAAGTCAGTATTGAGAATAGAGGAGTGATTTAGCTAGGAATGAGAATCTACCTCTTAATGGCAAGACGCATCAGTATTTATAGGGATCTGTGCCAGCTTTGAGTCGTCGGATTAGTCAGGTAGATCTGAGCCATTGAAGCATGATAGCCATAAATGGGTTGATTTATCATGGATATGGGCCAAAATTTATTGGGCTTAGTCATGTCCAATTGCTGGAGTGGATCTCGTGATCCAGTCCAGAACAGTTGCCCCCCAAGTCGAGACTATGCTGGGGGATGGTCTTGACTTGATGTTGTCGTTAAGGATGCCTTCGCAGGCTGGGCCTCTCTCACGGCTCGTGCCGTCGTCGGGCCTGTTAATTTTGATGGCAGATCAGCGCAATTATCTTGTTCGTCTCTTGACATTTTTTACTGATTTTCCTTGATCGGGGTGATTGATGGCCAGTAATTTTTAATCCTTTTTTCCCTTGTATAAATAGGGGGTAGTCCCCTTTCCCATTTACTCTTGTCAAGTGCCACAACAAAATTTCTTAGAGAGAGAAAGAGTGAGGGGTGACCACAACTATTCCCTTTGGCCCGATCAAGTTTTCGTTTTCGTTGATCGCCCAGGACCGACCACGTCTTAAGCAACGGGAATTTGGAGGTACCTTCTTTGCTTCTTGTTTTGATTTTGTCTATTTGATACATGAGGTTTTAACCCTTCTCTTGCTTGAGCGAGGGAGGGCGAGGACCGGTGAGAATGAGGGAGTTGTGGTCGGCCTTGTTGGTGGTGTGGTTGGTTTCGTCAATTAAAAGAGAGAGGGACCCGATCAGGTGTGGCGTGACCGCCCCTGGTAGTTTGAGTGCGAGGCCCGATCACAGTGTGAGTGGGTGAGGACCGATCAGGCCGTGAGGGGCGAGCAAAGAGGAGTGGTGAGCAAAGATGAGGCGCGCAGAGAGGAGGGACGAGTAGAGAGTGAGGCGCGCAGAGAGGAGGCGCGAGCAGAGATGAGGTGTAACACCCCTTTTCTACCCGGAAAATTTTTGACAAAAATCAGAGTTTTCAAAACGTTTTCAATACACCCACAAGGGATGCTACACTTACACCGTTAAACATCACATACCAATAATAAAGTTTCACCATTAAAACAGTGCAACACCTAGCACGTCATAACACCATCAAGCAGCGGAATAAAATCAAGGTTCGATTAAATAATTATACATCACCATAAAACTTCAACAATTAAAATAATAGAAACACTAATAAAGCCTAGCGTTCATTCCCCCGAGTGCTACGTATCAGAGCGACGACACCTGACTCTACTAGCGAATGTAGACTTGCCTTCACTCGCAATCACCTGCACGTTACCAACATAGGGGTAACATTCAAACAGAAGGGGTGAGATATCTAACATTATAATAGCATATATGATAGGCAATATGCTAGAGTTACAACACTATATCAACCGCTTCACAACAACATCAAAGTACAAATCACCAAAATTAACACCAACATCATGAGTAAGTATATGAGATGCAACCCACACCAACAGATATATGCATGTGGTACCAATCATCACCAATAAAGTAGCCAATAAGGGCAACATCACCAATATGAGCATCACCATCATCACCTATAGCTCCAAGGCCGAAGCCTTCATCACCAAAAATATAATGCATATGAAAATGTATGCGACACCATGACAACACACCAAAGTCAATCAACAACAACAGTCATCTATGTGACACAATCAGCACCAACATCAACAAATGGTCATAGACCCATAACCTGTTCACCTTAGCCCATAGAATAGGCACATCACCTGTTATATCATCACCAATAATATCATCACCAATAATCACCAATCATCACCAATACACTTACACCTATAGGACAGTCTAAACCACTTGACCAACGACCACCGACACCAAGGACACCAATAGATCTATAACATCTATGACAACGAAAATTTTACAACACCGAGACATCGACAATTGACAACACCAGGAACAGATACCAATTTACAGCAACATCGACAATAGCTTTTAAAACAGTACTTAAAAACTGTGACAACAACGGTGATTTTTTTTGGCAAAACAGCAACATGGAAACAGTGACAGCAACAGTGATTTTCCATAAAAACAGCAACATGACAACAGTGACAGCAACATCAATTCTTTTAGAAAAACAGCAACATTTGTTTAGAAAACAACAACAATTGTGTTACGGTGACAACAACATTTATTTAGAAAAACAGCAACATTTTACTCACTGTGACAGCAACATTTATTTAGAAAACAGCAACATTTTACTCACTGTGACAGCAACATTATTTGGGAAAAACAGCAACATCGTTTGTGGAAAACAGCAACATTTTACTCACAGTGGCAGCAACATTATTTGGGGAAAAACAGCAACATTGTTTGTGGAAAACAGCAACATTTTACTCCTTGTGACAGCAACATTATTTGGGGAAAAACAGCAACATGGAAACAGTGACAGCAACAGTGATTTTCCATAAAAACAGCAACATGACAACAGTGACAGCAACATCAATTCTTTTAGAAAAACAGCAACAATTGTTCATTGTGGCAGCAACACCAACTTTCAGAAAAACAGCGACAGCAGACTTGGCGCCCAGCAACAGGGCGCCTGAGACAGCAACAACAACATCAGGCTTGGCGCCCAGCAACAGGGCGCCTGAGACAGCAACAACACTAGGCGCCTAGGGCACCAGTTTCAGCAACAGGAACAACGCTGAGACACTACTGGGCGTCTAGGGCGCCAACTCCAGCAACCAGGACAGCATCACTGGGCGCCTAGGGCGCCACTTCCAGCCACATCAACAACCAGACAACACGACTGGGCGCCCAGGGCGCCAAAATCAGCAACAGAGGCGACACTGGCTTGGCGCCCAGCAACAGGGCGCCTCCAGCAGGGAACAAGCACAACACAGCCACGCACAGGACATGGTGCCCAGCAACAGGGCGCCTTTTTCAGCAACTAAGACAACACCAAAATTGCGCCAAACACCAAACACCAAATTTCACCATGACCAATCATCAAGCACCAATTTCAAACATCATGAATATGTTCTAACATCATCAATCAACACCATAAAAGATCAAAGGAACAACATAGGTCCTATCTCCCACATAACCCCATCATATACCCCATTATAAGGATAGAACCCACCCTTACCTTAGGTTTGTCGAACGCGAGATCTCCTTGTACGTAAGCTCCAAAGAACCACCGCAACAAGACTTCTCTCCTCTTCTCCTTGTGCGCGTCGTCCCTCTTCCTTTCTCTCTTCTCCTCTTCGCAACTTTCTTTCTTTTCTCTTCTCAAAAATGCGCTATGCTCCAAAACCCTAACTAACACTCCCCTTCATGCGCCTAAGCCTTGGGCTCGTGGATCACGGGCCCCCGTCCACTAATCAGCTAATTACTAGGCACCACTCCCTAATTTACATAAAACACCGTATAATTATTTTAATTTAACTATACTAATAAAATACCTAAATAATTTAATTAAATAAATAATTAAATTATTTGGGCGTTACAACTCTCCCCCACTTAGAATATTTCGTCCTCAAAATTTACCTGATTCAAACAGCTCGGGATAGGATTCCCGCATCTTGCTCTCCAGCTCCCACGTCATGCTCTCCCCGGTAGCTCCTAGCCGGACCACTTTCACCAACGCAATCTCCTTGTCTCTTAAAACTTTCACTTCATGACCTTCGATCCGTACAGGCATCGTCTCCACCATGAGAGTATCCCGTACCTCCACATCATCCATGCGGATTACATGAGATGGATCTGAAATGTATTTCCGAAGTTGCAACACATGAAACACGTCATGCAAATTCGAAAGGTTAGGCGGTAAAGCCACTCTATATGCAACATTCCCGACTCTCTCTGAAATCTAATAAGGACCAATAAAACGAGGAGTGAGCTTCTTCGACTTCAAAGCGCGTCCAACACCGGTCACTGGAGTGACTCTCAAAAATACATGCTCACCCGCTTGAAACTCTAAATCTTTCCTCCGCTTGTCGTGATAACTCTTCTGTCGACTCTGCGACACCTTCATCCTCTCACGAATCAACTTCACCTTTTCCGTTGTCTCTCGAACAATCTCCGGTCCAAGCACCACACTCTCCCCAGACTCATACCAACACAGCGGGGTTCTACACTTCCGACCATATAATGCTTCAAAAGGTGCCATCCCAATACTAGAATGGTGACTGTTGTTATATGTGAACTCTATCAGTGGAAGGTAGGAATCCCACGAACCTCCTTGTTCCAAAACACAAGCCCTCAACAAATCTTCTAACGACTGAATTGTCCTTTCTGACTGACCATCGATTTGAGGATGATATGCCGAACTCAACCTCAACTTAGACCCCAACTTCTCTTGCAAACTCTTCCAGAAATCTGAAGTGAACCTCGGATCTCTATCTGAAACAATACTTTTAGGAACTCCATGAAGCTTCACAATCTCCCGGATATAGATCTCTGCCAACTTCGACACCGGATACGTGATGCTGATAGGAACAAAATGAGACGATTTCGTTAACCTGTCAACAATCACCCAAATTGCATCATACCCTTTCGCAGTATTAGGCAATCCCGTCACAAAGTCCATCGAAATGCTATCCCATTTCCACTCTGGAATTTCTAACGGTTGCATCAGTCCAGCAGGCTTCTGATGCTCAACCTTTGACTTTTGGCAAGTCAAACATGCATAAACGAACTGCGCCACCTCTCGCTTCATACCAGGCCACCAAAACAACTTCTTCAGGTCTTGATACATCTTTGTAGCTCTCGGATGAATACTTAACTTACTTCTGTGACTCTCTTCAAGAATGGCTCTCTTCATGTCTGCATCATCAGAAATACAGATCCTACCACGGAACCTCAACACATCTTGGGAATCCAATCTGAAATCCTCATTCTTCGATTGATCATTCTCAACCATCAAGTCTACCAGTTTAACATCTGATTTCTGGGCTTCTCTGATGCTGTTCAGAAATTCATTACCAATCTTCAACATTCCTAACTTAACACTGAGGTGTCACTTCACAAACCAGACTCATATCTCTGAACTCCTCAATCAGCTCTAACTCCTTGACCATCATTGCCGACATATGCAGAGTCTTCCGGCTCAAAGCATCAGCCACGACATTAGTTTTGCCTGGGTGATAGTTCAAACCGAAATCATAGTCCTTCAACAACTCCAACCATCGACGCTGCCTCATATTCAACTCATTCTGGTCAAACAAATACTTCAAGCTCTTATGGTCACTAAACACCTCAAATCTAGAACCATAGCGATAGTGCCTCCAAACCTTCAGCACAAAGACCACTGCAGCTAATTCTAAGTCATGCGTAGGGTAATTCTTCTCATGGACCCTTAACTGCCTCGACGCATACGCGATAACCTTCCCGTCTTGCATAAGCACACCACCTAAACCCATTTTTGAAGCATCACAATACACCACAAACGACCCTTCCGGATTGGGCAACGTCAAGACAAGAGACGTTGTCAATCTCTTCTTCAATTCCATGAAACTTTCTTCACAACGGGCATCCCAAACAAAAGCCTTTCCTTTGCAGGTTAACTGAGTCAGCGGAAGTGCTAACTTAGAAAAACCTTCAATGAATATTCTATAATAGCCGGCCAATCCCAAAAAGCTTCTAATTTCAGTTGCCGACTTCGGAGCCTCCCAATTCAACACTGCTTCTACCTTCGACGGATCCACCGCAATACCATTACCGGAAATGACATGATCGAGAAAACTCACTTCCTTCAACCAGAACTCACACTTCGACAACTTCGCATACAACTTCTTTTCCTTCAATACCTCCAATACTAACCTCAGATGCTCTGCATGCTCTTCCTCCGATTTAGAGTAAATCAGGATGTCGTCAATGAACACCACCACAAACCGATCTAAGTAAGTATGGAATATACGATTCATGTATTCGATAAATACTCCTGGTGCATTGGTAACACCGAACGGCTTCACCGAATACTCATAATGACCATAACTGGTTCTGAAAGCCGTCTTTTGAATATCTTCGTCTTTCACCTTGATCTGATGATAACCCGATCTCAAATCAATCTTACTGAATACCTGAGCACCCACTAGCTGAACTGTAACAGCCCAAAATAATTAGTTAATTTATTTAATTAATTATCTAGGGTTGGTGTTTGAGAAAAATAAAATAAAATGATAGGAATAATTATTTAGGGATTTTATGTGATAGAATATTAGAAATAATTAGTTGTTAGTATATGTGGATAGGTGGTGGCGAATTAGAGGTGTTAGTAGAGGCCCATGATTAAGTCATAAACTAAGAAAGCCCATGATTGGTTAAGTGAGCCTACAAATAAGGAGTTTTTAAGTTAGGGTTTCATTAGTTGAGAAAATTAGATTTTGTGAGAGAGTGAGAGCTAAGGAGTGGCGGCCAAGGCAAGGAAAAAGAGAGGAAATTTCGTGGCTTCCATAGAGAAAAAGAAAGAGAGGAGTTCGTGACCAAGAAAGAAAAGAGGAGAGAGAAGAGAAGCTAGGTTTTTCAAGGTTTCTAAGCCTAAGGATTCGAGTTCTTCAATAAGGTAAGGGGGGATTCTCTAACCTAATGGGATTATATGATGGGTAGTATGTAGGAGGGTAGAATCTATGATGCCTAGGAGATGTTTGATAATATGCTTGAACGAATTATGAGAATATAAGTGTTGTTGGTTTTGTTTTGATGTTAATGACTTAAGATTGAATTCATGATAAGATGATGCTTATAAGGTGTTTGATGAAAGTATTATGGTGTGTGAAATTGGTGATTGAATGCACATTAGGTGTTTGATGAATGTATTGATAGTGTTTGAATTGGTGGCTGAAGTGTGATGGTTGTTTGTGTTGTTGAATTCACTGTTTTGAGATGTTCTGACATAGGTTTAGTATTTCAGTGACTGAGAACGTTTTACTAATTGAAAAATTATGTGGTTTGTCATTTCGAAAACTTGATTGAATTCTTGTTAATTTGACGCTGGTTTGGTTGCGTTTAGAGCTGTGAAGATCGAGTTATGAATTCCACAAGTTAGGGTAATATTCTGGAAGCATTCTGGACATAGGTTCGGTATTTTTAAAACTGGGAACTTTCTGTTCGTCAAACAATTATGGGACTTTTTTTGTTAGAAAACAGACTTAATTTTGGTCACTTTGGCACTGGTTTGGTTAAATTTGGAGTAGTGTAGCTCGAGTTATGAGCGTCCCAAGTCAGGTCAAATTTCTGGACTTAAACTAGGTATAGGTTCAGTGTTTCAGGTCTTGTGTCTTCAATTGAACTCTGATTTGAACGATTCTTTTTCCATTAGAAACTATACTCAAATTGCTTTTGTTAAGGCTAAGGTTTTGTTCCATTTGGTCAAGTGTAAGTCAGTTTAGAGTGATTTGAAGTGGAAGGACAGAATCTGTCCAGCCTGGGAACCATTTGGGTTGTTTCTAAAAACTGTACTAACTGGCTCATTGTTTTGAAACTTTAAATATATGTTCAGAAACTACACATCTGTAGCTTTCCAACGAGGGGTCTTTTGTAATTTTCCGATGTCGTTTACTATTTTAACTAATTCGCCGAATTCTGGCTGCCGTGTTCGCGTAGCCCAGGGTGTCGCTGTTGTTCCCAAATTTGTTTTCTAAATATCTTTTGACTCGGGTGTCCAAATTTGATGGTTCAAAATGCGTTTCGAAGCTTATTCAGGTGCCTACCTGGATATTCTAATTTTAGGCAAAAATAAATTATTTTTCAGAGGGTTCTGGGCAGATGTTGTCCGAGGTGTCTAAAATGTAGTTTTGCTTGCCTACTCCGTGTCGATGTCCTAAAAGGGTTTAATTGAATTGGTGTTGGTGTAAGGGTGGGGTTCTGACCTTATAATGGTGTATATGAAGGGTTCGTATGTGGGGTTTGGGTATCCTAGGCTATCGGTGTTGTATTGTTCGTTTTATGCACATGAATTGTTTGATAATTTGCCTAGATGTGTTGAATCTATGTGCTGATAATTGAGTGGGCAAACGATGATGTTGGATCTATGTGTTGATGTTGAATCTATGTGTTGATAATTTTGGAGTGGATTTGCAGGTGACCTTGTAACAGGTAAAATAGCCCTATTTATGGGCAACAAGTCGAATTATAGGCCTATGGCCAACGTGGTTTATTGTCGCTAAGTCGCTGTAGAATGATTAATTATGTCGTCCTGTGCATTCCTACTTGTCGCATTGCATGGCATCCCAAGCATTTCCAAGTCGCTATTAAGTCGGAGGTTTTGCCTCATTTATAAGTCGTTGATGCCCCTATTTACGGGTATATTTTTAAGTCGGGAGTTCTGCTCCAAATGGTACCACATGCATATGCCCAGTGGAGTTTTGGGTTGCATTTCATACATTGCATACACGTCCTGTGTTTGATTGCGTCTTCTTAAACTAATGGTGTAACTGTATTCTGGGTGTAACTGTATTTGGTGTGACAGTACTCGGTGTAACAGTATTCGGCGTAACTGGATTTGGTGTAATTGTATTGATGGTGTAGTTAAATTGATGGTATCCCTGGTGTGCCTATTATTCTGTGTTTCTTGTTTTATCTATTATTATCTATGTAGTGAGACTCACCCTACTGCGTCGTGTTGCCTCGTATGTCGGCAACCTGCAGGTGACGGTGACTGAAGGTGGCTAGAGATTCTTCTTCTAGTATGGTCGAGTCGGCTCTGATACGTAGCACTCGGGAGGGTTGTCCTTGTGTCTTTCCTTATGTGTTATGTATATGCCTTTCTAAGTTGTAAACCTTTTGAAGTATGATTGCCAAGTTAAACCTTTTTATTTCCGCTGCATGTTTTTGAAAAGAAGTTAGTTATAATTAAAGTACTCTGTTTGCGAAGTGGTTTTCCGGTTCGAAAAATGTGACACTCTTTCGGCGCGAAGAACTCTGATATTATTTTTTTTAATAAACCGTTGGGTAGAAAATGGGGTGTTACATGAACCATCAAATCGTCTATCCTCGGAAGTGGATACTTGTTCTTAATTGTTAATTTATTCAACTGCCGATAATCCACACAGAGCCTCATACTACCAGTCGTCGGCCTCCTCTGCCAGCATATGCGTACCATAACGGACCTTTTGTGCCGGAGTGCAGTCCATCACACGAAAGATCCTTTCCATCTCTTTCAACCAAGCTAAAGCCCCATCGGGATCATACTTGCCCTTGAAGGTAGGCGGATTTTCTCTCTGAAAGGTAGCCAAACTCCGAGACCCAGCATTCTCACCAGCATTATGTTGACCCTCCACGGCCTGAGACATAGCAGCCAACGCAGCAGCAATAGCAGCATCGTTCCTTCCAGCCATCTCAACTAATCACTACAATCATAGACAACAGTTAGAACTAATTGACAATACTTGGTCGTCAATGACACAATGACTCGACAACTTGGCCGGACAGACCGAAACTGCTCTGATACCACTAATGTAACACCCCTTTTCTACCCGGAAATTTTTTGACAAAAATCAGAGTTTTCAAAACGTTTTCAATACACCCACAAGGGATGCTACACTTACACCGTTAAACATCACATACCAATAATAAAGTTTCACCATTAAAACAGTGCAACACCTAGCACGTCATAACACCATCAAGCAGCGGAATAAAATCAAGGTTCAATTAAATAATTATACATCATCATAAAACTTCAACAATTAAAATAATAGAAATACTAATAAAGCCTAGCGTTCATTCCCCCGGAGTGCTACGTATCAGAGCGACGAAACCTGACTCTACTAGCGAAGGTAGACTTGCCTTCACTCGCAATCACCTGCACGTTACCAACATAGGGGTAACATTCAAACAGAAGGGGTGAGATATCTAACATTATAATAGCATATATGATAGGCAATATGCTAGAGTTACAACACTATATCTAACACTATATCAAATTACAAATCACCAAAATTAACACCAACATCATGAGTAAGTATATGAGATGCAACCCACACCAACGGGTATATGCATGTGGTACCAATCATCACCAATAAAGTAGCCAATAAGGGCAACATCACCTATATGAGCATCACCATCATCACCTGTAGCTCCAAGGCCGAAGCCTTCATCACCAAAAATATAATGCATATGAAAATGTATGCGACACCATGACAACACACCAAAGTCAATCAACAGCAGTCATCTATGTGACACAATCAGCAGCAACATCAATAAATGGTCATAGACCCATCACCTGTTCACCTTAGCCCATAGAATAGGCACATCACCTGTTATATCATCCCCAATAATATCATCACCAATCATCACCAATACACTTACACATATAGGACGGTCTAAACCACTTGACCAACGACCACCGACACCAAGGACACCAATAGATAGACAACATCTATGACAACGACAATTTTACAACACCGAGACATCGACAATTGACAACACCAGGAACAGATACCAATTTACAGCAACAGCGACAATAGCTTTTAAAACAGTACTTAAAAACAGTGACAGCAACGGTGATTTTTTTTGGCAAAACAGCAACATGGAAACAGTGACAGCAACAGTGATTTTCCATAAAAACAGCAACATGACAACAGTGACAGCAACATCAATTCTTTTAGAAAAACCGCAACATTTGTTTAGAAAACAGCAACAATTGTGTTACGGTGACAGCAACATTTATTTAGAAAAACAGCAACATTTTACTCACTGTGACAGCAACATTTATTTAGAAAACAGCAACATTTTACTCACTGTGACAGCAACATTATTTGGGAAAAACAGCAACATCGTTTGTGGAAAACAGCAACATTTTACTCACTTTGGCAGCAACATTATTTGGGGAAAAACAGCAACATTGTTTGTGGAAAACAGCAACATTTTACTCCTTGTGACAGCAACATTATTTGGGGAAAAACAGCAACATGGAAACAGTGACAGCAACAGTGATTTTCCATAAAAACAGCAACATGACAACAGTGACAGCAACATCAATTCTTTTAGAAAAACAGCAACAATTGTTCATTGTGGCAGCAACACCAATTTTCAGAAAAACAGCGACAGCAGGCTTGGCGCCCAACAACAGGGCGCCTGAGACAGCAACAACAACATCAGGCTTGGCGCCTGAGACAACAACAACACTGGGCGCCTAGGGCGCCAGTTTCAGCAACAGGAACAACGCTGAGACACTACTGGGCGCCTAGGGCGCCAACTCCAGCAACTAGGACAGCATCACTGGGCGCCTAGGGCGCCACTTCCAGCAACATCAACAACCAGACAACACGACTGGGCGCCCAGGGCACCAAAATCAGCAACAGAGGCGACACTGGCTTGGCGCCCAGCAACAGGGCGCCTCCAGCAGGGAACAAGCACAACACAGCCACGCACAGGACATGGCGCCCAGCAACAGGGCGCCTTTTTCAGCAACTAAGACAACACCAAAATTGCGCCAAACACCAAATTTCACCATGACCAATCATCAAGCACCAATTTCAAACATCATGAATATGTTTTAACATCATCAATCAACACCAAATAAGATCAAAGGAACAACATAGGTCCTATCTCCCACATAACCCCATCATATACCCCATTAAAAGGATAGAACCCACCCTTACCTTAGGTTTGCCGAACACGAGATCTCCTTGTACTTAAGCTCCAAAGAACCACCGCAACAAGACTTCTCTCCTCTTCTCCTGGTGCGCGCCGTCCCTCTTCCTTTCTCTCTTCTCCTCTTCGCAACTTTCTTTCTTTTCTCTTCTCAAAAATGCGCTATGCTCCAAAACCCTAACTAGCACTCCCCTTCATGCGCCTAAGCCTTGGGCTCGTGGATCACGGCCCCCCGTCCACTAATCAGCTAATTACTAGGCACCACTCCCTAATTTACATAAAACACCATATAATTATTTTAACTTAACTATACTAATAAAATACCTAAATAGTTTAATTAAATAAATAATTAAATTATTTGGGCGTTACATGAGGCGCGAGTAGAGATGGGGCGCGAGCAGAGATGAGGCGCGCAGAGAGGAGGGACGAGTAGAGCGTGAGGCGCGCAGAGAGGAGGGACGAGCAGAGAGTGACGCACGAAGAGAGGGGGGACGAGCAGAGCGTGAGGCGAGCAGAGAGTGGCGCGCAGAGAGGAGGGACGAGCAGAGAGTGAGGTGCGCAGAGAGGGGGGCGAGCTGTAACACCCCTTTTCTACCCGTTAATTTAATTGGAAAAATAAGAGTTTTCAAAATTTATTTCGCATGAGGAATGTTACACATACTTCAATAAAACAACGCTTCTCAATAAAACAGCTCAAACACAATAATCATGCATCACGTAGCACGTCACTAAGAGGAGAGCCTCAAAAACACAGTTATCATCGCAAATAAAACTTAACGTCGATAAAACCAACTACGCAGCGGAATAACAAAATAAAACAGAATCGTCAACAAAGACATAACAACCGAAACCATTCATAAACATCAATTTCGCCCCCCCCCCCCCCTGAGTGCTACGTATCAGAGCGTGACGACTCGACTCGAAGTAGTGAAGGTACCTAGTCCTTCACTCGTGATCACCTGCACGTTACCGCATAGGGGTAACATTCAAACAGAAGGGTGAGTCCAATTCAATCCATACAATAAATCACATGATAAGCAATAAGTCAAGTCACAGCTCTAAAATAATCACATCACAATCATCAATTACATCACTACAATAACTCATCACTATGTCATGTAGGCATATGAAATGCAACCCACTCGCGGGCATATGCATGAGGTACCTTTTCACAAACGTCGCTTAGCCTTTATGGCCTCATCGTCACTTAGCCTTTTGGGCCTCAAAACGTCACTGGGTTTATGCATATGGGAGGCATGAGACACTATGACATGCACCACGCACAAACACACAATCACGGTCAACTATGAGGCACAGCACCTGTCAATTCACAATTTACACACAACAACGTCACTTAGCCTTTTGGGCCTCAACGCCACTTATTTTCATCGTCACTTATTCATAAACATCATCAACTCAAACAATAGCCACTGAGGGCAAAAACGTCATTTACTAGCCACCAAGGGCATCATCGTCATTTACACATCAATATCAACAACATTGGCCACTAAGGGAAAAAAGGTCATTTAACTAGCCACTCAGGGCATCATCGTCAAAATCATCACTTTTGACACTAAAACGTTAAAACCACTGGTTATACACAAAAGGGGATTTTTAAAGACACCAAAACGATTTTTCAATGACACAGCAACGACCACCGGGGACAGCCACTTGGGCGCCCAGCAACCTTCAGAAATTATAAGTTTTTATTTTTAAAAATGGGACACACAGATAGACAACTGAAAAAGCTTCCCAACACTTTTTGAAACGTTCAAAACGGACACCCGAGTCAAAAGATATAGCGAAAACAGTTTTATAAAAATTTAGGAACGTTCTGGAAAATGGCGCCCTGGGCGCCCAGCGCCCTGGGCGCCCAGCGCCTGGCACCTGGCGCCCAGCACCCAGCAACACGCAACACCCACACACACGGGCGCCCAGCGCCCAGCGCAACACACACACACACACACGGGCGCCCAGCGCCCAGCGCAACACACACACACACGCCTGTACACTTCCAGCCACACGAAAATTCAGCACAATTCACATATTGAATCATCAAAATCATCCATCAACCATCCAAATTCAGCAACATCACAAAACACATACATGGCGCCCTAGGCGCCCAAACACTAACAATGGATCTTTGAGTAACGAATTCATCAACAACATGCTAATCGCAATTCACAACACGAAATCACACATACTTCATACTCATGGATTAGATCTAAGCTATTCCTACTTAAAACTTATCCTACGAATTATTATAAAAATTGATAGAACTCCCCTTACCTCGAATTCGAAGAGTAGAAGCCCTAGAGATAGTCACGAACCGAACCCCGCAACAAGATCACGTCCCTTGGCTCCTTGGACTTTCGCGACCTTTCTCTCTTCTCCTCTTCCCCTACGGCGCTCTTCTCTTCTCCTTTCTCTCTTCTCAATTTCGCAAAATGCCAACACCCAAAACCCTAGCCTCACAAGACCTCACCACTTCGCATATCACATGGATCACAGGCTTGGGCTTTTCACTTAAGCCCAAGTCTAGCTAATTGGCGCCTTCCTCTCCTAATACCACCTACACCATTTAAATATAATTTTAATTAATTAAATTACACCCAATAAATTAAATAAATTCCTAAATACTTAATTAAATAAATTAATTAAATATTTAGGGTGTTACAACTCTCCCCCACTTAGAATATTTCGTCCTCGAAATTTACCTGATCAAACAACTCTGGGTAGGACTCTCGCATCTTGCTCTCTAGCTCCCAAGTCATACTCTCACCGGCAGCTCCTAGCCAAACCACTTTCACTAATTCAATCTCTTTGCCTCTAAGCACTTTCACTTCACGATCCTCAATCCGTACGGGCATCGTCTCCACGGTGAGATTATCCCGCACCTCTACATCATCCATATGGATCACATGAGATGGATCCGAAACATACTTCCGAAGTTGCGACACATGAAACACGTCGTGCAATTTCAAAAGATTCGGCGGTAAAGCCACCCTATAAGACACATTCCCGATTCTCTCAGAAATCTGATAAGGACCAACAAAGCGAGGAGTGAACTTCTTCGATTTCAACGCTCGACCAACACCGGTAATAGGAGAAACCCTCAAGAACACATGCTCACCCTCCTGAAACTCTAAATCTTTCCTCCGCTTGTCATGATAACTCTTCTGACGACTCTGCGAAGCCTTCATCTTTTCACGGATCATCTTGATTTTCTCTGTAGTCTCCCGGACAATCTCCGGTCCCATCATTACACTCTCTCCTGACTCATACCAACACAATGGCGTTCTACACTTTCGACCATACAATGCTTCAAACGGTGCCATCCCGATACTGGAATGGTAACTGTTGTTATAGGTAAACTCAATCAACGCAAGGTAGGAATCCCATGAACCCCGTTGTTCCAATACACAAGCCCTCAACAAATCTTCTAACGACTGAATTGTCCTCTCTGACTGACCATCTGTCTGAGGATGATACGCCGAACTCATTTTCAGCTTTGAACCCAATTCCTTCTGCAAACTCGTCCAAAACTCAGAAGTGAACCTCGGATCCCTATCCGACACGATACTCTTCGGAACACCGTGCAACTTCACTATTTCTTTGACATAGACCTCTGCTAACCTCGACACCGGATAAGTGATATTAATAGGAACAAAGTGAGCAGACTTTGTTAACCTATCAACGATCACCCAAATAGCGTCATGACCCCTAACTGTATTCGGCAATCCAGTCACAAAATCCATCGCAATGCTATCCCACTTCCACTCTGGAACTTCCAACGGTTGCATTAACCCTGCAGGCTTCTGGTGTTCAACCTTCGACTTTTGACAGGTCAAGCAGGCATACACAAACTGTGCCACATCTCTCTTCATACCATACCACCAAAACATCTTTTTCAGATCTTGATACATTTTCGTCGCTCCAGGATGGATACTCAACTTGCTACGGTGACCCTCCTCTAAAATTGCCTTTCTCATCTCCGCATCATCCGGAACACAGATCCTACCCCGGAACCTCAACACACCACGGGAATCCAATTTGAAATCTTCATCTTCAGATTGACCAACCCCATTAATTAAATCTACCAACTTGACATCTGACTTCTGAGCCTCTCTGATGTTGCTCAGAAAGTCATTATCGATCTTTAACATTCCCAGCTTGACACTGCGAGGTGTCATTTTACAAACCAAACTCAAATCTCTGAATTCCTCAATCAACTCTAATTCTTTCACCATCATTGCCAACATATGCAAGGACTTTCTGCTTAAAGCATCAGCCACGACATTAGCTTTGCCGGGATGATAATTCAAACCAAAGTCATAATCCTTCAAGAGCTCCAACCACCGACGCTGTCTCATATTCAACTCTTTCTGATCGAACAGATACTTTAGACTCTTATGATCAATGAACACTTCGAACCTCGAACCATAAAGGTAGTGCCTCCAAATCTTAAGCACAAATACCACAGCAGCCAATTCCAAATCATGCGTAGGGTAATTTTTCTCATGAACCCGCAACTGCCTCGACGCATACGCAACAACTTTCCCATCTTGCATCAGCACGCCACCAAGACCCATCTTCGAAGCGTCACAATATACAACAAACGGTTCCTCCGGATTAGGCAACGTCAAAACAGGTCACTTATTCATAAACATCATCAACTCAAACAATAGCCACTGAGGGCAAAAACGTCATTTACTAGCCACCAAGGGCATCATCGTCATTTACACATCAATATCAACAACATTGGCCACTAAGGGCAAAAAGGTCATTTAACTAGCCACTCAGGGCATCATCGTCAAAATCATCACTTTTGACACTAAAACGTTAAAACCACTGGTTATACACAAAAGGGGATTTTTAAAGACACCAAAACGATTTTTCAATGACACAGCATCGACCACCAGGGACAGCCACTTGGGCGCCCAGCAACCTTCAGAAATTATAAGTTTTTATTTTTAAAAATGGGACACACAGATAGACAACTGAAAAAGCTTCCCAACACTTTTTGAAACGTTCAAAACGGACACCCGAGTCAAAAGATATAGCGAAAACAGTTTTATAAAAATTTGGGAACGTTCTGGAAAATGGCGCCCTGGGCGCCCAGCGCCTGGCACCTGGCGCCCAGCACCCAGCAACACGCAACACCCACACACACGGGCGCCCAGCGCCCAGCGCAACACACACACACACACACGCCTGTACACTTCCAGCCACACGAAAATTCAGCACAATTCACATATTGAATCATCAAAATCATCCATCAACCATCAAAATTCAGCAACATCACAAAACACATACATGGCGCCCTAGGCGCCCAAACACTAACAATGGAGCTTTGAGTAACGAATTCATCAACAACATGCTAACCGCAATTCACAACACGAAATCACACATACTTCATACTCATGGATTAGATCTAAGCTATTCCTACTTAAAACTTATCCTACGAATTATTATAAAAATTGATAGAACTCCCCTTACCTCGAATTCGAAGAGTAGAAGCCCTAGAGATAGTCACGAACCGAACCCCGCAACAAGATCACGTCCCTTGGCTCCTTGGACTTTCGCGACCTTCCTCTCTTCTCCTCTTCCCCTACGACGCTCTTCTCTTCTCCTTTCTCTCTTCTCAATTTCGCAAAATGCCAACACCCAAAACCCTAGCCTCACAAGACCTCACCACTTCGCATATCACATGGATCACGGGCTTGGGCTTTTCACTTAAGCCCAAGTCTAGCTAATTGGCGCCTTCCTCTCCTAATACCACCTACACCATTTAAATATAATTTTAATTAATTAAATTACACCCAATAAATTAAATAAATTCCTAAATACTTAATTAAATAAATTAATTAAATATTTAGGGTGTTACACGAGCAGAGAGTGAGGCGCGCAGAGAGTGAGGGGCGAGCAGAGAGTGAGGGACGAGCAGAGAGTGAGGGGCGAGCACAGGGTGAATTTTCTTTCTCATGCCAAGTCCATCACTTTACTCATCATTTTGATTCCCTCACATGCTAGACCCGTCACTTCATGCATCATTTTGATTCCCTCACATGCTAGGTCCATCACTTCATGCATCATTTTGATTCCCTCACATGCTAGGCCCATCACTTCATGCATCATTTTGATTCCCTCACATGCTACTTTTGTGATCTCTTCTCTTGTACCAATGAAGTATGCTATCTTTATGCTAACCCTTTTGTCTCATGACTTTTTCAGGATCAAAATCTTAGCATGTCATGCCAGCATTTGATCGGAGTGTCCAACTCGAGGTATTTGCTTGTCTCCGCATCTGATAAACGTTAATTTCCTTTGGTCTCTATTTTCGGGAAGTCTTGGATATGTAGGTCCTTCCCCTTCTCTTAAACTCTGCTTGGGCGGCCTCAGGAGGGGGAGCTTGTCAAGAACAAGTCATCCATTTTCTTATTAGATACGTGTTTTGACTATATGCCCCCACCCTGCAGGTTTAGTTGATGGCCCGCACTAAGCAGACGGTGAGAAAAGTCCCGTACGGTGGTCGCATCCTTGTCAGGCGAGAGAAAGATCTTGACTTCTCGACGTCCCCAAACTCACCAGTAACTTCTGAGATGTTTGGCTCTGAATCTGAAATTGAGGAGGTAGAGCTGGTTCAATTCGAGCCAGGAGAGTTTGATGAGGTTGATTATGATTGGGTTTCTCGGACTCTTCGTGGTGCAAAGAGTATTTTTAGTTCTGAAAAGGACTTGTCGGACCTTGAGTGCTTTGTTGGGGACCCAAGCCAAGAGTGGTGGTTAGAGGGTGTTATGCAAGGAGAGCGTATCTGTCAGACTCCCAAAACCTTGAAATTCATATTTACCACTGCATCTTGTCCAGGATAGGTGTTCGCCCCCCTTTCACCTTTTTCAGCAGGGGATTCTCAGATTCATTGGGGCCGCCCCTTCCCAATTACATCCTAACGGGTGGGCCTTTCTGAAGGCTTTCGAGCTTGTGATGCGAGCTATGCAGAGGACTCCATCTAGAGATGTTTTCTTTACCATTTTCGAGGTCTCTTGGAGACGTATTCGTGGCTCGGATCGATATCGCTATGAGCATGTGTGTTTTCGCAACTGACCTAACCTTCCAATTTTAAATAGGTATGCGGACTCTCAGAAGAAGTGAAGGCACAAGTATTTCTGGGTCGTGCCTAGTGACGATAATGCGGCAAGGACTGTGGGAACCTTAGATGAAAATGATGAATTTGACGAGAAGAACTTCCCCTTGTCTTGGAGTGAGGAGTGTGTCACGTATTCCAAGGGAGACTATTATGTTCTGTTTATACAACAAATTTTCTTAACTTGTCGGCATTCCAAGTTCTAGGTATTGGTTTCTTGCTCAAAGTCTCTAATTGGAAAGCGCCGTTCCCTGTTTTTGTGATTATTCTGTATGGACCTTCCCAGTTAGGGGCTATCTTTCCTTGGATGCATTCTTCGAACCCACGTCTGCCCTTCGTAGGTGATAAGCCTATTTTTAGAGTCTTTTTAATTGTTATTTTTATTAAGTTTTTTTTATTTTAATATATTTTTTTGAGCTATTTTACTACAAATGTTTACTTTTTATTTTCATGTTTTATTTTGAAGCAAAAGAGAAAATATGAGCTAAAATGAAGAACAAAGAAAATATTTGAGGAGGAACAATTTTTTAGACAGCACTAGGCACTCTGCAGGGCGCCAAGGAGCAGCACAGCGCAAAACTGGTGCAGGACAGGGCGCCAAGGAGCAGCACAGCGCAAAACTGGCGCAGGACAGGGCGCCAAGGTCGCCAAGGAGCCGCACAGCGCAAAACTGGTGCAGGACAGAGCGCCAAGGGCGCCAAGGAGCAGCACAGCGCAAAACTGGCGCAGGACAGGGCGCCAAGGGCGCCAAGGAGCAGCAGCAGCGCAAACTGGCGCAGGACAGGGCGCCAAAAATCAGTCAATTTTGGCTGCGGCCACTTGTTTGTGGCCATCTTTGCCAACTTGATTTTTCACTTCTTTTTGACTATTTTGCCCCTCCACTCAAGTGCTTTGTCCACTTGTTGATGGCTATCTTTGCCAACTTGAGTTCACACTGCTTTTTGACTATTTTGCCCATTCCCTCATATTTTCCTATAAATAGGACATTGATCCTCACTTGTAAGCACACTTGAATTTTGTGAGAAAATCACTCTCAAAAACTCTCTAAGATTTATGACTTCAATTTACTCTTCATGTTCTTTTTAATTCTTGCTGATTTACTTTCTTGCCCTTTTAATTCTTGCTCTTTTAATTCTTGCTTATTTACTTTCTTGCCCTTTTAATTCTTGCTTATTTACTTTCTTGCCCTTTTAATTCTTGCTTATTTACTTTCTTGCCCTTTTACTTTCTTGCTCTTTTACTTTCTTGCTCTTTTACTTTCTTGCTCTTTTAATTCTTTCTCTTTTATTTCTTTCTCTTTACATTTCCTTGCAATTTACTTTCTTGCACTTTTATTTTCCAAGTCATTTAAATTCCTTGCAATTTACTTTTCAAGCAATTTACTTTCTTGTCATTTACAATTCCGTTATTTATAATTTTGCAATTTTCCCAATTCCTAACATTTATTTTCTTGCCATTCTAACATCTAATTCCTAACTCATTTACACATTCCGCAACTTATCGCTTTCTTTACAATTCTTGCAATTTACACATTCCGTAACTTATCGCTTTCTTTACAAATTCTTGCAATTTACAAACATGCAATCTTCCTCTTCTCCTCTTTTGTCTACAATGATCATGAGTGAGTAGACTTTCTTAGCCTTGGGGTTTTTGGCAACCATCAAATGATGGCTTCCTACTAATTAATTCCCGAGACTATTCTCCACCTTAATCGCTTTGTATTTTTAAATCTAATTTCATCACTTTTCATTATTATTTCAAAACACCACACGATGTACCGAAAGGGGAAGTGTGGTTGTTGGATCTATGAAATTAGACAATAAAATCAACACATGAAAATAGTTTTGGTTTTATTGAGACACGAAAAGGTCTTTGCTTAATGGGTTCTAATAATAATCAACCATGAAAATAGGCTTGATAATTAGTTTAGAACACGCGTTTGTATTCCAAAGGAAACTCTTGCTACAACCGTCGCCTTGTCTTAAGAAATATATCGTTCTTTAAACTGGAAAATAGTCGAAAGGATTAATAACGGAAACCTTATCATTTCGATGAAACTAATACCCCAAGTCTCTTTTTATTTTTAAAACATCAACAAAAACATTCCTTCTTTCTAAAAAGACTTTCTTTTCAGTTAATCAACTTTGGAAAATTAAATTGGTAATCACCTAGGCTCTCCCTGTGGATCGATAACTCTTTTATTACGCGACAAGACCGTGCACTTGCGGCCTATCAAGTTTTTGGAGCCGTTGCCGGGGAGGCAGTGATATTAATTAAGTTTTTCGAAACCGGTTAGACTGAAGTTTTATTTTCTTTATTTTTTCTTCTCTTGTCCCTCGAATGCGAAGAACCAGAAGTTTTGGAGAAACTGTTCAACAAATTCCCAAAATCGAAAGGTTCTTACATAGAAGGAGGAGAGAAATTCCCGATAACCAAATGGCGGCTAATGAAAATCGTGCTCTCAAAGAGTACGCAACACCTTCGGCAGAACCATCAGCTGTCATTGTACATCCAAATGTGGAAGCAAATAATTTTGAACTCAAATCATCTCTGCTTTCAATGGTTCAACAAAACCAATTTTCTGGTTCTCCCACGGAGGACCCAAGTCTTCATATTTCAATTTTTCTGGAATACTGTGGAACTCTCAAATTAAACGGGATACCTCAAGATGCCATAAGACTAAAGCTCTTCCTTTTTTCATTAAGGGATAGAGCAAGAGCATGGCTACATTCTTTGCCTTCGGAATCCGTTACCAGCTGGGGCCAATTAAAACAAGCTTTTCTTGCTAGGTTCTTTCCCCCAAGTAAAACAGCTCAAATGAGAAGTCAAATTACTCGATTTTCTCAAAACGACGGGGAATCTCTTTATGATACTTGGGAACGTTTCAAAGAAATGTTAAGGCTATGCCCCCATCATGGACTAGAGAAATGGCTCGTTGTTCACACATTTTATAATGGATTACAATATGCAACAAGAATGACTGTTGATGCAGCTTCAGGTGGAGCTTTAATGAACAAAATTTTTACTGAAGCTTATGCACTCATTGAAGATATGTCTCAAAACCATTGTCAATGGACAAGTGAGCGAGCCATAACAAATAAACCAGCATCATCAAAAGAGCCAGGTAAGTATGAAATATCTGCTGTTGATCATCTTACCTCAAAAGTGGACGCACTTTTTCAAAAATTTGAAAAATTAAATGTAAGTCCCGTTTCACAAACTCTTTCTCCTACTACTCCACCATGTGAATTATGTGGGGTTGTTGGCCATATTGGAGCTGAATGCCAGCTTGAGGCATCTAGTACTGGAAATGAGCATGTTAACTATGCTCAAAAAGAAGATCCGTTTTCAAATACTTATAATCCTGGGTGGAGAAATCATCCAAATTTTTCTTATAAAAATCCTCCACCCAATCCAGCACCTAGACCACCTCCTGGTTTTCAGAATCAAAGGGTTTTAAACAACCCACAAAACAACCCGCAAAAGTCGAACTTGGAATTTTTGATGGAAAAATTTGTGTCATCTCAAACAAAACAAAATGAAGAATTCAAAAATCAAACTGGTTATTTGAATGACACACTTATCAAATTAGTATCAAAAGTAGACTCTATTGCCACTCATAATAAAATGCTTGAAAATCAGAACAAAATCCTCTAAGTCTTCGGGGGTATTTCCTGGGCAACACAGGTGGCTTCATCCTCTAAGTCTTCGGGGGTATTTCCTGGGCAACCAGAACAAAATCCAAATGGCCAAATAAATGCCGTCACCCTTAGAAGCGGAAAACAATTAGAGGAACCAAGAGCAAACCAAGAAAAAATTGTGAGTGAAAAACATAATTTACCATGTGAGCAAGAAGAGAAAGAACTAGAAAAAGAAAGAGAAAAACCATACATCCCCCCCCCCACCACCACCATACAAACCACCCATTCCTTTTCCCCAAAGATTTGCAAAAAACAAACTTGACGAGCAATTCAAAAGGTTTGTCGACTTGCTTAAAAAGCTTTACATCAATGTTCCTTTCACTGATGCATTGTCTCAAATTCCGTGTTATTCTAAATTTTTGAAAGAAATTTTATCCAAGAAAAGAAAAATAGACGACTATGAGACGATTGCATTAACAGAAGAATGTAGTGCAATTATCCAGAACAAGCTGCCACAAAAGCTCAAAGATCCAGGTAGTTTTTCCATACCTTGTGTAATTGGAAGTGAAACTATAAACAGAGCAATGTGCGATCTAGGAGCCAGCGTAAGTTTGATGCCTCTTTCTCTTTGCAAAAGACTAGGGATAGGTGAACTTAAACCCACAAAAATGACAATACAATTGGCAGATCGTTCCGTCAAATACCCCACTGGAATCTTAGAGGATGTCCCTATCAAGGTAGGGCAAACTTTTATACCAGTGGATTTTGTTGTAATGGAAATTGAAGAAGACTCTCAAATTCCTATTCTTCTAGGGAGGCCTTTTTTAGCTACTGCAGGGGCAATAATTGACGTTAAAAACGGTAGGTTGGTTTTTAATGTGGGGGATGAAAAGGTTGAGTTTGAAGTTTCAAACTTCATGAGGAGTCCGTCTGTAAAAGACTCATGCTGCAGGATTGATATTGTAGACTATTGCGTGCGAGACTGCTCTTTAGCATCATCTTCACAAGATAGTCTGGAAGATTGCCTTTTAGGCAACACAGATACAAATGCAGCAGAGGAAACCCAATTCTACATAAAACTTTTAGATGAGAATCCACCATCACAAAAATTGGGTACTGAAACTTTGGGTGAGGGAAAACCTCGACCTCTCCCAAAAGAAGCACCAAAAATAGAACTGAAGCCCTTACCAGCATCTCTCAGGTATGAGTTTCGTGGCCCTAATTCTACTTTTCCAGTAATTGTAAATGCAGATCTAAAACAAAATGAGACTGAAAATTTGCTTAATGTTCTTAAAAAGTATCCCAAAGCCATAGGGTATACTATTGAGGACATTAAAGGAATAAATCCATCAATCTGCATACACAGAATACTACTGGAAGAGGACTATAAACCTTCTATCGAGCATCAAAGAAGATTAAACCCAAACATGAAAGAGGTTGTTAAAAAGGAAGTTTTAAAACTCCTTGATGCTGGGATAATATATCCTATTTCCGATAGTAAGTGGGTTAGTCCTGTTCAAGTAGTACCTAAGAAGGGAGGCTTAACAGTTATTAAAAATGAAAAGGATGAATGCATTTCCACAAGGACAATTACGGGATGGAGAATGTGTATTGATTACAGAAAGCTTAACAAAGCTACCCGGAAAGATCACTTCCCTCTCCCGTTCATTGATCAAATGCTAGAAAGGTTAGCACAGCACTCACATTTCTGCTATTTGGATGGTTATTCAGGATTTTTCCAAATTCCCATCCACCCTAGCGACCAAGAAAAAACAACTTTCACATGTCCTTTTGGCACTTATGCCTATATAAGGATGCCCTTTGGTCTATGTAATGCTCCTGCTACCTTTCAAAGGTGTATGATGTCCATATTCTCAGACTTTGTTGAAAACATAATGGAAGTGTTTATGGATGATTTTTCCGTCCATGGCTCAAATTTTGAAAAATGTTTAGCCAATCTGGAAAAAGTCTTAGAGAGGTGTGAGAAGGTGAACCTAGTTCTAAACTGGGAAAAGTGTCATTTCATGGTTAATGAAGGAATTGTCCAAGGACACTTAATTTCTAATAGAGGTATTGAGGTAGATCGTGCAAAAATTGAGGTGATTGAAAAAATGCTACCTCCCACCTCAGTAAAAGAGGTGAGAAGCTTTTTAGGCCATGCGGGTTTCTACCGCCGGTTCATAAAAGACTTCTCAAAAATTTCAAAACCTATGAAAAGTCTGCTCCTTAAGGATGCAGCATTTATTTTTAATGATCTTTGTCTTGAAGCTTTTGACAGGTTGAAAAAGGCTTTGGTTACTGCCCCAATCATACAACCACCGGACTGGAATCTTCCGTTCGAGATAATGTGCGATGCAAGCGACTATGCAGTTGGGGCAGTCCTGGGGCAAAGAAAGGAAAAAAAATTGCATGCCATATACTATGCAAGCAGGACCTTAGACTAGGCACAAATGAATTACGCCACAACTGAAAAAGAATTATTGGCGGTAGTTTTTGCCGTTGATAAGTTTCGATCATATTTGGTAGGTTCAAAAATCGTCATTTATACTGATCACTCGGCCATAAAATATTTGTTAAACAAAAAAGATGCTAAGCCGAGATTGATCAGATGGGTTTTACTCCTACAAGAATTTGATCTTGAAATAAGGGATAAAAAAGGCGTTGAAAATGTTGTGGCTGATCATTTGTCCCGCCTACAAGGAACAACAAAAGAAGAGTTACCACTTAATGATACATTTTTGGATGATCAACTCTTCTCATTGGTCAAAACTGAAGCACCATGGTATGCAGATTTTGTAAACTACCTTGCAGCAAGAGTACTCCCCCCAGATTTAAATTATCAGCAGAACAAGAAATTCTTCCATGATCTTAAACAGTATTACTGGGACGAGCCACTGCTTTTTAAAAGAGGAGCAGACGGGGTGTTCAGAAGATGCATTCCGGAAGAAGAGGTAAGTAACATTCTATACCATTATCATTCTTCTTCCTATGGCGGCCATGCCAGTTCTTCAAAAACTGCTACAAAAATTCTACAATCTGGTTTTTATTGGCCGTCCCTTTTTAAAGACACGCATCATTTCGTTTCTAAATGCGACCAGTGTCAACGCACCGGTAATATTTCGAAAAGAAATGAAATGCCCTTAAATAATATCTTAGAGGTTGAAATTTTGACGTCTGGGGTGTCGATTTCATGGGACCATTTCCATCTTCTTTTGGAAACCAATATATTCTAGTAGCTGTTAACTATGTGTCAAAATGGATCGAAGCCATTGCTTCTCCTACAAACGATGCAAAGGTAGTCATAAAACTTTTCAAAAAACTAATTTTTCCAAGATTCGGGGTCCCTCGTGTTGTCATAAGCGACAGAGGATCCCATTTCATCTCAAAACATTTTGAAATGTTACTGCAAAAGTTTGGTGTAAGGCACAAAATTGCAACGCCTTACCACCCTCAAACTAGTGGTCAGGTTGAGGTATCGAACAGAGAAATTAAAAGTATTTTAGAAAAAATTGTTTCGACCTCAAGAAAAGACTGGTCGGTAAAGCTTGATGATGCTCTCTGGGCTTATCGGACTGCGTACAAAACTCCCATAGGAATGACTCCTTTCAAATTAATTTATGGGAAGTCTTGCCACCTTCCGGTTGAACTAGAGCACAAAGCTTACTGGGCAATTAAACGCCTTAACCTGAACATGGAATTAGCCGTAGAAAAAAGAAAACTCCAACTAAACGAATTGGAAGAACTGAGAATGGATGCTTATGAGAATGCCAAACTTTACAAAGAAATAACAAAAAATGGGCATGATAAGCGTATCATTCGCAGAGAATTCAAGGAGGGTGACCCGGTGTTATTGTTTAATTCCGGACTAAAAATTTTCCCAGGAAAATTAAAATCAAGATGGTTCGGTCCTTTTGAAATCTGTAAGGTTTACCCCTTCGGATCTGTAGAGATCTGGAGCGAGAAAACTGGATCGTTTAAAGTCAATGGTCAAAAGTTGAAAAATTATTTAATTGGTGACCCAATTGAGAAAGGAACTAGTTTAGTTCTGCATGATCCCAATTGAAATTTTGATCGTCAAGCTAGTGACGTTAAAAGAGCGCTGTGTGGGAGGCAACCCACGGCTTAATGAATTTTTTCAATTTAAAAAAAAAAAACTCACGGTTAGAAAAATTGGAGCACGTGACAGATATGCTCCAAACCCTAAATGCATCATTTCAGCATCAACCAGGGTCCCCCTTCCGGGCAGCTGTGATCCGGTGAGCTATCCTAACCTCTTTTGTGTTGTTTTATTTGAAAAATCATTGAGGACAATGCCTAGTCCAAGCATGGGGGGGTATTTTATTGCTTTTATTGGGTATGTCTTTATTGCTTTGCAAAAGTTTTTATCTTTTTGTACTTTGAGTTGTATCTGCTCCCTCCATGATGAAACTTTGTGAACCCTAAGCATGTTTTAGATTAGCCTTTTCTGGACAAAAATAATTTTTCAATTTTTCATTAGCAATCATCTAGGTGGACTGGTTGGGAACAACAAAATTGTATCATGGTTCGATTTCTACTTCTAGGGCTTTTTCACACACACACTATTGAGACTGTTTTCAGTTGTTAATACAATTAGAAGGACTGAAGAGAAACTAGTAACCTGGTTCTCTTGGTGACATTCACCGGATGCGCGGTTACTGGAGAAAAACGTCTGAGTTGGGGTATCAAGCAAAAAAAAAATATGCAAAACCAATTCAAAATGCAAAAATTGGTGCATTTTAAATGTCAAAATGAATGGTTAGCATATAAAATCAAAAAGAAAAGAAAAATGCTTGAATACCCAACGTATAAAGACCCTCCTTTGAGACTCGGTCTTAGTAAATGGAGGACCCAAGCTTAAGAATGCTGGGGAACCGGTTCTATGATGACATTGATATCCTCTCTAAAGTATTGATACTTTAAAGTTGTCTCCCAATTCCACAAGAAGCCCAGATAGTAGTTCTCAAACCAAAGTGTTAGAATTGCCCCACAGTTCACTTAATGTTTTGATGTGAAAATAATTTTCCTTCAATATTGGCCTAAAGATTTACACTGTTTTTGCTTGAGGACAAGCAAGGGTTCAAGCATGGGGGAGTTTGATAAGCCTATTTTTAGAGTATTTTTAATTGTTATTTTTATTAAGTTTTTTTATTTTAATATATTTTTTTGAGCTATTTTACTACAAATGTTTACTTTTTATTTTCAGGTTTTATTTTGAAGCAAAAGAGAAAATATGAGCTAAAATGAAGAACAAAGAAAATATTTGAGGAGGAAAGGAACAATTTGTTAGACAACACTAGGCACTCTGCAGGGCGCCAAGGGCGCCAAGGAGCAGCACAGCGCAATTTTGGCTGCGACCACTTGTTTGTGGCCATCTTTGCCAACTTGATTTTTCACTTCTTTTTGACTATTTTGCCCCTCCACCCAAGTGCTTTGTCCACTTGTTGATCTTTGCCAACTTGAGTTCACACTCCTTTTTGACTATTTTGCCCCTTCCCTCATATTTTCCTATAAATAAGACCTTGATCCTCACTTGTAAGCACACATGAATTTTGTGAGAAAATCACTCTCAAAAACTCTCTAAGATTTATGACTTCAATTTACTCTTCATGTTCTTTTTAATTCTTGCTTATTTACTTTCTTGCCCTTTTAATTCTTGCTTATTTACTTTCTTGCCCTTTTAATTCTTCCTTATTTACTTTCTTGCCCTTTTACTTTTTTGCTCTTTTAATTCTTGCTCTTTTACTTTCTTGCTCTTTTAATTCTTGCTCTTTTATTTCTTTCTCGTTACATTTCCTTGCAATTTACTTTCTTGCACTTTTATTTTCCAAGTCATTTAAATTCCTTGCAATTTACTTTTCAAGCAATTTACTTTCTTGTCATTTACATTCCGCTATTTATAATTTTGCAATTTTCTGAATTCCTAACATTTATTTTCTTGCCATTCTAACATCTAATTCCTAACTCATTTACACATTCCGCAATTTATCGCTTTCTTTACAATTCTTGCAATTTACACATTCCGTAACTTATCGCTTTCTTTACAAATTCTTGCAATTTACAAACATGCAATCTTCCTCTTCTCCTCTTTTGTCTACAATGATCATGAGTGAGTAGACTTTCTTAGCCTTGGGGTTTTTGGCAACCATCAAATGATGGCTTCCTACTAATTAATTCCCGAGACTATTCTCCACCTTAATCGCTTTGTATTTTTAAATCTAATTTCAACACTTTTCATTATTATTTCAAAACACCACACGATGTACCGAAAGGGGAAGTGTGGTTGTTGGATCTATGAAATTAGACAATAAAATCAACACATGAAAATAGTTTTGGTTTTATTGAGACACGAAAAGGTCTTTGCTTAATGGGTTCTAATAATAATCAACCATGAAAATAGGCTTGATAATTAGTTTAGAACACGCGTTTGTATTCCGAAAGGAAACTCTTGCTACAACTGTCGCCTTGTCTTAAGAAATATATCGTTCTTTAAACTGGAAAATAGTCGAAAGGATTAATAACTGAAACTTTATCATTTCGATGAAAGTAATACCCCAAGTCTCTTTTTATCTTTAAAACATCAACAAAAACATTCCTTCTTTCAAAAAAGACTTTCTTTTCAGTTAATCAACTTTGGAAAATTAAATTGGTAATCACCTAGGCTCTCCCTGTGGATCAATAACTCTTTTATTACGCGACAAGACCGTGCACTTGTGGCCTATCAGTAGGACTAGGTCACCTACCTCGAATGTTCGAAAGACCACTTTGGTATTGAACCTCATTGCCATCTTTTGTTTGATTACCATGTCCTTGAGGGATGCTTGGTTTCTGAATTCTTCTACGAGGTCCAACTCCTCTCGGAGCCTTTGCTCATTTGTTTCCGAAGGGTTTGGGTGTTTGGTCCTCCAGCTCAATTCTCCAATCTCCACGGGTATGACTGCCTCCGTTCCGTATGCCAAACGGAAAGGTGATTCCCCAGTTGATGAGTGTGGGGTGGTTCTGTATGCCCACAGGACATAAGGTAGCTCCTCTAGCCAGCTGCCTTTTGCCTCATCGAGCCTCCTTCGTAATCCTCTCAAGATTACTCTGTTGGCTGCCTCTGCCTAACCATTGGTCTGTGGATGCTCCACGGAGGTAAAGCGCTGTTTGATGCCTAGGTCGATCATCAGTTGTCTAAATCCTTTGTCCGCAAACTGTGTGCCGTTGTCAGTGATGACTAGCTCCGGTATGCCAAATCTGGTCATGATGTTCTTCTTAAAAAACCTTATACAGTTTCTTGCCGTGATGGTTGCCAGGGGCTTAGCTTCAATCCACTTGGTGAAATAGTCAACTGCCACGATCAGATACTTTACTTGCCCTGGGCCTGGGGGAAGAGACCTAAGAGGTCAATCCCCCACCAGGCGAAAGGCCAGGGGGAGGTCAAGGATGTCATCTCTGATGAAGGAGCGATGTGCACGTCGGCATGCTTTTGGCACTTGTCACATTTCTTGACATAATTTTGTGCATCCTTATTCATCGTGGGCCAGTAATAGCCTGCTCTGAGTGTTTTTGTTGCCAGGGCTCGTCCTCCTAGGTGTTGTCCGCAGATCCCCTCGTGGATCTCTGCGAGAACATAGTCCGCTTCTATTCCTTCTACACATTTTAATAGAGGCATTGAGAAACCTCTACGAAAAAGTCTTCCTTCAATGACCGAGTAGGACGCAGCTCGCCTTCTTACGGAAGCTGCTTCTTTTGCGTTAATGGGCTCTTGCCCTTTAAGTATATACCGGAGAATTGGGGTTATCCAACTTTGGCTTGCCTCAACGGTGAGGATGGAGGTGGGCGATCCACTGTCGAGAGGAACACTAGGTCTGGACAAAGTTTCTTGAATGACGCTCTGATGGTTCCCGGGTACTCTGGTGCTGGCAAGCTTGGAGAGTATGTCAGCTCTAGTGTTTTCCCACCTGGGTACATGTTTTACTTCTGCTTTTTTAAACAATTGTAAGAGCTCGGGCACTCTGGTTAGGTACTTTTGTAACACTGGATCATAAGCGCCAAACGCAGCGTTGATCTGAGAGACCACTAAGAGCGAATCTGTGTGAAGCTCAACTCGTGTTGCCCCGAAGTCTCTGGCCAACTGTAGGCCGGCTATGCAGGCCTCATACTCTGCTTGATTATTGGATGTGGAGAACGAAAATGTCAAGGATACTTCAATCATTAGTCCTTCTGAGTTTTCAAGTATTAGGCCTGCTCCACTTCCCTTACTATTTGAGGACCCGTCCACGTGAAGAGTCCACGCTGCCTCCATGTTGCCAGCTTGTGGAGCTGTCGTCATTTCGGCCACAAAGTCTGCCAAGATCTGAGCCTCCATGGCTGGTCTTGACTCGTACTTGATTCCAAACTATGAGAGCTTGACTGCCCATTTAATCATTCTCCCAGCCATATCAGGGCGATGGAGGATTTGTCGGATTGGTTGGTTTGTTCAAACAACCATTAGACGAAATATGGTCTGAGGCGCCTGGCTGCAATTACTAGTGCCAGGGCGACTTTTTCCACCTTCTGGTATCTCAACTTCGGGCCCTGTAATGCCTTACTTACGAAGTATATCGGCCTTTGGTCCGTGTTGGTTTCTCTGACCAGCACCGCACTTAATGCCTCGTCGGCAACTGCGAGGTATAAATACAGGGTTTCCCCTTCTTCATGACGTGTTAAGATGGGCGGTTTGGAGAGGGTTTCTTTTAAAAGGTTCAGCGCCTGCTCTTGCTCGGCGGTCCAGTCGAATTTTGTTTCCTTCTTGAGTAGTTTGAACAAGGGTAGAGACTTGTGCGCCGCTTTTGAAATGAAACGAGATAAAGCCGCTATCATGCCGGTCAGCTTTTGGATTTCTTTCTTTGTAGTTGGTGAAGTCATTTCGGTCACCACCCTACACTTATCGGGGTTGGCCTCAATCCCTCTCTCAGTGAGATAGAAACCGAGGAATTTCCCCGCTCGAATCCCGAAGGTGCATTTTTCCGGGTTTAATCTCATGTTGTTTTTTCGGATTTCCGAGAATACTTCGGTCACATCTTTGAGATGGTCTAGATCATTTTTACTTTTAATTATCATGTCATCAAGATATACTTCGATCACCCGACCAATTTGATTCTTAAAGACCTGATTCATCATCCTTTGATAGGTTGCCCCGGCGTTTTTGAGCCCGAAGGGCATTACGCGATAGCAATAATTTCCATGTTCTGTCATGAACGCCGTTTTCTCTTGATCTGGCAGGAGCATTGGGATTTGGTTATATCCCGAGTACGCGTCCATAAAAGATAATAAACGAAAACCTGAGGCGCTATCAACTAATTTATCTACGCAAGGAACGGGGAAGGCGTCTTTTGGACATGCCTTGTTAAGATCAGTATAATCAACACACATTCTCCATTTTCCATTAGATTTCGTAACAAGGACTACATTGGACAACCAAGTGGTGTAACTAATTTCTTTTACAAAGTTTGCTTATATGAGGTCTTTCACAACCTTTGCAGCAGCTTCAGCTTTTTCTCCTTTCTGGGCTCTCCTCTTCTGGGCCACCCACTTGGTGTTTGGATTAACAGCAAGGTGGTGGCAAGCTACCTCGGGTGGTATTCCTGGCATGTCCGCCGCAGACCAGGCGAACAGATCAGCATTCTCTCTTAGGCAGATGGTGAGTTTTTCCTTGACTTCCTCAGGGAGGTCGGCGCCTATCTTGACAGTCTTGGTGGGATCTTTTCCTAATTGGATAGATATGAATTCACCGTCTGGCTCTAGCCTCTTCATGCGCTTCTTCAGCTCCTTGGCGAGGGTGCTATCATCCTCCTCTTCATCACTGTCTGGATCATATCTGGCATCCAGGTCTGCTAAGTTCACCTTAGCTTCTTTCCCGGATCTCTTGTCAGCCTCCCCTATTTCAGCAATCTCTTCTTCATTCTTAACACTCATGTAGTAGCATCTGCGTGCTGCTGCCAGATCAGCCAGAAGGGTTACAATCTTGTTCTCCAAATTGTAAAATTTCATTTTTAAGTGAACCGTTGAGGTTACTGCCCCCAACCTGCCTAATGTTGGCCTTCCGATGATGCACTGGTAGATGGATTTTCATGGGAGGACTAAGAAGGGTGTTTTCCCAGATGGCCGAGTGGTTTAGCTTTTGACCCGTTGAATCGAGTCAGGTCTGATCCTCGGTAGGGAGTCAGGTCGTCGGGGGAGATATTCAACACTTTTAACAAATCTTCAAAAATGATGTCTACAGAGCTACCCTGGTCGACCAGGATTCTTCTCACTTCAACACTGGCCATGACGGGCCATATCAGCAGTTGGATGTACTTGTTTGGCTTTCCGTCGAGTAAGTCTTGATCACCAAAGGACAAAGGTGGCCTGGCTGGCCCCTCCTTGGGGGTTGAGGTGGATGGAACATTCAGGATTTCTTTCTATCTTCTCTTTATTGACTTATTCGTTCCACACCCATCTAAAGGGTCTCCTCCATGTATCACCATGGCCACTGGTCTTCCTCTGGACTTCCGAGTGTCTTCCTTCTCGGAGGACTCGCTGTCTTCGTCCTTTGTAGCTTTGACGACTTCGCTGGCTGGGCCCTTGCCTTTGCGTGGGGACCTGGACCTTTTTGTGGGGGATCAGGGTCTCTTGCGTGAGCTACTTGCCTCACCATCTTTCTTTACGTATTGTAAAAGTTTCCCTTTCTGAATCAGCTCTTCAATGTCGTCCTTAAGGGCTCGGCATCCATTGGTGTCATGACCTCCGCTTCGGTGATAGCGGCAACATTTTTTCGAAGGATTCTGGCCTTCCCTCCGCACTAAAGGCTCTGGTCTTTTGACGTTTTTAAATTCAGCATTGGCAGCTAAGATCTTAGCCTGGGATGCATTGAGGAGGGTGTGTTCGGCGAACCTGCATGGTCGTGCCTCACGATGCACTCCCTCCTGCTTCCTTTCGCTGCCGGGTTTCTCGAGCATCACCCCTGTCGTCACCGGCCTTGGCTGCCTCACGGCAAGCCATATCATCCTCTTCATAGTCCATGTACTTCTGCGACTTTTGAAGGAACTCACCCAAGTTCCTGGGTCTGTTGACCCCCACGTCAATTTGAAAGAGACTTCCTTTTCTTAGGCCATCTTTCATCCAAAATAACCTTTGCTTGTCCTCTGAATTTCGAACACATAAAGACTCCTTATTGAAACGCTCTATGTATTCTCTTAACGTCTCGCCATCACGCTTCCTGACTGCCCTCAGCACCTCTTCTGACTTGGGCTTCAGCCGAGAGGCAGTGAAGCGAGCTGCGAACATCCTTGCCAGCTGACTCCATGAGCAAATGGAGTTTGGCCTCAGCTCTTGAAACCATTCTATCGCTGAATTTTCGAGGGTGAGAGGAAAGATTTTATAGTGAACCAGCTCCCTCGCGCCTTTATAGCGCATCATTAGGGAGAAGTGTGCCAAATGGCGGTCTGGGTCTCCATTCCCATCGTACATCTTGAGAGCTGGCAGTTTCTCTAAGGCCCTCAGTATTGGGCATTCATCCACCTTCCGAGTGAAAGGTCCTTCGTTGGAGAACCTCCTTGAGTTGCGAGGTGAGACATCCTCGTAGTCAATATCTTGATACCTGCGCTGGTCGGGTGATCTCCTCGATGGTGACCCCTGGTGGCGCCTCTTGTGGGTCTTGGCCCTGCTTCTTGACCTTTCACGGGAATTAGAGGAGGCACGTGAAGAAGTCCTGGAGTGGGAGTCGTCAGGCCAGTAAGTACCATCCGGGGAGGATGGAGGGGTTTTTGGAGGTGAGCCCGACTCTCGATATTTGCGACACTGAGGAGGGGAGCGGTGCACGTGCTTTCGCCTAGGTGGGGAACGATGGGCACGATGCCTTCGAGGGGGAGACCGATGATGCCTTGAGACCACAGTTGTCTGAGGAGGGGTTCCCCAGTAGGGTGGAGGCTGTTTAGGCATGGAAGCCACACGCCTTTCAATCTGCCTTAGGCGTGCTTCCTGCTGCAGCATGGTCTGGGTGCGGTTGCACAAGAGATCCAAGAGTTGGTTCACGTTTGGGGGTTGGGCAGGCTCCTGGAGGGAGTCTGTCTGCGGGACGTGGACGGTATCCTCGTCAAGCTCGCTTGCTACATTGCCCTCAGGAGTGCCGTCATGCTGGGACGCGGGCACGACAATGCTTCGAACTCGGGGTCTACCTCTTGGTGCCATGGAGAAGCGAGAGAAAAGCTCAAGGAGTAGAGATGATGTCAAAGATAGATAACTCACGTCGCCAATGTTCTGTACCTTTACCTTACCACAGATTAGACCGAGCAGGTAGTTGGTAGGGTAGTTGCTTTACTTGGTTGAACTTCTGATAGCACCAGGAAGTAGGGGACTGGCCGAGCTTGGATGGGTAGGATCAAGGAATGCTGCTTGTGACCTGGCCTGCTTTTGACCGGGCCTGGGGCGAGCAGGACTGTCAAAAATGTTCCCAAGTGGGGTACCTGCGAAGCCACTCTGACGCTCAAGTCAGTATTGAGAATAGAGGAGTGATTTAGCTAGGAATGAGAATCTACCTCTTAATGGCAAGACGCATCAGTATTTATAGGGATATGCGCCAGCTTTGAGTCGTCGGGTTAGTCAGGTAGATCTGAGCCATTGAAGCATGATAGCCATAAATGGGCTGATTTATCATGGATATGGGCCAAAGTTTATTGGGCTTAGTCATGTCCAATTGCTGGAGTGGATCTCGTGATCCAGTCCAGAACACTATCTATTTCAAACGTTTTTTTTTTACACCTATTTTCCCAAAAACTAAAAAAAAATGGGTTTGATTGAGATGTATATTGTCAATCCCGGTTTAAGAGACTTTAGCTGTACAACTTTGAGCATAAACCCCTTCAAAACTAAAATCAACCAACCAACAAACTTTTTCAAGAAGAACTACGTGACTTTTGAGTTCCTCATTGCACCTGAGGATACATAGGAGCGGCTTCCCATCAAGTCAAAAACTAAGTTTTCAAATTTAGTCCCTTATTTATTTCTTTGCAAACCAAATATTTATTTTTAGGGTAAATCGATATGTCATAACTTAATAAATATTTTGCACAATCAAATTTAGGGTAACTGTCTTAGGACAGAAGTACTAGGGGTGCTGTGAAATTAAGTTTTCGCCATTCCCTATGCATAACCGACTCCCGAATCCAACCAAATACCTTTTGAAAGCGGTTTTTCTCAATTTTCTCTATTAAATAAATTGGGTGGCGACTCCTAAAATTATACATTGTTGAGCCATTTGCGTCGAGATCCCGGTCACGACAAGTAGGGCCTAGTCCAGACAATACATCTATTTATTTACAAGCATATATCAGACATGGAGATGCTAATTTCTAAATCTAAGTTGCACTAAATGGATATAATTTCACACCTTCCCAAATACATGCTTTTGCTACTCAATTAACAGAATCTGTGAGAAATACTCCTATACATGGTCCTAAATGTTCTAACATGCTTCCCATTACCACAACTAAGCATCAAATTTAGGATCAGGAGCTTGTATGAATGTAGTATTGGTGTAGTTTTTGAGAAATGATATCTGCATTTGGATTTATATATTAATATACATTGGATGTATAAGGTTGCAATTTATGGTATGTGGTTACTATGTGTGTGAAGTAAATTTTTACCGAATAAATTTACTTTTATATAAACTATATAATTGAAATTTTGAATAAGAGAGTATAGTATTTTTTCACCTTTGTTGTGTTTTTATACACACACATTAACTTCGACAGTGCCTCGTTTATATAGAGTGTTAATATGTTTATACTGATGTTTATTGGGTAGTACAACTTATAAGGAGTTTCTATAGAAAATTGAGACTTTTATTTGCTGTAGAACTTTTATATTTAATTTGATGAGTTTGTTGGTATACTAAGTATAACAAGGAAATAATCCTCATAATAGATAATAACTCTTGGTCCATATCATGCTTTCTAAATACATCAAATGAAAAGGAGACAAGTCGGACGAAGTTGTCAAAGAAAGTGATATTTTAGAGAAAGGAGGTTATGGAAGATATGAAGAAAAAAATATTGAGCAAATATCTTTTTTTTTTCCAGTTGTTAAATATTTAGTACCTATTATAGTTTGTAATAGTCATTAATCCACGCACTCTCTTTCTAACAACTACTAAGAAAAAACATCTTTTTGATGTGGAGATGATTGATTTATGTGAGTGCTTTAATTATGTATCTTAGATCAATATCGTAAATTAAATGACGTGATTGCTGCCACATTTTTTCCTTTTTCAGTTTTTCCGATAAATAATTATATTAGTCATTTTTCCTTCTATTTCAATTTGTGTTTTATTTTGATTTCACATTTTTAGTGCACGAAGAAGAGGGTGATGGATCGACAAAGAAATTCCCAAAGAACAGAAAATGAATATATTATTCTTGTGTATGTGCCGGGGAACACTGATAACCAAGTCAGTGAAATGTTAGCAACAAGGTGCGCCTTATGAGGTTGGTAACATAAACTACGAGATAAGTCAGGATTGGGCACCCTCAATGGTTTATTATCTCCCGAATAGCCAAGTTGGTGAAACTTATCAGGAACAAGGTGTGTATCATCAAACATGTAACTCAAACTATGAGATAAGTAGGGATTTGGCACCCTCAATGGTTTATGCCCCGAATCAAAATTCCCATGTACACATGAATGTTGCTAGCCAATTCAATGAAACTTATCAGCAACAGGGTGCAACTGATCATACTCGTAACACAAACTACGAGATAAGTCGAGATTGGCCACCCCTGACTGTTCATGTCTCAAATCATGATTCACATGTACACATTAGCCAAGTTAACGAAACTTATCAACAACAAGGTGCACCTTATCAGACTCGTAATACAAACTATGAGATGAGTCAGGATTGGGAACCCTAGATGGCTTATATCGCTATGATTCGAGATGAACATGTGCAAAGGTACCCTGCTATTCAACTTGCTGAAATGCTTCAACAACAAGGTGCGCCTAATCTGACTCGTATCATATGCTACGAGACGAGTCAAAATTCAACACCCTCAGCGGTCTATGTCCTGATGAGTCAAGATGCACATGTGCACCGGAACATTGCTAGCCAAGAGAATGAAATTAATCAACTAGGAGCACATTCACAAGATCATATCATAAACTATGAGACTAGTCAAACTTTTGAACCAGGGATGATCTATGTCCTAACATACGAAGGTTGGAGGTGTTTGTTTTTTGTACTAAGAAGTCTTCCTTCTTTTAGTGACAACAACCTGGACCAAAATTCTAGTAGAGGAAACCCTAAACAGTAGATTTTATACTGGTTCAATCACCTCCCAGTGACCTACGTCCAGTCCTCACAACCCTATGAGATTTTCCACTAACAGAAACAAAGCTTAACCGGGTGCTTTAAAACCCTTACAGACTCAGGCACTCTTCACCTAAGATACTCCACCTATTGCAAGAGCCCTCAAGATCTATAACCAACAAGAGAAACCCCACCCTTGTTACAACCATAAACCCTAGAGAGATACCCCACTCTCTAGTACAAATAAGAACCCTAGAGAGATACCCCACTCTCTAGTATAAACCAATTACAACGATTAAAACAGATTACAAACAAATAACAAAATACTTAGATCAGTTTTTCGCGCAGGTTTATGGAACGAACGAAAAAGAAAAAAAAACAGTAAAGAACACAGTAGATTTTATACTGGTTCAGTCACCTCCCAGTGACCTACGTCCAGTCCTCACAACCCTGTGAGATTTTCCACTAACAGAAACAAAGCTTAACCGGTTGCTTTAAAACCCTTACAAACTCAGGCACTCTTCACCTAGGATACCCCACCTATTGCAAGAGCCCTCGAGATCTACAACCAACAAGAGAAACCCCACCCTTGTTACAACCATAAACCCTAGAGAGATACCCCACTCTCTAGTACAAACAAGAACCCTAGAGAGATACCCCACTCTCTAGTATAAACCAATTACAACGATTAAAACAGATTACAAACAAATAACAAAATACCTCTTATGAAGGTGGATACAACAACTTGAAGATTCCCAACCCAGTCCAACCCTTGAGAGAGATCAGCTAAAAAAGATGAAGAACTTGAAGAACAGAAGTGTAATAGGGTTTTGCGATTTTTCTCTGTGAATTCTGAGTTGTATTGTTTGTGAAGCCCTAGGTCCCTATTTATAGACTTCGTAAAAATATGGCCGTTGGGACAATTTCTAACACTGTCTCAGTAAGTGAGAAATCGATTGTTTGCTTGAAAACACTTAGCATGACAATCGATTTTGTGCTTTGAATAAAAACAACTTCATAAGTGAATGATCGATTGTTTCCTTCTATAACTGAGTTTTGACAATCGATTGTTCGCTTTAAAAACCATAGTGTGACAATCGATTGCTTGCTTTAAGAAAAGAAGACTTTTAAGAAATCAATTGATTGTGTGCTTCCAAAATGAAGCTCATAATCGATTTTGTGCTTTACAAAACAAGTCAAGAATCGATTGTTTTCTTCCAAAAAACATGTTCTTTTAAAACATAAGTGCATAATCGATTTCTTGCTTCCTTTCTCTTTATAACCAAGTGCATAATCGATTTTATGCTTGTAAACAAAGTGCATAACCGATTTTATACTTGTAATCATTTGTGCCTAACCTATTTAGCATGTTTTATCAATATAGGCATAAGTTAGGTTAATTGTGTGAGTGATAGTGTGTATAGTGATTTGAGCCGATCCTCAAAAGAGGTTTCCACTTCATTCCTAAGACACGACCCAACTTCCTAGTGACTACCCTTGACACAGACTTACTTCTTGAGTATGTTGTGTCTTGGAGCTCCATTTGTCACTTTGTTTTAGATTACCTCATCATCAAAACTTAACCTGCAACACAAGATATCCACATTCTCCCCCTTTTTTATGATGACAAAACTTTGATTCATCATAGGTGGGGGGTTAGTTCATCAAGCAAAACAATGCATTATTCATGATATGTATCTAGATCCCCCTTTACTTGATGCTCCCCCTGACTAAATGCAAAGTGACAATCCTATATGCATCCTGTAACGCCCAAATATTTAATTAAATTATTTAATTAAATATTTAGGTATTCAATTATTTATTTATTTATTTTAGTTGGTGTAATTATATTAACGTTGGACTAAGAGGTGTATAATCGAATATTAGGGGATGGTGTTAGTGATCGGGCTTAAGCTGGAGGAAAGCCCGTGATCCAAGTCCACTAGCTAGGCGCATAGGTGAAGTGCCTAGGCTAGGGTTTAGTGGCATTAGCGAATTGTTGAGAAAGAAAGAGAGGAGAGTTGCGAAATAGAGAGAGGAGAAGAGAAAAGGGTACGGCGGGAATCCCAAGGGAGAAGAAGAAGAGGAGTTCGCATAGTCCAAGGGAGCAGAGAGGAGCTGTGTTGCTGAGGTTCTGTTGGTGACTCGATCAAGAGAATTGGTGCTCTCCTACTATAAGGTAAGGGTGGGGTTCTTCCTTATAATGGGGTTTTATGATGGGGTTATGTGGGAATAGGTCCTATGATGCCTAGGGTTCGATTTTGATGTTAGGTTGATGGTTGTTATATCATGATTATGTTAATTGAGATGTTGACTTGATTTGGTGATTGTTGTAGCTCTAGAACTTGGTGATTCGGTGTTGTTATAGCTAATAGCATGTTAGGTGTTCGATAAAATGTTGTTTGATGTTGTGATTCCAAAATTACGGTGATTGGCATTGGTGATTAAAAATTGATGAGCTAAATTGCTGATATGATTGCATATATGGTGTTTTGGTGAGTTTGGGTGATACTATTTTTGGCGCCTAGTGCATGGGCGCCGTGTTTGGGTCATGTTGCGTTCGGTCATGTTGCTGTTTTTGGCGCCCTGGGTGTGGGCTCCGTGTTCCAGTGTGTGTGTGTTGCGCGCTGTTGGCGCAGGGGCGCCATGGGCGCCGTGTCTGGTGGGTGTGTGCGTGTTGCCAGTGTGTGTTGCGCGCTGAGTCTTGGCGCAGGGGCGCCATGGGCACCCGTGTCTGGGTGTGTCTGGGTGTGTTGCGCGCTGTGTCTTGGCGCAGGGGCGCCAAGGGCGCCAAATCCTGTTGTGTTGCCTGCTGGGCGCCTCCCTGGGCGCCATATTTTACCATGTTGCGTTTTTGGGTTGCCTGGGCGCCAAGGGCGCCAGTTTCTGTTGCTGGCCAGTTTCCAGCGTGTTCCCTGCTAGGCGCCCAGTGCCTGGGCGCCATTTTCAGGATGTTGTTCAATTGTTCCCCGGTTTTGTTTTTGACATATCTTTTGACTCGGGTGTCCGATTTAGACGTTTCAAAATGTTTTGGAAAGCTTATTCAGAGGCCTAGCTGAATATTCTATTTTGAGGAAAAGTAATCCATTTTTCTGGAAAAGTTGTTAACCGTTGGTGTAATCGTTAAATGTTGACGTTTTAAAGAGAAAGTTGTCATGCCTCCAATACTTTGGAAAAAATTGTCGTTTGTCCCCGGTGTTGTGAAAAACCCTCGTGTCTCAAACGTTTTAGAAAATTGTTGCCACCTTGGTGTACTGGTGCTGTTTTGGAAAAATTGTTGTCTCCTTGGTGTCTTGGTGTTGTTTTGGGAAATTGTTGTCCTCTAGGTGCCTTGGTGCGGTTTGATGCTAGGTGTGAATGCTCAAACCTTGGTGTTGTTGGAACTAGGTGTGAAGGTTCCAAGTCTTGTTGTTTCGTTGTGTCAGGTGGTTGGTGTTTTCGGTGTCGTTGTGGCTAGGTGTGAAAGCCCAACTTTGGTGATATTTGGTGATGGTTGTTGGTGTGTCACATTGTGACTAATTTGGTGATTGTTTGTGTGCATTCATGGTGTCGCATACAACATATGCATTATTTTGGTGAAGACCTTTGGTCTTGGAGCTAGGTGTGAAAGCTCAAATTTTTATAAAACTAGTGAGCCTGGTGTGAAAGCTCAATTTTTGGTGAATTGGTGAGCCTGGTGTGAAAGCTCTCAATTCTTGGTGACGCCCCTATTTACGGGCAAGACTTTTGGTGATTTGGTGTTTATAATTGATGTATAATTATAATTGATGTGTGTTTACGATTTGGTGTGCGTAGTGAGGTGGTAGACATAGTTGTCGTATTCTAGCATATTTCCTATCATTTTATGCTATTATATTGGAGATATCTCACCCCTTCTGTTTGAATGTTACCCCTATGTGGTAACGTGCAGGTGATTGCGAGTGAAGGCTTAGGTACCTTCGCTATTCTGAGTTGGTGTCGTCGGTGTCCTTTGCTTTGATGTGTAACACTCAAGGGGGAGATAAACGCTAAACTTTGGTTGTTATGTTTTATTGTTTGGAGTCCATTCAGGACGTTATTAATTTATGTTTTAGAACTTATTTCTTTCCGCTGCGTGGTGATGTATTTGGACAAAGTTATTTATATCGTATGAGACGTTTTATTTAAAGACGAATGTGTGACATCTCTTTTCGAAGTATGAAATAATTTTTTGTAACTCTGATTTTATTAAATAATTACCGGGTAGAAAAGGGGTGTTACATTAGTGGTATCAGAGCAAAAGTTCGGTCTGTCCGGCCAAGTTGTCCAGTCGTAGTGTCAATTGACAATGGTGTGTTGTCAATTATATCTAACTGTTGTTTGTTTTGTAGCAAGTGAGTTGAAATGGCTGGGAGGAACGATACTGCAATTGCTGCTGCTCTAGCTGCTATGGCACAGGCTGTGCAAAATCAACAGAATGCTGGTGAGAACGCTGGGGCTCGGAGTTTGGCTACCTTTCAGAGAGAGAATCCGCCCACCTTCAAGGGCAAGTATGATCCCGATGGTGCTATGGCTTGGTTGAAAGAAATGGAGAGGATTTTTCAAGTGATGGATTGTACCCAAGCACAGAAGGTCCGCTATGGTACGCATATGCTAGCTGAGGAAGCTGATGATTGGTGGTTAGAGACGAGGCAGAGGTTGGAGGCTGCTAATGAAGAGATTACCTGGGAAGTGTTCAGCAGAGAGTTTAACCGTAAGTATTATCCTGAAGATGTCCGAGGGAAGAAAGAGATTGAGTTTCTGGAGCTGAAACAGGGGAGTATGTCCGTATCGGAGTATGCCGCTAAGTTCGTGGAGCTAGCAAAGTTCTATCCGCATTACACTGGAGCTAATGCTGAGTTTTCTAAGTGTATCAAGTTTGAGAATGGTTTGAGGCCCGAGATCAAGAAAGCAATCGGATATCAGAAGATCCGTGTCTTTGCTGACTTGATTGATAGTTGCAGGATTTTTGAGGGGATAGTAATGCTCACTACAAGATTGTGAATGATAAGAGGAGCAAGTTTCAGGGCCGTAGTAAGCCGTATGAAGTCCCTGCAGGCAAGGGTAAGCAGAGAGCTGATGCTGGTAAGAGGACTAGTGGGGGAGATGCCCCTGCTAGCATTGTGTGTTTTAAGTGTGGCAAGCCTGGCCACAAGAGTTTCATGTGCAAAAGCGACATAAAGAAGTGTTTCAAGTGCGGTAAGGACGGTCATGTGGTGGCCGAATGTGAGCGCAAGGCAGTGGTCTGCTACAACTGTGGTGAAGAGGGGCACATTAGTACTCAGTGTCCGAAACCGAAGAAGGGGAGGTCTAGTGGCAAGGTGTTCGCATTGGCAGGTGAGGAGCCCACTGAAGATGATGGACTCATTAGAGGTACGTGCTTCATTAATAGTACTCCTTTAAAATCTATCATTGATACTGTTGCCACTCATTGCTTTATTGCTGCTGATTGTTGTAAGAGATTGGGTTTAGTTTTGTCTGCTATGAATGGAGAGATGGTTGTCGACACTCCAGCTAAGGGGTCGGTAACTACCTCTCTAGTGTGTTCTCAGTGTCCCTTGTCGATCTTCGACAGAGACTTTGTTGTGAACTTTGTTTGTTTGCCGCTGAATGGATTAGATGTAATTTTGGGCATGAACTGGTTGGAGCATAACCATGTTCGTATTGATTGCCGTCGCAAGTCTGTGAGCTTTGGAGAGGAAGAGTCTGGTTTGTTATCTGCTAGTCAGTTGCGGAAGTTAGCAAAGGAGGGAGTTCAGTTATTCTCGCTGATGGCATCGCTGTCTGTTGAGAATCAAGCTATCATAGAAGAGTTGCAGGTGGTGCGCGAATTTCCTGAAGTCTTTCCTGATGAGATTCCAAGTGTGCCGCCTGAGAGGAAAGTGGAGTTTTCTATTGATCTTGTACCCGGTATGAGGCCTGTGTCTATGGCACCGTACAGGATGTCTGCGTCAGAATTGTCTGAGTTGAAGGAGCAACTTGAAGATCTGCTTGAGAAGAAGTTTATTAGGCCGAGTGTATCGCCGTGGGGAGCTCCTGTGTTGCTGGTGAAGAAGAAGGATGGGATCATGTGGTTGTGTGTTGATTATAGGCAGCTGAATAAGGTGACCATTAAGAATAAGTATCCATTGCCGAGGATAGACGATTTGATGGATCAGTTGGTGGGTGCTCGAGTGTTCAGCAAGATTGATTTGAGATCAGGTTATCACCAGATCAAGGTGAAGGACGAAGATGTTCAGAAGACTGCTTTCAGGACGCGGTATGGGCATTACGAGTATTCGGTGATGTCGTTCGGTGTCACTAACGCGTCGGGTGTATTTATGGAGTACATGAATCGTATATTCCATACTTACTTGGATCGGTTCGTAGTTGTGTTCATTGATGACATCCTGATTTATTCGAAGTCCGAGGAAGAGCATGCGGAGCATTTGAGATTAGTATTGGAGGTCCTGAAAGAGAAGAGGCTCTATGCTAAGTTGTCTAAGTGTGAATTCTGGTTGTCAGAAGTAAGTTTTCTGGGTCATATCATTTCTGGTAATGGTATTGTTGTGGATCCGTCTAAGGTTGATGCCGTGATGCAGTGGGAGAGTCCGAAGTCGGCTACGGAGATTAGAAGCTTCTTAGGGTTGGCTGGTTACTACAGAAGGTTCATCGAAGGTTTTTCTAAGTTGGCCCTTCCGTTGACGCTGTTGACTTGTAAGGGTAAGGCTTTCGTATGGGATGCTCGTTGTGAGGAAAGTTTCCTTGAGTTGAAGAAGAGATTGACGACGTCTCCTGTTTTGACGTTGCCAAATCCGGGAGAGCCGTTCGTGGTGTATTGTGATGCTTCGAAGATGGATTTAGGTGGCGCGCTTATGCAAAATGGGAAGGTGATTGCTTATGCGTCGAGGCAGTTAAGGATTCATGAGAAGAATTATCCAACGCATGATTTGGAGTTGGCTGCAGTAGTCTTTGTGCTGAGGATTTGGAGGCACTATTTGTATGGTTCCAGATTTGAGGTGTTCAGTGATCATAAGAGTTTGAAGTATTTGTTTGACCAGAAGGAGCTGAATATGTGGCAGCGTAGATGGTTAGAATTGTTGAAAGACTATGATTTCGGTTTGAACTATCATCCAGGCAAAGCTAATTTCGTGGCTAATGCTTTAAGTCGAAAGTCCTTGCATATGTCGGCAATGATGGCTAAGGAGTTAGAGTTGATTGAGGAATTCAGGGATTTGAGTTTGGTTTGTGAAGTGTCGCTTCAGAGTGTTAAGCTGGGTATGTTGAAGATTAATAATAAGTTCCTTGACAGTATCAGAGGAGCCCAGAAGTTGGATATCAAGTTAGTGGATTTGATGGTCGAGGGTGATCAGCCTGAGGGTAGTGATTTTAAGTGGGATGCGCATGGTGTTTTGAGGTTTCATAATAGGATTTGTATTCCTGAAGGCGCAGAGCTGAAGAGAGCAATTTTAGAAGAGGGTCATCGAAGTAAGTTGAGTATTCATCCGGGAGCTACGAAGATGTATTAAGATCTGAAGAAGCTGTTTTGGTGGCCTGGTATGAAGCGAGATGTGGCGCAGTTCGTCTATGCATGTTTGACTTGCCAGAAGTCAAAGGTGGAGCATCAGAAGCCTGCTGGACTGATGCAACCGTTAGAAATTCAATTCCGGAGTGGAAATGGGATAGCATTTCGATGGATTTTGTGACGGGATTGCCTAATACTGCGAAAGGGTATGATGCAATTTGGGTGATTGTTGACAGGTTGACAAAATCGTCTCATTTTGTTCCTATCAGCATCACGTATCCGGTGTCGAAGTTGGTAGAGATTTATATCCGGGAGATTGTAAAGCTTCATTGAGTTCCTAAGAGTATTGTTTCGGATAGAGATCCGAGGTTCACTTCAGATTTTTGGAAGAGTTTGCAAGAGAAGTTGGGGTCTAAGCTGAGGTTGAGTTCGGCATATCATCCTTAGACAGATGGCCAGTCAGAGAGGACGATTCAGTCATTAGAAGATTTGTTGAGGGCTTGTGTTTTGGAACAAGGAGGTTCGTGAGATTCCTACCTTTCGTTGATTGAGTTCACGTATAACAATAGTTACCATTCTAGTATCGGGATGGCACCTTTTGAAGCATTGTATGGTCGGAAGTGTAGAACCCCGTTGTGTTGGTATGAGTCTGGAGAGAGTGTGGTACTTGGACCAGAAATTGTTCAGGAGATAACTGAGAAGATAAAGTTGATCCGTGAGAAGATGAAGGCTTCGCAGAGTCGTCAGAAGAGTTATCACGACAAGAGGAGAAAAGATTTAGAGTTTCAGGAGGGTGAGCATGTATTTTTGAGAGTCACTCCAGTGACCGGTGTTGGCCGTGCTTTGAAGTCGAAGAAGCTCACTCCTCGATTCATTGGTCCTTATCAGATTTCCGGGAGAGTTGGGAATGTGGCGTATAAAGTGGCTTTACCGCCAAATCTTTCGAATTTGCATGACGTGTTTCATGTGTCGCAACTTCGGAAGTATGTTTCGGATCCATCTCATGTGATCCACATGGATGACGTGGAGGTGCGGGATAATCTCACGGTGGAGACTATGCCTGTGCGGATTGAAGACCATGAAGTGAAGGTGTTGAGAGGCAAGGAAATTGCATTGGTGAAGGTGGTCTGGTTAGGAGCTGCCGGTGAGAGCATGACTTGGGAGTTGGAGAGTATGATGCGGGAGTCCTATCCAGAGCTGTTTGATTCAGGTGAGTTTTCGAGGACGAAAACATTCTAAGTGGGGGAGAGTTGTAACGCCCAAATATTTAATTAAATTATTTAATTAAATAGTTAGGTATTCAATTATTTATTTATTTATTTTAGTTGGTGTAATTATATTAACGTTGGACTAAGAGGTGTATAATCGAATATTAGGGGATGGTGTTAGTGATCGGGCTTAAGCTGGAGGAAAGCCCGTGATCCAAGTCCACTAGCTAGGCGCATAGGTGAAGCGCCTAGGCTAGGGTTTAGTGGCATTTGCGAATTGTTGAGAAAGAAAGAGAGGAGAGTTGCGAAATTGAGAGAGGAGAAGAGAAAAGGGTACGACGCGAATCCCAAGGGAGAAGAAGAAGAGGAGTTCGCATAGTCCAAGGGAGCAGAGAGGAGCTGTGTTGCTGAGGTTCTGTTGGTGACTCGATCAAGAGAATTGGTGCTCTCCTACTATAAGGTAAGGGTGGGGTTCTTCCTTATAATGGGGTTTTATGATGGGGTTATGTGGGAATAGGTCCTATGATGCCTAGGGTTCGATTTTGATGTTAAGTTGATGGTTGTTATATCATGATTATGTTAATTGAGATGTTGACTTGATTTGGTGATTGTTGTAGCTCTAGAACTTGGTGATTCGTTGTTGTTATAGCTAATAGCATGTTAGGTGTTCGATAAAATGTTTGATCTTGTGATTCCCAAATTACGGTGATTGGCATTGGTGATTAAAAATTGATGAGCTAAATTGCTGATATGATTGCATATATGGTGATTTGGTGAGTTTGGGTGATACTGTTTTTGGCGCCCAGTGCATGGGCGCCGTGTTTGGGTCATGTTGCGTTCGGTCATGTTGCTGTTTTTGGCGCCCTGGGTGTGGGCGCTGTGTTCCAGTGTGTGTGTTGCGCGCTGTTGGCGCAGGGGCGCCATGGGCGCCGTGTCTGGTGGGTGTGTGCGTGTTGCCAGTGTGTGTTGCGCGCTGAGTCTTGGTGCAGGGGCGCCATGGGCGCCTGTGTCTGGGTGTGTTGCGCACTGTGTCTTGGCGCAGGGGCGCCAAGGGCGCCAAATCCTGTTGTGTTGCCTGCTGGGTGTAACACCCCCTTTCTAATACTACTATCTAAAAGAATAAAAATCAGAGTTTTCGAAAATCTTTTCAGTGCAACCGCAAGAGGGTGCTACATTTTCACCAAACAACATATAACAACACCTGAAAGCTCATAAAACAGTAGAGTATGTGATACATAGCACATCAATCGGTACGAACCCCCAAAAAAACTGTTTAGTGACATTACAGTTCACATAATCACTACGCAACGGAATATGACATGTTTCATAAACATTCTCAAATACATCACCAAATAACTAGTTTGAACAACTTCAATTAAAACAACCAATAGCTCAGAGAGATGAAGAACTTGAAGAACAGAAGTGTAATAGGGTTTTGCGATTTTTCTCTGTGAATTCTGAGTTGTATTGTTTGTGAAGCCCTAGGTCCCTATTTATAGACTTCGTAAAAATATGACCGTTGGGACAATTTCTAACACTGTCTCAATAAGTGAGAAATCGATTGTTTGCTTGAAAACACTTAGCATGACAATCGATTTTGTGCTTTGAATAAAAACAACTTCATAAGTGAATGATCGATTGTTTTCTTCTAAAACCGAGTTTTGACAACCGATTGTTTGCTTTAAAAACCATAGTGTGACAATCGATTGCTCGATTTAAGAAAAGAAGACTTTTAAGAAATCAATCGATTGTGTGCTTCCAAAATGAAGCTCATAATCGATTTTGTGCTTTATCAAACAAGTCAAGAATCGATTGTTTTCTTCCAAAAACATGTTCTTTTAAAACATAAGTGCATAATCGATTTCTTGCTTCCTTTCTCTTTAAAACCAAGTGCATAATCGATTTTATGCTTGTAAACAAAGTGCATAATCGATATAGGCATAAGTTAGGTTAATTGTGTGAGTGATAGTGTGTATAGTGATTTCAGCTGATCCTCAAAAGAGGTTTACACTTCATTCCTAAGACACGACCCAACTTCCTAGTGACTACCCTTGACATGGACTTACTTCTTGAGTCTGTTGTGTCTTGGAGCTCCATTTGTCACTTTGTCTTATATTACCTCATCATCAAAACTTAACCTGCAACACAAGGTATCCACAACTGATGCATGCCTCCCATAGAAGTATACGAGGATGCCTGCTGAGGTCCAACAAGGTTGGTGTATGGAAGGGACTGATGCGTGCCTCCCAGAGAAGTAGGATGTAGCATTGCTACCTTGCGCTGCATGCCTGTGTTCCAATTCCTTGGCCCGTTGCACTTCATTGTGCACCATAGGTTTAACTATGTCAGCCAATGGTTGGGATACTTGGTACATTATATCATGTATCCCCATATCTATCTGTTGCAGAATGAATGATGTGGTCATCACCACAGGGCTCCTCCTCCTGATGAGGTGGTTCATTCGATTCAGCAGTAACCGTTGCAGTAGTATTCCCTGAGACACCTACTGGCTCCATGATCTTGGCTTTGACAGCAGTTGCCTTCTCTGATGCTGAAGGTGACTCCATGCTTAAGTTTCTACCAGAGCGTAAGTGCATACGTCAATGATAATCCAGTCCAGGTGAATCAAACGCAATGGTCTGTTCACCCGTTCTAGTCCCACTGGGCGTGCCAATTTGTTGTCCTGTGTCAAATTCTTAGGTCCTAGCCGTGGATTCGGCCAGGGGGTTTGAACAAGTGTTTTGATTCCTCGGTTCTTCAAGCAATTGTGCCAAGGAAGGAACTTTGCTCCTTGACTGTGGGTATCCTGACTCCTCTAGAAAGGGCCAGGTTGGGTGAAAGGGACTGCGAGGATTTGGATTATACTACTGGCAAATGCATGAAAGTAAAGATAAAAACTGCGATAAAGAAGATAGATAAAAAATAAACGTAGAGTTTTGGTTTGATTGATGTGTGTCTTTTCTGTACAATTACTCTGCTATTTATATACATAGGCCCTCGTCGGCCACTAACATAGCCAACACTTGCCTACCGTTGGATCAATCTAAGATCAACGACTATCATCGTTCCTAAGCCCTAAGGAGGCGGACCACACACGATCTCACTAGCACGGTTAGTGGGGTGAACTCCCTCACTCCGCTTTTCAAGGCTTCTCTCCCTCGCTTGATCCTTCAACTGCTCCCACGTTCTGTCTTCGTGCTTCTCTCTTACTTGCCTTCCAAGCAAAACTGCCTTACCTCAGCCACTTGGCTTACTCAGCTAGCCTGCGTCCTCAGACGACACTCAGGCACTCGAGCTCACCCTGGCCGTGGCACTCTATATAGGCTGAGGCTTTACTCTCCCTCGGCCTCGTCCATCGCTCCTCGGCTGACCTTTTCCTTGGGGAGTTGTCTAGTGATATGCCCTGAGAGCTTCTCTTGACTCTTCTCTCTGGCAATTATCTCTTAAGTCTTTGTCTGGTGGCCTGCCTCAGCGCTCCAATTCCACTCCCTATCTTCACTTAGCCCTCAGCCTACAACTTGGTTATTTTTGGGTGTTAACAATATTATATCAATTCTTTCATTATAATATTAAATAATCTACTAAATATATCTCAGAATTAATACATTTAAATATATATCTAATATTCACATCAAATACAAATGCATATATCTAATATTTGTATTTATATTTATTGTATAAATTTAAAAGATATATACTCTAAATTATTGTTTATTTTATTGGACATGTAATATTTAATTTAATGCTCAACGATACTTTTTATTTCTACTACGTATGATTAATTATACATTTTTTATGAGATCATCAAAATTATATATTATATTTCTTTGAGTAATAACCAATTAGTTTATGTATCGAACTTATAAAAATAAGAAAATATATATTTAGTCAAATAATTTTATAATTTTATAATTTGTTAAAAAGACTATGTATATCAATAAGTGGAGAACACAATTCTCATTCTTTGAAGGATATATTGCATCAATCTAAAATAGTTTTAAAAAATATATTGATAAAATACTAACAGTTTGCATTTTCTCACGGGTCAAAGTACACTAGATTTCTGTACTTCATTAGTATTTTTTAAAAAAAAAAGTATAATATACCAACTTTGAGAGTTAAGACATATTCCTTTCTCTCGTTAAAATGAGGAAGCACCGTTTCCATAAAATGTCTTATTATCAAATCTTAACGGCCACCACACACAAGAAGATGCTTCTCCTCTCCCGTTACTTCACATTCCCTTTCCTCTTTTTCCTTTTCTTCTTCTACCTTTCTTGTATTACTGCCGTTTACTCCAAAACGACAACAACATGCTCCAACATAGTGCCGTTTCGCCAGCGCGGCGACACGATTTCCATAACAGATTTCGGCGGTGTCGGTGACGGAAAAACGCTGAATACGAAGGCGTTTAGGGAGGCAATTTACCGAATTAAGCACTTAAAGAGACGCGGTGGGACGCTCCTTTACGTGCCACCTGGAGTGTACTTGACGGAAAGCTTCAATCTCACTAGCCACATGACACTTTACCTCGCTGATGGTGCTGTTATCAAAGCTACACAGGTCGTACTTGCATTCATTAATTAATTGCTATTTTCTTTCCAGTACCATTTCTCGTTTCCTTTCCTTTTTTCGTTTTTTATTAAATTTTTTCAACTAGTGTGAATGCTTTTTTATATATACTTTAGTAATGTAAATACTGGATTTAGAAGTTAGCCCAATAGAAAATATTAATTTTTTGAAAGTTTAGTTCACTTCTGAGTAATAATTCATGGACTCACGCAAAAAAACGTAATATGATTAATGGATAAACAAATAGTTTTAGAGGTTAAACGGGTTTTTGATCCCTAAAAAGTATGCAAATTTCACTCACTTTTAGTCTAAACATTTTTCTTCATCAACGCTTTTAGTCATTCATAACTTTCATTAGCGTACTTTTGGCTGTTTATGGCACTTCTAAGCACTATTGAAATTCAAGTCATGAGGATTAAAAACATTGATGGGGATATAGAATAGTTTAGAAACTATTTATTATATTTAAATTTGAGGGACTAAATTGATAGATATAGAATAGTATAGAGATTATTTATTATACTTTTATAGTTTAGTGGCCAAATAAGAGAAAGTGTGATGGTTTAGGAACCAAATTGATGATTTACTCTATCCGATTGGTACTTAAAAGTTAAATGATCCAGATGAATGGCACCTATAGCTTAATCTGGAGTAATACATCACTAAAATAGTATATGTGTTTATCGTAATAAAATTGTGTGTTATCAGTTAAACTCATTAAATGATATTTTACACCGACAATAGATGAAAATTAAATTATTTAGTTTTATAGGGAATTAAATTATTATTATAATCATCATTAATTTATTATATATTGATGTAGATTAAGTTGACATATTTTGTTGAGAATGTTGACGTAAAATTTTTGTTTGGACGAATTCGAATAATAATAGTTACGTACTATTTTATTAGCATTTTAATAATATAATTTTTGTGAACAGCTTGTGATATATCTTAAAATTTCGTCTTTTACCCATAGCAATCTGATTCTGTGGGCATTGCGTAGAGCCCACTTGACACTGAAATCATAGTGATAATAACATAACGGCTTAAATGCAGTTTTGGTCCCATTAGTTTATGGTATCTGCAATTTTAGTCTCTTAATTTTATTTTTCGTAATTTTGGTCTTTAATTTTATCAAATCTGCAATTTTAGTCCCTATATTTTTATTCTCGCAATTTTAACCCCTCGATTTTATAAAATCAGCAATTTTAGTCCTGCAGTTAAAATTTTATTGAATTTTTGATGGAAATGCTGACGTGACAGTGAGGTGTCGTGCTTGCGTAATCATTAGGTGTTCAAATATTTATATTTTCATTTATATATTTTGTATATTATTAGACTAAAACAAGAGTATCAAGTGTATATTTTGTATATAATTGGTGTCAGTATGATATGTATCTGCCACGTCAACACTAAATGATTAGGCTAGCACGACACGTATCTGCCGCATTAGTATTTCCATAAAAAGTTGGATGACAATTTAATAGGGACTAAATTGCAGATTTGATACAATTGCGGATTTGATAAAATTTGGAGACTAAAGTTGCAAAAAATAAAATAAAAAGACTAAAATTATGGATTTGATAAAATAAGGGAAAGAAAACTACGGTTAAGCCTAATATAATTGGTTCTATGCAAAAGTTTGTATTCCTTTCATCTTTGTATAAACTCTCCTGAAACTGCTAAATGAAAGTATAGTTTCTAGTGAAAATCTAAGAAGCCCCACCAAATGTGAACGAGTGGAGTTTAAAAAACCATCCTTTAAAGTCCTTTAGTAATTTTTGAGAAAAAAATTAAGATTCAATGCTTGTAAATCCAATAATTTGAGTTAATAAAGAAGGAATTTTTTTTTTCACATGATAAAATATGTGCTATGTTTTGTATCATGAATTGGGTATATTGGTATGTGTTTATATGACCCCTTAAATAATGTATGGCTAAAAATATAGAGTATGGAGTATAGATAATGGATTGTCGGAAACAGCTCATGTCCATGAATTATGGTGGTGGGTGGGCCTCTCTGGTCTGCATGGCTGCATGTGCATCATATTCAAATTTCAAAGCATTAACAATTCCTATGTTGCACAGCTTGTTTGTTTTCCATTATTGTTGTCTTCTTTGAACTTTGATAGCCAAGTGGAAAGTGGAAGTGGGATACTGCTTTATTCTGCTACTAGTGCATTTACCATGTAAATATGACTCACTTGTTTAAATTACAAAATCTGAAGTGAGTGTTAGGTTGAAATTCATGTGAAAGATAATTAAGTCCTAGAAGTGTAGCTCACATGGTTGAGTGAAAGGGACATTGTTGGTGGAAAAACGTAGGCGTACGATGGGGGTCGAACCCTGCTCCCCCTCCCCTCTTACAACTAACACACTAATTACTAACCACTTTGCCTATCTAAAAAAAAAGTACCGTCCATATGCTTTTATTTTAAATGAAAAGCAACATGTTAATTGAGTCTAGAAATTCTACTAATTGTTTTGAAACTGGTAGTTTCATATAAAGATTAGAGTTGTGTTATTTGAACACTCAAAATTCCTGACAAGTGTGACAGCTGGTTAACGTAGTTCAAAAGCGCAGTTTATTCAATTTAGTAGGTGGTTAATAGGTGGGTAACTCATTAACTATCACCTGAACTGTATTAAGTATTAACCACGAATTTAAACGTGATTAAGCATGATTTTCAAGTATACAAATCTAAACGTTCATCAAAATACCTCTGTTCGTCCTTCTAAACAGTGTGTTGTTCGTCTATGAAAAAATGAAACATGATATAAAGAAACTGTCAGATAAACACTGATTTTTCCTCCTTTCCATTTTAATGTTATTCCTCTCTTCATTCTTCAGAGGTTGTGGAATTGGCCTTTAATCGCACCCTTACCATCTTATGGAAGAGGAAGGGAGCTCCCTGGAGGAAGGTATATAAGTTTTATTCACGGAGATGGAGTTCGCGATGTAATAATCACTGGTGCGTTTCAAATCATTCCACTGAGTATCTTAAATTTAATGAGTGCAAAGATCAAAATAAAATTAAATGTTGAAAGACTCTTCTTATTCATAATAATATTGTAGGTGAGAATGGGACAATTGATGGGCGAGGAGATGTGTGGTGGAACATGTGGAGACAGAGAACTCTTCAATATACAAGACCAAACCTTGTTGAGTTTGTCAGTTCCAGAAATATTATCATTTCTAATGTTATTTTCAAGAATTCTCCCTTCTGGAATATACATCCAGTCTACTGCAGGTAAAGGCTCAATGTGTTCAGATTTGTTACAATTATTTTCATTTTCTTCCTCAATTCTCATTCCCAACTTTCTTCCTTCCTTCTTTGCAGCAATGTTGTTGTTCGATATGTCACAATTTTGGCTCCTCATGACTCTCCTAATACTGATGGAATTGATCCAGGTAAATACTATTCCAATACTTTATTGTGTTGTTTCCTGGGTTTAGATCAACAATGTTAAGTTTCATGTAAAAATAAGCCTTTATTTATGCAGATTCAAGTTCAAATGTCTGCATAGAGGACTCGTATATATCTACAGGAGACGATCTCGTCGCTGTGAAGAGTGGATGGGATGAATATGGTATTTCATTTGGTCGCCCGAGCTACGGTATCACCATCCGGCGCCTAACAGGATCGTCTCCATTTGCTGGAATTGCGGTAGGAAGTGAAACCTCAGGTGGAGTTGAGAATGTACTTGCTGAGCACATCAACCTCTTCAACATGGGAGTTGGTATCCACATTAAGACAAACATTGGCAGGGGAGGGGTTATCAAGAATATAACAATTTCTTATGTGTATATAGAGAATGCAAGGCAAGGAATAAAAATTGCAGGTGATGTAGGGGGTCATCCAGATGACAATTTTGATCCTAATGCTCTCCCAATTGTGAAGGGTATTACAATTAAGAATGTTTGGGGTGTGAAGGTTTTGCAGGCAGGTTTAATAAAAGGATTGAGAAATTCCCCTTTTACTGATGTTTGTCTCTCTCATATAAACCTTCATGGTGTTACAGGACCTAGATCTCCCCCTTGGAAGTGTTCTGATGTGTTTGGTTTTGCTCATCTGGTTAGCCCTTGGCCATGTTCTCAGCTGACCAGCCAAGAACCTGGATCATGTGCTAATTACTCTTGAGAGGTTCTTCCTCTCTTGGTGTTTATTTTTTTGATATATGTTATGTAATCAAAGGCAACGAAGCACCCCCTTTTTGTTTATTTATATGATAAGATAAGATGTGCAAGTAAATTTAGTTATACATGTTGAAGATCACGTGTCAAATGCATGACTATTTTTTTAATAGCAAATGATAATGTGTTATTTGTTATGTTTGTTTGTTGGATTCAAACCTCAAACCTCCCCGATCAAACTCCTTAACCATCCTTTAGCGCACTAAACCAAGCTACTTGCTTGGGACTACTATAGCTCATGATTAACTCTTCCTTTAATGTTGGGGTGTCTTGAAGTGATGTTTCAAATTGCGTGTGACGGCTCACATCAAAATAGGCACGACTCCCAAAGTTCAAACGTGGTGACCCTGGCGGTTCTACCCAATTAGGCACGTTGGTTTCATGATCGGATTTGGACCGTTAGATCTTGTCATTAGTTGATATGCTCTTTGGCCTTCAATGGCTCAGATCTTGTCGAAGCTTCAGTTGCAACTTATGAAAGGGTGAGCCCTTCTTCTTCTACTTTGCGATTTTTTTTGAGTCATTTGTGATGTCTCTACGAGTTTTCAATGAGTTCTTATCTCCAAGCATTCTGTTATGGTGATTATACTGTTCTCTATTTACACCCCCTCTCCAAAAGCCCAATTGATGAGAAGCCCAATTATAATCAAGAGAGTCCAATCTTCAATGGCCAAGATCGGACGGCCCAAAAACGCCAACACAAACACATCCAAACTCTATAAATACCCCATTCAATGCTCATTAATGGTAAGCACTTTTCTAACCAAACACTCATTCTCTCAAATACTGACTTGAGCGTCGGAGTATCATTGCAGGTACAACGTCGCCCCTCAAGATCGAACACCTCAACATCGCCTCTCAAGGTCGAACATCTCCAGGCTGAACAGAACCTTCCTCTCAAAGCCTGAAGACAAAGATAGAATCAAGGACAAAATATCTACCAACTGCATAATATCGATCCTCAAGATCGGAAGCACGGTACAGAACATTGGCGACCACAGTGGGAGAAACCAATACCCGATTTTTCTCACCATCTCCTTGAACTTATTGAATGGCACCAACACACCGCTCAATACCGACTAGTCTCATGGCTGAACCTGACCTCGGCCCTCAGCAAACCCCTGAAGGCCACGTCCAGGAACTCACGAATTCGTCGCAAACACGAAGCCGACATCCCAACACGGGACCTTCCCGAGCACAATCGGGCGCAGATGAGACGAGCTTACCATCTCCCCCTCAATTACTCCCGGCCTTGACGGACGTGGTTCAACAGCTCGTTCAGCTATTGGCTCGGCAAGAAGCGGTAAATGAAGAAAGAAACAACCGTTTCGCCAACCTCGAATCCGAAGTAGCGAGACTGCAAGGTCGGAACGTCCTGGACCAACAATCATCCGGGCAGAGCTCACTGGAGGAACGACGCCCAACTCGAAGAAGACTTTTTCATCGATCACCCCCACGGAGAAAGCTCACTCATCGCTCCCCCGCACGCCGTCAACGAGGGAATGGTTTCCGTTCTCCTCTGGCTCGACAACATGAGGCTCATTCCCGTTCTCCATCAGCTCGACAATACGACGATCTTGATGATCCTCATTCTCCTCCACGCCGCCACCGAGGGAATGGTTCCCGTTCTCCTCTGGCTCGCCAAATTGAAGGCTCGACCTTATCAAGGAGACGATCGAGAAGCCATGACATCATTCAAAACAATCAAACACAACGATACGGACATCCTGAACCCCATCACAGACGCCAACCACTGTCACGAGCAAATCGACCTGGGCGAAAAGGTCCTTTCACAAAATCAATCGACAACTTCCGGGTCCCCCGGTATCTCGAGAAACCACCTGGAGGATTGAAGACTTACGACGGGACGGGCGACCCCGACAGACATCTAGACCAATTTGACACGACCATGCAGTATCGAAATGTACCCATGGAAATGAAATGCCGAATATTCCCTTTGACCCTAGACAAAATGGCTTCCGAATGGTTTCGGACGTTAAGGTCGAATACCATTTCCTCATGGGACCAGTTAGCAAAACACTTCTCGGTGCACTTTGCCCATTCCAAGAGCAAACCCAAAAACAAAAATGTTCTAGCATCTATTGTCCAGAAAGTAAATGAACCCCTGAGGGAATATATAGAGCGATTCAACATCGAAACTCTTCAGGTTCGGCAGTTAGACGACGCTTTTCGAATTTTCTTCATGGCCCAAGGTCTGCTCCCTGGAAGCTCGTTCCGAAAGCACATCAACACCTGGGAACCTAACACCCTTCAAGAATTCCTCGAACTATCCCAGTGCTTTATTAACGAAGAAGAAAATTCCAAGGTCGACAAAACGTCTTTACATGCAGAATCGTCGAAACGCCACATCGAGATCGACCCTCGTAAAAACTCGTGGAACATCGGTAGGAAAAATCGTCACCAGGTATACACCGAACTCAACGTCTCCAACGCCCAGTTACTAGGGGAATGTTGGAACGTCGAATTCAGGGACGTCAAGCCTCCCAGGTCCTTACCTATCCGACCTGGGCAGAAGGCCAACAAATACTGTCGATACCACAGAAGCAATGGCCATGACACAAACCATTGCAACGCCCTAAAGGATGACATAGAAGATTTAATTAAACGGGGAAAACTATCTTCTTATGTTAAAAGGGCGGGATTCGATCATGATGATAACTGGGGGATCGAAGGGCAAAAGGAAAAGAAGTGATCGACCCAGACCGCGAAGAGCTGGATAAAAAACGCTCGTTTATCATGATGATAACTGGGGGATTCGATCATGAAGGATCGGGAAAATCCATGAAGAGAAAATGGAAGGAATTGTTGTGCGTGGCTTCAACGTCAACAACCCCGGTCAAGACTAACCGACCTCCATTATCTTTTAGTGACAACGACCTTATTGACGGAAAAGCTAACAAACACGTACCTCTCTTGATATCGGCAATCATAGCCAACAAGGAGGTACGTAGAATCCTGGTCGATCAGGGGAGCTCATCAGACATCATCTTTTTCGATCTTCTGAGCAAAATGGGGATCGATAAAGAGGAACTCACCCCTTATAGAGGGACGGCTTTGTTCGGCTTTAACGGATCTCGAACGAAACCCCTTGGGCATCTGGAGCTAATGGTTACCTACGGAACCGAACCAATGGTTCGAACCGTCAAAACCAAATTCCTCGTCTTGCCTTGTGAATCCATATACAACGGCATTATAGGAAGACCGACCCTTGGCAGGCTCGGGGTGGTTACATCCACCACGCACTTAAAGATGAAGTTCCACTCTCTTTGCGACAGAGTTATCACTTTAAACTCTGACTTAGAGTCGGCCTCCAGGTGTTTTTTCCTATGGACTAAGAACGAACGAAAAGCTTCGGAGCATGAAGGGGTTCCCCCTTCGGAAGAACTGTCGACTCCCAAAATACCAAAAGGAAGATCAACTGAAGTTAACACCGCCACTAACGTAGAAACCAACTGCGATCCGAAGGTCGAAAAACAGATAGACGTCGACGAGCTAACCAAAGAGCTCAAACAAAAAATCAAAAGACCAAAGCCTGATGGAAAGTTCGTCGAAATACAGCTCGGTTCAGACCCCTCCCAGAAGGTCAAAATAGGGATCGACCTTCCAGAAAAGATAAGATCGATTTAACCCAATGTCTTAAAGATTTCAAAGACATCTTCGCTTGGTCGGCCGAAGACATGCCTGGGATCCCGCCAGAGGTTGCCTGCCATCGACTCGCAATAAACCCAGAAGCAAGATGGATCGCCCAAAGAAAGCGGGCCCAAAGCAAAGAGAAAGCCATTGCTGCCGCCTTAGCAGTAGACGACCTCATCCGAGCCAACTTTATCTCTGAGGTTAAATACACAACTTTGTTATCAAACCCAGTCCTGGTGAAGAAATCTAACAGAAAATGGCGTATGTGTGTCGACTACACCGATCTTAATAAAGCTTGCCCAAAAGACGCCTTTCCGGTCCCCAACATCGATCGTTTGGTCGACAGCGCTTCCGGTTTCCGGTTGTTATCCTTCATGGACGCATACTCCGGATACAACCAAATCGCCATGTTTCCCCCAGATCAAGCAAAAACCGCCTTCATCACTGGCCGAGGAAACTTCGCGTACCGTGTTATGCCCTTTGGTTTAAAAAACGCTGGAGCAACTTATCAAAGAATGATGAACAAAGTGTTCCAAAACCAGATCGGTAAAAGCGTAGAGGTTTACCTCGACGATATGATCGCCAAAAGCAAAAGTGATGACGACCATATAAGCGATCTAAGAGCGATTTTTTCTGAGGTACGAAAGAATAGAATGAGATTAAACCCAGAGAAATGCACTTTCGGAGTTCGAGCCGAGAAATTCTTAGGTTTCTTCTTAACAGAACGAGGAATCGAGGCGAACCCGGATAAATGTCGATCCGTCACAGAAATGCGAACTCCGACATCCAAGAGAGAAGTGCAAAAACTCAATGGAATGATAGCTGCTCTATCTCGTTTCATATCGAATGCAGCGTTCAAATCTCTTCCACTTTTCAAAATCCTCAAAAAAGAAGAAAGAGATTTCGAATGGACGCCCGAGCAAGACGAAGCTTTGACACAACTGAAAAAATCTCTCTCCGAGCCTTCAATTTTAACTCGACCAAATGAAGGGGAAACATTATACTTATATCTAGCGGTCTCGGAAGAGGCGTTAGCTGCCGTTCTAGTACGCGAGCTCGAAACCGGGCAAAGTCCCATCTACTTCGCAAGCAAGGCTCTGCACGGGGCTGAAAGTCGTTATCAGAAAATCGAGAAAATCGCCCTAGCTCTCATTATCGCAGCTCGACGTTTTCGAGCCTATTTTGTCGCTCACCAGGTAGTCGTCCGAACTAACTACCCAATCAGACAGATACTCCACAGACCCGATCTAGCTGGAAGAATGATCAAATGGGCCGTGGAACTCTCAGAGTTCGGTATCAAATATGAAGCTCGAACTACACTTAAAGCGCAAGTTTTGGTGGACTTCATCGCCGAGATGACACCTGCTAACACCGAATCTGACATATGGATGCTATACGTCGATGGGTCCTCGAATCCAAAAGGGAGTGGCGCTGGGATTATGCTAGAAAGCCCGACTGGGGTCATCATCGAAGTTTCCCTTACATTCGGTTTTCCCACCTCGAACAACCAAGCAGAGTACGAGGCTTGTATCGCCGGACTTCGCCTGGCAATTGACTTCCAAGTCCCAAAAATTAAACTCCATACCGACTCTCTCTTGGTGGTCTCCCAGATCGGAAGCAAATACGAGACCAAAGAACCGATCCTGCAAAAATACCTACTTCAGGTACAGTCACTAATAGCTAAATTTGAAGCAAGCGAGATAGTTCATGTCCCAAGAACGGAAAACCAACGAGCTGATATCCTCGCCAAACTCGCAAGCACAAAAACCCCAGGTAACCAGAGGACGACTATCCAAGAAACACTACACAAACCCAGTGTATCTCTCGAGCCTCTGTTTAACCCGACCATCTGCATGCTCGAAGAAACAGACAGCTGGATAACCCCAATTTTAGAGTACATCGTCTCAGGAACGGAACCCCCAGACAGAAACGACGCCAAATATATAAGGAGAAGAGCCTCGGCTTTTTCAGCCATCAACGGAACGCTCTATAAAAGAAGCCTCTCTTCCCCGTTAATAAAATGCATCGAGGGAGAGGAAGCGGCCTATGTATTAACAGAAATTCATGAGGGAATCTGCGGCCAGCACATGGGAGCTCGATCTTTAGCACGTAAAACCCTTCGAGCCGGCTACTACTGGCAGAGCATGATCGGCGATGCTAGTAATCATGTGAAGAAATGCAAAAAATGTCAAATCCACGCCAATGTGCACATAGCTCCCCCCACAGACCTCACGAGTTTATCCTCCACATGGCCCTTCGCATGGTGGGGAATGGACTTACTCGGACCTTTCGCAAAGGCACCAGGACAAGTCAAATTCTTGATCGTCGCCGTAGACTACTTCAGCAAATGGATAGAAGCGGAACCCCTGGCGACCATCACTGCAAAAAACTGCATAAAATTCTTCAAAAAAAGCATTATGAGCAGGTTCGGGATCCCCGAGGTAGTAGTAACGGACAACGGGACGCAATTCACAGACACGGGATTTCGCAAACTAATGTTCGAGCTTAAAATTAAGCATCATTTCACTTCAGTAGAGCACCCTCAAACCAACGGTCAAGCAGAGGCTGCAAACAAAGTAATACTGAACGGGCTGAAACGACGTTTGGACGATGCTAAAGGAAATTGGGTAGAAGAATTGCCTTACGTCCTCTGGGGATACCGGACGACCCCCCAAAGCTCCACTGGGGAAACACCTTTTGGGCTCTCCTACGGCAGCGAGGCAGTCATCCCCGTCGAGATCGGCGAACTTAGTTAGAGAACGGCAAATCCCAAAACACAAAGCAATAACGATCAAGCCTTAAGAGAAGAACTCGACCTCATCGATGAAATCCGAGGTCGGGCCTCGCTCCGAGAAGCGATCATCAAACAAAAGGTTGCAACCAGATACAACACCAAGGTCGTTCACAGAGATTTCGATCCTGGCGATCTGGTACTCAGAAGAGCTGACGTCGGTCAGAAAAACGCCTCCCAAGGAAAGCTCGCCCCAAACTGGGAAGGCCCCTACCGAATTTTATCTAAAACCGGTACGGGAGCCTTTAAATTGGAGACCCTCCAAGGAAGAAAGATTGAGAGGACTTGGAACGCAACAAAACTGAAAAGTTATTATCCTTAGAAAGAAATCATTTACACCGATCTTATGTAAACTCGAAACAAGTTATTAATCAAAAAAGAAAAAACTTGACATTTCTTTCAAACGCTTTCGATGCTTCTCAAAAGTTTTTACCAAGTCTCCACACATTCTTGATTTTCATCAAACAGAATGAAGGGACCCAATTCCCCCCACCGGGAATCAACTGGGACCGATCTTAAAAGATCTCCCCAAAAGCAACCACCCAAGGTCGCAAACTCTTTGAGAAAACAGTTAAATCCGAGCCGAGTCTTGGCAAACTATCTCAAAGAGACCGAGTCTTCAAGGATCGAAACGTCCTAAGAATGACCATCGGCCACAGCTGCCGATACCCCTATAAGGCGAGTTAAATCTGGGCCGAGTCCTAGTAAACTGTCCTATAGGTTCGAACCGGTAAATCGAGTTCCTCTTTACCGACGTTCTTACATCATACGCAACGTGCAGAATTAAAAAAGCACTCGTTAAAGCTCGTAAAAACGACATACATGACATGCGAAATTCAAAAAGCATTCATTAAAGCTCGTAAAGGTCTGATATACATATCCCAAAAAAGATTACAAATATCTCCAGCTGGATCGAAAGAAGTTCCGGATCTATACAAAAACTACATAGGTAAAAGCATACACCAGGAACTTCTACAAAAAGAAACACTGCTAAAACATCAGGCAGTAGAGGTCGGAAAAATCACAGTTTTCTTCTCCGTCTGAGCATCGATCTTAACGATCATACCCCCTTCAACCTCATGGTCGGCATCGATAATCGACCGATCCAAATTAACGGAAGGATTGACCAAAGCAATTTGCTCCTGGGCACACTCAAAACCCTCCTTATACAGCTCAATTGCAGAGTTAGCAGCTTCACGAGCCTCCCTCCTAGCCTCGTTTGCAAGCTTCGTAGCCTCTTTAGCATTTTTCTGCTCTGCTGAAGGGCTGCTTCAAGCTTTGCAATTCGAGCCTCCGCATCGCCGCTTGTACCGACCCTTGCCTCGGATGCTTTCTTCAAATCATCTTCCAAACCAACTACACGAAACTCCAAACCTTTAATCTTCTCATTAGCCTCGACCAGTTGCCCCTCCAAAACTTTTTTCTTTTCTTCCAGCTCCTTTACGCGATTCTCCGCGAACTCCGCCCGACGTACAACCTCCCCTTGGCTTTCCTTCAGAGCCTGAAGTTCTTGCTTTGTTCGAGCGAGCTCTTTCGATTTCGAAGCCACATCTTCCACAAGCTTCACTCTTTTTGACTTCTCGAGCTCCAACAAAACTGCAAGCACGAAAATAAGTAAAATCAGGTTATGAAGAAAGAGATGTTTTTATGAATGTAAGAAAGTGATGTTATTTACCCTTAGCCCGTTGCTCGTATTTCTCTTTTTCGATCCTATGAACATCGGCCAAATTCGCCAACAATTTAACAGACGCCCCGACAGGATCCTCCCGCCACTAGGCATAGTTTTGCTCCAAAAAGCCCTCCTCTAAAGGTACGGCCTTGTTCTTATGCTTCGGTATCCTCGAGGTCTTACTCCTTTTTTTCGGCCTTTGCTCGCCGCTTGCCTCGGTGCGCACCCTTTTCGCCGAGGTCCCTGCACCAACGTCGGGAGCAGCCGGGGGAGGAGAACTGGAAACAAGATCGACCAGAGCCTCATAAGCAAGGTCCTCCTGGGTAACAGTGTTGATCGGGGAAGCAGCAGTAACCGTCCCAACAACAGTCTCAACCTGGGGAGACGTCGGAAGCGGAGCACCCACCTCCTCAGCATCTCCAGATATGTCGACACTCCTCATCGCCAGCGCCTTGATTACGGCGAGTTTCTTTGGGGACATGGTATCTGGAAAAGAAACAAAAATTGGTCATACAAACTACAGTCAAAGATGTGCAAAAATCAAAAGCAAGAAAAACGAACTACCTAAGACAAGTTGTACTCGTCTTCGCTTCCCAGCCTGAACTATCTTAGCCGCAGGGATACCCCGATACTTATGTTTTGAAAACAGAATGTTCTCAGAAATAAACATCGGGATCCTCTTGGTAAGAAGATCGGCAGCGTTCAATCGATTCTGACTAACAGAAAAGGAATTGGTGGATCGTTCAAAATGGGCCTGACTCCAACCAATGGGAAACTTGGTGGACACCAAAGTCCGACCATCCTCTGAAAACTTTCCCACTCTCTCGATCGCTTCGTCGGTCACCGGTTCGACCCAGTAAAATAACTCCTTCCAATTCCCCTTCAATGAGTCCGCATAGGCTTTAAAAATCTTGGCCCCTCGCCTCGAGCGAAGACTGACATGCTCACGACCGGACTTATTTTCACTGCTGTTCCGATTGATCTCAAACAAATGGAAAAAGAGCAACGGCGAGACCGGCCTCTCCAGGTGAAGACACATTAGTTCGTAGGCTCGAACAAAAGCCCACGCGTTTGGATGCAACTGAGAAGGCGCAACATCCAAAGTCGCCAAAACCGTCTGCTCGAACCAAGTGAAAGGGGGCCGGATATTCATCTCGTTTATCAGCATATGATACAAAGTGAACTTGAGCTCTCCAGGCCACAAAGCCACATGCTCTCCCTTTTTCATTCCCTCAACTCTCCTAATTCGCTTCGAGCGACCCGAAGCTTTCCTCCCGACCCTCTCCAAATTAAACCCGTGCTGGTACAACGATTCGATCCCCAAAATATTTCTGGAAACCCAATCATATTGAGAGACCTCTCGCACCGGTACGTCAAGGTCCCCACAACCAGTACTAGAGTACCCATCCAGAGAAGCAGCAGAAGCTCGGCTGGAACCCGGTTGACTCGAAGGGCGAGATTCGACTTGTTTTCCAACACCCTCTCTATCGGACTCATCGGCAGACTCGGAACTCGACCCAAGATCGACCTCGGAGCCTGTCCCAAGATCGACCTCGGAATCCTCTGATTCCGCCACTAGGATTTCCTCATCGGACTCGGAAGTGATGGCCATCACATCCACCAAGCAATCCTCCTCCGCATCTTCGGGAGTATCGTCATTCGGCTCATTAGCATCGGTCGCAGGAGAAGAACTTTCACTCTCAAAATTATCTTCCGCCTTATCACTCATAGGGGCGGAAGCAGAATGCTCTTGCACGTCCGGGGCGGCGACTTCAAGAGGCTCGGTACGAACCTCAGGGACTTCACCACCAGAAGCCATCGCGTTCGTAAACTCTTTCCGGTACTGAGTGACGTCTCTCCGAGTTTGTTTCGTCCTCGCCAGATCGAATCTACAGGAATGGGGGACGAAATGTCAGGATTAAAAATCGAAAATGGGTTCGCGAACAAGTCGGAACACGACCCGACGACCCCCATTCTGAGATCAAAGGGGACGGGGGGAGGTCCAGGCACAAATGAAAAGAAAAGTAAAGAAAAAACAAAAATAGACTAACCTCGGAACTATGTCGCAAGTTGATTATATCAGGAAATAAACGGTTGTCGATCCTCAGAAACCGACCTTAAAAGTACTTCGAAATTTCTTCAAGCTCGTTCACTTTAAAGAAGCTCGGGAGCTCTCGAAGATCGGCAAATCAAAACGAATGAACAACAAGCAACGAATGAGGAGGTGAGACCCTTTATTTATAGCAAGACGAATCTAATGGGCCTGGGCCTGGAAATCGAAGCGTCACGTCCAAGCCATGGTCAATTAAAATCCGCACGCTGAAGAATAAACGTCACCATCATGCGTCGCCACTACGAAGAGACACCTTGTCAGAAACAGTAAAAATGGCACTGATTCCAAGATTACACTGATTCCAAAGCAGCACTGAGTTCGGAAAAACCATCCACCTCGCTCGAAAGCTCGACGGACAGTTAACATCGCTCGAGAACCCCAGCCTCGACATAAGCTCGAGACCGGATAAGATCTCCACTCAAACAAAAACAAAAATATAAAAGCTACGTCGCCCATCAAAGTCAAGATCGCTCCTCATAGCGACCAGACTTGGGGGACCACTGTTATGGTGATTATACTGTTCTCTATTTACACCCCCTCTCCAAAAGCCCAATTGATGAGAAGCCCAATTATAATCAAGAGAGTCCAATCTTCAATGGCCAAGATCAGCCCGCAAGATCGGACGGCCCAAAAACGCCAACACAAACACATCCAAACTCTATAAATACCTCATTCAATGCTCATTAATGGTAAGCACTTTTCTAACCAAACACTCATTCTCTCAAATACTGACTTGAGCGTTGGAGTATCATTGCAGGTACAACGTCGCCCCTCAAGATCGAACACCTCAACATCGCCTCTCAAGGTCGAACATCTCCAGGCCGAACAGAACCTTCCTCTCAAAGCCTGAAGACAAAGATAGAATCAAGGACAAAATATCTACCAACTGCATAATATCGATCCTCAAGATCGGAAGCACGGTACAGAACACATTCCAAGTTTCAAGATTTTTTGTGTTTTCGGGTTAGTCTCTTCTCTCTTTCTTATTTATTCAGTTTAGTTTTCTAAATATTGAACTTGAACCCATTCCCCTCGATGTGGTCATGCCATCTAGTCCGGTGGTGGTTGTGTCTTCTTCCTCCTCTTCTCTGTCTTCTCTGATTCGGTAATTTAGCCCTCATCTTGTTAAAACTCAGGAGGTTTTTGTAGAGGACGTTTCCTCCGCCCTGTAAGTGGCGATGGGCTAGAAAAATTCAAGTTCGACCGAAGAGGGAAAGGTTTTGAGCCCAGAGCCTAGTGTCACTCTTATGGCTTTCCCAGAGGAAACTATTTTGTCCCTGCATAAGCCAAAGAAAGGTCCGACCATTGATTGTACTCCTCCTGATTATTCTTGGTTACACTCTGACTTCGACGTCGAATGTTGAGGCCTTTAGGAAGTTGGTCCCCTTTTTCTAAGATGCTTGGTATGAGCACCAAGCTTGACTTGATTTTTGTCAACCTCTCCCTCTGTTCATTTCTAATTCATTACATGATTAATAACCTCTCCCTCTGTTCATTTTTAATTGTTAGTTTTTAGAAGAAATTTATTTATTTGTCATTTGGATAGTCGTTCCAAGTTACATTATTACCTATTTCTCATTTATACCCTTAACTATTTACGAGAGAGAGAGGTGTGATGAGTAATAAACAATTAAAAGTATAATAGCACAAAAATTATGATATTTTTAAAAACATCATTTATTAGTTTCTTTGATTTGTGTGAAACAGTATTAAAAGACAGATAAAAATGAACAGAGTTAGTATCACTGTTATATATACATAAGACAACAATCTTTTTTGTGTAAAATAACATTTATTTCTATGATTATCATCGTTGTATTGAAATCCTTTATTTTATATCATGACATGGGAGATTGGGAGGGACGATACTGGGGTCTGTTTGGCGAGGTTGGTTTTGAAAGGCTAACTCTCTCTCTCTCTCTCTCTCTCTCTCTCTCTCTCTCTCTCTCTCTCTCTCTCTCTCTCTCTCTCTCTCTCTCTCTCTCTCTCTCTCTCTCTCTCTCTCTCTCTCTCTCTCTCTCTCTCTCTCTCTCTCTCTCTCTCTCTATATATATATATATATGAGTGGGGATCAACTTACTCCAAGAGTAAAATTGAAGAGTTACTCTGTTTAATATCTCTTTGTAAAGATTAAATTTTACTGATCCAAATGTTGAATAGTTTTATATTATCTTAATGATCATGCAAACCAAAAATTATAGAAATTGAATATATGCAATTATTGAATCTTATAGTTCATATTTTACTTGTATTTTGAAAAGTATAATATACGTCGAATTGAACTTATTTGATCAATGATCAAATATTTTTAAAATTTTATGAAAATTTGCATATTTGATCTACTCAATTAGAACTGTTAATTTGACGATTTGATCAACAAAATTTAATCTCTTCAAAGAGATATTAGGTGGAGTAACTCTTATAAGAGTTACTCTTGGAGTAAGTTGATCCCCACTCTCTCTCTCTCTCTCTCTCTCTCTCTCTCTCTCTCTCTCTCTCTCTCTCTCTCTCTCTCTCTCTCTCTCTCTCTCTCTATATATATATATATATACATACATACATACTAGTCTTAACACCCGTGCGATACACGGGGATCCTTAATTTTGATGTGTTAAATGCATACTACTCTAGACCTATTTTGTTGCCACTCGAAAGCACTAAAAACAGAGGTAGCATCTAGCAGTTTCCAAAAGATTTGGTAACTAAATCTCATTGGTTACATATTTTGTTATGAATTATTATTTTTGGTCACCAAACCAATTATTTAGGAACGAATTGTCACTATTGAACATCTATAATTTTTATGGACTCTATATATAGTATCTCAAAATACACTGCTTAGCATCTCAATTTACGTGTTGTGTCACAATTATTTTTCTTTTCACCAAACAGGTTTTTTAGGGAACGAACTTTGCGTATGTTAACAGTTAAAGTTTTTTTTTGGACTCTAAAGTCCCCCAAAACACTTCTTAGCCTCCCACTTTATCTATTCAGAAACGAACTCCACCTATTCGAACATTTAAATTATTTAATTTTTCAACAAACTGGTTATTGAGGAAAGAACTTAGCGTATTTAAACATTTAATTTTTTTCTGGACTATAAACTACCCAAAAACACAATACTTAGCATCGAGTTTTACGTATTTAGTGACTAACTTATTTTTTCTTTTCATCAAACTGATTATTGAGGAACGTACTTCACCTATTTGAACAACTAAATTTTTTTAGGGACTCTAAAGTATCCCGAAACATACTGCTTAGCATCACATTACTTTCACATATTATTTAAAAAGTTAGTTTTTTTGTTAATATTTTATGGCATATAAAGCACCTCAAAACACAATATTGAGCATCACACTTTATGTGTTTCGTCATATTTTTTTTCATTAAAAAAAGAAGCAAAGGTCAAGTCACATAAAAAAAAGGAAACAATTCTTTTGGTGCTATCCGCATATCTAACATTTTTTATGGACTCTAGAGTACGCCAAAATACACTGCTTAGCGCCAAATTTTACGTGTCGTGTCAGTAAATTATTTTTACTTTTCACTAAATGGATTTTTGGGGGAACGAATTTTGCGTATGTTAACAGTTATTTTTTCCTAGACTTTAAAGTACCCCAAAACACACTACTTAGTGTCCCACTTTATGTATTCAGAAATGAACTCCACCTAGTCGAACATTTAAATTATTTTTTTCACCAAACTGGTTATTGAGGAACAAACTTAGCGTATTTAAACATTTAATTTTTTTTCGGACTCTAAAGTACCATAAAATACGCTACTTAGTATCATATTTTAGGTATTTAGCAACGAAATTATTTTTTCTTTTTACCAAACTGGCCATTGAAGAAATTCGCATATTAGAACATCTGAATATTTTTTTTGGACTCTAAAGTATCCCGAAACACACTGCTTAGTATCGAGCTTTACATATTTTGTTACAAAATTATTAATTTTTTCACCAAACCAGTATACAAAAACACACCAATTAGCATCTCACTTTACGTATTTGGTCATGAAATTAATTTTTTTTTTCACCTAACTGGTTATTGTGGAATGAAGTTCCCATATTTAAACATCTAAAATTTTATCTAGACTTTAAAGTACCCCAAAATAGACTCCTTAACATTGCACTTTACGCATTTTTTCACAAAATTATTTTTTTCCCCACCAAACTGATTACTGAAGAATGAACTACGCGTATTTGAAAAGTTAGATTTTTTTTCAAAATCCTAAAATACTCAAAACACACACTTCAAATATGAAAAAGAGAAAAAATGGTGAAGTTCACACACTTCAAATATTGAAAAGAGAAAGAAAAAGGTTACCGAAGGGCAAATATAAAAAAACAAAAAAAATTGTTTGCTGAAGTTTTGGTGCCGTCACTAGTGCAGAAAAGACATTTAGCATCGGTTGTTTTGGATATTTAGCATCGGTAATCCGACGATGCTAAATCCTCTGATGCTAAATGTGGGACATTTAGCATCGGTTAAATAACCGACGCTAAATGTCACTTTTAACATCGGGTGCTCAAATAACAGATGCTAAATATCCATTTCATCACTGTTTTCGTTGCCTGAAAAATGACATCGGGTGTTTGAAACAACCGAGAAAGGACATTTAGTATCGGTTATTTGAAACAACTGATGCTAAATGTCCTAAAAAATGACATTTAGCATCGGGTGTTTGAAACAATGAATGCTAAATGTCTTGGAAGTGACTTTTAACATCGGTTATTTGAAACAACCGATGCTAAATGTCCATTTCATCACCGTTTTTGTTGTCTGAAAAATGACATTTAGCATCGGGTGTTTGAAACAACTGATGCTAAATGTCCTGAAAAATGACATTTTGCATCGGGTGTTTGAAACAACTGATGCTAAATGTCCTGAAAGTGACTTTTAACATCGGTTATTTGAAACAACCGATGCTAAATGTCAATTTTTTCAAAAAAATAATTTTAATTGGCACTAATTGTACACCCATAATCAATATTTTCATTATAATATATCAAATGGTTTGTCTCCACAACTAAACATACATCTTCTGATCCTATATAGCAAATTTTGCTTTATACATTGATCCTATATACATCTTCTGGATCCCACATAAAGCAGTTGGGTATTAAATGAAGAAATTGATTATCACAGAATGTGCAGAACACTTTCATGATCACTGAGATTAGTCAAAACCCAATAAACAATATCCTTTGCATCTCCATATTCCTCTTCAACGGGTTCTCTTCCAGACACTAACTCTAATAGCACCACTCCAAAACTATACACATCACATTTTGCAGTTACTTCTGATGTATAAGCAAGCTCTGCATAGAAGACAACAAGAGATATAGGAATGAACTATGTGCTATATTACATATTCAAGCATAAATAAATAAGGATATCCAACATATAAACTCAAGATTTCAGATATGTTTGTGCAGATAGAAAAGAAAGCTTGAGATATGTTATAGATCATTTTACTAAATGAACAGCTGTAGTAGTTGTAATGATAGTTCAATAGTTCATATGATTGTGAATATCCCCATCTGGAAAGCAGAGAAATTAACCGTATCAACAATCTTGATGACCTTTCATTAATATCAAGTAAACATTTGTTGGGAAGCATCCTATAGCAAATTTGTAAGATAACTAAATATATTATAACAGTTAAGAGTGAAAAAGAAAGAGAGACATGGTCTGCAAGATATAGAAATGAATCAAATCAAATAAAGAAAGGAGATAATAACAGATAGTGTGTGAAAGCTAAGGGAGCTGCACTGCACTACACTGTACAATACTACATATGAATGAACGGCATACCTTTATACCAGACAGAAACTGAGCTTCCCAAGTCCTAGGGTGCTGTAAAAGAGCATATATAATAAGGATTTACCGACACATTCTTTCTTTAGTGAAGCAGACATCAACAAATAATCATTCCATTCAATGAACTTTTTAATAATAAATCAATCAGTAACTAAGATTATATATTAATTAATAATAAAATCTTGCTTTGTTTTAATCTCTTACCGAGTCTGCTGAATTGTGCCATGCTGACAAAAAGTAGATTTCTTGATCATTAGGTTCTTTGTATATCCACTTGTGACAGTGATCTGCAGTTACTTTTCCAATCAACCTGGACCCATAAAAATCTAATTAATTACTAATTAATTAACCTCTTTGCTAAGAACATCTCACAAAAACAATAGTTAATCTAGGTACTAGGAGTTCTGGTTGCAGTCCTTGGTAAGGTTGGAATTCACAGTTCCCATAAGAACAAGGCCAGAGTCCACACCTCTTCACTTGAAAACAGATCCTATTGAAAACAGATCGATCCTATTGAAAATGGAATCATGGAAGAAACATAGCCAAAATAGAGTGAAGAAACATTATAAGTAAATAAAAAAACAATCTCTATAGAGCTTAGAAATCAGTGAAGGACTACTTATGAAGAAGAAAAGCTAATCATTTTTTCTTGATTTATGCTCTCGTTCTCGCGAGTTAAGTCAAGATCATCATCGTAGAGAACAATGTCTTTTGACAATTTCCTGAAAATGCTAACAAAATTACAGTGATAAGTCAGCACTAAGCAATCCAGATATGTGAACTTGCATTAAAGGGCACTGAAATATAACTAAAAGAAGTATAATTAATAAAAGAAGTTTAACTGAAAGAATCTACAACCTTCTAATAAAGCCTGAAGCCACTGCCGATGAGCTGCCTTGACATGAAATTTATAAGGGATGGAGGTACAAAATCCAGCTTTATATCCAAATTTGTTATTGCCCTACAAATTTTGACAAAAATAATACAAGCCATATAATTAGTCTATAAACTAAAGCCATTTCAATAACATTCTTCTTTCAGTATCAACCATCAAGTAAGAAATGATAAAGTTGCTTACAATGAAAACATAAGACAAGTTACCAAATGAAACTATAGAGACAAAAAGAACAATGAACAATCAAAGTAGATATAACTTTTCATAGAAACATTAACAAAGACAAGACTAGAATACTGAATATCAATGAAGTTGCATATCTTAAAACTCACCGGAAGTAACTTCTTTCTGATGTCACCTTTTGCAAAATATAGCCTCCCACCACATCAGTTCTCACAACATCCTTTCTTCATGTCTCATTGTGACCTCCCAGCTTTTCAATTCTTTCCCTCTTCACTTCAAAAATTAGGGTTTAGGACTGCTAATTCAGTCCCACCTAGTAGGATTGCTAATTCAGTCCCAAGAACTCAGCAACTGACAGAGATAAAGAGAAGGCAGAAAGTGCAGAAGAGTTTTAAAACTGAAACTGAATGTAAATTCTTGTTTATTCACTGTGTGTATTGGTTTACTGTGTGTTCTTCCCAGGCATCTCTCAACCAGAATCTTGTTTGTGTGTGTAACAGTGTTGTTATACCTCACAAATAACCAAAACGTGAAACAGTGAGTATATGCAGTAAAGAGAAGGAAAACAAAGGCAACAATTCACAAGGGTGAAAAATATACCTTCATTTCAAGACTCTAAGCAAACATCTCTGTTGTACAGAATCTGTAAACAAGAAAACCAAGTTAGGGTTTTCGAAATCATCACATTCACAGTACAAACTGAAACCCTAAGAGTGTTAGGGTTCAAAACAGAAACAAATCAAAGAAATCACTGAGAGAAGTGATTTCTTACCTTCGTAGGCCTTCGTTTAGGGTTACGAACAAAAGGAACACAGCAATCGTGCAGATACACAAGAAAGAAACACAGGGAGAGTCTGTAAGTCTAGGGTTACAAAATAAGGAAGAAATCAAAGAAAAACAAAGGGGTTTTTTACGATTACCTGTTGAGATCATTACTAGTAGCAGAACTGAAGCTACTTCAAGCTTTAAACCTGTAAGATCATCATCAATCAGTAACCATAGCAGTTAGGAGTATCACGGTGGTGGCTGAAGGCAATGAACTAGTGAGGGGAGGTGTGAAGATGCGCACACGTAGAATTAGTGAGAGAGCGAGAGCATCGGGTGATAGAAGAGGGAGTTGATAAGAGTGCTTAACGTTCAGATCTAGATTATCACGAGTTCAGAGTGAGAGACTTCAGAGAATACGAGAGAAGGCGAAGTGTTTTGGAAAAAAGAATGGGACCTTTAGCATCGGGTGTTTATACACCCGATGCTAAATGTGTTAGACATACACATTTAACATCGGTTGTATAAAGAACCGATGTTAAATGTCTGACCCAGACACTTTTATCATCGGTTCTTTAAACAACCGATGCTAAAGGTATGCACGAAAATTGAATACTTCCACTTAATTGCAAAATTGTCACCGCGTCTACATTTAGCATCGGTTGTTTAAACAACCGAAGCTAAATGATGCTTTCTAAAATCAATTTTGCACTAGTGCGTATTGCCAACTCGCATATAAGATAAAGATATATATATATATGTGTGTGTGTGTGTGTGTGTGTGTGTGTGTATGTGTGTGTGTGTGTGTGGAGAAATAAGTAAATATATATATTTTTTATAAAAATGAAAAATAATAAGAAAGATGATCATATCACGTTTCAATTAAACTTCATTCATATATTTTAAGAACCATTCTATAGCTACCTTACTTTAAAAAGAAAAAAAAAATTCTCCAATCCCCTCTCCTCTAAAATTCCCCCTCCCAAAAAGACCGTAATGTTATTGTAAAATGATAAAAGAATATTACCTACTTTTTTTATTTAGTATATTTTGTGATAAATTAATGATCAAAAGCGTATTTCATGGAAGCTAATATGTTAAAAGTTAATAATCATTTCAATATAATTAAAGAAATTAATTATATTTCTATTGGTATGTCGTTATCTTAACAAAAAAACATGAGAGTAACGGATGAGAGAAATATAAAGCATGGCAAGGTGTATGAAAAATTGTGGGATGTTGGGGGGTTACTTTTATCTACTTGTCTACACCTATAGGTACATGAATCAAAATTGGTGGGTAATACCAAGAAAGTGGAATGGTACATGTGCCTATTGCATTCCTCCTTCACCTAAAGTGAACTTAGTGGGCTGACATAAATCAGTGGACTTAGACTCAGAGAGAGAGAGGTTACCAGCCATTACTACTTAGCCTTGACTCACACTCCCACATTCCAGAGTTATCACCAGATACCATTGACGATTTCTTGGAACACAGGCCAATTGTGAAAATGGAGGTAACAATTGAAGATCCAGAGAGGAGCCAAAGGAGCCTTGACTCCCAAGCAACAAGTTCAAGCCACCATCTTAATACAATTGGCCTATGTTCCAAGAAATCGTCAATGGTATCTGGTGATAAGTCTGGATTGTGGGAGTGTGAGTCAAGGCTAAGTAGTAAAGCATGGCAAGGGTTACAAAATAAGGAAGAAATCAAAGTAAAAATAAAGGGGTTTTTTACGATTACCTGTTAAGATCATTACTGGTAGCAGAACTGAAGCTACTTCAAGCTTTAAACCTGCAAGATCATCATCAATCAGTAACCATAGCAGTTAGGAGTATCACGGTGGTGGCTGAAGGCGATGAACTAGTGAGGGGAGGTCTGAAGATGTGCACACGTAGAATTTGTGAGAGAGCGAGAGCATCGGGTGAGAGAAGAGGGACTTGAGAAGAGTGCTTAACGTTCAGATCTAGATCATCACGAGTTCAGAGAATACGAGAGAAGGCGAAGTGATTTGGAAAAAAGAATGGGACCTTTAGCATCGGGTGTTTATACACCCGATGCTAAATGTGTTGCATCGGGTGTTTATACACCCGATGCTAAATGTGTTAGACATACACATTTAACATCGGTTGTATAAAGAACCGATGTTAAATGTCTGACCTAGACACTTTTAACATCGGTTGTTTAAACAATCGATGCTAAAGGTATGCACTAAAATTGAAAACTTCCACTTAATTGGAAAATTGCCCCCGCGTCTATATTTAGCATCGGTTGTTTAAACAACCGATGCTAAATGATGCTTTCTAAAATCCATTTTGCTCGAATGCGTATTGCCAACTTGCATATAAGATAAAGATATATATATATATATATATATATATATATATATATATATATATATATATATATATATGGAGAAATAAGTAAATATATATTTTTTTATAAAAAAGAAAAATAATATGAAAGGGTGATCAAAAATCGGTCTATTTAATCTCAAAAAAAAAAAATCGGTCTATTTCCGGTATAAGATCCCTAGGTAGCACGTCCTTCATAGTTATAAACTTTAGCTTCCTATCAAGGTCACGGTCGAAAATATCATATGTCAATTAAACTTCATTCATATATTTTAAGAACCATTCTATAGCTACCTTACTTTAAAAAGAACAAAAAAAGTTCTCCAATCCCCTCTCCTCTAAAATTCCTCCTCCCAAAAAGACCGTACTGTTATTGTTAAATGATAAAAGAATATTACCTACTTTTTTATTTAGTATATTTTGTGATAAATTAATGATCAAAAGCGTATTCCATTGAAGCTAATATGTTAAAAGTTAATAATCATTTCAATATAATTAAAGAAATTAATTATATTTCTATTGGTATGTCGTTATCTTAACAAAAAAACACGAGAGTAACGGATGAGAGAAATATAAAGCATGGCAAGGTGTATGAAAAATTTTGGGATGTTGGGGGGTTACTTTTATCTACACCTATAGGCACATGAATCAAAATTTGTGGGTAATCCCAAGAAAGTGGAATGGTACATGTGCCTATTGCATTCCTCCTTCACCTAAAGTGAACTTAGTGGCTGACATAAATCAATGGACTCAGACTCAGAGAGAGAGAGAGGTTAACAGCCATTACTACTTAGCCTTGACTCACACTCCCACATTCCAGACTTTTCACCAAATACCATTGACGATTTCTTGGAACATAGGCCAATTGTGAAAATGGAGGTATAACAATTGAAGATCCAGAGAGGAGCCAAAGGAGCCTTGACTCCCAAGCAACAAGTTCAAGCCACCATCTTAACACAATTGGCCTATGTTCCAAGAAATCGTCAATGGTATCTGGTGATAAGTCTGGAATGTGGGAGTGTGAGTCAAGGCTAAGTAGTAAAGCATGGCAAGGGTTACAAAATAAGGAAGAAATCAAAGTAAAAATAAAGGGGTTTTTTACGATTACCTGTTGAGATCATTACTGGTAGCAGAACTGAAGCTACTTCAAGCTTTAAACCTGCAAGATCATCATCAATCAGTAACCATAGCAGTTAGGGGTATCACGGTGGTGGCTGAAGGCGATGAACTAGTGAGGGGAGGTCTGAAGATGTGCACACGTAGAATTTGTGAGAGAGCGAGAGCATCGGGTGAGAGAAGAGGGACTTGAGAAGAGTGCTTAACGTTCAGATCTAGATCATCACGAGTTCAGAGAATACGAGAGAAGGCGAAGTAATTTGGAAAAAAGAATGGGACCTTTAGCAACGGGTGTTTATACACCCGATGTTAAATGTCTGACCCAGGCACTTTGAACATCGGTTGTTTAAACAATCGATGCTAAAGGTAGGCACGAAATTTGAAAACTTCCACTTAGTTTCAAAATTGCCACCGCGTCTACATTTAGCATTGGTTGTTTAAACAACCGATGCTAAATGATGCTTTCTAAAATCCATTTTGCACTAGTGCGTATTGCCAACTCGCATATAAGCTAGATAACTACTATAACGATGTTTATAAAGATTTAGCAAAATATTCTGCTTTGCTAGGAACTAGAATTTGTTCCCAACCTATTAATTCATCCATTAGGGGTAGGTTAAATGAGCTTCGTAATAATAACGAGACTCGTTTGTTTTTATCAGAAAACCATATTAATATAGCTCCTAATAACGAGACTCGTTTGTTTTTATCAGAAAACCATATTAATATAGCTCCTAATAATTTGCATGAAGCCTCTACATCCCAGCAAATAAATGAGCAAGAGGCCATAGAAAATATTGTTGCTATTGAAAAAACAAAATTTATCAGAAGAAGAATTCTTAAAGTAGGGAATCACCTACATAACCAGAAGTGAGTTTCCATATAGGATGAACTCTAAAATAGATTACTCCCCTGGGAGTAAGATGAGAGAACTCATTAGTGGAGAATTCCAATTAAGTAGATATGCCGAATTTAGGCAATGGTATTTTAAGAAATTCTCATCTTACGAACTAAATAAGTTCAAAGATGATTATTATAAAGAGTTGACCATAGCTCAGGATTATGTTCCTTTTGTTAAATGGTTTGCAAATTATTTTGTTAATAAAGTCAAAAATGAAGTTTTAATCCTTCAACCAAATAGTTGGGAAACTACCCTAGAACAAGAGAATATAGAAGCCAGATCTTTTATTTTTCTCAAAGGGATAGAAAGTAAACATGTTACTATTAAGGAATTAAGTTCTTTAATAAAAACCCAGAATTACACCAAGGTGTTTTTGGATAGTTTAGAAGAGCAAATAATTTCTCTTAAAAAGGATTTATTATCTTTAAAAGAAATGTTTGAAAAACAAATTTTTCAACAGAAATTAATTCAAGATAATATGAACAAGCCCAAAGCACCTATGGTTGCTGAAGTTCAACCTTCCTTACCCGTAAGGGGTTTTAAGCTAAGGGAGGATACAAATGATTTTTATAATCAATTTATTTTTAATATGGATAGACCACCTGGGTTAAAGAATAAAAAGCAGAAGAGCTTTGATAATAGAACTTATAAAAAGTTTAATAGAAACAAGGATATTTATAAATCTCCTAATAAGAAAAAATTTAAAACAAATTTTTATAAAAATAAGCCCAAGCAAGACACTTTCCAAAATAAAGGAAAGAGGAGAGCCCATAAGTTGGACATTACTTGCCACAATTATGACAAGACAAAACATTATGACAACCAATGCTGGACTAATAAAGCCCTGAACGCCTTGGACGATGGACAATCAAGGACTAAAAGAGCCCTGAACGCCTTGGAGGATGGACAATCAAGGACTCAATTAAAAAAGGTTCTATCAATTGATTCTGAATCAGAACAGGACTCTTCGAAGGACATAGAATGTATCAATAATGATACTTCTCCAGGTTCTAATATTGACAACAATAGCTGTCAATACAATAATTTGAATTACTGGAAATCCATTGTTGAAATAAATGGATTAAATGTTCTTAATGAAGAACATGAGGAAGCTCTAAAAATTTTGGAGTCTATTACAGACAATAGTCTGAGAAAAAAGATGATGGAATTCCTAATCAAGGAAAGTTCCAAAAAAGAGGCGCCTCTAATCATAAATGCACCTTACCAAATAAGTGAGGTTTTGTCTAAATTTAGACGATCAAACATTAAAGAAACTCCTGTTTCTATTAATGATTTGAAAAGAGAAATAAATCTCTTAAAATCTGAAATGGTTCAGATCAAGAAAGATAATATCAGCATATCTTCCTTAGAGATTCCTGGCAATTTAGGAAAAACCCCTTTTATTCTATTCCTTCTGGTAGTAATATTGCTAGTGAAAAATATTTATTACACAGGGTAACTTCACAAAAATGGTTTGTGAAAGTAACTTTGGTAATTAATAAGAATTTAATTTTAAAAAATGAAGCAGCACTTGTAGATAGTGGTGCTGATCTCAATTGCATTCAGGAAGGTATTATTCCTACAAAATATTTTGAGAAAACCACCCAAGCTCTTACGCAAGCTGGTGGAAGTCGTTTGGAAGTCAATTATAAACTTTCTAATACTTATGTTTGTAATCAAAATATTTGTTTACCAACTCATTTTATATTAGTTAAAAATTTAACTAGTAGAATTATTTTAGGTACTCCTTTCTTGCATAATATTATGCCTATTAGAAGTATTGATCAAGAGGGTATCACTACCGTTATTGACAATAAAGAAATTATTTTTAATTTTATTTCTGATCCTTATACTAGGGTTCTTAATGAGATTAAAAATATTATTTCTATTAAAGAAAAACAGATGTGTTTTCTTAAAGAAGAAATAAATATTTTCAATATCAAGGATCATCTTAAAAAAGATGAAACTAAGAAACAAATTAAGTTGATTGAACAACAATTTGTTTCTGAGGTATGTAATGATTTACCAAATGCTTTTTGGAGTAGGAAACAACATATTGTTTCTCTACCCTATATTGATGATTTTAACGAAAATCAAATTCCTACAAAGGCTAGACCAGCCCAAATGAATCAAGAATATCTTGATCTTTGTAAAAAAAAAATTAATTCTCTTTTGGAAAAAAGGTTAATTAGAAAATCCAAGTCTTCTTGGAGTTGCACAGCATTTTATGTAAATAAAAATGCTGAGAGGGAACGAGGTGTCCCAAGATTAGTTATTAATTATAAACCACTCAATAAGGTTTTGAAATGGATTAGATATCCAATTCCCAATAAAAAAGATTTATTGGATAGGCTTAATGATGCCTTGATTTTTTCAAAATTTGATATGAAATCAGGCTATTGGCAAATTCAGATTAATGAATCTGATAAATATAAAACAGCTTTTACTGTCCCGTTTGGACATTATGAGTGGAATGTCCTTCCCTTTGGTTTGAAGAATGCTCCATCAGAATTTCAAAATATTATGAATGATATTTTTAATCCTTATTCGGATTTTATGATTGTTTATATTGATGATGTTTTAGTATTTTCTAAAACTTTTGATCAACATATCAAACATTTGAAAACGTTCAAAAATTTAGTTAAACATAATGGTTTAGTTATTTCAGCCCCAAAAATGAAACTTTTTCAAACAAAAGTTAGATTTTTAGGACATGAAATTGACCAGGGGACAATTATCCCTATCAGCAGAAGTATTGAATTTGCTTCAAAATTTCCTGATATCATTTCAGAGAAAAAACAATTACAAAGGTTTTTAGGAAGTTTGAATTATATTTCAGACTATTATGAGAATTTAGCTCATGACACATCTATTTTATATAATAGATTAAGAAAAAACCCAGGTCATTGGACTGAGAAACATTCTCAGGCTGTTCAAAGGATTAAGAGCAAAGTAAAATGTTTGCCTTGTTTATATTTAGCCAATCCCAAATACTTTAAGATAGTAGAAACAGATGCTTCTAATTTAGGATATGGAGGTATCCTAAAGCAGGTTATACCAGATACAAATAAAGAAGTATTAGTCAGATTCACTTCTGGAAAGTGGAATCCAACTCAGTCTAATTACTCGACTGTTAAGAAAGAAATGCTTTCTATTATTAAATGTAATTCAAAATTTCAAGATGATTTATTAAATCAAAAATTTTTGTTAAGGATTGATTGTAGCTCTGCTAAATCAATCATTGAAAAAGATGTCAAAAACCTTGTTGCAAAACAAATCTTTGCTAATTGGCAAGCTCAGTTATCAGTTTTTGAATTTGATATCCAATATATGAAAGGAGAAAATAATTCTCTTGCTGATTATTTAACCCGTGAATTTTTGCAGGGAAATGACATCCCCCAATAGGGGTAGAAGCCGTGGCCGTGGTGGCCGTGGTGGTGGAAGAAATAGGAGCAACAATATGCTGCCCTATCAAGAATCAAACATTCCTCTAATAGGGGATTGGACTACTGTTCATAGAAACAGGAACCTGTTACAATTAACAGGGTCACAAAAGAAAGAAGATATACCTTCTTCAAGTAAGACAAATTCTTACAAAGATACAGTGATTAATGATAATCCTGTTACTAAAGTCACAGAATATTGTGAAAATCCAATCACTGAAGACATAATGTATGTCGAAGAAGATGACATGGAATTGACTCCTAATGATGGATGGTCGATTAAAACAAGATACCTCGAATCTAGAGGATATCCTGGACTTAATGGTAAGTCTAGACCACATTTAGAAGTTTTACTTCGAGTTACTGAATCAGTAACAATAACTCATTATTATCAGAATAATAATCCTGATAATTTTATTAATTACAGTAAATGTCATATCAATAAGATATTGACACCCAGAGAATGGGGTTTAAATCCAAATGGAGATAAAGCAATTAAAATTGCTGAAGGAAAAAATGTTTACTTCAATTATTGGGATTATATCCAAGCATTTACATTGGCATTTTATTACCAAAATCCAAAGAATAAGCACTCATGGTTTTTTAGTGCTAACCCAGAAATTCTGGCCAAACCAATACCACAATGGTTTTTTGATTGGTGGAGGAAAATTGGTCCTTCAATAGAAGTTTTACCAGAAAATTTATTAGATTTATATAATTCATGGTGTGATCATAATCCTTTATTTTTGAAAAATGCTTCAAAAATGATCACAGGACAAGGTCCTTGTTTTTTCTTTATTAAATTTCAAATTCCTTGGATTTGGAGATGGTCAATTACCATCACAAGGAACAATTACAATGATCCAATCCTTAGAAGACATTTCTTCTCAAAATGGTGGAATAATATTGACGACGAAGACCTCCATAAAATGGAAATAAAAATTAAAGAAGCTATTGATGAAGACCAGAAGATTCCAAGAGATAAATTTGGTCAAGGTCTTGATATGGCCCATTTAAAGAATTACTACCAAAAGATTCATCCCAATGAATCTGAGGAAAAAATTATGACCAGAACTCTGAACCATATAAAAAATCAATTCTTCAAAACTTTTGAAGTTAATGAAGAAATTGCTTCTTTGAAAACCAGTTCTTCTATGAAGACAAGTTCATCGCATGGATCTATGAATTCAAACATTTTTGAATCTTTAGCTGGAGAATCTCAGCCAGAACCTTCCCCAGAAGATTATTGGGACTCTCTGATTGAAGCTATGATTCAACAGAAAAATAAGGGAAAAGACAAAAATTAATTAATCAATTAATTAAACTGATTAATTATTGTCAGCAAGAATCACGTGCCAACAATAGGTGTAATGAGTCATCAAAAGGTGTCGGCAATCATCCTTTCCATAATTGGAGAAAGTGGAAAGAAATTCTTCCACTAAGCAATAGTGCTTCTACTATGTATTTTTGTTTTTAGCTATGCTGTCATTTTTAGTGCGTCGATGGGGCCCCAAGTGTACCCGGCATTAATTATGATGTTTTGTAATTTTCTACTTTTACTGTTTTCTTTTTCTTTTACCGGTTACCGGTTGTTATAGTTAGCTTTTACTGGCTTAAATAGTAAGCCTTAAGTTTTCTATATAAGGCAGTTCTGCCTCAGTTGTAAATCACGCAATAAAAAAACTACTACTAAAATAAAATTTTCCTTTGTTTCTCTCTCTCTTCCACGCCCTACTATTCCCTTTCCATTTCTCTTACTCCTTCCGTGAAGTCTTCCGTTTCCATTACTCTGAACAATTTCTAAGGTACTATTTTTTTATTAATTAATTTTGGTAAGGCTACTCAAATGAGTAGCTAGATTATTGTTGTGGTAGACGAGGTGAATATATATATATATATATATATATATATATATATATATATATATATATATATATATATATATGGAGAAATAAGTAAATATATATTTTTTTATCAAAATGAAAAATAATATGAAATGATCGTACCAGATCAATACGATGGGTTGTTGTTGATGACGTTGATCGGTCGCTGGGACAAGGGACCGAGTTGTAAGCCGCACGCGGGTGGTACCTGCAAAGACACTCCAACGCTCAAGTCAGAGGTGCTTCAACGGGCAGGGTCACAAGGTGAGTAAAACATACCTGAAGCCACATGCTGGTGTGGTATATATAACGCTGGTGTGCTAGCCGTTGCGGAATTTACGGGACCGGCCGCATCTTGCGGAGCACGGTAGATGATGGGCTGCGTTGGGCTGGCCTTGGTCGAATGGGCCGCTGGCCCATGTTGCACCTGGTTGCTGCGCGCAGCACCCCCCTTTGCTGCAGGTCGCGCTGGACTGTCTCGTTGGGCCTATTGGGCCACTCCAGAACAGTTGCCCCCCAAGCCTAGGTCGCTTAAGAGCGGGCTGAGGCTTGAATCGTTGCCCCCCTGCATTCGAGTTGTGGAAGGGGACTGACGGTCGCTGCCGCCTATTGATCGTTGAGTTTGGAGTCAGTCGCTTCTGACCTCCGTTTGAGAAGATGTGACGTTTGGCCGATGGGAAGGTGGTCGCTGCCACCCGTGTGGTCGCACGTAACCTGGTCGATAATTTGATTGCGTGGTCGCTGCCACGCGGCCTGGCCACACGGGGCCAGGTGCCGTCTCGGGGGTGATGCCTGACAATAAATCGTCATGAGTGCTGAGGCGACAGCTGCTTTAATGAGGTGACGTTTAGAGACTCGAGGAGTTTAAGCAATGATGGTACATGAAGAGTCGCGCCTCTTCACTTCCGGCCCATGATGACGGTTGGCCCATTATATAAGGGACTCATAGGGCACATCATTTGTACTTTTCTCCGAATTCTCCGCTGCTCTCGCTGATCGCTCGCTTCAAGCTCGCTCGCTTCTGCAAAAGCTCGCTCGCTGCCGTCGAAGCTCGCTCGAAATCCTCTTGCTCTAATTCCAGGTAATTGCGACCGCTCTTACTTTATTTGAGTTTTAATGTCCCATCTGATGGAGGGGGTGTCAGGTCTGGGGACGACCACGTCGCCCCTTCCCACGCGCGAGCAAGACCCTGACTGTTATTCCCCTCCACAGGTTCATTCTGGCGCGGACTAAACAAACCCGTCGTATATTTGGAGTCCCGGCCGTTTCTCTTGCGCAAAATATGACACGACCAGTGGAACAGAGTTCTGCGCCTGACCGGTCATCTTCTTCTAGTGACGAATCTTCTTCCTTTGGGTTTTCGACCCAGAATTCGACTTCATCTAGCAGATCCGGAACGCGGCCGGACAGAGATGGGGTCCCGTACTCCGAGGTTGTAGTTGCTGAAACTGCAGTGAGCAACGCACGGGTTGCCAGTGACGAAGGTGCCGACCATGCTGCGACCGACGTAAACGAGACGGCCGAAAGAGATCAACAGGGCGACCATGGAGAAGATCCTGAGGTTGCTGCTACAAAGGATATGTCCTGGGTTTCTCTCAACCTGAGGGGTCAGCGCAGCAAGATTCAACGGGGAAGCCAAGACCTGGAGTTTCTTGCGACCGAGCTGAATGAAGGTTGGACGGTAGAAGGTATGGCGAAGGGGGAACACATTGCGGCCTGGACTGATATGTTAAAATTCACAATGTACCGCATCGTTTTCGAACGCATGGGTATAATTCCACCATTCACCAGGTTCCAACGCCAGGCTCTACGGTATCTTCAGGCCGCCCCTTCTCAGCTGAACCCGAACGCTTGGGCGTTCCTGCAGGCGTATGAAGATGTCCTTGTGGTTCTAAAACGACCGGTCTCCATACGACTGTTCTTCCATTTGTTTGAGATGAGCTATATTTATGAAAAAGGCTCCAAGGGCGCCCGCAAGGAAGCGGTCTCATTCAAAAACCGGTCGACATACAACTTCTTCAAGCCATATCTGGAATCGTTGACGACCGGGTGGAAAAAGGAATTCTTTTGGGTCGTTCCTGAATCGGCCGAGGCCCAAAATGCGGTCGCCCAAATGACCAACGATCAAGAAGGAACCCCCCTGTTTCCTACGGTGTGGAGTTTTAACCACTTCTCCAAAAAGCCGGGCCAGTATGCTTTCAAGGACGCTGATCTTGACGACCTGGACAGGGGGACGATCCATAGATTGAGAAGGATTGCGTCCCTAGTCCCTGAGGGCCGCATCAAAGTTAAGAACGTTGTGGATGCTCGTACCAAGAAGAATGTCAAGGCCGCTCTTGGTCGGTGGTTGCTCACATCTTTTATTTTCTGTCACTTTGTTTTGTTAACTAACCATCTGCTTTTGCCTTTGCAGTTAAGATGACCAACATGAATGACTTTGACCTGTTGGAGCAATGGGCGGCCGAGGACGGCGATACTTCACCCGCCCGCGTCATACCTGCGGCTCAGTCTGGGGGTACGCCTCAAACTGATGTTACCGGATCTCAGCCTGATCGTCAGGCTCCTCGGGCGGGCACACCAGCACAAGCCATTGATCTGAGCAGCCCACCTAAAAATCAAGGAAAATCCAAGAGGAACAGGTCGGTCGATGATGGGGGCGAGAAAAAGAAGCATAAGAGTGGAAAAAGCCACGGGCACAACCGGTCGCCTAACATCGACCTGCTTGGGTTGGGTGATGAAGACTGTGCTCGTTTCAAGGAGGAACCTTTCGAGGTGATGGCCGATGCAATGAAGGCCGCTGGTGTTCTGTTCAAGAAATACCAAGATGAAGAATCAGGTCGCCTGGAAGGTAGGCGCCTTGCCCATAGATATTCATTGCTTGAAGACGACCTAGTCGATAAAAACTTTAAATTGAATTCTGCCTTGTCATTGCTCGCAGAAATGAGGGGCGAGCGCGACGACCTGCTCAAGAAAATGAAGGAGCTCGAACCAAGAGTCGAAGCGGCCGCTGACAATGAGAGGAAGCTTATCGAAGCAGAACGCCAGCTTGTGGCTGCTGTCTCTGCTCAAACACTGGCCGAGTCTTCTCTGGACAAGGCGGTCGCTGACAAGGAAACAGCTGAGAAAGAGGTCGAACGCCTCTCTTCCAAGAATAAAGAGCTGTCGAGCCAGGTCGCTGGGCTGAAAACTGAGTTGGAGGCAGTGGAGGCGGAAAAGAATAATTTTAGAGGCCGCTACAAGGACGTTCTTGACAAGGCGAAGGGAGCTGCGGAGGGTCAGTTTGAAAATGCGGTCGGTCAGATCAAGATCCTCTACCCTGATCTGAATGTCGATCGTGAGATTGTGCATAGCAGCCATCGAGCGACCGATCAGCAGATCGTCCGCCCCAAGAAGATGTCGAAAGGGAAGGTCCTTCAAGAAGAGGCAGTTATCTACCAAGCCCCCGGCGACTCTTAACTTGTAATTTCTTTTTTGAATTGTAGTCTTGGCCCGCCTGCGAGCGGTGTTTGAATGGGGCGCCCTGGTTTCGACCAAGGCGTCTTTATTTGTAATCAATGACAATTTCTCTATGAATTGCAGCCCGTTTAATTGCTCTATAATTGATTTTCATTCATTTTTGCTCTTAATTTATTTTTGCAATTCGGCTCGGCCAATCGATGGTCTGAGCAGGTCGCTCGTGTGGGCCGTTCGAGGATACTCTTTTAGGCCGATCGGCGGCTCTCACTTGGGCCATTCAATGGCACTCTTTTAGGCCGCTCGGCGGCTCTCGTTTGGGCCAATCGATGGCACTATTTTTTAGGCCGCTCGGCGGCTCTTGTTAGGGCCATTCGATGGCACTCTCTTTAGGCCGCTCGGCGGCTCTCGTTTGGGCCATTCGATGGCACTCTTTTTAGGCCGCTCGGCGGCTCTCGTTTGGGCCATTCGATGGCACTCTTTTTAGGCCGCTCGGCAGCTCTCGTTTGGGCCATTCGGTGGCACTCTCTTTAGGCCGCTCGGCGGCTCTCGTTTGGGCCATTCGATGGCACTCTTTTTAGGCCGCTCGGCGGCTCTCGTTTGGGCCATTCGATGGCACTCTTTTTAGGCCGCTCGGCAGCTCTCGTTTGGGCCATTCGGTGGCACTCTACCGGTCGCTCGACTGCTACTCGCATGGTGAGCGACCGTGCATACAATTTGCATGAAAATAAATACACAAGTCGACTTTTAAGGTCGGTCCTCAGTAAAAAACCCCTGTGGGGAAAAAGAGCGACCGCCTGTTCTTTATTGATGAATTGATGTTTACAACTTAGGCATAATACTTTCTCAATTTGTCAGCGTTCCATGTTCTGGGGATGGTCGCCCCTTCCATGGTTTCCAGCTCGTACGCTCCCTTTCCGGTCTTGCTGATGACACGGTATGGTCCTTCCCAATTGGGGGCTAGCTTTCCCTGGCGAGCGTTCTTATTTCCTACGTCGGCCCTTCTGAGGACTAGCTGCCTAACGGAGAATTCCCTCTTCTGGACGCGGGCGTTGTATCTTGCAGCGACCTTCTGTTTGATGAGTTGCTCCCTAAGTGACGCCTTGGTTCGCAGCTCATCAACCAGGTCGAGTTCTTCTCTTGTTGCTTGCTCATTTGCGGCCGGGGTTGGTGGGTTGGTCGTCCTCCAACTTAGCTCTCCCATCTCAATCGGGATGACGGCGTCAGTACCATAGACCAGTCTAAATGGTGACTCCCCGGTCGAAGAGTGGGGGGTCGTTCTGTAGGCCCAAAGGACCGACTGTAGCTCTTCTGCCCAATTGCCTTTGGCTTCATCTAACCTTCTTTTCAGTCCGCGCAGCACTACCCTGTTGGCCGCTTCTGCCTGGCCGTTGGTTTGTGGGTGCTCGACCGAGGTGAAACGCTGTTTCACACCTAGGTCGGCCAACATTTCTCTGAACTTCCTATCTGCGAACTGGGTTCCATTGTCCGTCACCAATTGCTGGGGCACTCCGAAGCGGGCGAGCACGTTTCGACCAAAAAACTTGGATACCTTCGCTGAGGTAATGGTGGCAAGTGGCTCTGCTTCTATCCACTTGGTGAAGTAGTCGATCGCGACGATGAGGAATTTCAGCTGACCTGGTGCAGGTGGAAAAGGACCGAGCAGGTCCATGCCCCACCAAGCGAACGACCATGGTGGGGTTAAGCTGTGTAGTTCTGATGAGGGCGCTATATGTACATCGGCATGGATCTGGCATTTCTTGCACTACTGAACAAGTAATTTAGCGTCCTCATCCATGGTCGGCCAATAGTATCCGGCCCTGAGTGCCTTCTTAGCAATTGACCGACCACCTTGGTGGCTACCACAATCTCCTTCATGTATGTCTCTAAGTACATGGTCGGCTTCGACCGACGTGAGGCATCTCAACAATGGGGATGAAAAGCCCCTTCTATACAGTCTTCCTTCGACCACTGAGTACTTGGTCGCTCGTAACCTCAAGAGTTTTGCTGCCTTCTGGTCGCAAGGTTCTACCCCATTCAGAATATATTGTAAGATCGGAGTGATCCAGTCTTTATCCAAGTCGACCGTTAGAATGGCTGATGGTTGGGCGGGCTTAGTAAACACGCTCGACCGTGTTAATGTCTCCTGAATTAGACTTCTGTGATTCCCAGGAGCCTTTGTACTGGCTAACTTTGATAGGATATCAGCCCGCACGTTCTCTGTTCTAGGAACGTGCTTAACTTCTGCTCGGTCGAATCGCTTGAGCAGATCCCTTACCTTAGCCAAATAATTCTTCAAGATATCATCCTTTGCGTCGTATAGGTTTTGAATCTGGGATACAACCAGTAGAGAGTCGGAGTGAAGTTCGACACGGTCGACATTGAACTCTCTGGCTAGCTGCAGCCCGGCAATGCACGCCTCATACTCGGCCTGGTTATTTGAAGTGTGAAATGCAAAAGTTAATGACACTTCAACAGTGAGTCCTTCTGAGTTCTCAAGTATCAAACCGGCCCCACTTCCTTTGCTGTTGGAAGACCCGTCTACGTGCAAAGTCCAGGTAGTGACGGCCTGATCGTCTGGTATTGGGGTCATCTCAGCGATGAAGTCGGCCAACACTTGTGCCTTAGCGGCCGATCATAAGGACGTAATCTACGAGCGGCCACAAGTAACGCCAAGGCTAGTTTCTCAATCTTCTGGTACCTGATTTCTGGGCCTTGAAACACCTTGCTGATGAAGTAGATCGGGTTTTGCTTTAGGTCGCATTCCCTAACTAGAACGGCGCTCATGGCTTCATCCGTTATGGCCAAGTACAAGTAAAGTGTCTCCCCCGGTTGCGGCTTGGTCATGATGGGCGGGTTGGTTAGTGCCGCCTTCAGCTCGTCCAATGCTCGCTGGCATTGATCGGTCCATTGAAATTCGACCTCTTTCTTCAAAAGCTTGAACAGTGGAAGAGATTTGCACGCTGATTTAGGTATAAATCGTGACAGGGCAGCGACCATGCCATTCAATTGCTGGATCTCTTTTTTCGAAGTGGGCGGCCTCATGTCGGCGACCGCCCTACACTTATCAGGGTTCGCTTCAATCCCTCGCTCTGTTAAGTGGAAGCCCAGGAACTTGCCCGCCCTTACTCCGAAGGTGCACTTCTCTGGATTCAACCTTAAAGAATTCTTCCTTGCTTCCTCAAAGATTTCCCTTAGGTCGTTACTGTGGTCTTGGTCGGTTTTGCTCTTGATGATCATATCATCCAAGTAAACCTCTGATATTCGACCGATCTGCCGCCTGAAAACTTTGTTCATCATCCTCTGGTAGGTCGCTCCGGCGTTCTTCAGACCAAAGGGCATTACCTTGTACTGGAAATTTCCCCGATCGGTCATGAACGCGGTCTTATGCCGATCGGGTGGGTACATGGTGATCTGATTGTATCCTGAATAGGCGTCTAGAAAAGACAGAAGTTTATAGCCCGCAGCCCCGTCGACCAGTTTGTCAATGCTTGGCAGTGGAAAGGCGTCCTTCGGGCATGCCTTATTCAGGTCGGTATAATCGACGCACATGCGCCACTTACCATTTTTCTTCTTTACCAACACGACGTTGGAAAGCCATGTTGTATACTTGATTTCCTCAATGAAATTGGCCTTGATGAGGTCGTTAACTGCCTGGGCGGCCGCCATTGCTTTTTCTTCGCTCTGAGTTCGCCTCTTTTGTGCGACCGGCCTTGCTGTTTCATCAACGGACAGTTGGTGGCAGGCAATTTCAATTGGGATCCCGGGCATGTCTGATGCCTGCCATGCAAAAAGGTCTGCGTAATCTCTGAGGCAGGTGATGAGCTCTTGCTTGACTTCTTCAGGTAGGTCGCTCCCCAACTTAACTGTCTTAGTTGGGTCCTCCATTATCTGAACATCGATCAATGCCCCGTGGGGCTCAGGCCTCTTGAGTCTATTCTTTAGCTCGCGGGCTAAATCATCGTCGTCGTCCTCAGGGTCGCTATCAGGGTCGTATCGAGCATCCAGGTCGGCCACATTGACCTGATGCCCCTCTCCAAGATTCTGAGGTTTAGCATTCGTCACCTCCATGTCACAAATTTCTTGATAGATGAAATGGCTCCTCATGGCCGCTTCCATGTCGGCTATCACTGTCACAACTTGGTCGTTTTTACTGTAAAACTTCATCTTCAGATGTACAGTTGAGGCTACGGCCTCCAATTTTCCCAAAGTTGGGCGGCCGATGATACAGTGGTAACACGATTTGATTGGCAGCACTAAGAACGTCGTTCTGACCGTCCTGTACGAAGTGCTGCCGCTCGTGTCATCTCCAAAGGTGACAAGTAATTCTATTGTCCCCAGCGGGTAGGTAGTCGCCCCATTGAACCCGGTCAATGGGGTTGGCACTGCTTGGGGAATAATCTCGCTCCTATCCACATTTAACTTGTCGATCAATTCTTCGAACATGATGTCGGCCGAGCTCCCTTGGTCGACCAATATTCTTCTGACCTCGGTGTTGGCCATTACGGCCGATACTACCAAAGGGACATAATTATTAACCTTTCCATCAAGCAAGTCTTCGTCCCCAAAGGAAATGGGCGGCCTATTCGAGGCCGGCCGTGGGGTTGAAGTTGAACCGACCATCATGAGTTCGTTCCACTTCCTCTTCATCGCCTTGTTGGATTCTCTGATGTCCAACGGATTACCTCCATGGATGACCATGGCTACGTTGCGGCCCTTCGATTGTCTGGGGTCGCGTTCTTCCTCTGAACTGTTACGCGCCTGCTCGATCGTAGAGTTAACGATCGCCTTACCTTTGTCATTGGCGGGTTGGCCAACGGCTCTTTGATCAGGGCGATCGTTACCTTCATCTTTGACATATTGCCTCAACTTGCCCTTCTGTATGAGGTCTTCTATGTCATCTTTTAGGGCCATGCAGTCATTGGTGTCATGCCCCTTACTCTTGTGATATCTGCAGTATTTCTTGGTAGGCCGACCTCCTTTCTTCAGTACTAAAGGATCAGGTCGCCTCACACCAGTGAATTCATTATTCTGGCACTCCGTGAAGATCTGTGCGATCGGAGTGTTCAATTTGGTACGCTGCTCGTACCTCTTGGGCCGGTACTCGGGCTTACTGTCACGGTCTTGCCCCTTGACCGGCCTGCCAGTTTCTTCCTTGGGACGCGCGCGGGCGCCCTTGTCGGCCGCTAGTTGCTCCTCATAGCCCATATGGTCGTTGGCCCTTCTAAGGAACAGGCCGAGGTCGTAGTAGCGGTTCAAAGAAAACTCTTCGGCAAATCTGTGGTTCTTTCTTATACCACGCTTGAGGTACTTCAGTTTGTCCGTGTCTGATAGGTTGCGGACTGTGTTGGCCTGTGTCATGAACCGGTCGATAAACTCCCTTAATGGTTCATTTTCTCCTTGGACGACCGAATCCAAGTGTTCTTCGTAACGATATTGACAACGGTTGGCCGTGTAATTAGCCAAGAACATTGCCACAAGACCTTCCCAAGAAGAGACCGAGTTGGGACGCAGAGATTCCCACCATTCTAATGCCCGGCCTTCGAGCGACTGAGGGAAAAGTCTGCACTTCATCGTGCGTCCCAGCTCCCTGTAGCTACAGTAGTTATTGAAGTACATCAGGTGTTTATCTGGATCCCCGCGACCGTTAAACTTGTTCAGGTTTGGGGGCTTCCTCAGGTCCCTTGGAATACGATAACGCCTGATTTCACTGGTGAAGGGTCCTTGTCCGGTCGGGATGGGATTCTGCCCGTAAGGCTGCATGGCGGCGTAAGCTTGGTCGACGGGCAAACCGTAAAGGCCGACCGGCTGACCGAGAAGTCTGTCAGCAATAGGAGGGTGTCCATGGTTTTGTGGAGCATGTGGTGACGACCGTCTTCTAGGCCGTTCTGAATTGTTCCTTCTTGTTCGGCTGGTGGCACGGGAGACATCTCTAATTTCCCCGTTACGGTAGTTGTCAAACTCCTCATACGAGTCCCACGACCTGCTTCTTGATCGCCGGGATCCTGAGGACTCGTTCGACGAGTATCTTGTTGGCGACCCTTCTGACTCTGGTCGGTAGCTTGAGTCAGCATAGTCGTATTCTTCCTCGGGGGAACGTCGGTGGCGACTTCTTCGATGAGGGGGCGACCTATGAACGATCGCCCTTCTTGGAGGATTGCGTCGGGATACGCCTCGACGAGTAGGAGCTTCTCTTCGTGGTGGTGAACGATGGGGCCGAGATGGTTGCCCTCGGTGACCGCTGTCCGCACGCGGGCGGATTGAGATCGAGCCTCTCTCATAGCGTTCGATCAGCTCGTCTCGATCAGCAATCACTTGATTCTTTTGCTCCAGAATTTGTATAAGTGCCTGGGTCACATGCTCTGGCAATGCTTCTGGAATTCCAGCTTCGGCCAGCTCGGCCGGTAGTTGCTGGACCGGTTGGATAACTGGCCCGCGGCCACCCTGTACTGAGGGTTCTTGGCGAGGCTCATCTTGTGATTCATGAACGGTCACAGGCACGCCCTCTGGGGTCCGTTGAGGTCGGTTCTGCCCAGAGGTATTGAGCCTGGAAGAAGTGCGTTTCTGACGCGGCGGCATGATTTAATGTGGAATAGCGCTCGGGCCTCCCACTGTGGTCGCCAATTGATCGTACCAGATCAATACGATGGGTTGTTGTTGATGACGTTGATCGGTCGCTGTGACAAGGGACCGAGTTGTAAGCCGCACGTGGGTGGTACCTGCAAAGACACTCCAACGCTCAAGTCAGAGGTGCTTCAACGGGCAGGGTCACAAGGTGAGTAAAACATACCTGAAGCCACATGCTGGTGTGGTATATATAACGCTGGCGTGCTAGCCGTTGCGGAATTTACGGGACCGGCCGCATCTTGCGGAGCACGGTAGATGATGGGCTGCGTTGGGCTGGCCTTGGTCGAATGGGCCGCTGGCCCATGTTGCACCTGGTTGCTGCGCGCAGCACCCCCCTTTGCTGCAGGTCGCGCTGGACTGTCTCGTTGGGCCTATTGGGCCACTCCAGAACATGAAAGATGATTATATCAAATTTCAATTAAACTTCATTCATATATTTTAAGAACCATTCTATAGCTACCTTACTTTAAAAAGAAAAAAAAGTTCTCCAATCCCCTCACTCTAAAATTCCCGCTCCCAAAAAGACCGTACCGTTATTGTAAAATGATAAAAGAATATTTCATGGAAGCTAATATGTTAAAAGTTATAGAAACAGACCGTACTGTTATTGAAAAATAATATTACCTACTTTTTTTATTTAGTATATTTTGTGATAAATTAATGATCAAAAGCATATTTCATGGAAGCTAGTATGTTAAAAGTTAATAATAATTTCAATATAATTAAAGAAATTAATTATATTTCTACTGGTATGTCGTTATCTTAACAAAACAAACATGAGAGTAACGGATGAGAGAAATATAAAGCATGGCAAGGTGTATGAAAAATTGTGGGATGTTGGGGTGTTACTTTTATCTACTTGTCTACACCTATAGGCACATGAATCAAAATTGGTGGCTAATACCAAGAAAGTGGAATGGTACATGTGCCTATTGCAATTCTCCTTCACCTAAAGTGAACTTAGTAGGCTGACATAAATCAATGGACTCAGACTCAGAGAGAGAGGTTACCAGCCATTACTACTTAGCCTTGACTCACACTCCCACATTCCAGACTTATCACCAGATACCATTGACGATTTCTTGGAACATAGGCCAATTGTGAAAATCGAGGTAACAATTGAAGATCCAGAGAGGAGCCAAAGGAGCCTTGACTCCCAAGCAACAAGTTCAGGCCACCATCTTAACACAATTGTTCTATGTTCCAAGAAAACGTCACTGGTATCTGGTGATAAGTGTGGAATGTGGAAGTGTGAGTCAAGGCTAAGTAGTAAAGCATGGCAAGGGTTACAAAATAAGGAAGAAATCAAAGTAAAAGCAAGGGGATTTTTTACGATTACCTGGTGAGATAATTACTGGTAGCAGAACTGGAGCTACTTCAAGCTTTAAACCTGCAAGATCATCATCAATCAGTAACCATAGCAGTTAGAAGTATCACCGTGGTGGCTGAAGGCGATGAACACTACAAAAAAAGCTGGACTTTGCGGCGGGCGAAATCCGCCGCAAAAGCCAAATTTGCGGCGGATATTTGGACTTTGCGGCGGAAGTTTTTCGCCGGTAGCCAGCTCGAAGCAAACGCGTTGCGGCGGATTATCCGCCGCAAGTTTGCGGCGGATTTCGTGGCGCCGCAAAACCCTACGCAAATTTGCGGCGGATAATCCGCCGGAAAAGGGGACAGTTTTTTGACGCAATATATCCGCCGGAAAGTACCCAATATCCGCCGCAAAGTACCCCTTATCCGCCGCAAAACACCCGTTTTATTTAAAAAAAAATGAATATAATTTTTTTAAAAAAACATTTTTAAAAAAAAAATTTAATTATTATTATTTTAATTAAAAAAAATTATTATTATTTTTAAAAAATAAATTTTGTTTTTTTATTTTAATAATTATTATTATTTTAATTAAAAATTTTTTTTAATTATTATTATTTTAATTAAAAAAAATTATTATTATTTTTAAAAAATAAATTTTATTTTTTTAAAAAAATCGTTTTAATTAAAAATATATTATTTTATTAATTTTTTTAATTATTGATAAAAAAATAAAATCCAATAATTTGGCCTAAACCCATTATTGTACAAATGAAGTCTAACTTCATGTTCATTTTTTATAGCTCGAAATGAACATTTCAAGCACGGACATCTAATACCGCCTTGTCGCCCAAATTCTTCATGATCAATGTACTTAGCACAAAAAATAAACTCTTCTACTCCTTCTACAAAACGTCGTTTTACACCAGTTCTTCCAGGATACAATCGATCATACATCCAACTACGATCCATTTTCAAGAACTATACGTATACTACACTACAATATAAATAAAATAAACTATCAATTATTTCATATTTTGATATATATATATTTATTACTCATTTTATTTTGATATTTCAATAAACTACCAATTAATTACAAGCAACAGAATGAATTTTTTAATAATGTTATATACAAATAATTTAAACATTATAAATAATAATTCCAAATTTAATTTTAAATTTCAATTTTTATAAGACAATATATGTTAATAAAATTTATAAGTGAACTTAATAAATAAGTTTTTTCAATATAAATTAATTTGTATTATTATTGCAAACAAAATACTAAACAAAATTTTACTAAAAATAGTGAAGTAAGTAATATTTTATTAATTACTTTAACAACTAACCGTAGTGAAGAGAAGGCTCTGGCTTGAAGCTTATCCTGAACTCAAGCAGAGAGGAAAAAGCAGAGAGGAAAAAGGAGGAACCCAAACAATACCTAAACAAAAAAAACAACACAATTAGTAACAAATTCATATTATTATAAAATAATTTAAAAACGAATATTAAAAAAAAAAATTAAAAACTAAAACTATTAACTAATATCAAAAACATACCTTGAAGAAATTTCCCAATAAGAGCAGAAGACAATTCGTAGGGAGGAAGCGCTACACTTCAAAAACAGATTTAGTAGAGAAGGAGAGAATTTGGGAGAGAGTAAAAGAGAAATTTTAAGAAGAGAATGGGAGGATTGTTAGAAGTGTGAAGAATGAGAAGTGGGGAATGGATATATATAGAAAAACGCAGCCCAACGGTCAAAAGGGATTTGCGGCGGATTTTAAAATTCAATATCCGCGGGTTTTTTTTTTCGGTGCTTTGCGGCGGATTCTGGACGGTTGCGGCGGATTATGAAATTTAAAATCCGCGGGTTATTTTTTACGGAGGTTTGCGGCGGATTCGTGGTACTTTGCGGCGGATATTCAAATTAAAATATCGCGCCTTTTTTTTTTAAAAATACCAAATAATCCGCCGCAAAAGCTATAATCCGCCGCAAAGATTCGCCGCAAATTCTCAATATCCGCCGCAAAAAACACTAATCCGCCGCAAAGTACCAATTTTTTTTTTTAAAAAAAATTATTCTTTTTTTTAAAAAATTATTATTATTTTTAAAAAAAAATTATTATTTTTTTTAAAAAACTAATATTTTTTTTAAAAAATTATTATTATTTTTAAAAAATAAATTTTATTTTTTTAAAAAAATCGTTTTAATTAAAAATATATATTATTTTATTAATTTTTTTAATTATTGATAAAAAAATAAAATCCAATAACTAATTAATTTTTAATTTAAAAAAATAAAAATTGGGAAAAGCAGTAAAATATTATCACCAAAAAAATATACATACAATTAATAAAATATTTTAAACAAAAAAATAAAATAATTAAAAGCGATAAAAATTGGGAAAAACAGTAAAATATATATTTAATGTCTGCTACCCCTAAACGGAGACCTACGCCATTATCTTGATATGACACTCTCTTGAGCATTGTCGGCAGCAGCTCCATTACAGTGGCGTATGTCTCCATTTCTTTGTAAAGAAATTTCCACATTGTCGTGAACACCCCTTCATCTTTTTCGTTAAAAGTAACCCATTTATCAGCAAAAAGCTCCTCCTCATTATTTCACCACAAGTGACATATACGTTAATCAAACGCTCGGTATCATCCTTCAACTTAACAGCCCGTCCTTGCAGTTCCTCAAACTTTCTATTTAGAGATTCAACCATATTTTCAAAATAGAAAGTTTCACAAGAAACCATCTTTTGAAAAGATGATTGAATCTCTAAATAGAAAGTTTGAGGAACTGCAAGGACGGGTTGTTAAGTTGGAGGATGATACCGAGCGTTTGATGAGCGTATATGTCTCTTGTGGTGAAAATAATGAGGATGAACTTTATGCTGATAAAGGGGTTACTTTTAACGAAAAAGATGAAGGGGTCTTCATGACAATGTGAAATTTTTTTTACAAAAAAATGGAGACGTACGCCACTCTATTGGAACCCCGCTGCCGACAATGCTCAAGAGAGTGCCGTATTAAGAGATCGAGTGCCGTATCAAGAGAATGAGAGTATTGGTAGAGGTGTGAAAAAAGAAGAAGGGGAGAAGGGGTTTATATAGGTGAAACGAAGTCAAACGGTCAAAAGGCAAGATCCGCCAGAAAAGGAAGTTACCGGCGGATTTAGGGGATTTGCGGCGGACATAAGGGATTTGCGGCGGACGGAGGTGAATTTGCGGCGATTAATTAAAAGCTCGTAAAAAAAAAACTGTGAAGCAAAATCCGCCGCAAGAACCGTTAAATCCGCCGCAAAATCCAAGACGAATTTTAATCCGCCGCAAATGTCAATTTTTCCGCCGGTAACTTTGAGGCGGACTAATTCCGCCGGAAATTCGTAGATTCCGCCGGTAACTTTGCGGGGGATCTGTATCCGCCGGAAACTCCTGGCCGGAAAAACCAATAATTCTTGTAGTGGAACTAGTGAGGGGAGGTGTGAAGATGTGCACACGTAGAATTCTTGAGAGAGTCAGAGCATCGGGTGAGAGAAGAGGGAGTTGAGAAGAGTGCTTAACATTCCGATCTAGAGCATCACGAGTTCAGAGTGAGAGACTTCAGAGAATACGAGAGAAGGCGAAGTGATTTGAAAAAAAGAATGGGACCTTTAGCATCGGGTGTTTATACACCCGATGCTAAATGTCTTAGACATACACATTTAACATCGGTTGTATAAAGAACCGATGTTAAATGTCTGACCTAGACACTTTTAACATCGGTTGTTTAAACAATCGATGCTAAAGGTATGCACGAAAATTGAAAACTTCCACTTAATTGCAAAATTGCCACCGCGTCTACATTTAGCATCGGTTGTTTAAACAGCCGATGCTAAATGATGCTTTCTAAAATCCATTTTGCACTAGTGCGTATTGCCAACTCGCATATAAGATAAAGATATATATATATATATATATATGGAGAAATAAGTAAATATATATTTTTTTTATAAAAATGAAAAATAATATGAAAGATGATCATATCACATTTCAATTAAACTTCATTCACATATTTTAGGAACCATTCTATACCTACCTTACGTTAAAAAGAAAAAAAAAATTCTCCAATCCCCTCTCCTCTAAAATTCCCTCTCCCAAAAAGACCGTACTGTTATTGTAAAATGATAAAAGAATATTACCTGCTTTTTTTATTTAGTATATTTTGTGATAAATTAATGATCAAAAGCGTATTTCATGGAAGCTAATATGGTAAAAGTGAATAATCATTTCAATATAATTGAAGAAATTAATTATATTTCTATTGGTATGTTGTTATCTTAACAAAAAAACATGAGAGTAACGGATGAGAGAAATATAAAGCATGGCAAGGTGTATGAAAAATTGTGGGATGTTGGGGGATTACTTTTGTCTACTTGTCTACACTTATAGGCACATGAATCAAAATTGGTGGGTAATACCAAGAAAGTGGAATGGTACATGTGCCTATTGCAATTCTCCTTCACCTAAAGTGAACTTAGGGGGCTGACATAAATCAATGGACTCAGACTTAGAGAGAGAGGTTACCAGCCATTACTACTTAGCCTTGACTCACACTCCCACATTCCAGACTTATCACCAGATACCATTGATGATTTCTTGGAACATAGGCCAATTGTGAAAATGGAGGTAACAATTGAAGATCCAGAGAGGAGCCAAAGGAGCCTTGACTCCCAAGCAACAAGTTCAGGCCACCATCTTAACACAATTGGCCTATGTTCCAAGAAATCGTCAATGGTATCTGGTAATAAGTCTGGAATGTGGGAGTGTGAGTCAAGGCTAAGTAGTAAAGCATGACAAGGGTTACAAAACAAGGAAGAAATCAAAGTAAAAACAAAGGGTTTTTTTTACGATTACCTGTTGAGATCATTACTGGTAGCAGAACTGAAGCTACTTCAAGCTTTAAACCTGCAAGATCATCATCAATCAGTAACCATAGCAGTTAGGAGTATCACGGTGGTGGCTGAAGGCGATGAACTAGTGAGGGGATGTGTGAAGATGCGCACACGTAGAACTGGTGAGAGAGTGAGAGCCTCGGGTGAGAGAAGAGGGAGTTGAGAAGAGCGCTTAACGTTTAGATCTAGAGCATCGCGAGTTCAGAGTGAGAGACTTCAGAGAATACGAGAGAAGGCGAAGTGTTTTGGAAAAAGAATGGGACCTTTAGCATTGGGTGTTTATACACCCGATGCTAAATGTGTTAGTCATACACATTATCGGGTGTTTATACACCCGATGCTAAATGTGTTAGACATACATGTTTAACATCAGTTGTATAAAGAACCGATGTTAAATGTCTGACCCAGACACTTTTAACATCGGTTGTTTAGACAACTGATGCTAAATGTATGCACGAAAATTGAAAACTTCCACTTAATTGCAAAATTGCCACCGCGTCTACATTTAGCATCAGTTGTTTAAACAACCGATGCTAAATGATGCTTTCTAAAGTCAATTTTGCATTAGTGCGTATTGCCAACTCGCATATAAGATAAAGATATATATATATATATATATATATATATATATATATATATATATATATATATATATATATATATATATATAGAGAGAGAGAGAGAGAGAGAGAGAGAGAGAGAGAGAGAGAGAGAGAGAGAGAGAGAGAGAGAGAGAGAGAGAGAGAGAGAGAGAGAGAGAGAGAGAGAGAGAGAGAAATAATTAAATATATATATTTTTTATAAAAATGAAAAATGATATGAAAGATGATCATATCACGTTTCAATTAAACTTCATTCATATTTTTTAGGAACCATTCTATAGCTACCTTACTTTAAAAAGAAAAAAAAGTTCTCCAATCCCCTCTCATCTAAAATTCCCCCTCCCAAAAAGACCGAACTGTTATTGTAAAATGATAAAATAATATTACCTACTTTTTTATTTAGTATATTTTGTGATAAATTAATGATCAAAAGCGTATTTCATGGAAGCTAATATGTTAAAAGTAATAATCATTTCTATATAATTAAAGAAATTAGTTATATTTCTATTTGTATGTCGTTATCTTAACAAAAAAACATGAGTAACGGATGAGAGAAATATAAAACATGGCAATGTGTATGAAAAATTGTGGGATGTTGGGGGGTTACTTTTATCTACTTGTCTACACCTATAGGCACATGAATCAAAATTGGTGGGTAATACCAAGAAAGTGGAATGGTACATGTGCCTATTGCATTCGTCCTTCACCTAAAGTGAACTTAGTGGGCTGACATAAATCAATGGACTCAGACTCAGAGAGAGAGGTTACCAGCCATTACTATTTAGCCTTGACTCACACTCCCACATTCTAGAGTTATCACCAGATACCATTGACGATTTCTTGGAACATATGCCAATTGTGTTAAGATGGTGGCCTGAACTTGTTGCTTGGGAGTCAAGGCTCCTTTGGCTCCCCTCTGGATCTTCAATTGTTACCTCGATTTTCAATTATATGCTGAGCTTTGTTACCATGATGTTTACTGGCCATTTGGGGTCCCTTGAGCTTGCTGGGGGCATCCATAGCTAGTTTTGGAATACAAGGTCTTGCTTATGGTATCATGGTATGTTTGTTTCATTATCCTCTCAAACTTTTACTAACCATAACATTTTGAGTGAGCTAGTATTTGCTTCTGCCCAAGGTTCTAAAAAACGGTCCGTTATGCCGAAAACGACCGCGACAAAATTGTCTCTGTAGTGACTATTACTGTGACAAAACGGCCGCGACAAATAATTTTAATATGCATTATTGTGATTAATTCACACCGTGACGACCGCAACTTGTAACGCAAATTGCCGCAACGGCCGAAATCGCGAAACCCTTAACGCGACTGCGATCATGACCGCAACGTCCCATAGGGCAGTCAGAGAGCATAGCAGAACAAGGACAAGTTTTCGCGCGTGGAATTATTCTTCAACTCTATGCATTTGCAATATCCTGCCCAATACAGAGGTTCCTGCAAGCACAAAATATTGTGAATCCTTTGGCACTTACGTTTGGGGTATTTCTTTTGCATGTGCTTCTCACCTGGCTTGTTGTTTATGTTTTGGACTATGGAATTCTTGGTGCTTCTCTTACTCTCAGCTTTTCTTGGTGGCTTCTTGTCTTGTTAAATGAACTATACATCATTCTTAGCCCAAGATGCAAGCACACTTGGACTGGTTTTACTGTAAAAGCTTTTAAAGGAATTTGGCCTTTTTTCAAGCTGACAATTACTTCTGCAGGGATGTTGTGGTCTAAACAAAAAAGTCCTGAATTCGAATTCACTGCAGTCATACATTCCATGCATTCGCTCAGCCATCAGCACAAAGTCATTGGATTAAGATCATATGGCTCCGATTTCATTTTTTCTTCAAAAGCCAATTTGTCGAGCTTTAGAGAGTCGGCTTTAAAAGCCCACTCGAAATCGAAGCTGTCCAATCTTGATTCAACGACACTAAGCTGAGGATTGCATGAATGTATGGAATGTGTAACGTCCAGGAATATAAGAGACCTCCTATTTCTTACTCTCTTGAGCGCGCAGGGACATCCACACACAATACAACACATCAATTTTAGGAGTATATCTCTGATGTTCATCTAATTTTTTCTTTAACCAGCTGAAAGTGCTTCTTAATGTAGTTTGGAGATATGGTACAACCAGGGACTAGTACTTCTATCTGGGTTGCTTTCCAATCCCACAATCTCACTAGACACTATTTCCATTTGGTATGTTACTAATAATATCCGAGAATAACCTTTTGCCAATTAGTCATCGTGTTATCTAACAATCATTTCCATGTCAATGTATTTTCAGCATGAATTACCTGAATTGGGACATGCAATTTATGTTAGGCCTAAGTGCAGCAGCCAGGTTGGTGATAGAACAAAAGACTAAACAGTATTCATTTACTGACAAAAAAGAGTTTCACACAATCATGTTACTTTAATGGGATGTTTGGTGATTGCAGTGCCAGAGTTAGCAATGAATTAGGAGCAGCTCATCCAAGAGTTGCTAAGTTTTCAGTCTTTGTAGTGAATCGAACCAGCATTCTTATCAATATAATTTTCTGTGCATTCATTTTGATATTTCGGGTTGATTTGAGCAAGCTTTTCACTTCTGACACTGAAGTAATTGCGAATGTATCTAGTTTGACTCCCTTGGTTGTCATATCTGTTTTCCTAAATGGCATACCAATACTTTCAGGTAACAAAATCTATATGCATAAGCACCCTTTTGAATGAGGACAGTGGTTAGTTAAATCAGCTGGGTGCACGGTTCATTTGATTTTAAATAAATTTAGGCTAACATGCACTTTTAGTCCTTTGAGTTATTTATTTGTTTCGTTTTGGTCCTTTAAGTCTTTTTTTTCTCAGTTGGTCCCTCAAGTCTCAAAATCGTTACAAAGTCTTTTTCACCCATCTAACTTCAGGAGTTGCAATTGGAAGTGGGTGGCAAGCTATAGTGGCTTACATAAACTTGGCTTCTTACTATGTTTTTGGTCTTACCATTGGATGTGTTCTTGGCTTTAAAACAACTTTAGGAGTAGCTGTAAGTTTGAAGCCTTGCCCTGACTAGATAAATTTCTTAAACTTTCACAAAGACTACCAGTATAATGCAATGCATTTGTGGTTCTTACAGGGTATATGGTGGGGAATGATCCTTGGAGTTCTTGTACAAACTGCAACCATAATAATTCTAACAGCAAGAACAAATTGGGATGTAGAGGTAAAAAACAAAAATCTGGAGTTTAAGATTTTATCGATATGTTACACAGTGATTGCTTGTCACATGTAAACAAATATGTGATGCAATTGTAGGTTGAAAAAACTGTTGGTCTAGTCAAAAGGTCTGCAGAAAATGCTACCTTAGATCACCTGATTGCCAACGAGTAGATATTTCCCTTTTTCTTCTACCCTTTGTATACGCTTATTTTTGAGGATCAACCAACGACATAAATTTTTACTCCCAACAAAAGTATACGAGGATTAGGAAATGAAAGTTATGTTAAACTTTTGCATTAACCAAGATGCATATCTGCTATGTCAAAAAAAATGCAGAAATGGCATTTTCCAAGATATTATCCGAAATCCAGAGGTGCCAAAGCTTCTTATTGACTAAATATGCATTTCATCAGTTCTTCACAACATCAACTACAGTCTACAGACATACATACACAATGTGACTGCATATGCGGCATTTACTTATATATTAATGCAGAAATAGTTGCTATAACACATCATGAATGCATAAGAGACAGACATTTACTAAGAGACTAATCCTAATCGTAATGAAGAATAAGCACGAGATTCTATCCATTAGGATGTTTGACCCAAAGATTATGCTTACAGACGAGAGATCTGAAGTGGGATGGACATGGAAGCTTCCTCTCCCATCATTGGCTGCAACAAATCTAACTCTCCATATCGCTCCAGCACGCGCATCCTGCAATCTTCAGCTGCCATCATTCCAGTGGAGAATGCACCATGGACAGACCCTGGATAGCTCATACTTGTGGCTTCCCCTGCAAAGAATAAGTTATCTACTGGGACTCGTAGCCTCTCATACAGTTCGTGCGGTTTCCCAACTTGATCATAGCTATATGAACCTAGTGAATTTATATCTGAGCCCCATCGAGACACAAGATACTGAATCTGCATGTTAGAAACAACGTATCACTTAGAATACATTAACCATATATCGACACAGTTAGTAAAATGCATTAACAGAATCCTAAACGAATTAAGGTCTCTGTATCATACACAATGGATGAGCACTTGTGAGAATGTCTGGTGCTTAGGCTTATCTATAGGCAAAAACACTTCTGCAACTATTTGAGAGAGCTTATAAAATCAATTTTCAACTCGTTTCTATAAGTGGTCCTTGATAGCTTATGAAAACGGCTTATACCTTATACCAAACAATTTAGCTATTTTATTTTTTATTATAGATGTAATTCGTAAACACTTATACGATAAGTGCTTCTGTTATAACTGCTTAATTAAGCTATTTATCCAAACATAGCCCAAGCATTGAAACATTTGTTTTTATTCAATTAAAAAGTGAAATTAATAAAAAATTGTGGTTACCGGTGAAGAAGCATCCGGAAGGATCTTCTTGAGCTGGATGAATGCAAAGTCGGCAGCCGCTTCATCAGACATTTTTTCAATGTCTTTGGCTAGCCGTCCAGAAGGCATGTAAACAAGGACAGGATGACCTGTGGCCTTGTGGAGATTGAGAAAATAGCTACATCCATAAGATGTATCTGCCACTACTCCCAAGAACTCTACATTAGGCCAAAATACATTCTCAAAGTGTAAAATGATTTTATTCTCAAGTCCAACCCCAAGATCAGCAATGGCAGCTTCCTTCCAGTCTGGGAGCTTTGGCTCAAATGATATCCTCTTTGCTTTGAGAACTCCAAGAGGGACAGCAACAATAGCAGCATCAGCAACAAATGTTTTCCCATTTTCCACCGTCACTTTTACTCCATTATATTGCCTAACTATTTTTGTGACCCTGAAAAAGGAGCAATACCAAACCCATTAAATTAAGTTAAGCAACATAACAGTGTATACAAACTACAATTTCAAAAAGATAATTCAAACATCTACCTATGCCCCAGGCGAATATCAAGACCCCTGGCTAGGGTATTTATAACAGGCAAGTATCCCCTGACCATAAGACCATGACCACCAGGGAGAAGCACTTCCTGTCAAAACATATTCAAAGAGGTATAAGATATGCAAGCAAAAAACTCAAAAGATGCTTATATGTGTTAATTAAAAAGTTTTTTGCAATATGGTATAATCAGGGCAGGGTCACAATATCAGTTATCAATCTAATATGCAGTTTGTCCCTAGAATGCAACCTAGTAGTAAAACATAAGTGTTGTGTGGACACAAGGAGCACAAATTTGAACCTGCAATGCTTCACTTTCCCCCTCCCCCATCCCCCACTCTTGACCATTTGTTCAAAGAACAAAAAAAATCTAATATGCTGTCTTCTCTAACGTGCTTGATTTGCTTGCAAACCCTACAGCCATTAAGCCGAGTTCAAGACTTTACAACCATGCAGTAAGATGACCTGTCTAGATGACAGGATTCATATACACCCCCACCCCATCTTAACTGCATAACAAATAGAAAGGAGTCAAGCAGCTGGCATTTGATTGACACATGATGAATTTTACCCGTGATTGACATTTTCAACTTTTTGGGGTTTCACAGGCTTAATAATAGCACTAAATCCATTTTTATCTCCAGAACTAGTTTTTTTATATTTCAATATGATGCATACTCCTATATGTAGATCAGGAAACACATTTACATGATTATCGGTCATAGAAAGGCTGCATGTTGAAGACTCATGCACCTGGCTATGAGACGACTTTACAAATTATTTCTTTCATTATAGGAGCTACCTGTACGTAACACGAAAGAGAATAAATCATTTAGTGTCTAAATTATCCTCGAAAAGATGGGGCAGGGGAAAACTCAAAAGCTAACATAAACAGTACATCTTGAACTTGATTTCTTCAAATTACCTGGTCCCAACCTTTCAGTGAAATTGTATCAGAATCTGCAGCAAACCATCCTTCCATTCTGCATAGGTACCACTGAAGCACCTTATGGGCAAGCCCTTCCAACCTTCAAAAAAGAGTGGAAGTCATATTATTTAACCATGCCTTACAAAAAATCAATAACCACATCAAAGAAATTAACTTTTATGCGAATAATAACCTCAATTCCGGACTCTTTTCTAAAACAATTGAAAGACCATGCTGTATGGACATGTCAACACTGGATGCCTTTCTTACTTTATCTGTCTGCATTAAGCCAAGTACAATCATTAAGACGCTTCTAACAATGACCATATGCAGAATCAAACAAAAGAAGTGATAATTGGATATGTAATGTATGCCTGAAATTTTATTTTCTACTTTTAAAACACAATTCAGTTGGTAAACAAAACAACTATGAGAATAAACAAATTAATAAATAAATGACCTACCTCTTGTAAAATTGTCTCAAATACTTCACCAACTTTTGTTACCAACTCCTGGGGAACTTGATTCCCATCCATATCGAAAAGTGCATAGCTTCGAGAAGTCAATGAGTTTCAATTAAAAAAGTAGCATAAATAATTTCTACCGTGCAAAATGACCAGAAGATTTTGACTTATTTGCTTGGTCAACGAAAAACAACTTGAATGAATATGTACTATGCAAGTGTAGCAGAATTAGCTAACAAATATATAACCTCAAAACCTAGGTGCCTACCTTTCCAAATCATGGTCATAGAGCACCGAGTTATCCCCGCTTGTACGGTAAAGGGGTAGCCCCAGCCTCCCAATAACTGAAGCAAGTGGATTCTCATTGGAAACTCCATGCAACCTGAAATGTGTGTTGCATTTTATAAAAATATTAATGGATAAAATTTTGCATTCTCACCAACATGTAAATATATCAGAATGTAAAGATAATAAGCTTTACCATGATGCTCCTAGGTCAACAGGAAAGCCAAACGAATAATCAGTGTGAATTCGGCCACCAAGTCTGTCCCTTGACTCTAAGAGGACAACCTGACCAAATTTTCCCCAACTCAGAAAATGCATATTAATTGACTTCAGGGTACAATAATATGTTGGTTCATGTTTCAAATAAGAGGCAACAGAGTACTATAATGCTGGAGTTGAATGTTATTGTTTAAGTCATCATTTTTCCACTTAATGACTTCATATTGAGGCAAACACACATGAATTACTATAAGGTTGTTCAATAAAAAAAGGGATGTGAACATACAAAGATATGCAGGTTCAATTTTAAAATAAGAACCATGTCAGTAACATAATGCTACATTATTAGGGTAAACACAATGAATTACTGTGAGGCTTGTTGGAACTGAAGCACTGATTCACTCACTCACAGCTCTCTATCTCACAGTGTTTCACTCACATTCAAGAATCCTCACTCTCATGGTGCACACACTCACACACAGAGAAGTAGAAAATCAGAGAGAATGAGAGTATCAGAGAATGAAACAAAACTGAGAAAAATGAGTATTGTATTCCACTGTGTAAATCAGTTACAGCTCAGATATATATATACTGTTGAAATTCTAACTGACTCAGCAACTGATGCTGACTGTATTGCCAGCTGGCATGTGACTCAGCATTACAAACTTGCAGGAAATGGGTCTACACTTAAATGTTACCACTTACATCCCTGACACTAATTAATTCCATCTATACTTAACTAAATATTAAAACAAAATAAGAAAGAGTTACATTGAAAACTTGGTTAATTTCAACACACCCCCTTAATCCAAGTTGTTCAATGACAGCATCCCAATCCTCTTCTTCAGCTCTTCAAATCTCACCCTTTTCAATGGCTTTGTGAGAATGTCACCCTTTCTTGGTTGTCACAAACTCCAATCCAAGAAAATAAGAAAGATTTCCAAGATCAGACTTTTCAAATTCTCTCATCATGTCTGTCTTGAATTTCTTCAATTCTATCTCATCAGAAGCTGTGACCAGAAGGTCATCTACATACAGGCACAGCAATATCAATTTTCCTGCAGTGGCTTGTTTAACATACAGGCCATGTTCTGATGTGCACTTGACAAAGTGTAACTGAGTTAGGAACCCATCTATCTTCTTGTTCCATGCTCTAGGGGCTTGCTTTAACCCATAGAGTGCCTTCCATAACCTGTACACCTTGTCCTCTTGTCCCTTCTTCTCAAAACCTGGTGGCTGACCAACATAGACTTCTTCTTCAAGTGGTCCATTGAGGAATGCAGACTTTACATCCAGCTGATACACTGACCAGCCATAGTAAGCTGCTACTGCTGCCACCAGTCTTACTGTTTCCAATCTGGCCACTGGTGCATAGATTTCATTGAAATCTAAGCCATATCTTTGTAAGAAACCCCTTGGTACTAACCTTGCTTTGTACTTGGCTATTTCACCATTGGGCTTCATCTTTACCTTGAAGACCCACTTCACATCAATGGATTTCTTATCCTCTGGTTTCTCCACCAATTCCCAGGTTTTATTCCTTTCAATTGACTGCAACTCTTCCCTCATAGCTGCAAGCCAATTAGGATCAGCTAAGGCTTGATTCAAGTCCTTAGGTTCAACCTCTGTCAGCATTGCTTGCTCAATTAAATCACCATCATCATTTACAGCAGTCTGGAAATAGATCATACTCACTCAACCTAGTTGATTGAGTTCTGATCCTGTTTGATCTTCTCACTGTACTCACTCAACCTAGTTGATTGAGTTCTGATCCTGTTTGATCTTCTCACTGTTTGATCATCAGTGACTGCTGTACTTGGCTCATCATTATCAAACTCAAGTGAGACAGTTTCTGTGCTACTGTTTCCTGCTGCAATAACTGATTCAATAGGATGGTCTTCCAATCCCACCCCTTTCCGTCTTCAAACACAACATCCCTGCTTATTGTCACTTTCCTCTCAGCTGGATCCAACAACTTATACGCACCAGTTGAATGATAGCCTACTAGAATCATTATTGACTTCTATCATCCAATTTCTTCCTAGTTTGCTCAGGCACATGCCTGAAACACAAAGCACCAAACATTCTGAAATGTTTCACAGAAGGTTTGTTGCCATTCCAAGCTTCAAAAGGAGTCACATTCAGCAATCTTTTGGTTGGACATCTGTTTAATATATATACTGCAGTGGATACTGCCTCAGCCCAGAATTGATGAGGAGCACTCTTGGCTTTCAACATGCTTCTAGCCATGTTCAAAACACTTCTATTTCTTCTCTCAGCAACTCCATTATGCTGAGATGTATAAGGAGCAATCACCTCATGCTCTATCCCTTCATCTTCACAGAATATCTCAAACTCAGTGGACTTGTATTCTCCACCAGCATCAGTTCTTAGCACACTGATTTCACACCCAGATTGCTTCTCCACCATTATTTTGAACTACTTAAAGGTATTGAGAACATCACTCTTCTTGTCAATCACATAGATCCACATGAATCTAGTAAACTCATCAATGAAGGACACAAAGTAACTGTTACCTCCAAGAGATTTTCTTTCAAAAGGACCACACACATCTGAGTGTATAATCTGTAATTTTCTCACTGACTTTGATGGCAATTCTGACTTGAAAGGCTTCCTTGCTTGCTTAGCTCTACAACAGTCACTACACACTTCATTAGGCACCATGATCTTTGGCAAACCATGCACCATGCCTTTTGAATTAAGCAAGCTCAGACTCTTGAAGTTAAGATGGCCAAATCTGTGATGCCACTTCCAGGTTTCATTAGGAATTGTTGCAGCCAAACACTCTTGCTCTATCACCTCAATTCCCACCTTAAAGGTCCTATTGCTTGACAAAGGAGCCTTTAAGATCAGTTTCCTGCTTTCATCATACACTTTCAGCTCTCTATCCTCCATCTTCATAGAGTAAATCTTCTCTAGTAACTGACCAAGGCTAATCAAGTTACTCTTCAGATTTGGCACATACAGCACATCATTAATAACTGATTCCTGGCCATCCTTCCTCTGAATCAGTACCTTCCCAATCCCTTCAGACACCACTACTCTGTTATCACCAAACTTAATCCTTCTCCTCACTGTTGTATCAGGTGTAATAAACCACTCCTTGTGCCCTGACATGTGATTGGAACAGCCAGTGTCTAAGTACCACAGCTTAGACTCTGGACAGTCCATATCTGTTGTGGCCATCATCATTATATCATCTGAATCTGTATCATCTGTTCTAGCAAACTGCACCTCATCATTCCCTTCACCATTGGCATCTTTGTTTGATGTACACTCATCAGCAAAGTGTCCAAATCTGTAACAATTGTAGCATTGTATATTCTTCTTATTAAATTTCTTTTTCTGTCCTTGCTGCTTATTTTTCCAGGCCTCTTTCTTCTTCTGATAATCACCAGAATTGTTCTCAGACTTCTTACTTGTTCCCGCACTACTGTTATTGTTCCAGTTCCCTTTCCCTTTCTTATTCTTCCAATTACTATTCTTATTGTTATTCCAGTTTCCCTTCCCTTTCTGAAATTTAGCTTGGAGTGCCTGCTCTCCTGATTTTTCAACATTCTTATCACCAAGTCTCCTCCTAATCCTAGCCTCATTTGCTTCGAGTGAACCTTGCAGTTCCTCAAGCTTCATTGTGTCTGGGTTTTTGGATTGTTCAATTGCAACTACTACATAATCAAATTTGACAGTTAAAGTTCAAAGTACCTTCACGATCTTCTTCTGATCAGTGATTTCTTCACCATTGGTACGCATCTTGTTCGTCAATAACGTCAATCTACTGAAGTATTCTGCAATCGACTCCTTCTCCTCCATTTTCAGCAATTCGAACTCTCTTCGCAATGTCTGAAGCCTAATCTTCTTCAACGTCGCATCGCCTGAGTACGCAGTGGCTAATGCGTCCCAAGCTCCCTTCGCCGTCTCGTGTTGAGAGAACTTCTCAAACACCTCCGCATCCACGCATTGATGTATCAAGAACAGCGCCTTGCTATCCTTTTTCTGTTGATCGCGAAGCGCATCTCCGCCAATCGCCGTCACGCTCTTACGAACCACTTCAAGAACATCTTGATAACGGAACACTACTTTCATTTGGATAATCCAACGATCGTAGTTGCTTCCGTCAGGCACTGGAAGCTTCGCCGGAAATTGGCCGTTGCTACCACCGGTGTTCGCCATTTCCATCGCACAATGTTGCTACCAGAATCGTATGCTCTGATACCAGTTTGTTGGAACTGAAGCACTGATTCACTCACTCACAGCTCTCTATCTCAGTGTTTCACTCACACTCAAGAATCCTCACTCTCATGGTGCACACACTCACACACAGAAGTAGAAAATCAGAGAGAATGAGAGTATCAGAGAATGAAACAAAACTGAGAAAAATGAGTATTGTATTCCACTGTGTAAATCAGTTACAGCTCAGATATATATATACTGTTGAAATTCTAACTGACTCAGCAACTGATGCTGACTGTACTGCCAGCTGGCATGTGACTCAGCATTACAAACTTGCAGGAAATGGGTCTACACTTAAATGTTACCACTTACATCCCTGACACTTATTAATTCCATCTATACTTAACTAGCTATTAAAACATAATAAGAAAGAGTTACATTGAAAACTTGGTTAATTTCAACAAGGCTCCTCATTTCTTGAGTGTGAAAGGGCACATCAATTAAATACAGTCCACAAATAACAAATATATGTTAGAGAACCTTTCGGCAGAGGATTCTACAATACAGTAATATAGGAGTTCCACGAAGAATAAATGATAAAATATAGGTAAAATACCTGAAATGAAGTATCGTGAAGTGCACGTGCAGCAGCAATTCCAGCCATTCCAGCACCGATGACAATAACTGAGGGTGTCCTCTCTTGCTCCTGCCCATAGCAAAGAGCTGCAGCAAAAGGGGGAAGAGAAGAAAGCGTGCAGGTAAGTAACAACGAAATATAACATTTCAAAATACCTCAAGTGGACGTAAGGCAAATTATGGTGGTGGTAAAATCTGGAGAACCATGAGCCTTATAATCGAATACAAATGTTTAACCACCTTGACCATCTCTTTCAAAATAAGATTTAATTTTTTTTTTCACCAAAAATAAGATTTAATTTGCATAAAAGAGAGATGTCAATCCATTAGATTTACGTAACATTTTATAATTTAAAAAAATGAACCAAAGTTTATTTTAAACAAAACAATAAAATAAGTATACTTGTGTACTTGTTTTCACTTCTAGCAGCCAAGTTGCTTAGTTTTGGATAGTAGTTTATACAATATGGTTAGATGATTTGATGCGATGAAAGCCGAACTTACTTTTACTTTTGCTCAAATCATATTTTATACTTAAAAATTTTGTTTCGTAATAAAAAGTCAATTTACACGTCTTAATAACCGGCACATGCGAATCGTAATCTAATCTAAACACTCAAAACCAACTACCCATCCACATGTCACAAAGTTAGTGACCTAGAATAGACCATTTATCAATAATAATATATTTATAGGGTCACCTAAATTACTTTGTTTTGACAAAAGGATCACATAAATTATTTAAATAATAATAGCAATTATAAACAAGCAACAATTTAGTCCCTAGGTAAAGATCCTCTTTGGAGCATTCCAAATATGAAACCAAATATGAGAGAGAAAGATTCATATTTTATTAGACGAGGCTTTCTCTTTTCTATTAGAATGATCGGAGAAGATCCCAGCCGCTTTTAACAAGGTTAATAGTTAATTTGGTAAAAAAAAGTTTAATAGTTAATACATTTTTTGTCAAAAAAAAATTGTTAATACATTTGATCTTTTAAATTTCACGTTAAAAAAATACATTATTCCTTTGGTTAACCAAACGAAATAAAAAAATAATTAAAATTATGAAAAGCAAACCTCTGGTTAGTTTGGGATTACTCTTAATTCTTGACTCCATATTGCGAATAAAATTCTGGATTACGATTGCGATTACTTTTACAATCGAAGCAACAAGTGTAGATGGAATAGAGCGTCTGAGGAGAAAAATGCACGAAGAAAACCAACAAACTATTCACGAAGTGATTGAAATTCAAGTTCGATGATAAATCCAGCTTCCCGAACCAGTTCATACAGCTCGAACTGGAAAATCAAAGACGAGTGGCTGGCGAGATCGCGATTCTTGTGATTTGTCGGCGTTTGTCGACACGGAAAAGTTCCGAAAATAAAGGGGAAAGGAAAGAAGAAAAATATTTTTTTTTTTTGATAAAAGAAAGAAGAAAATTCTAGAACAGGAAACGAAGTTGTAGACTGTAGAGAGAGAGAAGCTAAAGAAGGGGGAAAGAGGAACGGTTGCGTTGTGATATCACAATGAAATTTTATGTCAGATTTATAGAGTTTGTTTGCAACGTGTCCAAAATGGAACGTTATCCCGACGCGCTTTAAAGCGAGTGGTAAGAGGTTGTTTTGCTTTCTGGTAGTTTGAAACGTGGACAAGGTGTTTTAATATGGAGATTGACGATGACTTGTGAAAGAAACGTAACGTAGTACCATGACCATCTGATTCTGATCACGGTACACGTACATAACCGTGGGTAATTTTTTTAGTTTGAAATAAAAAATAGGCTAAATATATATTTTGGCCCTTTATCTTTGGTGTTGTGGTCACTTTGGCCTTTTATTTTTTTTTTTTTCTCATTTTAGACCCTCATGTTTTTTGTGTGTGTCATTTTGGCCCCTGCCGTTATCATTTTGGTCCCTTATGTTTTTAATTGATTTCATTTTAGTCCCTTATGTTTATAATTGATTTCATTTTGGGCCCTTATGTTTTTAATTGATTTCATTTTCGTCCTTAAAAATTTGCCTAAAAAAACATAAACATAACGGCAGGGGCCAAAATGACACAAACAAAAAACATGAGGGTCTAAAATGAGAAAAAAAAAAGATAAAGGGCCAAAGTGACCACAACCCCAAAGATAAAGGGCCAAAATATATATTTAGCCTAAAAAATAAAATAGTCAGTTTTGATATACCCATAATCCTGTAAAACCCAAAAATACCTCTAAAAAAATAAAAGAAAACTAATTTTTTTAAAGCTTTCCGAAATTACCTGTAAAGAGGATAATTCCAGAAGCCAATTTTGTTAAACTTTCCAGAATCACCTCAAAATAGGTATTTCCAGAAGCCAAATTGGCTTCCGAAATTTTCTTTTTTGCAGGTAATTTCGGAACATGAAATTATGGGGGTATAAAAGATTTCTGGAATTATGCCAAAAGCACATAATTCTTTGGCATAATTCCGGAAGTCAAAAAATTGGCTTTTGGAATTATGTGTTTTTGGCATAATTCCGGTAGTCACTCTTTTAAAATATGAGTAAAGTATATCAAATACAGATACTATATCAGATTTTAGTATAATTTTTGGCATAATTTCGACTCTCTTACCAAAAAAAATTGCCTTTTAATAATAGTATAATTTTTCACTCCTGACAAATTTTAGTATGTTTAGATATGTTTTTTTAAACATATGTTTAAAAAAATATGTTTATGGTTTTAATTTCAACAAAAATCAACAAATTTAAGCTTTTCGGTAATTTTACTTTAATTCCTAAACTGTATTGGTTGTCGATTTCGGTCAAGTGATAGACCGAGGTGCTCACCTAGCTGAGTAGCTAGATCATTCCAAGTGGACTGTCGAGATGTTCCAAACCGAGGTGCTTCTGCTCGTGTTGATCCGGCGAGGGGGTTGGTACCTTCAAACACTCTGATGCTTAAATTAGCATTGGGAATATGTGATATGAGGTAATAAATGCGTACATGAAGCATTAATGATGGCACGTATTTATAGGCAAGAGTGTCAAAAAGGCGGGTGGAACCCTGGCCATAGGATGAGAAGCTCTGTTCTCTAGCGTCCATTAGTTGCGGATCAAAGCTTTCTCTCTAGGCTAATTATTCATAGCCTGCCCATCAGATTGCTTCATTAATGTGCTTTGACTGATCCAGAACAGTTGCCCCCAAGTCGAGGTGGTCTTGCAAGGAGGACCCCGGCTTGAAGTCCTGTAGGGCGGAGTATGATTGTGGTGTACCTCGTTTTCAGTATCGAGGGTATTTTGTAATAAAATCCTCGGCTTAAGTCGGGGCTGTAAATTACGCTTCTAGTGTGTTAGCAAAGAGGCTCGCTGATCGTGGCCAAGTGTCACGCGGAAAAGTGTGTGTTTACACTAGGATCTTGCATGTGTGTCATGATTGCAATGACGGAGAACGTGAGAGCTGGCACTCCTGTCGCTTCTGCGGGTTCTCTATAAATAGGAGGAGAATCCTTGCTTTTGTACTTTCACTAACCTTGTACTTTGGAGTTGCCATTCAGTCCATCCTATCTCTTCCGACTTCAGCTTGGAGTATAGAAAACAACTCAAGAGTTTATTATCCCGTTCACAAGGTATGTTCCTTCTTTTGTTCTCTTAGTCTCATTTTTTGTTTGGGCTGAGAAAATCGACAGCATCCCCTTCATCCGCCTCCATCGGGTCGGATTCGGTACGATAGGGGGAGTGCCCCATTTCTCGATGTAGTAGTGGAGAGTATCTTATAATCTCCCATGACACAGGCTTCTTCTGTAAGTATTAGGTCGCGGCGAGGTTGTCAACTCGGATGAAGCGAGATTCCTCCCCTACTAAAGGTTCGTCTACCTCTGGGCGGGAAATGGGCTCCTCGGCAGTAAACCGATATTTCTCTTTTATTAGTGATAACTTGGATCCTCGGTTTTGGGTTTCTTTAGAAATCCTTTCTTAGAGTAGTGTTTTCCGAAACTGTGATTCTTCTCTCTTGGCCGACCTTCAGAGTTTGAACGGGTTATGATATGATCTAGAATAGATCAAGAAGGATAGGATCTAGAATTTTGACAATTCAATAATTCTCACACAAGATCAAGAACAAGTGTTATTGACAAATCAAGAAAGATGAAGTACATACAACACAAACACAATGAACTTACATGAAAAGTAGAAGAAAGAACAAATGTGGAGGAGACTAGAGATGGATGTGGAGATGAATGATCGCCACACCTTCTTGGAAGGTGATACGATCAACTAGTATTGGGCGCTCCTAGCCCCAAGGTTGTGAGCAAGGTCCTCTTCTTCAAGAACCATTGGAGAAACTTCATCATGAACCACTAAGAGGTAAGGTATTTATATTATGGACTTATTGGATCCTAGGTCCACAATATAAAGCCCAAATCCACAATTACAAGAAAGGCCTTTAGCCACAAAAACTAGTCTAGGCCGTAGCCCATCTACTCAAAGCCACATGGCCGTAAATAAAAGTGTCTTACAAATATACAATTATTAAAAGAAAACAAAGTATAGGAAACACTTCATCCAAGCTCCATGTGGGCTCACATCATCCTCCCCTCTTGAATTTCACTTGTACTGGAAATTGCAGAAATTCAAGAACAATATGAATGTGACCAAGAATACTTTGAATGTTTGATTTCTTAAATTGTGGATATCTCAGTGAATACTCAACCAAATCAGACAAACTAGGACTCCATTTGTCTTAATTTTTCATAAGGAATTCAACTATGCAACTTTCAGAACTTAAAAAGCACTTATACAGAAAAATGATTTTGGAAAATCAAGGTTGACGAAGAAGATTCAAACCTTCAAACCAAAATTTCCGAAAATTGCAATTCTCAACCAAATTAAGCAAATGAGTAGTCCATCTTGTCCGAAATTTCACAAAGAACACGAAAAAATCATCAATTTGCACAAAAAAGGACAAGAACTTACTGAAAACGCAATTTTAGAGCAAAAACGCGTTTTGGCTTATGTGACTATGGTATATTGCTCCAAACTCAACCAAAATTCATGAAACAAGTTGCTATAGGTTTGGAATTACTGCAGAAACTGATTACTAGCAACAAAATTCATCAAAAACGAACAAGCAATGAGCAAGAAATCGTAATTGGAAGAACGAAAGTGATGAAGGTTTTATACTTCGAATTTGATGAATTCTTGCTCAAAATCAGTGAAATGAGTGTGTAATATATTGCAAATTACACAACGAACAAGTTTCAAATAGAAATCGAAGACGAAATCAAGAGAAAAGAAAAAACGAAATCAAGGCTAAAAAAATGAACTTAGCGCTAAACAGTGAAGAAAAATGTTGCTGAAAACAGTTGCTGAAATTCAAACTTTAGGCAACAGTTTTGCTGTGTAACTAACTTTTGTTCCAAAACAAATAGATCTAGATCTGAATTTTTTTTGATCAATTTGAACTCAAATTTTGAGATCTAACTGAATTTGAACTTCAAATATTCAGATCTAACACATTAACAAAGGAATTTCACAAGATTTCAAGTCAAATTCAAATTCCTTTTAGATCTAAGATTTGGAAATGTGAGAGAAGAGAAAAAAATTGTCAAAATTCTACTAGCTTTGATTATGATCTAGAATAGATCAAGAAGGATAGGATCTAGAATTTTGACAATTCAATAATTCTCACACAAGATCAAGAACAAGTGTTATTGACAAATCAAGAAAGATGAAGTACATACAACACAAACACAATGAACTTACATGAAAAGTAGAAGAAAGAACAAATTTGGAGGAGACTAGAGATGGATGTGGAGATGAATGATCGCCACACCTTCTTGGAAGGTGATAAGATCAACTAGCCTTGGGCGCTCCTAGCCCCAAGGTTGTGAGCAAGGTCCTCTTCTTCAAGAACCATTGGAGAAACTTCATCATGAACCTCACCTCACATATGCATGTACTCGCCACTCTCACCTCTCACTAGGTATCTCTCTAGGCTTTCAACTTTGCAAAATTGAGGAAATGATTTCATTCATCCAAAAGTTCTCCCTAATTACACTAAGGGTTAAGGTATTTATATTATGACTGAAAATAAAAGTGTCTTACAAATATACAATTATTAAAAGAAAACAAAGTATAGAAAACACTTCATCCAAGCTCCATGTGGGCTCACATCAGGTTAAGTTTGCATAAAGAGTGGGATCTTTATGGGGTTCTGTAATACCCCAAAGAAAATCTTAATTTCTTTGGATAGTAGTGCTTGATATTTAAGATGCTTAGATATGTGATATTATATCTTGATTGGTTTGGTGTATAAATTGGGTGTTTTAAATGACTAAATGGTATGATAACTGAGTATCTTACGTGGTTAGTTTGTTAGTTAAACATGTATGTCTATGAATGAGTATTGGGGGTCTGAATAATATATGAGCCTAGAATGTCACTAGTCCAGATTTTTATTTAAAAAGCCCAGGACTTTAGTGAAGGTCCAACCCAATCCTTGACCCATTCTCATTATTCACCTGAAGTTGATTAAAACTCCCACCTTCTCATTCTTTTTTAAAAAACATAAGTAGAAAAGAAATAAGAGGGAGTTGAGAGAGAAGAGAGATAGCGAGAGTGAGAAAGGGAGAAGGAGAGAAAAAGTGAGAGAAAGCTATGAGAACTCCACCATTGTTAACCTTGATGCTTCCTTCTTAAAAATATCTTCATCTCTTTCCATCTCACCATAGTTGAGAGCTGAAAACACAAAAGATTCAACCACACCAACCGCAAGATCCTTTCCTCCTCCATCTTCCGAAATGCATGATAGCCATGGAGCTTGATTGAGATTTTGGTAGATTGCATGTCAGTTTGGGGGTTTGATCAAGGTGATTTGCAAGCTACATTGTGGTTCCTTTAATCTTTGTTTTAGTCACACATGATAGAGTTTTTTTTTGACAAACACATGATAGAGTTAAAACCCTAAGAGTTTCTGAACTTGGAATGTTAGAATGCATGTTTGTTTTACTACCTCCTTATGCTACAAAGTTGCTGAAATGGTTGATTAGTAGCTCGATGTTTAATGTGGTTATGATGAAATCTCAAAATGCATATAAATGAACTTGTATAGTTAAATCCAAATGAGATATGAAATTGTTGTAATTGGTCCTTGATGTGGCTGAATGTATGTGGGAAATGTAGTTTTTATGTTGGTTGTGAGATTGGGGAAGATTAGAAACCAAAGGAATGGGCCAAGACACTTGAAAATCTAAAAACCTGCACTTGCACCGCAAAGGTCCCGTCGCGACCCGAGCTGTCGCGTCGCGGCGAATCATGAAATGTGAAGAGAAAAGCTACCGAACCTTATCGGGACACGATGCGACTAGGCCGCGTCGCGACCACGGGCAAATTTTCAGCAATAGTACATTCATATTAATTCAGCGATAACTTTTGATTCGGGAACCCGATTGAGGTGTTCTCAGATGCGTTATAAAGTTTATTGAAAAACCTAAATCATATAAGTGAATTGATTTGAATAATCGATGTGCTTCGGTGTAAGGTTAGATGCCGAATTAGGAATCCTTATGATCGTTTATGTTTATATGATTGTCTTATATACAAGTTTGGATTGATATCTATGGTGACTTCCTTCTTAACATTAAGATTAGCACTCTGTTATATCATTATGTTTATCGTGTGAGAAAAACCAAAGAATCTATGTATATACATAAGACACTATGGGGATGACGATCCTGAGTTAATAGCATACTTGGTGGAGGAAAGTCATGAGCTCAAAGCCAAGGTCCAAGACAAGTTTACTCAACAATAGCTATTGTTGGGTGGGTTCTCTAGGGAATTTGTGTAGTAATTACCCGGGTTATGCTAAGAGAAAGTGAAAAAGTAAGTAAAACACCGAGAGTTATAAGGTGAGGGGTCGCGAAAGAACACACTGAGATTGTATCTCACTGTTTATATTGTGGTGTTTTTAGATGAGCAGGGCAAGGCCAAGCAAATAGAGAAACCGATCCGGTTGCTTGAGTTTAATGGATCCTTAGGGATCAAGTTATATTTGCTTAGTCCTCCCTAGTTAGATGTATGTATATTTATATATACTTTAAGATCCTTGTAATGGAAAGTATAGTACCATGTAAACTATCTTTTGGATTTGGATTAAGATTAATTTTTTGACTCATGTAACATGAATTCAGTTATGACTGGATAGTTTGCCAATAGGTTTTTAAGCCTTTTGGAAGTTTAAAAATGATGAATTAATTCCGTCTAGTTAAGAAATTCAAATCCATAATTAGTTATCAGGTTAACATTCTAGACTTTATGACGTCTAAAGATTAGGATGTAACATTTTGGTATCAGAGAAGTTGGACCCAGTCGGGCTTAGTAATTTCACGGTAAAGAGATTAGATAGATCAAGTCATCTAGGGACTGTGGCAAGTAATTGTTAAAACCTCCAAGCATACTGTGTGAAGCATTGAGCCCGATCAACTCAGTTTTTCATGCAAGGTATTGGTAATGATAACGATTGGTTGCCTTAGCCCCGAAATTTTTGAAACCTGAACCATAGGATTCCCGGTTTCCTCCCTTCATCAGAGTGTGTAGCGGAAGCAGAGATCTACAGATGATGTGGTGGAACAAAAGGATGGGCAGCTGTCTAGTCATTGGAGCCGATTCGACCACTCTGTCACCGCACAGCTCTTAGATGGTTACCTAAAGAGTTGAAAGTTGTGAAAACCTTCCGTTAGGAAAGTGTTAGTCTCCTAAATTTGTTCAGGAATTGGATTAGAATTAGACATTTAAAGTCAGGCGCTCAGATGCCTGACTACATAAGTAGACACAGTGGCAAACTTGTAATTAAAAGGCAAAACTCACGAGTTTTAAGGTCAAGCGGATACACGCCTGACTTCTAAAGTGAACAAACAGGGAAAAAATTAGACTTTAGAAGTCAGGCGTGTATTCGCCTGACTACATAAGTGACACTGTAGCAATGCGCGGATCTTCCCAACCCGTCCAGTACCCGAAGAATAAAAGCTAATTGTAAACCCTAATATGCCTTGGATCAGAAATTCAAGAATCACGCTCTGCGTTCTTGCTGCGCCGTTCTGGGCCTTCTCCTTGCCTAGCTAGGGTTCCACGATCCTCCTCTATTCCAGCAGATTGAAGCACGATCTAGTCTCAACCTTCAACCAAGAACAACGATCTAAGGTAACTTGCGAGAAAACCCTTGATTTCAGTTACTTATTTTGCTGTATTTCGAAACCCAGTTTGAATCTCTTTCTTGTTTCTTCTCTTCACTGATTCAGTGCTGTTTGATCTTCAATCTTCAGTCACGAACACGAATCAGAAAGTAGAATACAAAAGCCCTCTGATTTGCTTACGATTTGAAGGATCTTGGCTCTACGCACCACGATTTGCTTACACGAAGGTATAATACCTGTTTTTAATTCTTTTTCAGTTTCGGTTTTACTGTTCTTTTCTTCACATACGAACCCTAATCTCTGTGTTATTTTTGTTGCTGTTTGTGTTTCTCATGTAACCAGAATCTGGTCAGCAACTAAACGGAGATCAGGACAAAGATAACGAAGGTATAAAGTCACCCTCTGAATTTATTTCGTTTTCTTCTTTTATTCAAATCCCTGATTTGAATTCTGTTTTTGATTTGTATGTATTTGACTATGGATGCTTGTGAGTATGATGAATCTCACCACATGGAGAACACCATCATGACTACACATACACGGTCCTCACCCTCTCTCTGTGATCACTGTTTGCCTTTTTTCACAACTTGAAAATAGACTGACTTCTATTTTCTCTTTTGTGAGGTTCTTCAGCACCTTGTTGAAGAAAGCAACAACTTGATAAGGCAAGAAGGAAGAGAAGAAAACACACACGGAAGGATAGCACACAGAGGAAGAAGAAAACTAAAACTGAATGTAAAATTTATTTCAGATTGTATTCTATTACAATTCTGCATCTGTATTGTATATTGTACATTAAGCTATATATATACAGGTTTTTTGGGTTAAGTTTGTTATTAAACTTAACTAACTTTGTTTTTTATTTAATAACAAACTTAACTAAAACAGTTTGTTAGGAACAAACTTTTAGTTAATTAGTTATTAACAAACTTATCTATTTCCAGATTGGTCTGCGATTCTGTTCAACTTATTTTCATAAGCATTGTTTTCATAAGCTCCCTAGAATTTGCTTATAAAATAATTCTGACTGAGCTTATATGGAGTTTCCCTTCATTTTCTATTTGATTGTAAAAGCAACTTGTATAACGATAAACACTTGTTGAAGAATCGCTTGATTGAACTGTTTACCCAAACACCCCCTTAGTTTTTCTTGCTTTGTTGTAGAAATTGTAAGCTAACTTATTGACTTTTTTGAGTTTGCACATAGCATACCCTTCTCATATAGCTTCTATACTTTTGGTGGTTAATGCATGTGAATCTAAAACTGCATAGAAATCAATAATTTTGTTTTGGGATTAAGTAATCATCATCAGTGATACAATTTTGTGTGTCTGGGATTTATTAAATCTATAACTTCATAGGAATTTTGTAATAAGAACAGTTTTGTTGTAATTTTTGATATTTCAGAAATGATGCAGCAATGGTGTATTTGAAAGACTAATTGTAGTTTACTTCTTTGGAAAATTTAATTGTTCTGGATTTTTATCTGAGTTAAAGAATAAAGTATCTAAGTTGAGGTATTTTCCACTGGAAGGACTGAATTTGTTGGGTTGCTTGTGTTATTGCAACCTAGCTGTTTAAGGAATATTCATTTTAGTTTTCTGTTTATTTGGTATGCTTTGGAGTTTTGGGATAACATGTTACAACACGCGTTTTGAATCAACCGGCTAATTTATATGAAATTGTTCTGGAGTTTTGGACTGAGATTGAGCATATATGTTCATGCATATCGGATCTACAAATGCCTTATTTTTCATTTCGTTTTTGGTACTCATCTTGGCTTGAACAATTACTTTATTGCTGAACAAAATTCTTTCCCAAGCAATAGTCAAAGTTCTATGTTTACATGAACAGTTTGTTCGTTGAGGAATATAGGCAATGGGATACATACAATACAACATGAATTCAGTTTTAGTTTTCCTTTGTGTTTTCATGGCATTCATCTTAAGGAATACTTTGGGTTCCTGCAACTTTTATGTAATGGTGGACTTGATATGAATAGTAATCATATTGAATACTCATTATGATGTTGTTTTGCAAGTAAGCTTGTGCTCACTTTCTTCAACTTACCTTCTATTTCTCTGTTAGGTAAGTGAACCCATGAGCTTAAAATATTGTTTTTTTGTTCTATTGACATGTTGATTTCCTTATCTCTAATGGTAGATTTTGTCTTTTGAAGTTGGGCTGCATGTAGATTCTGGAAGTTTAAAGTGAAAATGTGGTAGATGGTTGAGTATATTCGGGCCGGTTAGCTCTTCTTCAACAAGGTAATTGTTCATTTTATTGATCTTTTTGGTCTGCTATAACTTTTTTGCATTTTCTACAACTGATAATGGTGATTGGATGTCAAGTTAGGATAATAATTTCTATTTACTAGATCAGTTCTCTTCAACCTACATTTTTGTGTCCCTTTTGGTTTAAAAGTGAAAAGAGAGATTGAGAATGTATGCTTGTTGCATTGCTTTTTGGTGCAGTATTATGTTGTGGGTGATATGAAGAGCTAGTAGTATTTGTCTCTCAGTGTTGTGGTTTTCCTTGCCCTCTCATGACGTTTGTGAAACTCACCATCGATTCTGTCTTCGATCCGCTCAGAGAATTCGCTAACGATAGCGTCAGGCTCGTCAAGCGCCGTCACAAACTTGATTGCAAAGGTGAAACCCTAATCATAAACTCTATCGCTAACTTATGATATGTTTGAATAAGATATTTTATTCCATTGATAATGATTTGTTTTCTAGAGTTTATTATCGTTAAAATTACACAAATAAAATAAGTATATTTGTAGAGCCAGCGGCGGAGAGTTTGAGTTCTGTTTGTTAATAGGTTAATCAAAATGAATTGATTCCACTTGTTTATTGCTTGAAATTTGGTTAAAATTCAATTGTATTTGTTTTTCTAATTCCTTATGCCATGTTCCCTTTTGTAGATACTAGATAATGAAGAATGTGGAATGGCCAGAGTAGTTCCCCTTTAAAGAGGAGGATTTTGAGTGCTATGATGAGTAAGTTGAGAGAAGAACTATGCATGCATTTTCTTTTTCCCTTGAAGCAATCAATTTGCTTTGCATACTGTAGATGGTCTTTATAGTGGACTCCAAGTGACCCTCAACAGATATGCATTTTGAATTAAAATATATACTTGAGTACGGTGTGTTTTGATTGATTTTATTTTCATCAATTATTTTTCCTTATGTATGTAAGCACGTGGGGAGTATATTAAGAGGAATTCATGTTAGGAATTAGGATTCACTCTTTGTGTTATGATTTCATGTTTTGCACAATAATAGAAGTTAACTAGCATACCCCTTGTTATAGTTGCTTACTAACCATATAAATGGATAACAAGTTCAGTTTTTATGATTTGTTTTTCCCAACTGTATGTTTTTTACTGCAATGAGCATTATTGTTCATATATGTTTTGCTCTTGCATTAGATCATCAATTGAAATTTCCAATTAGAGGTACCTATTAATTTATTCCCAGGCAGTTTTGTGTTGACAGGTTTGGTTGAGGCAACTGGAGCTGGTGCGTTCCATTAGAGGTACCTTAGCAGGTGCATACTCTTTTACCAAATCACTATTATGATACTTTTGACTTTTATTTTATTTTTACTAATGTTCTTTAAAAATGTCTAGTTGCTAAGTATATCTTTATTCTCTCCATTTTGAATACTATAGAGCATAAATATGAAATTGTAAAGAAGTTGCAAGAGAGGAAGCACATTTGTGGAATGACTGGAGATGGTGTAAACGATGCTCCTGCATTGAAAAAGGCTGATATTGGAATTGCTGTTGCTGATGCAACTGATGCTGCAAGAGGTGCTTCTGATATAGTTTTGACAGAACCTGGTTTGAGTGTTATTATTAGTGCTGTGTTGACAAGTAGAGCAATTTTTCAAAGGATGAAGAACTATACGGTTGGTTCCATTCCATGCTTCTTTTGTATATATGTGTTTTTTGAATATTACCACTTGACATTGTTTTCTTTGTATTTCAGATCTATGCTGTCTCTATCACTATTCGTATAGTGGTAAGTAAATAATGTTGTGGTGATTATATTCATGATGCATAATGCCAAGATATGAATAGTATACTAATCAGTTTGTATTTCTTATTTCTAAATGCAGTTTGGTTTCATGTTTATTGCACTAATCTGGAAGTTTGACTTCTCTCCTTTCATGGTTTTGATTATTGCCATATTAAACGATGGTAAAATTCTTAAGTGATACTTTTCTTAGAAATACTTAAAATTTGTTTATGACTATATTATGAAAATGGTGATTTGAATCAATAAATTTTATATTATTAGGGACAATCATGACAATTTCAAAGGACAGGGTTAAGCCATCCCCCATGCCTGATAGTTGGAAACTAAGAAATATTTGCTACTGGGATCATGCTTGGAGGTTACTTGGCATTGATGACTGTGATATTCTTCTGGTTAATGAAAGAAACTAGTGGAGTATTTCATTCAAATTTTATGTCATTGTGAAATCTTTTTGTGTAGAACTTTATTTTGTTTTAAGAGTAATTTTAATTTTATTTATTCTGTCCTGATTCTTCTTTTCTTTGTAGACATATAACACTGCAGCTGATTCAGTTATTGATCAAAAATCTAATTCTGCAATCGATGAAGATACACAAGAGCCTTCTGTTGCTGATAAAAAGAAGGAGAAGAAGGAAAAGAAGGAAAAGAAAGAAAAGAAGAAAAAGGAGAAAAAGGAGAAAAAGGAAGAGATAGTTGCAGCTTTACTGTTGCTGTTGAAGTTGTTTCTGAGATTCATTTAAAGGTACTTGATTTGAAAGAGTTTGACCTGTTATTTAGTAAATTTAGAGTTCTACTTGCATCAAGAATTGTATTTTCTAGGAAACTTGATTTGAATCATTTCATCATTTTATTGTGAGGCATGGAACTGGGATAGTTTGTATAAGCATGAAAGAGGAAACTTGATTTGAATCATTTCATCATTTTACTGAGAAGTTTTTATCTGGAATTTCTTCTTATCCCTTTGTTCAAAGTCTATGTTGTTAAATCAGCTAAAACACTATATGCACTCACCATATGACATAGTCAACTTTAGGGAATAATGTATCTCATCTTAGCTGCATTTCTACAGGCATTTAGTTTGTGTAAAACTCAGCACGACTTCGCTTTGTTTCATTTAATATCTTGTGTTGCCTAGAATGACATTTGATTATAATTTTACTAGAATGACATCATGTTGACAAAGATGATTGAAATTTAATAATTGTCACAGTTTTTCCTTCTAACAAAGCTAAGAAAGTTTACCAAAACTGTTTTTCTTTATAAGGATCATGAAAAAGATTACTTCATGTTCAGTTCTTCAAATTGTTTTCCATTTCACGATTCCTCAATTTACCCGTGTATAATATAACCATGTTTTTTTGTCAACAGGACGAGCATCTTTCAAGAGTGAGAAAAAGCAAGTCTACTTTCTATTGAAGACAGATGCAGGCAGCATTGAAGACAGAACCAGAGAAGATGCAATTTCCACAAAGAAAGCAAGCAATCAACGTTTAGGTTAGAGGAAATAATTAGTGTTTCTTGTTTGCCAAATTCCAATTTTTGTTCTAGTTATTTTCCTGTTGCTAACAGCCTCTGTATAGTGTATACTGCTAGTTTGCCTTGAGAATTTTCAAGGTTAATGTTGAAATCAGAGTTGTTTTGGGAAATTATGCTTGTTTTGAGAAATATGTTTTACTCTATTTTGAGAATGCAAGTTGACTAGCACTTGATTGGTTACATTCATTAAGGTTACTTTACTAGTACGCAGACTTTTACAAAATGTTGCTAAAGCTTTTTAGAAACATAAGCTTTATCTAACTGCTTTTGGTACCTTTGTGTGTTAATTTATGAAAATGCACTATGACTTGCCTCCTTGGTCCATAATGTATTGATTGTATTCTGAAATTTTATGATTTAGATGCATAGTGTGTCATTACATGTTGCCTTATAAAGAATAGATAGATCCTTTGATTGGCAAAAACTAGCACTGATATATGACTCCATGGCCCAATGGATAAGGCGCTGGTCCACGGGACCAGAGATCTGGGTTCGATCCCCAGTGGAGTCGCTTCTTTTTAACGAAAAATTTGTATAACCAGGGTGTATAGATTAAACCAAAATTTAGAAAAAAAAAACTTTTAAGGTCAGGCGCAATAATGCTTGATCTTAAATCATACATACGAAGTCAAGCAATAATAAAAGCTTGACCTTAAATCATACTTACGAAGTCAGGCAGTAATTAATGCTTGACTTTAAATCATACTTACGAAGTCAGGCAAAAATAAATGCTTGATTTTAAATCATACTTACGAAGTCAGGCAAGAATAAATGCTTGACTTTAAAACATACTTACGAAGTCAGGCGCAATAAATGCTTGACTTTAAATCAGACTTACGAAGTCAGGCGCAATAAATGCTTGACTTTAAATCAGACTTACGAAGTCAGGCTACCGCTTGACTTTAAAACTCCAGACATACAAAGTCGACTTAATAAAAGTCAAGCGCCCGCCTGACTTTAAATCCCCTTTTCGCCTGACTTTAAATCCCTTTTTTGCACTAGTGCCTCCCTAGTTAGATGTATGTATATTTATATATACTTTAAGATCCTTGTAATGGAAAGTATAGTACCATGTAAACTATCTTTTGGATTTGGATTAAGATTAATCTTTTGACTCATGTAACATGAATTCAGTTATGACTGGATAGTTTGCCAATAGGTTTTTAAGCCTTTTGGAAGTTTAAAAATGATGAATTAATTCCGTCTAGTTAAGAAATTCAAATCCATAATTAGTTATCAGGTTAACATTCTAGAGTTTATGACGTCTAAAGATTAGGATGTAACATTTTGGTATCAGAGAAGTTGGACCCAGTCGGGCTTAGTAATTTCACGGTAAAGAGATTAGATAGATCAAGTCATCTAGGGACTGTGACAAGTAATTGTTAAAACCTCCAAGCATACTGTGTGAAGCATTGAGCCCGATCAACTCAGTTTTTCATGCAAGGTATTGGTAATGATAACGATTGGTTGCCTTAGGCCCGAAATTTTTGAAACCTGAACCATAGGATTCCCGGTTTCCTCCCTTCATCAGAGTGTGTAGCGGAAGCAGAGATCTACAGATGATGTGGTGGAACAAAAGGATGGGCAGCTGTCTAGTCATTGGAGCCGATTCGACCACTCTGTCACCGCACAGCTCTTAGATGGTTACCTAAAGAGTTGAAAGTTGTGAAAACCTTCCGTTAGGAAAGGGTTAGTTTCCTAAATTTGTTCAGGATAGATGGGCATCTTGAGACCCAAGTTGTTGTTTCAAGTATTCCCTTAATTATCAAGGAGATGTCCTGTGAGGGTATTAGTATTCCTTTCTAGTAAATCCCACCCTGTGACTCGAAGTTAACCCAAAACGTATGTTTCAGCTTCCGTAAGACTTTTCAGGATAGCCGTAGCTATAGACCATGTTCCTTACTCTTAGGAATACCTTCCCACTGCTATGATACCCATAATACACTTGTACTTACGAATTTGACAAATAGTACCACCCATTGCCTATTAGATTAGTTACTCTTGTCAAATCTCTAAGTAATTAGTTTTCTTTCAAAAAGGGAAATAACATTTTATGTCAATAGAGCTAGTAACTTGTAAGCTCAAAGCTTAAGTATCCTTAGAGGTTTAAATCCCATGGGATAGGATATTCGATTTCTTAGTTTTGGAAGAAAGTTCTCGTGCATGAGTAGTGGTAGGGATCCTCAGTGTCTGACATTGTCGTTATCTCTTTTCACGTGTCTGACATTGTCGTTATCCCTAATTCTCTAGGATCGGTATCCACATGTATTGTGTAACACCCCCTTCTAATTTACTACTATTTAAATGATAAAATCAGAGTTTTTTTTAAAAACAACCACGAGAGAGTGCTACATTTACTTCTTTTAAACTAAACAAACATCAAAGGCAAAATCCAACAACCAATAGTACGATACGTGGCACCACAGTCAAGGGACGAGCCCACAATCACCTGTTTAGTTTACATCAGCATGAACATAATCACCATCACAGCGGAATAACATCAAGTCGTGAACATACTCAATACATCACCAAATATCAGATTAATAACACCAAAATAAAAATAACAAGTAAACTAAGACGCCCCTCCCCGGTGCTACGTATCAGAGCCAGACACAATCGACTAGAAGAAGGTATGAGGATAACCTTCACTTGCTATCACCTGCACGTTGCCGACATGAGAAGCAACATAAAAGCAGTAGGGTGAGTCTCTTTACATAAATAATAGCATATAGGATAAGCATTACACTGGGGAAAGCAACTAGAAGCACCAATTCACAACGATATCAACATACACCATTAAATTTACAATTACCAAGAAACACCACCGAATGCATAATTAGTGCATGAAATGCAACCCAACTCCACGGGCATATGCATGTGGATCCATCACCAAAATAAGCCTTGAGGGAACTCACCAAATTTATAATAAGGCCGAAGCCTACTCACCAATAAATGCACATGGTTTATGTGACGCCATGAACAATGCACCATAACACACCATATTCACCATAATGAGCAATAAGCATAATCACCAATAATTAATAGACTCACAATTGCTATTAATTAACTCACCATCACCAAAAAGAGGTCATAGACCCATCACCAATAATTGATTTGACCATTAGAAACATCACCAATTAACACACCTCCAATTATAGCTCTAAGGCTAGCAATTAACCCACCAGTTACACCAACACCAACTAAATAGACTTATTTAAGTCATCAACACGGAACAGGCAAAAATAAGCAAAACTGCACTTAAACACCTCGGGCAACATCGGGCAGCACTGCGCCAGCAAACTGGCAGCATTGCGCCAAGACAGCAACACAACTAGGCAACACAGCAGCAAAAACTGGCGCAGAGGCAACCTCCGCCACATCTGGGCAACACGGACAGCAACACAGACAGCAAAAACTGGCGCAGAGGCAACCTGCGCCACATCTGGGCAACACAGACAGCAACACAGACAGCAAAAACTGGTGCAGAGGCAACCTGCGCCACATCTGGGCAACACAGTCAGCAACGCAGACAGAAAAAACTGGCGCAGAGGCAACCTGCGCCACATCTGGGCAACACACTGGCGCCTTGGCGCAACACAATCAGCAACACAAACTGCAACACAACTAAGACACAGGCGCACACTGGGCAGCACACTGGCACCCAGGTGCAAGCTGAATTCCTACAGCAGTGCACCTACTTCGGCGAATTAATTAAAATAGCAAGAAACCTCGGATTTCAACAAAAGACCACTCATTGGAAAGCCCTCTAAGTCTAGTTTCTGCCTATGATTTTTATTTTTCTAAATAAGTATCCAGTTGGTACAGTTTTTCAAAACACTACATTGAGGTACCAAAATCGGACAGAACTCTCTACCCAGCTTGCAACCAAATTTTCTTTTTCATTTCTTAATGAAATTTCGTGAAACCAGTGCCTATTTCGTAGAGAATTAAGTCTACTTTCTAATGAAACAAGAATCGTTCAAAACGGAGTTCAATTGATAACACAAAGTCTACAAAAACCGAACCTACTCACAGTTTGATTCCAGAAATTTGACCCAACTTTGGAGACTCATAACTTGAGCTACACAACTCCAAATTGAACGAACCCAGTGCCAAAACGACCGGCTTTAAGTCTATTTTCAAAAACAAACAGCCACATAATTTTTGGATCAACCAAACAGTACCAGTTTCCGAAAAACCGAAACCGTGTCCAGAAATGCACAAAAACCATAAACAAGTAGAACTCATCATGATCAATTCCCAAACAACAATTTCAACATCACATACTTATGCATTTCGTCAAACACCACATAAGCATAGTAACCTCACCTCCAAAACTCATAGGGTAATATCATCAAACACCTTGCATACGTAGCTTGTATCATGTTCATTTCAACAACAAACAACATCGATTCATCAAATTGAGTTCAAACATAACATCAACCATGAAAACAACACAACAATTAATCAATTAATTATCCTAGAGCCTAACCCACATAGAACACTCATCATATAAGTTATTATGAATGAAAGAGAGCCCCCTAACCTTAGAAAATTGAAGAACCAAGCAAAACTCCTAGCAACCAACAAGAATCACCAACCAAGCGAGCTTTTTCCTCCCTTCCTTGAAGCCTTCACGCCAAAACCACCTCTTCTTCTCCCCTTTGCAACCTTCGGCCGCCGCTCCCTCTCTCCCTCTTCTCACTTTCTATTTTCTTTTCTTTGCTCCAATGAGCACCTTCTCATAAGACCCCTAGGTTTATTAGTTGAACTTGGGCCACTTAATGGGCCATGGGCCATGGATCATGGGCTTTCCACTTAAGCCCTAATTTAACTAGTTGGTGCCACCAATTTCCAAATACCACACCTCCACTTAATTAATTAATATAATTTTCTCAATAATCTAATTATATCAACTAAAATAAATTAAATACCTAAATACCACTACAAAAAAAAACGTCATTTAGTGACCGATTTTTCGGTCACTAAACAGGAAAAATCGGTCGCTAATCGATTTTGTGACCGAATTAGCGACCAAAAAAAATCAGTTGCTAAATCACTGGTCGCTAACCATTAGCGACCGATTTGGTGACTGTTTCGTTAGTGACCGATTTAGTGACTGCGATTGTGACCGATTTAGCGACCGAAAATAGAGACTGATTTTGTGACCGAAAATAGCGACCGATTTAGTGACTGTTTTAGCAACTATTTTGGTGACTGATTTAGAGACTGATTTGGTGACCGATTTAGCAACCGATTTGGTGACCGATTTAGCAACCGATTTGGTGACTGATTTAGTGACTGATTTGGTGACTGATTTAGCCACTGATTTGGTAACTGATTTAGCAACTGATTTGGTGACTGATTTAGTGACTGATTTGGTGACTGATTTAGCAACTGATTTGGTGACTGATTTAGTGACTGTTTTGGTGACTGATTTAGCGGCTGATTTGGTAACTGATTTAGCGACTGATTTGGTGACTGATTTGCAGCTGTTTTGGTGACTGATTTGCGGCTAGTGACCGATACTATTTTATTGATTGTTTTAATGACTGCTCAACCAAATTTTTGAAACTGATTTGGACTATTTGATGACTAGTTTTAGCAACCAATATAGCAACTGATAGAAAACTTTAGTTAAAAACATAATAGTCATTACATTAAAAAAAACATAATGTATTTGGTAAAAAAACATAATAGTCAATTTAAATTAAAACCTACAAAACATAGCAATTAGTTTCTAAGTCATAACAACATAAAATGTTTAACTCTCTTCGCCACTTTGTCCCTCTGAATTAGACTCTTCATTATCTCCGTCTTCATCATCTTTGTCATACAGCTCTTCATTAGTTGGAGGTTGTTGATACTTCATCATTTTCATCAATTTTTTTATCATCTTGTTATTTTGCTCACAAGTGTTCTTGGTATTTGTCATTTCAATTCGAAGTTCATCTCTTTCGGTTCTCACTTCTTCCAACTGATTTCTGAGTTCATTAAGCTCCTGCCTTTGCACCCACTCAGATGATGAAGAACTTGAACCGTAATAGCAAGGTCTCAGCACTTCGGTCGAATGTAGTCCATAGCCATACATCGTGTTTTTATTTACTCCAACTATATCACGCCATACATCCATCTGACTTGGTGGATTAGCTCCTTGCAAAGATGCAGTTTGGGTTTGTTTTTCCCATTCCCGTGTAAAGATCTCCTGTTGATATGGATATAAGACCAATTAATATTCAGGACACTCAAATAAATTAAAACCAACATAAGAAACATAATAGAAATAAAAATTTATAGGTCATTACATGTGTATATTCTGATTTTCTATCCACCCAAGTGTTATCCTTTTGATGCTGGTGTGTGCGACGAAACAAATCTATAGGCTCTGGAGGGGTTCCGTTCAGCTTCGTCTAAACATAAAGAAGATACAAATTAAAGAAAACTGCTAACAGATCAGGTGCAAAAAATTGTTAAATAAACTGTGATGGAAGATCAGTTCAGGCAAAAAAGAGTTATTCAGAGAAGTTTTCATACACCGAAGCAAACCATTGTAATTAAAATAAATCTTGTTGACATACACTGAAGCAAATAAATCTTTTTGACATACACTGAAGCAAATAAATCTTGTTGACATACACTGAAGCAAAAAATTGTTAAATAAACTGTGATGGAATATCAGGTACACTGAAGCAAATAAATCTTGTTGACATAAATGATGTGGTTATCAATGTAGTTTTATATAAAGAATTGTGTTTGCACGAGAATTATTTTGTTGATTAAACACTGGTGTGATCTATAAGTCAGCTAAGAGGCAGAAGAATTAGTTAGAATGCTAGGCATATAATTGTAGTATAATTAGTATACACATTTGACTAGCATGTTGCTCTGTACACTGCTGCATAAGATTGATTATATTTTGCATATGGTGAGGAGAATAACCACAAAAGGTAGCTGGTATGTTTAAGAAGTGAAAGCATGATCTCCAAGAGGAATGCGGTCAATACCATGCCTATGTCTTGCACGTTTTTCAGAATTTTGAAAAGAAAAGAAATACACCAAGAGGAATGCTGCTTTGTGATTATAACAAAAAGTAAGTTGTCCGGTTATAAATTTTGCTTTACAGTTGAATGCTGCTTGCATAAACTGTTGGTGCAGCACACAACTTGTTGCAGTCACAAATTTGCCATTTTCTAATTTCTAAATTGAATCTCTACTTCAAGTATTTTGGATCTTGTGTATGTAAGCATCATTTTATTGACTTATTGCAATTTTGAGTAGTGAATTATGCAGTATTTGATGGCCAGGGTGTAATTTTTATATTATTTTTTTAACCTATGAAGTATATGAACTACTTTGTCCTACCGACTACTTATATTTTTCTCTTCCTTATCCCCATCTTATTTGTATGATGTGGTTCTATCTATTTCTCTGGCTTTTTAAATAATTCGGTTTTAATTAGAGTAGCTTCATATATGCTGCAGTTACATTGTTATCTAACTAACTGGGATTTACAAATCTGTTACAATCTCAGCAACTAACCTGAAACTAAATCAGAAACTAAATTGTATTCTAATTGTTTTCTCTTACACTAACCAGCAACTAACCAAAAAACTAACCAGCAACTAACCAGAAACTAACCAGCAACTAACAAGCAACTAACCAGAAACTAAACCAGATTCCAACTGTTTTCTCTTACACTAACTAGAAACTAAATCCAGCCAACGAAACTAAATCAGAAACTAAACTGTCAATGCAACTTCATTAAATCTTGGGAGTTTAGTCCACTCTTTGTCCATGACATTAAATCTAATACATAAAAAGGTATAGGACTGAGAAATGGAAGCTTTACCATATTAGCTCTATGTTGAGATGTGGTGATTGAGCCACAAGTGTCAATGCAACTTCATTAAATCTTGGGAGTTTAGTCCACTCTTTGTCCATGACATTAAATCTAATACATAAAAAGGTATAGGACTGAGAAATGGAAGCTTTACCATATTAACTCTATGTTGAGATGTGGTGATTGAGCCACAAGTGTTAAGCGGCGCTCCTAAACCTCCACAATCAGATGCTCGATTTGTTTTCGCTTGGATGCTCTTCTTTTTGAATGTTGGAGTTCGCCAAATATCCCATAATTTAAGCCACACACTCTCTCCAAGCCAACTCTTCAAACCATTCATCTCTTGTCTTGACGGGTATATTTTTCCATGAAACCCATGGATCAGTAAAATGACTCTTGAGGATTTCTACAATCCCATTAGCAGCCGTGTGTGAAGGTAAGAATCTACAAACAATACATATAAATGGTTACAAGTTTTTATAGTTTCCTCAAATATCTAATAACTAGAAAAAATAATTTAATACCCTTTTCCTTCAAGGTACAGAATTGGTTTGCCATCATTGCTCTGTGTCTCCGATGCAATAGCAGTTTCACTAGTTTCCATGTTAAGTTCTTCACTAGAAAAAGATGGTTGTGAATTGCATGGTGAATCCACTCCTCTAATCGAAGGTGGAGGAGTGATGTGTGACGTCCCAGGTGCTCGTGTGACATGAGATGTCCCAAGTGGTGGTGTGAAGTGAGATGTCCCAGTTGGAGGTGCAGTATGATATGTCCCAATGGGAGGTGCAGAATGAGATGCCCCAAATGGAATTCTAACACGAGATGTCCCAGATTGAGGTGCAACATGAGATGTCCCATTTGAAGGTCTGGCATGGGAAGTTCTAGGTTGAGCTGCAAAATGAGATGTCTCATGTGGAGGTGCGACATGAGAAGTGCTAGGTGGAGCTGCAGCATGAGATACCGGGGATAACGAAGTTGGAGATCGTATAAGACTTGGACCCGTATGTGTTGGACGTCTTGGATGTAGTTTTGATCGACTCTTAGAAACTTTTCCTCCCTTAACTCGATCTTTGTCTGTCGTAAGCAATTTTTCTTTACCTCGACCTTTGTCTGCCATCTGCAATTAATACAAAATCAATAATTTGAATTGTTATCATAATAATTGACATCAAAAAGATATATTAAGAACGCAACATATAACTTTTACCATGTAAGCATTACTTGTTCACTTTTAAGAAACCAAGAAACCAACAAAAAATAACAATCTGTACTATATATCTCCAAGCTAATCATCATCATTTTCATCTTCATCATCACTATCATCTTCCTCTTCCTCATCCTCATCCTTATCCTCTTCCTCCTCCCCATCCTCTTCCTCTTCCTCTTCCTCATCCTCATCCTCATCCTCATCCTCATCCTTATCCTTATCCTCATCTTCCACCATCTCCTCCCCATTCTCTTCCTCTTCCCCCTCCTCCTCCCCCTCCTCCTCCTCCTCCTCCTCCTCCCCATTTTCTTCTGCATCTTGAACATTCATTTCTACTTCCTCATATTGCCCTTCATCTCTCAAGTCACCAAGTAGCTCTTCATTTATTGCAAAACTCGCATTAGTTGTCGTTGAATCTTGATACGCAACCTCTAATGTATATCTATCATCGACAGTACCTCTAGGTTTGGTTTTGATGACAACCCGCCAATCAACCTTTTCTTTTATTTTATCTGGGTAAGGTACATAATACACCTGAATAGCATTTGTTGCAAATATGAAGGGATCATAGTTTGTATATCTTCTACGATGATGAACCTCCACAATGCCATATTGGGGATGAACCTTCACACCACGATTGACAACAGCATCATACCATTCACAGTTAAATAAAACTAATTGTTCAGTTTGTCCTCCAAGGTATGAAACTTGCATAATTTCCTTAATAGTACCATAATAATAATTCTCATCAACTCCTTAATCACCACCCTTGACACAAACTCCACAGTTGACAGTTTTCTTACCAACACTCCATTCCTCCGTATGAAACTTAAAACCATTAACAAAATGAATAGGCCAAGTATAGACCTTCCTTTTAGGACCCCATGCTAAGTGGTGCAAATGTTGATTTTGTACTAAGTTTTTTGGATCATGTACCTATCAACGAACATATAAACTCGTTATACTCAGCAACTATAGGATTACACCGGCTTCATAATTGCTATCGTAAGACACTTACATATGTTTGAAACCAACTTGGAAATTCAGACGTGATCCTAATGTCGACATCTGTTTGACGCATGTTTGGATTAGATGCTTCCAGATGTTGCACAAAGTATCTAACAAATATATATATATATAGTGATGTTATACATGTTATAATCAATGTAAAATTAAAAAATCAAGTACAATTTTGTGTACTTACTCTAGGTATGGCTGAACCTCTTCACAATTTAGTAGGATATGTAAATGAGCAGTTGCTAATTCCCTATCACTCAAATATCGACTCTTACTGGTTCCAGCTGAGCGACCAGATTGATTAAAAATTGACAAAGTTTGTTGAACTAACTCAACTTGACCTCCATCATCATTTCGACCTACTCTATTTCTCAATGATTGAACATGTGACTCAAAATAATATGAACAAAAATGAGAAGTCTCTTGACATAGATATGCCTCACAAATGGACCCTTCCACATAGTTTCTATTTTTAACCATTTGTTTCAACTTGTTTAAGTACCTAAAACAATATCATTATGTTAGCTACTAACTACAAATAGAAAAGAAAGATAAACCCATACACTGAATAATAATTACCTCTCAAATGGATACATCCAACGATATTGAATGGGACCCCCAACCCTTGCTTCATAAGGCAGATGAACAGGTATATGCTCCATGGAGTTAAAGAATCCCGGTGGAAATATCCTTTCTAATTTACATGTTGTAATGACAATGTTTTTTCCATCAACAACAAATCATCCACTCGCAATATTGTTGAACATAGATCCTTGAAAAATTTACTCAACTCGGCAATAGGATTCCACACATGATATGGAAGTGCACTAAAAGCAATTGGTAACAATCGCTCCATAAATACATGGCAATCGTGACTTTTCATTCCAAGTAGCTTACCCTCTTTTATGTATACACATCTATGCAAATTTGAGGCATATCCATCAGGCATTTTCAACTCACAAACCCATTTATACACAACCTTTATTTGGTCACTAGACAATACATATTTCGCTTTAGGCTTCAAAACTTTTCCATTAGGTTGAACATGTAACTCTAGTTCCCTTCGTCGACAATACTCCTTCAAATCCATTCTTGCCTTAACATTATCTTTAGTCTTATCTTTGATGTCCATCACTGTATTAAAGACAATATCAAACACATTTTTCTCAATATGCATCACATCAAGATTATGTCTTATTAAGTTGGTTTTCCAGTAAGGTAGCTCCCAAAAGATGCTTTGTTTTATCCAATTATGAGACTGCCCAAAGCCATCACACTTACGACGAACAACCTCAGGACCAGTCTCAATTATTTTAGGAAGACAAGAAACCTCTTCCCATACATCATCTCCAGTTAATCGTTGTGGAGGTAGAGACTTTTCAATTCGATTCTTCAAAAATGCATCTTTATTTCTTCGGAATGCATGATCCCTCGGCAAAAATTGACGATGGGAATCAAACCAAGAACACTTACCACCATACTTCAAGTAAAAAGCCTTTGTCTGATTCATGCAACATGGACATGCAAATTTTCCTGCTGTGCTCCAACCCGACAACATTGCATATGCAGGAAAATCGTTGATAGTCCACATCAATGCGGCTTTCATAATGAAATTCTGTTTTTTCGATGTATCATATGCCAACTCTCCTTCATTCCACAACTTTTTTAGCTCGTCTATCAGTGGTTGCAAATACACATCTATCTTGTCCTTTGGATTATCTGGTCCGGGAATAATCAAAGTGAGAAACATATAGGGTGTAGTCATGCATTGTTCTGGAGGAAGATTGTAAGGAGTGACAATTACTGGCCAACAAGAATAAGGAGAGGCCGATTGATTAAATGGCATAAAACCATCACTACATAACCCCAACCTTATATTCCTCGGTTCAGCTGCAACATCAGGATATGTTCGATCAATGTGTTTCCAAGCCTCTCCATCTGATGGATGACACAACACTCCCGGTTCTCGCCTATTTTCATAATGCCACCTCATATGTGGAGAAGAACTCATAGATGCATATAATCTCTTAAGCCTCGGAATTAAGGGTATGTAATGCATTCTCTTCAAAGGTATTTCTTTGTATCTCTTCTTACCAACTTTTATTCTCTTATAACGAGGTGAACCACAAAATTTGCATTCCCTTAATTGTTTAGATTCAACGTCGTAGAATAACATACAACCTTTTACACAACAATCTATTTTTTTTGCAGTTAGACCAAGTTTTGAAACAACTTTCTTTGTCCTATAATAGTCTTTGGGAATAAGATTGTTTGGAGGATGTGTCTCTTTCATTAGTGCCACTATCTGATTAAACGACCGTTGGGAAATATTTCCCTCAGACTTAATTGTCAATAATCTAACAGCAACGGATAATTCGGTGTGATTATTGCATCCCGGCCACAATGGCTTTTGAGCTGCATGTAGCAAATCAAAAAACTCTTGGTCATCTATATTTGGAGACTCTTCCATTTCTTCATCATAGTCCACATGATACTCTGGACCAACAGCATCATAAACCATGCTCTCCAATCTACTATAGTGTTCATTTCGTCCCTTTTGTGCAGTGGTAGTATTCCTATGATGAGTATTAACTTTTGCCTTCAACTCCGGATCACTTTCTCCATGGCATGTCCAATACCAATAATCAGGTTTAAATCCCTTACTATAAAGATGAACTTTAACTAGTTCGGCATCTAGATGATCCATATTTTTGCATCGAGGACAAGGACATCTAATTTGATTATTTGACACACCTTCTTGTTTGCATGCAAAAGAAATAAATTCCTTTACCCCTTCTTCAAATGAAACTGTATATCCCTTTCGGCCAGGAAGTAGTCTATTATACATCCAACTACGAGTTACGCGAATGTCCATATTCTGTTGGATGATAGAGCAAAAAAATACATCCCCACCAATCAGCGAAACGAACTAAGTTTGAAAACAGAATCAATGAAAAAGACTCATAGCTATGGGCAATCATCATAAACAAAAAATAAAAAACTGAATAGTTATGATCAATCTTCATAAATAATGCAAGAAGAATTAAACTAACAACTAGGATTTGGTCAAAGTAATCATTCCAAATTGCAATTCGGCACCCATCATAAAATTGCTTCAAAATTATATAAAATCTTCATTCCACATCAATACATCACATTGAGCAGCTAACATATATTCATCATCATAGCATTTTCATATTTTATCTTATCAAATCTAACACGTGAACTCAATTAATTTCTAGACTTGATATGTAATCCAATCTTTCCCAAACATAATGAATTCATCCCTTATAAGTAAATAACCATTAAACCATCATATTCATCATAACACACAGAGGAGTTGAGGTAGCTAGGCTTGCTAAACAATGCAAATGAAGGCAAAATATCAAAGAAACAACTCTAAGAACAGATGGAAACACGGCTAGTCGTGTTTTTAAAACAAGACTGTGTTTGATTAGGAGTGAAAGACAAAGAGTACTAACCAGAAATATGAAACCAAGCAATCAGAACATCCACGAAGACAAGGCGCGTGAATCTGCCGCTGTCGTCAACCTGTTTATGCAGCCATAGCTAGCAAGCATAAGTAACCAGAAGCATATCTAATGAATATACTAGAAGCAAAACTATATATATACGGAATTTGATGCATAAGTAGCAAGCATATCTAATGAATAAACTAGAAGCATATTGATCCATAGCTATAGCCATATTTGACAATAAACCAAAACTATATCTACTATAAATTGAGGGGGCATATGTATAGGTCTCAGCACTTATCAAAGATAAGTTGCTGAGCCTTTATCAGTTAGTTAGAACTACAATTAGTGTTGTAATCTTAGTAATTAGCAGCCTCAGTTACTATTATCACCAGGCAGTTAGTCTTTGCTTAACTAGAATTAGTTCAGATGCACATCGATCGTATATAAGCAATTCACTCTCTTGTTATCACTCTCTCTGATTTCTTTTAAGTAGAGTCAAATAATGTTCACTTTTTTGTTTGGCACAAATGTTCATTTTTTTCTTAATAGCATCATATAATGTTTAGTAACCACCCTCTGCCCATCTCTCTGTCCCTCCCTCATGTGATTCCTTATATTACGGTTGGAGTGGGATGGGAGTGGGACCATTTGATTTTGAGGAAGCAGACCCATATATTAAAGGTTGTTTTCTAGTCTCAATTATGCACCCCCCAAAATCTACCAACCATATACACTAATTCACTTTCAAAAGGGGCATTTGGTTAATGTTACCCCTGTCCCACACAAAAAGTAGTACACTGATACACGTTGCACTACCTCATCCAATATCTAAAGCTAGTAACAGATTTACACCTTCCTAGTTGTTATTTCTGATAAAGTGAATTATGTTCTCAATCTACATTTTTCTTGCACATTTTTTTTGACTTTTGTTACCAATTAGACTCCATTTAACCATCTTTTTAAATTCAGATTCTTTAGTCTTTACTCTTTACAGCTCTAGGTATGTCTTATTCTGCTCCTTGGTATGCTTATATTCCATGAGCAACTTTCTTTTTCTAAGTTTAATATTTAAAACTCATATTAAAAATATACTGCTATTTTTTGGGTCATTCTGTCACTTGATTTAAAAATATACTGCTATTTTTTGTGCATTTTGAATTCAAATTAATTAAAAATATACTGCTATTTTGTGTGGGTCATTCTGGTACAATTAATATATATTTTTTGTTTATTTTGTTATTTGACAAGAATATTTTTTTTGTTATTCACAACATTCTGATATAAAATTTCATATAAAGAAACAAATTAAATTTGTTTGTTACTTAAATTAATCTGTGTTTGTTTTCACATGCAACTTTTGTATCTATGCATCAGACACAGACAGCCTCATAATCCATGATTCCATTTTGATATTTGACAAAACTTTAGGATTTCAAATTTCAAATTTAAAGATTAGTGGAGGGATTTGGAATGATACTCCATTGTTATAACGTTAATAAATGGATCGAGAAAGAACATTACAATTTCACTGATACATACCCTCACGTACAGTGGATCGAGAAAGAACGAAGGAAGAAGATGAAGGAAGGAGGATCGAGAAAGAAGAGGCATACCTGCTGTGAACACCCAATTTTAACCAGTACATTTTTACTTTTTCAAAAAAAAATCACAAAAATATGTTTTTCGCGTATATTTGATTCTTAATCCCTCGAATAGGTCATTTTGCGCTAATTTACTAATTTTGCGTTATTATTACTTTTTTTAGTGGTTAAACAAAAATTAAAATATATATATATATATATATATATATATATGCTAATTCAAAAAATTACAAAGTAAATTTAATTTATTTTTCTTGTTGCAATATCTTTAATTAAAAAACGAAAATAAAAAAATAAAATAGATATGAAATAATACAAATTACAAAATAAAATAAAAAAAGGGAGGTGCAATAATAAAAATTATTATTACAAAAAAAAGTAGTCGCTTTTTGGGTATTTTCGGAGGTTGTTTTTTCTACTTTTGCGAAGGCAATTTCTCTCTTCTCAGACCTCGTTTCGACGATCCGAACGGTAAAAGTGAAGAGGGATGTCTCACGAACCTGGTGTCCAAAAAACGAAGATGATCCAACGGTTAACGAATCCGGAATCGCACCTTTACGGTGAGAGGTTTGAGAAAAACGGACCAAAAACTGCAGCTATTGCGAAGGCAATTTCTCTCTCCTCAGACCTCGTTTTGACGATCCGAACGGTGAAAGTGAAGATATATGTCTCACGAACCTACTGTCAAAAAACCAAGACGATCCAACGGTTAACGAATCCGGAATCGCGCTTTTACGGTGACAGGTTTGAGAAAAACGGGAATTGTGTTCTCTAAGTGGGAATTGTTTTCTCTATCTTGTTTTAGTCCCACATTGCTTGCAAGAAACAACAACCCTATAGAAATTGACTATAAAAGAGGTTGAGAGGTGAAGGTTTGGAGGGGGGGTCATTGGCAGATTAAGTGATCTTTTGGGCTAGCCTTTTGCGGTCCAGACACTAAAAGTCTGTCTTTGATTAGTTTGTAATTTTTTTGTTGAATCGGTTTTTTTCGGTTCTCAAAGCAGTCCGATTCGCAGTTGACTTGGTCAGACTGCTCGGTCCGGTTCGGCGTTCCTCGCGTTCATCAGCTTGAGGTTAGTTTTGTATTTATTTATTTATATCTATTTGTTTATTTATTTATTTATTTATGTACATATTTATTGATTTATTGATTATTTATTTATTTCTTTAGTTTTTTTTTTGTATATCTTTATTTTATGCTTGATATAAACCCTAGGGTAGAAGACTATTATTTTCTGTATATGTGTTTGTTTGTTTTGCAACTAGGGGGTATATTTAACATTTTGCTCCTACACACACTCCACTATCACACTTCTGCACACACGTGAGAATAGTCTTGTACCCGGACTGGAGAATAACCTAAGTTAGAACGAGACTGCGTAGTGATGGCCTACTGGATGTGCGTCCTGTTGGGTGGTTGTCATACCCCAATTTTGTCCGGCTTAGGTCAAAACCCTAATTTTCCCCAAAAAATAAATAAATAAGAGAAAAGAGCATCATGCATTGCATTTAGGGTTATAGAAGTCATTTCGAAGTTTCTAAAATCGTTTTTGGAGTTGGAATGTACTTTTGAACAATTTAGGGTTTTTCAGTGCAAAAAGGGTGTTTTAGTCATTTCGCAAATAAGGGATGTTTTCTCAGAACAAGCCACTTAACATGCATCCCAAGGTCTTAGAGGTCATTCCTAGGGGGAAAAGTCATTTTTAAAGTGAAAATGTGCTTTGGGCAAAAACTAGGGTTTTTAGGGTGAAAGGGCATTTTGGTCATTTCACGCTAAAAGCGGTTTTTTCGTCCCAAATCACCGAACCATCACCAAAGGATTATTTGAGGAAGCTTTGTGCTTAGTTGTGATTTTCTTTGTGCGCATAAATATTAAGTCTCCTAGCATAAAACTCAATTTTCGAACAAAAGGGCAAAATGGTCATTTCCGCTAAAGTGAGGCCCAAAATCAATTTTGGGAATGGTGTTATCAAGGAATTTTGGGCCCAATGATTGAATCCTAGGATGAGCCAAAAAAAAAAAAGAATCTTCATGGAATAAAAGAATGATCATAAAAAGAAAAACCAAAAAGAATGAAAATAATGTAGTGTCCTCAATAAGACAAAATGTACTATTTTGTGACAACTTGCATTTTTTCCTCTCCTTCCCTCCTCATGGCTGCGAATTTCAGCCCTCCTTTCACCCTCATTTGTGTTTCTTCAACACCCTTAATCCACGTGAGTTGTATTCCTAGCCATTGATTAAAATTCTAGATCAAATCCTAGGCTACAACTATGTGCAAATTGACCTAATTGCCCTCAACAATTTTTGTGTACAAAAAACTCTTCAATTTCATATGACACCAGCCATTCCTCACTCATTTGTGTTTTCTCTTTGTCCCTAATCCACGTGCATTGCAATCTTGGCCCTTGATTCAAATTCTATCTCAAATCTCAATGGTTTGCAAAAGCACAATGTCCTATATACCCTTAATTTTGCACCTCATATAAAACCCAAAATAAGAGACCATAGGGAGGATCACTCTCATTTTACCCTAGCACACAATCAGACCATAATTCCTCTCCTCCTCCCCTCTCAAACCCAAGACCACCTCCCACCATTTCCACCACCAATTCTTCAATTTTCAACCATCCAAACTTCATTATTCTTGATTCCTACACTAGATCCACTTCTAATCTTGCATTATCTTCAAAGTTCATCATCAAATCCTTCAAGATCAAGTGATTTTCGTGGGATTCAAGAGGAGGTTCAAGTGTTCTTGGTTTCTATTTTGATCTTCTTCTTCATTTCAAGCAAGATCTAGAGGTAAGCTCACAAACCCTTGCATTTTCTTTAATTTTCATTATGTAATCTCTCTTCTACTCCTCTTTCCTTCTTGAAAGAAGCTTGGAGGACTCATTTCAAACATTATTGGACAAGGACATTGGGAGCCTTGGGTGTTTGAGATGGGTCCTTGGCCTTGAAGGGAAGATTCTTGTGTTTGAATAATTTTCCTTGCATTTCTACACATTTTTCACTAAAGTTCATGAAATAAAACATCACTTTCTTTCAAAAAAGGTTTCGGCCATGTAGTGTTTTTAGTGGTTCATGCATTTCTTTGTTCATTTATGGTGTTTAAGTTAAATAAAAAAGTGGATCTAGCCAACTATGCTTTGAGGTTCATAGGTAGAAATTAGGGTTTTTATTGTTCTTGCATTTCCTTTGATTTTGAGTTGAAATAAATGATGGAATGACAATTGTTTGAGCATCAAATGTATGGGTAGATCCTAGGGTTTATGTTCATATGCTCATTGATGTGATTTGGTTGCAAGAACATGATGAAATTCGTGCTTGAGTTTTCCTTGCTATGCATTCGGCCATAAGGCCTATTTTTACCCTCTTTGATTGCTTGAAAATTGTCATTTTGATTGTGTTTGGACAAGTTCAAGTTATGCAATTGTGTTTATTTACTTTTTACCATTTTACTTTACCATTCATTAACTTTTTACCAAAACATAAAAATATTTTACTACTTTGGTTTTTACCACCTCATTAATTATTTACTAAAACATAAAAAGATTTTACCACTTCCCATTTACCTCATGCATTTTTACTTTACCATCTCATTAAATAATTACCATTTACCTCATGCATTTTTACTTTACCATCTCATTAAATAATTACCATTTACTTCATGCATTTTTACTTTACTTTTCACCAACTTTTTACTTAAAGTTTTACAACTTATCAACTTGCAAAAATACCCAAAACATTTTCACATTCATGCATCTTCATTCATACTTAGTTTATGTGACACTCTCATGCATCCTCATATGCTTATATCTCTTGCATCCTCTTATGCATCCTTGTATGCCATCCATTCATAAATAAAGTGCTATGCATCCATTCCTTGTACATTCATGCACTTACATGCTTACTTAATCATGCATCCTTGCTTACATATTCAATCATTTAACTTAGAATACTCTATGTTTACAATCAATTGTATTCACTTGTTCTTGATGCCATGTAAATGTCTTGACTTGATTGTGTGCCCTCCTCTCCACTTGTATGATCTCCTAATGGAGACGTAAGTCTACATGCATGTTGTAGCATAGAGCCATTAGGGTAAATACAATTCTTCTTGCACACACACAATTACTTTGAGAACTTTGTTTTGCATCTTTAATAATTGAATCCTTTGATTGTATGGGCATGTTTAATCTTGGTTAATGAATGATATGTTCATGTTTGCTTGAGTATTATTCATTCATTTGCATTTGGTTATGGATTTAGAATTGACTTGAAATGTTCTACTCCTTTTCTAAAACCCATTTCCTAAAATCATTTCAAAACAAAAAGAAACTTTTACTTTCAAAACAAAAATAAATCAATCGTCATTAAACACCAATCGCGCCGTTGCCGATTAGGTTGTTAATGATGATGTTGTTTTCAAAAGGAGTTAGTAGCGAGACCATTCTAACCGTTGTTGTTCGGTCTTCGCAAAAGCTCTATCCCATTTTCGAAAACTTATTCATTTCTCAAAAATAAACCGATTGTCATTAAACACCAATCGCGCCGTTGCCGATTAGGTCATTAATGATGATTTCATTTTCAAAAGGAGTTAGTAGCGAGACCATTCTAACCGTTGTTGTTCGGTCTTCGCGAAAGCTCAATCCTTTTTCAAAACCAAAAGGAGAACTACGTAGCTTTGATTTCCTCATTGCATCTGAGGATACGTAGGAGCGGGCCACGTCCCGTCAAGCACCCTTTTCAAAAAATACCAAAAAAAAATCTTTCTTTTCCCCGTCTTCTTTCCAAACGCTTTTCTCAAATAAAAAAAGAAAAACGAAAAGAAATAGAACATCGTTTCAAATCAAACTTTGTCGAAACCACACATCAAATTAATGGTTCCCTTTCGGTAGAAAGGAGATGCGGGATGCTTATACCTTCCCCGTGTCTAACCGACCCCCGAACCTACATCTCCTGATTTCGAAAAGACCACCCGCCTTGTATAAAAAGACGTTTTTTTCAATGTTTTCGTCTAAAAACTAAAATATTGATGGCGGCTTCATTTATCTTCCACGTTGTACATCGAGAAATCCAAACCGGATTTTTCGGGGTGCAACAACTGGCGACTTCACTGGGGACCTTTTTTTAAAAAAAAGACGAGGGTCAAGCCTAATTAACTTGATGTGTGGTTTAAAATTGTTCGATTTGAGTGATTGTTCTATTTCCCTCTTTTCTTCTTCTTCTTTCTTTTTCTTTCCTCTTCCTCTTTCTTTACCAATTAATGATTGAGCATTCTTTGCATTTTCAATGTGTCGCATTCATGTGCATTTGCCTCTTTCTTCTTCTATGTTTGCTTCTTGTTTCTTCTACCCCTTTCTTTTCTTATGTTCATGCATTCCTCCAATCCCCATGATCCCTTCTTCTTCGCTCCATGCAAAACCCTAGGGTAGATGATTTTCTTTGGCTGGACTGTTTCTGGATTTTCTTTGCAGGTGGGGGGGGGGGGGGGTATGTTTGGCATTGTGCTCCTACACACACGTTGCACTCCCTTTGTTTTTATTTCTTGGTGAGACAGCCCTATACCCGGGCTAGAGTATATCTTAGGCTAGAACGAAGTCATTAGTGGTTGCTCACTGGACGTACGTCTTGTTGTGTGATTGCGAAGACTTCACCTAGAGTTTGGCTTTGTTTGATGACATCATCACTTGGACGTACGGCCTTGTGATCGGTGCTCTCAGATGAGGTCGTTGGCTCTAGGAACCTTATCTAGGGCCCTTTTAGTGCTATCCTTGAAGTGTGAACCCCTAAGAATAGCCTTAGATCCTGTCGCTAAGAAACCCTGTAGGACACAAAGGAGCTGCATACCCCCGCATCCAAACTTTTTGACAAAATCAAAAAGAATATATTTTTCCTTCTCTTTCATAAATACCTATATGTGGTGGCATATAGGATATACTGCCCTAAATTTTCAAATCCCCACCTGTAAATATCTTTCTTTAAATAACATGAAAAAGCATCCTCATCATCCGCACTTTGCATCATGGCATCATGTATTACATAAAACAAAATTTTGGGAAAAAAACAATTATCATCCCTATGGTATTTCATTCATTCGTAATCATGAAAAATCATCAAGTGATGCAATTTACGGTATCCTCATTCAAAATGCACATTCGTTCATTCATTCACCCACTCGTTCCGTCATCCATCCATATCACATCATCGCATTAATACTTCTCTGTGTCGCAAATAAAAAATAAGCATTAACGTCTCATCTCACATGCACCTTCATTCAATATCTCTCGTGCATTAGGAAAGTAATTGCAAGCATCACGCATTTCATTGCATAAGAAAAATGAAAACCAGAAGCAGCTATCATCCATATCGCATTTCATTCATCCTTGATTATGCAAAAGCTGTCATCAAATAAAGGTGGGCATCACATCAATATTGCATGCATATATCATTCCGCTATTCATATAGCCTTAGCTCAAATGCACCATTTTCTGCATGCATTATTATTTTTTCTCTTTCATATCATAACAAATAAACAAAAATCCAAAAATATATGTTTTCTACTAGAATTTAGGAAATGCATCACATGTACCCCTTTTCCCTTTTTCATGGCATAAAAAAAAGCACTTGAACGTTTCATTTTGCATGCATTTCCACGCGTTAAAAAATAATTGTGAGTATCATGCATTTCATTTCATTGCATAAAAACAAAATAAAACAGGAAGCAATTATCATCCGCATTGCATAAGCATCACATTCATCCGGGTGCATGTATAAAAAATCATCATCAAATAATACGGACATCGCGTCAATGTGGCACTCATGCATCATTTCATTAACTTCATCACTTTGTTCGAATACATCATTTCTCCCTGCATGCATCCTTTCGAAACAAAGAAAAATTTCTCATGTGATGGCTTAATGGATAGAAGTGCACCTTTGAACGACGAAGGGTAATGTCTCAAATTTGTTTGTCGACTACAAATTTGAGATGTTACTCTACGATGTCAGAGCACTTTGACCCAGTCGCACGTGTTTTAAATTTCAAGTAGGAAATTAAATTGTCAGTACATTGTGTGAAGTATTGAGTCAGGATCCACTCAATGTTTCAGGCAAGTTACTCAAGGTAACGACAATCAGTTGCCTCATATCACTATTCTTGCATCTCTCATCATTCAAAAAAATGGGCATTGGCATTTCGCATCTTGTCTCGCCTTTAAAAAATAAAAAAAAATCAAAAATCATTTTGAAAAAAAAAAGGGGGGCATCATTCTTGCATCATTCGCATTGGTATTCCATATTTTGTCTTGCATTAAAAACAACAAAATAATTTAGAATAAGCCACACTTTTCGAGTAGTCGTTCTCGACGCATTTGCATCATACTTGCATATCATAATTTGTTCATTCATTCATTGCATAAAATAAAAGTTGTGATGAGAAGCGAGGCGTTCTTGCAAAACAATCATCCTTTTTTGAAAAAGTTTATCCTTACTTGGTTGCGAACTCAAGGTGTTCCAAGGCACTCAGTTTTTCAAATCAATAGCTCATTTGCATGTCTTTCAAAAGCACTGCATCCCATCCATTCCATGACAAAAAAACTGAAGCAGCCCATCAATTCATTGTTCTAACTAATATTGACTCTCTGTGAAGCATTCCTATAGTGAACGTGCATGACACGTGCAGTTTCTCTTGTTTGAGTCAGTCAGTTTCCTTCCTTGTCATCATCACCATCCAAGTCTAACCCCGCCCCATCCATCCATAAGACGCATATTCTCTCCCATCAGTGCATACTTGACTTTTTGGTTCATTCTCACTAACACTCTAAGTCCTCCATGCTGGGGCAATTCTGTCATCACTAACTTTCTTTATCGGCATTATATTCCTTTAGTGCAAGTCTTTCCAAAAAAAAAAGAAGAGAAAAGAAGAGATAAATGAGAAGAACAAGCTCGCTAGGTTGAAAACCCGCAAAGGGCAGCCTAGGCAAAAAGGAGCGCCCGGTGGATTGAAAACTCGCAAAGAGCGGTCCAGGCAAAAATTAGGGCATAAAAAAAATGCAAAGAAAAGAGCAAACACATATAGATAGATGAATTGTTGTCAAGTTTTACGAAAAAATAAGCAATCAGAATTTGAAATGAAGTTTGGCCATCCAAAAGTTCCCTTTCCTACCCACCTTAAGCCAGGAAAAACCAAAATCCAAAAATCACCCTAGACAAGGATCACCTCAAATATCCAAAAAAAAAGTGCATCACTTTTTATCAGCTCACCCGAGTCAAAGAAGGAAAAGAATCATAAAACAAAAAAAGAGAGAGAAAATCAAAAAAGGGATTCAAAAATGAAAATCCCAAAACAAAAGAAAATACAAAAGAAATGTAAGTGGTGAGCTGGTACATGTTACCACAAAACACAAGAGATCCTTGTCTCAATAACCTTCAAACACTTCATCATTCCCATACACCCCTCCTTCCATAAACCGCAAACACTTCCCTTTGACCTCGGTAACCCGCCATCCACAAACCCTTAGCCAAGAATAAAACTTCCAAACACCTCATCAAGCCAATTAACCATCATAAATCATCGATCGTCAGCCAACGCCGAATAAAAATCATCCTACCATTAGCCCCCAAGCTCTTCATTAAGCCCAATCATCCCTCCTCCACAAAACACCACAATCCCGAAAAGTCCATTCCGATCAATGACCGAATGCTGTTGTTTTCTCAAATTTTAAATCTTAGGACCACTAAGTTTATCTGTCTACAATGTGTTTGCTCAAAAGAAAAAAAACAAACGATCAGAAAAGAGAAAGCTGATCAAGGAAAAACAAACCCTCAGGAAAAAGAGATGAGGGAACAAAAATAAACAGTCGGAAAAAAGAAAGCTGACGGAAAAAGGAAGACTTGCACTTCAAACGCATTCAAGTTGCATTAAAACAAGGTTTAGTGATCACCAAGTGAGGCTTCTTTCATACTAAAAGTCAAAACTTTCATTGCATTTGAGTTTTTCTTAAAGAGAATCAAAGATGTGTACTAGGGGACATTTCCTTCACCTCTCACTCCACTCAACCATGGGGAAATTTGTTCATCGTCTATCCCATTCACATACCACCCTCCGTTCATAACCGTCACCATAACTCTGTCACCTTTCACAACCTCACTCAAAGAAACTGTTGAAATGTCATTCCAAAGTGGGGCAAGTGCATTCCCATTCCTTCACCTCATTCATTCCCATAAAAACCTCACCGGGGAAATCTCTCAACTCACTATCCTAAATAAGGCCTTGTCATTCTAATTGAGGCAACTTTGTCTCGTCATGACTGGGGCAACACCAAACTCTGTGGGTTGAAACAAAACCCCCTTTCATTCCACCTTTCATCCCAAGAGCCGAAGTGTTCCCAATTCATCATCTCCTACACCCCTAGTCATTATCACCACCAGGCAGAGGCGAGCTTATTCACTCATCAAAAGCCCGAACCGGGGCAGTCTTGCATCCCTTGGTCCCTCATGAGCGTCGGCAATAATCTTGTCTGTCATCCCTTCAATTGTCATACATATCCTAAACCAATCCCAAGTTAACAGACTCACTCATTCACATTTGCACTCCTATGCATGCTTACTAGGCAATGCTTCAAAGAGAGAGAACACAAGTTAGTCATGCGATATCTAAAATTCAGTCGTCATTGGAAGGGAGAGAAAACAAGTGAGCTTGTTTGTAAATAAAAACCTTGAGAACACCGGAGTTTGAATCAAATTCAATTTTTTAACAAAATGGTCAATAATCATCCCAATTCCTTGCATTCAAAGTCTTGCATCTCATCATCACAAAAATGTTTAATCATTCATATCTTATTTTTCGCCTCATGCATTTGGGCGTTCCATTTTGTCTATCATAGTGTCCCATTTGCATCATGCCAACATCACCATTTCATGAAAGGCAGCAAAAAAAGAAGCAACGGATAAAAGCAAAAAATCTTCCATCTCATTCCATCAAGCATCAAAGCATTGCATCATAAAGAAAGAAAAAGCAAAAACACAAGCACTCCATAATATTTCAACATCATTGTATCAAACATCATTTCCTTTTCAATAAATGGGGGGCTAAGTCGAATACACATTCGGGATAGTCATCAGGACGTTTGAATTGATCACTCAAGAATCCGAAAGTCCTTATGCCAAAAAAAAAGCAAAAACACGTCATCCCACGTCATTGCATTTGCATCATATTAATGTGTGCATTTCATAAAAGGGAAAGAACCAAAGTCCTTGCATCAAAGCATTACATGTGTATCATGCAAGGCAACACAAAGGCTCCCCATGTCATTCGTCATTCTATTATCGTTCATTTCTTCATGCCACTCATCGAAACATTGCATTCGCATGCCCGCATTTCATGAAAAGAGAAAGAAATGAGCAGAAAATAAAACAAAGAGCATTCTATTCATCAAAACATGAATCACTATCATTGCATCGCACACTTGCATTACAAGTATCAATCTTTGCATCAAACATCAAAGCACTATATTTGCATATTCGCATTTCATAAAGAGCGAAAGAGCAAACAAAGAAAAACAATCGGTCAGAAAAAAGAAAGCTGATCAGGCAAAATCATTCAAAAGCAAAAAAAAACAGATGATCAAAAAAAAAAGAGAAGAAAGCTGATCAAGAAAAACGGTCAAATCAAGAAAAGAATCGCAGGAATGTTCTACTACATTCATCATTACACCAAAATCATGAGCATTGCATGCATCCGCATAACATGCCCTTGCATAACATGCACCCATACTCCATGCACCATTCCTTGCATCAACTAACGTATGCAGGTACCTCAATCCAATACAGCAGCATCGGTCATTTCAAATCAACCAATCAACAGAATTTGTGAGCCCTCTGTGCTCCTCCTGAGCCCTCTGTGCTCCCCCTGAGCCTTCTGTGCTCACCCTGAGCCCTCTGTGCTCTTCCTGAGCCCTCTGTGCTCCCCATGAGCCCTCTGTGCTCCTCCTGAGCCCTCTGTGCTCCTCCTGAGCCCTCTGCGCTCATCCTGAGCCCTCTGTGCTCCTCCTGAGCCCTCTGCGCTCTTCTTGAGCCCTCAGCGCTCCTCCTGAGCCCTCTGTGCTCATCCTGAGCCCTCTGCGCTCCCCCTGAGCCCTCTGCGCTCCCCCTGAGCCCTCTGTGCTCCCCCTGAGCCCTCTGCGCTCATCCTAAGCCCTCTGTGCTCACCCTGAGCCCTCTGTGCTCTCCCCTGAGCCCTCTGTGCTCATCCTGAGCCCTCTGCGCTCCCCCCTGAGCCCTCTGTGCTCCCCCCTGAGCCCTCTGTGCTCACCCTGAGCCCTTTGTGCTCACTCTGAGCCCTCTGTGCTCTCCCCTGAGCCCTCTGTGCTCATCCTGAGCCCTCTGCGCTCCCCCCTGAGCCCTCTGTGCTCCCCCCTGAGCCCTCTGTGCTCCCCCCTGAGCCCTCTGCGCTCCCCCCTGAGCCCTCTGCGCTCCCCCCCTGAGCCCTCTGCGCTCCCCACTGAGCCCTCTGTGCGCTCCCCCTGAGCCCTCTGCGCTCCCCCCTGAGCCCTCTGTGCTCACCCTGAGCCCTCTGCGCTCCCCCTGAACCCTCTGCGCTCCCCCCTGAGCCCTCTGCGCTCCCCCCTGAGCCCTCTGTGCTCCCCCCTGAGCCCTCTGTGCTCACCCTGAGCCCTCTGTGCTCTCCCCTGAGCCCTCTGTGCTCATCCTGAGCCCTCTGTGCTCCCCCCTGAGCCCTCTGTGCTCCCCCCTGAGCCCTCTGCGCTCCCCCTGAGCCCTCTGCGCTCCCCCCCTGAGCCCTCTGTGCTCACCCTGAGACCTCTGTGCTCCCCCCTGAGCCCTCTGCGCTCCCCCCTGAGCCCTCTGCGCTCCCCCTGAGCCCTCTGCGCTCCCCCTGAGCCCTCTGCGCTCCCCCCTGAGCTCTCTGCGCTCCCCCTGAGCCCTCTGCGCTCCCCCTGAGCCCTCTGCGCTCATCCTGAGCCCTCTGTGCTCCTCCTGAGCCCTCTGTGCTCATCCCGGGCCCTCTGCGCTCATCCTGAGCCGTCTGTGCTCCTCCTGAGCCCTCTGTGCTCCTTCTTTACCGCGTTTCTTTACCACTTTATTTCCTGCTTTTGCACGCCAAGTGTTAAACTCACAAATCGTTGTTAGCACGCCAAGTGGTGATTCAAAAAAAAATCTAATCTGTTTTTTTTTTGCATATTGCATTTTTCATCTGACATCAACAAAAACAAAAAAATGAGAAAAGAAAAAAATGGGAAAATTCGGGTTTTTCTTAAGGAGACAAAATCGGTATAATTCCTGAATTATTTATCTCTATTTTGCCTCGGAATATGTTTCGGCCAATCCATATTCCTCGTTAAAATCCAGATAAAGAGGGGCAGCTGTCATACCCCAATTTTGTCCGGCTTAGGTCAAAACCCTAATTTTCCCCAAAAAATAAATAAATAAGAGAAAAGAGCATCATGCATTGCATTTAGGGTTATAGAAGTCATTTCGAAGTTTCTAAAATCGTTTTTGGAGTTGGAATGTACTTTTGAACAATTTAGGGTTTTTCAGTGCAAAAAGGGTGTTTTAGTCATTTCGCAAATAAGGGATGTTTTCTCAGAACAAGCCACTTAACATGCATCCCAAGGTCTTAGAGGTCATTCCTAGGGGGAAAAGTCATTTTTAAAGTGAAAATGTGCTTTGGGCAAAAACTAGGGTTTTTAGGGTGAAAGGGCATTTTGGTCATTTCACGCTAAAAGCGGTTTTTTCGTCCCAAATCACCGAACCATCACCAAAGGATTATTTGAGGAAGCTTTGTGCTTAGTTGTGATTTTCTTTGTGCGCATAAATATTAAGTCTCCTAGCATAAAACTCAATTTTCGAACAAAAGGGCAAAATGGTCATTTCCGCTAAAGTGAGGCCCAAAATCAATTTTGGGAATGGTGTTATCATGGAATTTTGGGCCCAATGATTGAATCCTAGGATGAGCCAAAAAAAAAAGAATCTTCATGGAATAAAAGAATGATCATAAAAAGAAAAACCAAAAAGAATGAAAATAATGTAGTGTCCTCAATAAGACAAAATGTACTATTTTGTGACAACTTGCATTTTTTCCTCTCCTTCCCTCCTCATGGCTGCGAATTTCAGCCCTCCTTTCACCCTCATTTGTGTTTCTTCAACACCCTTAATCCACGTGAGTTGTATTCCTAGCCATTGATTAAAATTCTAGATCAAATCCTAGGCTACAACTATGTGCAAATTGACCTAATTGCCCTCAACAATTTTTGTGTACAAAAAACTCTTCAATTTCATATGACACCAGCCATTCCTCACTCATTTGTGTTTTCTCTTTGTCCCTAATCCACGTGCATTGCAATCTTGGCCCTTGATTCAAATTCTATCTCAAATCTCAATGGTTTGCAAAAGCACAATGTCCTATATACCCTTAATTTTGCACCTCATATAAAACCCAAAATAAGAGACCATAGGGAGGATCACTCTCATTTTACCCTAGCACACAATCAGACCATAATTCCTCTCCTCCTCCCCTCTCAAACCCAAGACCACCTCCCACCATTTCCACCACCAATTCTTCAATTTTCAACCATCCAAACTTCATTATTCTTGATTCCTACACTAGATCCACTTCTAATCTTGCATTATCTTCAAAGTTCATCATCAAATCCTTCAAGATCAAGTGATTTTCGTGGGATTCAAGAGGAGGTTCAAGTGTTCTTGGTTTCTATTTTGATCTTCTTCTTCATTTCAAGCAAGATCTAGAGGTAAGCTCACAAACCCTTGCATTTTCTTTAATTTTCATTATGTAATCTCTCTTCTACTCCTCTTTCCTTCTTGAAAGAAGCTTGGAGGACTCATTTCAAACATTATTGGACAAGGACATTGGGAGCCTTGGGTGTTTGAGATGGGTCCTTGGCCTTGAAGGGAAGATTCTTGTGTTTGAATAATTTTCCTTGCATTTCTACACATTTTTCACTAAAGTTCATGAAATAAAACATCACTTTCTTTCAAAAAAGGTTTCGGCCATGTAGTGTTTTTAGTGGTTCATGCATTTCTTTGTTCATTTATGGTGTTTAAGTTAAATAAAAAAGTGGATCTAGCCAACTATGCTTTGAGGTTCATAGGTAGAAATTAGGGTTTTTATTGTTCTTGCATTTCCTTTGATTTTGAGTTGAAATAAATGATGGAATGACAATTGTTTGAGCATCAAATGTATGGGTAGATCCTAGGGTTTATGTTCATATGCTCATTGATGTGATTTGGTTGCAAGAACATGATGAAATTCGTGCTTGAGTTTTCCTTGCTATGCATTCGGCCATAAGGCCTATTTTTACCCTCTTTGATTGCTTGAAAATTGTCATTTTGATTGTGTTTGGACAAGTTCAAGTTATGCAATTGTGTTTATTTACTTTTTACCATTTTACTTTACCATTCATTAACTTTTTACCAAAACATAAAAATATTTTACTACTTTGGTTTTTACCACCTCATTAATTATTTACTAAAACATAAAAAGATTTTACCACTTCCCATTTACCTCATGCATTTTTACTTTACCATCTCATTAAATAATTACCATTTACCTCATGCATTTTTACTTTACCATCTCATTAAATAATTACCATTTACTTCATGCATTTTTACTTTACTTTTCACCAACTTTTTACTTAAAGTTTTACAACTTATCAACTTGCAAAAATACCCAAAACATTTTCACATTCATGCATCTTCATTCATACTTAGTTTATGTGACACTCTCATGCATCCTCATATGCTTATATCTCTTGCATCCTCTTATGCATCCTTGTATGCCATCCATTCATAAATAAAGTGCTATGCATCCATTCCTTGTACATTCATGCACTTACATGCTTACTTAATCATGCATCCTTGCTTACATATTCAATCATTTAACTTAGAATACTCTATGTTTACAATCAATTGTATTCACTTGTTCTTGATGCCATGTAAATGTCTTGACTTGATTGTGTGCCCTCCTCTCCACTTGTATGATCTCCTAATGGAGACGTAAGTCTACATGCATGTTGTAGCATAGAGCCATTAGGGTAAATACAATTCTTCTTGCACACACACAATTACTTTGAGAACTTTGTTTTGCATCTTTAATAATTGAATCCTTTGATTGTATGGGCATGTTTAATCTTGGTTAATGAATGATATGTTCATGTTTGCTTGAGTATTATTCATTCATTTGCATTTGGTTATGGATTTAGAATTGACTTGAAATGTTCTACTCCTTTTCTAAAACCCATTTCCTAAAATCATTTCAAAACAAAAAGAAACTTTTACTTTCAAAACAAAAATAAATCAATCGTCATTAAACACCAATCGCGCCGTTGCCGATTAGGTTGTTAATGATGATGTTGTTTTCAAAAGGAGTTAGTAGCGAGACCATTCTAACCGTTGTTGTTCGGTCTTCGCAAAAGCTCTATCCCATTTTCGAAAACTTATTCATTTCTCAAAAATAAACCGATTGTCATTAAACACCAATCGCGCCGTTGCCGATTAAGTCATTAATGATGATTTCATTTTCAAAAGGAGTTAGTAGCGAGACCATTCTAACCGTTGTTGTTCGGTCTTCGCGAAAGCTCAATCCTTTTTCAAAACCAAAAGGAGAACTACGTAGCTTTGATTTCCTCATTGCATCTGAGGATACGTAGGAGCGGGCCACGTCCCGTCAAGCACCCTTTTCAAAAAATACCAAAAAAAAATCTTTCTTTTCCCCGTCTTCTTTCCAAACGCTTTTCTCAAATAAAAAAAGAAAAACGAAAAGAAATAGAACATCGTTTCAAATCAAACTTTGTCGAAACCACACATCAAATTAATGGTTCCCTTTCGGTAGAAAGGAGATGCGGGATGCTTATACCTTCCCCGTGTCTAACCGACCCCCGAACCTACATCTCCTGATTTCGAAAAGACCACCCGCCTTGTATAAAAAGACGTTTTTTTCAATGTTTTCGTCTAAAAACTAAAATATTGATGGCGGCTTCATTTATCTTCCACGTTGTACATCGAGAAATCCAAACCGGATTTTTCGGGGTGCAACAGTGGTCACGAAAGTCTCACCTAGAGTTTGGTCCCTCTTGAGAATGCTGGCACTGCTAATAGCTTGCCTATTGTTGTTGATCAGTGTTCTTAATTGGGGTCGTTGGCTCTAGGAACCTTATTTAGGGCTCTATAGAGCTACCTTTGAGAGGTTCACTTGATAGAAAAAGCCTTAGATCTATTCCCAGAGGGACCCCTCTAGGACACAAAGGAGTTTAATACTTTTGCATTCAAGCAAACAATAATACAACTCCCTTTTTGCAAACTGCACCCCATTTTACTATTGCATCCTCTGTTTTCGTTTTTATTATTTCCTTTTACAAAAAACCTATAAAAATAAATAGATAAATATTTCATTTTCAAAAAAATATAAATAGGGGACTAAATCGACTGTACAGTCGGGTTAGTCAGCTTTTTAGGTTACTAATGAACCGTTACGGATCATGTCCTAAAATCCCTATTTAAAACAAACAATTTCTAAATCAAAATAAACACAAACATATTTCTTTCCATAAATCAAAAACTCCATTTTTCGAAAATAGGGGACTAAGCCGACTGTACAGACGGGTTAGTCAGTATTCTAGGATAAATGAACCGTACGGTTCAAGAGTCCTAAAATCCCTATTCAAATAAAATCAAACCAACACACATAAAATCATTTTCCAAAACTCCAAAAACTCTATTTTCTGAAAATAGGGGACTAAGCCGACTGTACAGACGGGTTAGTCAGCGTTCTAGGACGGATGAGCTGTACAGCTCAATAATCCTAAAACCCCTATATTAAAAAACATCAACCAACAAAATTTTTCAGGAAGAACTACGTGACTTTTGAGTTCCTCATTGCACCGGAGGATACGTAGGAGCGGGGCTTCCCCGTCAAGTCAAAATTAAACTTTTCTAAATTAGCCCTTATTATTCTCTACTATTTTATTTTTGGGTAAAACAAATAAATTCGTAATTTATATTTGCACAATCAGATTTAGGGTAACTGTCTTAGGACGGATGTACTAGGGGTGTAGTGGAATTAAGTTTTCGCCCTTCCCTATGCATAACCGACTCCCGAATCCAACCTAGTTTACGCAGACCATTAATTTTAAGGTAGGTTTTTCTCAATTTTTCCTATTTAATAAATTGGGTGGCGACTCCCTGAAATATCGATTTTTGAGCCGTCTACGTCGGGATCACGGTCACGACAGATGGCGACTCCGCTGGGGACACATGAGAGTCAAGCCTTTTTAATTTGTTTGTGCAAAGTAATTATAAGGTACAATTTGGGGTTTTTGTTATTTTTTAGTGTTCCTATGCTCGCTTCACACACCACACATACACTGTGAGCACACACTGAGAGTTGGGCTCACACCTGAGCCTAAAAAAAAACATAAGTTAGAACGAGGCTGTGTAGTGGTAGTCATTTTGGATGTACATCCTAGTGGCTACCATGAATTCCTCATCTAGAGTACGATTCTTCTCTGCGGGTATCCACATCTGGGATGTACATCCTGATGTGTTTACACTTCTAGAAGAGTACTTGACTCTAGAGACCTAAAATTTCCCTAGGTTATAGCTGCTAACCCAGTGACTATTCACAATAGAAGACCTTAGATCTGTAGGGCCCAATAGCATAGGCTAACCAATTTAGGTCACAAAGGGAGCTACTCTACCTCTTACCTTATTTTCCATAAATAAACAAGAATATCTTTTTCCCATAAAAAACTTTTGGATTTAGAAAATCACTCATTTTTTTCTACAAAATTAAAAATCATATTGCATTTCATGCATAAAAAAAAACATAAAAAAAACACCTCATATTGCATTTCGTGCATGAAAGAGCAAAAAAAAATCATGTTGCATTTAGAAGTTCATTTCATGTAAAGACAAAACTAAAATTTAATCGATCTTTTTTTTCCGCGTGTCATTCATTTGCATTTTGCATTGCATATGTCCTTAGAATAATTGCATGTAGCGCACATTTCCATTTCATTGTCATTCATCATACTCATTTGTAAAAAAATAAATATAAAAATCATTCATCATAAAAATTCCTCCATATTTCATTTTTTTTTCTTCGATGTATGTAAAAATCTTTGCATAAGTAAATAAAAAAAATTATCATTGCCATTTTGTAAATTTTCATAGCATATTCCCTTCAAAAAGGGCAATTGCATTGCATTTTTTGCATAAAACAATGAAAAAAAATTACAAAACAACACATGTTGCATTTTAGGGTGAATACTTGCATACATACCATGCATTTCATAACATGTTGGTCTCTTTGACTCCTTCTCATAAATTTTTTCTTTAAGAAAATAATTAAAAAGGAGTTTGAAATTTTTGTGCTTGTGTTCCAATCAAGCTTAGACTCGTGGAATTGGATCATTCGCTTAAGACTTGTTGGGAAGATTAATCATTAGAGGTGTAGAGAAATAATGCGAGAGGAAAGATATCATGGGGCACAATACTCGGGCATATTGGAAAAATGGGGACATAAGGTTGGTAATTATGTTTTGCTCAAAAAGAGAAGGAAAAAGATGATTGTCATTAGCACTTCTTTAATCATGTAGTTCGAAACCAAGTTGACTTAGTTGAAGTTTTATGCTAACGAATTTGCATGGATTTAAAAACTCATCTCAATCCTTTCTCCCCGTGTCCCCTTAAAACACCGACCCCTTTTGAGTTCTTGCCTCAAGTGATAGTTCTTTAGGCCCTTTTAGTTGCGTCATTCAGGGATGAACCGGTGAGCGAATATCGGATATCAAATGTCCATTTCCCAAAAAAAAGCAAAGAAAAAAAAAACAAAAAAGAAATCAAAAGAAATGAAGAGCAAAGAATGTGTAAAAGAGTAGATGTTATTTCAAAATTAAAATTTTGCAAACGTGGAATCATGATTTCAAATGAAGAGTGGTCGTCTTTCTCTATCCCAAACAAAATATATCCCTTACCATCCCCTTTGAACCTGTAACGTCCCTTCACTAAACCCTGGACAAGGATCGACACTACAATAGAATTTAGTGCATTCAGTTTTCCAAAGTTATAGGGATGGTGGAAAAAGTTCAAAAGAAAAGAAAAAGAGAAAAATGAATAAAGCCCGCAAGAGTGAAAGCAAGTATTGTCAGTCTTGGCAAAAATTAGGGCAAAAAAAAAAAGAAAGAGTGATCAAAAAGCAGATGGGGTGAAAAAAAAAGTAATAAAAAAAAGTGAATGATATGAGGTCTGGGGAACACAATAGAAAGCTGAATGCACTAAAGATCCTTGATCCATTCCCATAACCCATAACCTAAAACCTTTCTTTGAGCCCTCTATTCATTTGTCTCCCATAGCATGTAACCCATACTCGCAAAACATTTCTTTGAACCTTCTACTCATTTCCTTTCCATAACCCATAATCCATGCCTGTAAAGCATTCTTTTAAGCCTCCCAATCAATCCATCCCGATAACCTGTTACTCATGCCCGTTCTTTCAACCTTCTAACCATCTTTCTTCCATAGCCCATAACTCATGCCCGTAAGACGTTTCCTTGAGCATTCTAATCGTCTTTCTTTCATAACCCATAACCCATAGTCACATTACAAGCCTCCAAAATCCCACTCTGATTGATGAATGATCGTTTTCTTTTTCTTAATGTTAATTTTGAGATAAATCATTTGCTTCTTTTAAATTATTCTTTGCTCTAATAAAAAAGGAAGTGAAAAAAAAATCCCGCTAGATTGAAAACCCGAAAGGGCGGTCTAGGCAAAATTAGGGAGAATAAAAGAAAAATAAAGCCCGCTAGACTGAAAACCTGCAAAGGCAGTCTAGGCAAAAATTAGGGCACAAAAGAGGAATGAGACTTACAATGAGAAGCTTATGTAGTTCACTGGGAAATTTCTTCTACTTGGGCCACACAATAGTGTACATTTGGGCAACTTTGTGAAGGATAAGCTTGAGAGTCTCGAGAAAACCCCACACTGGGGCAAGTTTCGTAAGACCTTTAAGAGTCAAATGTTTCTTGTTACATCAAGTAGTATTCTCTCAGGGCAAATGCTTTCACCAGAATGAGGCAAAATCCTTACCATACCCTACATCCGTCAAGTTTGCCACACCAGTGCACTCTTGTGAGCAACAACTTTCACCAGTACTGGGGCAAAACCTGTGTAAGACCCGTCATGAGTCAAAACTTTCTTTTCCACACTTGAGCTGTTTGAAGCAAAATCTTTGCAGGTCCTTTCATGAGTCAAACTTTGTTTGGTACACCCGTGTAGCCTTCTCTTGGGGCAATACCTTCTACTAACACCGGGGCAAAAGTGTTTGCATAACCGTGAGTTAGATTTTGCTTGCTACCTCTGGAAGTCTCCCCTATGGTAAAACTTGTTTCCAATACCCAGCCAATTCCCAGCAAGTCAGGCACCTCAAGTAAATGGAATCCCCAATAAACTCGAGGTTGCCATAATACCTTTTTTCCCTACCATCCTGTGTCGCCTTTGTCTTCCCTATGTTTTCCCTCCAAAATACCCTCCACTTTCAAACCAAAAATCCAAACCCAAAAAAATTCCAGCTCTTAAATACCTGTGAATCCATGCATGCTCATTAAGTAATGCTTCAAAAATAGTCAACTTGGAATCAGTAATGTGATTTAGAGAGCTAATGACAATAAAAAAAAAAGAGAGAGAAGGTCAAATTTGAGGGTGATTTGCTTGAAAGGAGAGAAGTGGTCATAAAAAGAGAAAAAGGGCCTAAGCAAGTTAGCTGTGTTGAGGATAAACTTCCATATGAGGACAAGCTTGATTGGTTTCAAATAAAGCCTGCACAAAAAGAAAAAATTCTCAGTGAATCCAGCTTTCAAGACAAGTGCATCTTAATTTCAACTCAAGATCATGCATAATTCATGCATTTCATGCCATAGTTTGCATACATTTCATGTCCATCCATGCATTCCACTTCTTGATTAGAATCATACATTTGTGTTCAGTACTTTGCAAATAAAGTAATAAAAAAAGAGTCCTCCAAAGCAAGACGTGCATTGACACTGATTTACTTCTCATGCCAACGGTTCAGCCCTGGCATTTCCCTTCTCATCCTCGTGCTAACGGTTCAGCCCTGGCACTGCTTTACTTTTTATGCCGACGGTTCAGCCCTGGCATTGTCTTTTAAATTTCGTGCTAACGGTTCAGCCCTGGCACTGCTTTACTTTTCATGCTAACGGTTCAGCCCTGGCATTCTCTTTTAAATTTCGTGCTAACGGTTTAGCCCTGGCACAACTTTACCTTTCATGCTAACGGTTCAGCCCTGGCATTGTCTTTTAGATTTCGTGCTAACGGTTCAGCCCTGGCACTGCTTTACCTTTCATGCTAACGGTTCAGCCCTGGCATTGTCTTTTAAATTTCGTGCTAACGGTTCAGCCCTGGCACTGCTTTACTTTTCATGCTAACGGTTCAGCCCTGGCATTGTCTTTAATTTTCATGCTATCGGTCTCGCCCTGGCATTCTCTTTAATTTTCATGCTATCGGTCTCGCCCTGGCATTGTCTTTAATTTTGTGCTATCGGTCTCGCCCTGGCATTCTCTTTAATTTTCATGCTATCGGTCTCGCCCTGGCAATGTCTTTAATTTTGTGCTATCGGTCTCGCCCTGGCATTGTCTTTAATTTTCATGCTATCGGTCTCGCCCTGGCATTGTTTTTAAATTTTCATGCTATCGGTCCCGCCCTGGCATTGTCTTTAATTTTCATGCTATCGGTCTCGCCATGGCATTGTCTTTAATTTTCTTGCTATCGGTCTCGCCCTGGCATTCTCTTTGATTTTCATGCTATCGGTCTCGCCCTGGCATTGTCTTTAATTTTGTGCTATCGGTCTCGCCCTGGCATTGTCTTTAATTTTCATGCTATCGGTCTCGCCCTGGCATTGTTTTTAAATTTTCATGCTATCGGTCTCGCCCTGGCATTGTCTTTAATTTTCCTGCTATGGGTATCGCCCTGGCATTGTCTTTAATTTTGTGCTATCGGTCTCGCCCTGGCATTGTCTTTAATTTTCATGCTATCGGTCTCGCCCTGGCATTGTTTTTAATTTTCATGCTATCGGTCTCGCCCTGGCATTGTCTTTAATTTTGTGCAATCGGTCTCGCCCTGGCATTGTCTTTGATTTTCATGCTACTGGTTTCGCCCTGACATTGTTTTTAAATTTTGTGCTATCGGTCTTGCCCTGACATTGTTTTGAAACTTCGTGCTATCGATTCAGCTCTGGCACTGTTTGTATTTCTTGTTACCCATTTAACTTTAACAGTCAAAAGACAATTGGGCATATTTCACCGATTAAAATTGGGGTTCATATCTGTACTTATTCCTTACTTAGATAAAACAAGAAAACATAGTTTTATGTATTATCTCGTAAGAAAGTAAGCACAGAGGGGCAACTGTGAACACCCAATTTTAACCAGTACATTTTTACTTTTTCAAAAAAAAATCACAAAAATATGTTTTTCGCGTATATTTGATTCTTAATCCCTCGAATAGGTCATTTTGCGCTAATTTACTAATTTTGCGTTATTATTACTTTTTTTAGTGGTTAAACAAAAATTAAAAAATATATATATATATATGCTAATTCAAAAAATTACAAAGTAAATTTAATTTATTTTTCTTGTTGCAATATCTTTAATTAAAAAACGAAAATAAAAAAATAAAATAGATATGAAATAATACAAATTACAAAATAAAATAAAAAAAGGGAGGTGCAATAATAAAAATTATTATTACAAAAAAAAGTAGTCGCTTTTTGGGTATTTTCGGAGGTTGTTTTTTCTACTTTTGCGAAGGCAATTTCTCTCTCCTCAGACCTCGTTTCGACGATCCGAACGGTAAAAGTGAAGAGGGATGTCTCACGAACCTGGTGTCCAAAAAACGAAGATGATCCAACGGTTAACGAATCCGGAATCGCACCTTTACGGTGAGAGGTTTGAGAAAAACGGACCAAAAACTGCAGCTATTGCGAAGGCAATTTCTCTCTCCTCAGACCTCGTTTTGACGATCCGAACGGTGAAAGTGAAGATATATGTCTCACGAACCTACTGTCAAAAAACCAAGACGATCCAACGGTTAACGAATCCGGAATCGCGCTTTTACGGTGACAGGTTTGAGAAAAACGGGAATTGTGTTCTCTAAGTGGGAATTGTTTTCTCTATCTTGTTTTAGTCCCACATTGCTTGAAAGAAACAACAACCCTATAGAAATTGACTATAAAAGAGGTTGAGAGGTGAAGGTTTGGAGGGGGGGTCATTGGCAGATTAAGTGATCTTTTGGGCTAGCCTTTTGCGGTCCAGACACTAAAAGTCTGTCTTTGATTAGTTTGTAATTTTTTTGTTGAATCGGTTTTTTTCGGTTCTCAAAGCAGTCCGATTCGCAGTTGACTTGGTCAGACTGCTCGGTCCGGTTCGGCGTTCCTCGCGTTCATCAGCTTGAGGTTAGTTTTGTATTTATTTATTTATATCTATTTGTTTATTTATTTATTTATTTATGTACATATTTATTGATTTATTGATTATTTATTTATTTCTTTAGTTTTTTTTTTGTATATCTTTATTTTATGCTTGATATAAACCCTAGGGTAGAAGACTATTATTTTCTGTATATGTGTTTGTTTGTTTTGCAACTAGGGGGCATATTTAACATTTTCCTCCTACACACACTCCACTATCACACTTCTGCACACACGTGAGAATAGTCTTGTACCCGGACTGGAGAATAACCTAAGTTAGAACGAGACTGCGTAGTGATGGCCTACTGGATGTGCGTCCTGTTGGGTGGTCACGAAAGTCTCACCTAGAGAATGCTGGCACTCCTAATAGCTTGCCTATTGTTGTTGATCAGTGTTCTTAATTGGGGTCGTTGGCTTTAGGAACCTTATTTAGGGCTCTATAGAGCAGCTACCTTTGAGAGGTTCACTTGATAGAAAAAGCCTTAGATCTATTCCCAGAGGGACCCCTCTAGGACACAAAGGAGTTTAATACTTTTGCATTCAAGCAAACAATAATACAACTCCCTTTTTGCAAACTGCACCCCATTTTACTATTGCACCCTCTGTTTTCGTTTTTATTATTTCCTTTTACAAAAAACCTATAAAAATAAATAGATAAATATTTCATTTTCAAAAAAATATAAATAGGGGACTAAATCGACTGTACAGTCGGGTTAGTCAGCTTTTTAGGTTACTAATGAACCGTTACGGATCATGTCCTAAAATCCCTATTTAAAACAAACAATTTCTAAATCAAAATAAACACAAACATATTTCTTTCCATAAATCAAAAACTCCATTTTTCGAAAATAGGGGACTAAGCCGACTGTACAGACGGGTTAGTCAGTATTCTAGGATAAATGAACCGTACGGTTCAAGAGTCCTAAAATCCCTATTCAAATAAAATCAAACCAACACACATAAAATCATTTTCCAAAACTCCAAAAACTCTATTTTCTGAAAATAGGGGACTAAGCCGACTGTACAGACGGGTTAGTCAGCGTTCTAGGACGGATGAGCTGTACAGCTCAATAATCCTAAAACACCTATATTAAAAAACATCAACCAACAAAATTTTTCAGGAAGAACTACGTGACTTTTGAGTTCCTCATTGCACCGGAGGATACGTAGGAGCGGGGCTTCCCCGTCAAGTCAAAATTAAACTTTTCTAAATTAGCCCTTATTATTCTCTACTATTTTATTTTTGGGTAAAACAAATAAATTCGTAATTTATATTTGCACAATCAGATTTAGGGTAACTGTCTTAGGACGGATGTACTAGGGGTGTAGTGGAATTAAGTTTTCGCCCTTCCCTATGCATAACCGACTCCCGAATCCAACCTAGTTTACGCAGACCATTAATTTTAAGGTAGGTTTTTCTCAATTTTCCCTATTTAATAAATTGGGTGGCGACTCCCTGAAATATCGATTTTTGAGCCGTCTACGTCGGGATCACGGTCACGACACCTGCAGTGAGACGGTGAAGCTTCCCTGAGACGCACCTTGCCACGGCGTGGAGATGATGCAGCGCGCGAGGATTCGGTGAGAGCCTGAGAGGAATTAGGGTTCACCGCGTGAGAGATTGAGGTTTCGGTGAGAGGAATTAGGGATCTCCAACGTTTTTTGTTTTGATATATCCTCCCTCTCTCAACGTTAATTCTGGGAACTAATTTTTTTTTTTTTGAGAAAAAAGAGGGTAGTGGGAAATAGAGGGAACGAATTTTGTTATGTGGGAAATAAATTTTTTGTTAAAAAAAAAGAGGGAATCGAATTTTTTGGCGGAAGGTTAGCGACCGAAAAATCAGTCACAAATACCAGTGACCACAAAATCGGTCACTAAGTAAAAAGTATTTTATACATTGAATCGGTCTCTAAATCGGTCGCTACTAGTGACCGAAAAAGCAGTCTCCAAAGCTAGCGACCGAAAAATCGGTCACTAAGCAAAAAGTATTTTATTCCTATTGAATCGGTCTCTAAATCGGTCGCTAAAGTGACCAATTTTTTTTGGTCGCTAAATCAGTCACTATTTAGCGAATTTCTAGTAGTGTACTTAATTAAATAAATTAATTAAATATTTAGTGTGTTACAATGATCCTCCCATCTGCCTCCACTATCGAGTACACAAGCCCTCAACATATCCTCCAATGTTTGAATTGTTCTCTCAGTCTGCCCGTCTGTCTGTGAATGGTAAGCGGTGCTAACACACACCATTGTTCCCAACGCTATATTCAATGCTCTCCAAAATCGAGATGTGAACTTGGGATCTCGATCACAGATGATACTTGTAGGGATTCCATGCAACTTCACAATATTCTTGAGATACTCATCTGCTAACTTAGCAACCTTGTGATTCGAACGCACCGGAATAAAATGGGCGGACTTGGTCAGGCGGTCCACCACTACCCAAATAGAATCATTTCCGGCTTGGGACCGTGGCAATCCCATGACAAAATCCATAGACATGCTTTCCCATTTCCATTCAGGTACATTCAACGGCTGTAACTGGCCACCTGGCTTCTGGTGCTCTATCTTAACCCTTTGACAAGTCAAGCATCGAGACACAAACTCTGCAATATCTACTTTCATGCCCGGCCACCAGTACAATTGCGTCAAATCTCGATACATCTTTGTAGACCCAGGATGTATCGAGAACTGACTCTTATGAGCCTTCGCTAAAACTTTCCTCTTCACATTCTCATCATTCGGTATGCAAATCCTACCATCAAAACAAATTACACCATCACTGTCTTCGGTGTAACTCGGCAATCTCTTCTGCGCTTGCAGTCCTAAATCAACCTCTTGGACTGAGCGAATCAGATTTCTCGAAGGACTCGAAATCCGAATGTGACTCAACACCAATATGTTCCTTCTTGCCTTAACTTTCAAATTGAGGTCTCTAAATGACTCCAACAAAGACATCTCATGCATCATCAACTCTACCGTGTGGATAGACTTTCTGCTCAAAGCATCGGCCACAACATTAGCCTTACCAGGATGGTATTTTAATTCAAAATCATAATCTTTCAGGAACTCTACCCATCGCCTCTGTCTGTTGTTCAGCTCCTTTTGGTCAAACAAATACTTAAGGCTCTTGTGGTCACTGAAGACTTCGAAACGAGACCCATACAGGTAATGTCTCCAAATATTTAGGGCAAACACAATCGCTGCCAACTCTAGATCATGAGTTGGGTAATTCTCTTCATGTGGCTTCAACTGCCTGGAGGCATAAGCAACTACTTGTTGATTCTGCATTAGGACACACCCCAAACCCTTACCAGAGGCGTCGCAATAGATTTGGAATCCTACGGACGGATCTGGAAGAATCAGGACAGGTGCAGAAGTCAAACGATTCTTCAATTCCGCGAGACAATTAACATAGTCTGAGTCCCAAACAAACGGCTGACCCTTGCGAGTTAACCGAGTGAGTGGAAGAACCAGCTGGGAAAATCCTTGAATGAACCTTCGATAATACCCAGCTAATCCCAAGAAAATTCTCACCTCAGTAACCGTAAACGGCTGTTCCCAGTCTACCACAGCTTCAATCTTACTGGGATCCACTGCAACACCAGCCTGAGATATCACATGGCCCAGAAACCTAACTTCGGGCATCCAAAAATCACATTTGGACGGCTTAGCGTACAACTTCTTCTCTCGGAGTACGTTCAGAACAATTCGGAGATGTTGCACATGCTCCTCAATCGTCTTAGAGAACACCAAGATATTATCAATGAACACCACCACAAACTGATCCAGATAGGGATTAAAAATCCGATTCATGTAATCCATGAATACGGCTGGAGCATTGGTCAAACCGAAGGGCATCACTACAAATTCATAGTGTCCATACCTCGTACGTCCAAAGCTCGAACCCTGATTTGGTGATAGCCGGACCTCAAATCAATCTTTGAAAATATAGAAGCTCTCCTCAATTGGTCTAACAATCATCAATCCTCGGTAGAGGGTACTTGTTCTTGATAGTCACCTTATTCAACTGACGATAATCAATACACAATCTCATACTTCCGTCCTTCTTCTTGACAAGCAACACTGGAGCACCCCATGGTGAGGCACTCGGCCGGATAAACTGTTTGGAAATTAGCTCTTCCAGTTGGACTTTCAATTCCCTCAATTCTAACGGCGACATTCTATACGGGGCTATAGAAATAGGTCTAGTGCCCAGAATCAACTCTATAGAAAATTCCACCTCACGATCCGGAGGTAACACAGGAACTTCATCGGGAGACACATCAAGAAATTCATTAACTACTTGCATAGAAGATAAATCCTGACCTGTCTCAGTGGATGCAGACAGCATCATGAGATAAGCTTTTGCGCCTTGGAACAGATAGTTACTGGCCGAAGTGAAAGAAATAACAGCTTCAGAACTGGGCGGTTGTAGCTCCACTGACTCGGAGGCGAAACCGATAGTTCGATGAAAACAATCTATAGTAACATGGTTGGCCGTCATCCAACTCATTCCTAGGACGACGTCCATGCCCTTCATTGGTAAACAAATGAAGTCTACCACAAAATTCCTGTCTCCAATGGATAGAAGACAGTTTTCACATATCGCTTGGGTCTAAACACTACCGTTAGCAGCAGTCTTAATGGAGATTGGTTGAGGCAAAGGAGTTAAATCCAATCCCAACCGTTCGACACAAACTTGAGATATAAAACAATGGGTCGCACCCGAATCATATAAAATACTAACGGAGTTATTAAAAAGAGATCCCATACCCCTTAGTAGATTATCTGACGGTGTGACCTTCTGGGCGTCCAAGGTGTAGACCCTCCCATGAGTTGTGGTAGAAGCAGGGTTATCTCCTTGACTCTTCTCCTTCACGGGACAGTCCCGTGCATAATGACCACCTTTCTTGCAGTAATAACACTGGTTGGATCCCATCTGGCATTTACCCTGATGATACTTTCCACAGTTGAAACATGTATTGAACCTTGAGGAGTTCGACGACTGAACCTGCTTCCCCTTATTGGAGTTGTCCCTGGGACCCGTCTGATTGTGGGATGATCCAACATTCTTCTTATTTTGATGGAATACTTTCCTGCTTGTGTATAACCTCTTCAAATCACTTTCAGCTATGTATGCTTGCTGAACCATGGCGGCATAGTTAGTATAAGCAAAAGAACTCAGACTCTGAGCAATGTCTTCCCTTAACCCATATTTGAACCTATCGGTTTTCCACTTGTCATTGGGAGCATACCCGGCTAAACCGAAAAATTGATATAACTCTTCAAACTTAGCCGCGTACTGACCCACAGTTGAGCTTCCTTGAGTGAGAGTCAAAAACTCATTCTCCTTGTCAAACCTCATAGCTGTCGGAAAGAACTGCTCCAAAAATACCTGTCTGAAATGTTCCCAAGTCTGGGGAGTATCCATAGTTGTCATCATGGCTTTGGCATTAGTCCACTAGTTGTTAGCTTCTCCCTTCAGCATATGTGTCGCCAATCTCAGCTTGTCCTCATCAGTGACTTGCACGGCTACAAAAATCTTCTCTATGTCATCCAGCCAGTGCTGGGCTTCCATGACATCCGGCCCTCCTCTGAACTCGAACGGCTTCATTTTCAGAAATTCAAAGAAAACCCTTCTTGGGTCAACTTGAGGCTCAGGGACTTGCTGAGGCTGAGCTTGAGCATTCTGCTGCATTTGCAACATATCTTCCATCATCTTCTGTTGTCTCTCGATCACGTTCTGCATCCATGCAGAATGCGGATCAATTGGTGGGTTATTCCTCGATCCTCCTGCCATAATTCTGCAAATGATACACCAAGTATTAAGTTGACCAGTCTCAATGTCTCTTAGCATCACAAGAAGAAAAATAGCGGAATTACTCGAGGGACAAAACCACCCTAACGGTCTAAGCCCGACTAGGTCGAACTGCTCTGATACCATAATGTAACACCCCGATAAATTCTATCATGTAGAATCACCGAAATGCACTAAATGGCATACATCAGAGTAACTTCCTGTTATTGAAATATTGAACACAACTAAAACTTTCGATAATACATGACAAATGGTTCTCTGAACTTCATAAACTTCCTGAAAATGCTTAAGTTTCAAAACTTAAGACTTGTACATAATCCTGGTGTTCAATACTCAAAACATAAAGTAGCGGAAACGATTTTACAACTTAAACTATGAAGGTTATACAATCGGTGACATAACTAAATAAAATACAAGGGCTAAGCGGAAATCCAATTTCCAATAGTTCCATGAGTCGTGTAACGCCCCAAAATAATTTAATTATTTATTTAATTAAGTTATTTAAGGCTTACAATATTTATTTAATTTAATTAAATAATTCGAGTTTAAGTATTTTATTTTATTTTATTAGGAGGTGCTGTTACTATTTAAGTGGTGCGAGCAAGGGCCCGTGATCCACAATTAGGCCCGTGGCCCGTTTCTTGGCATTGGAGTCGAATTAGTTGGGGTCTAGGGAGTTAGTGGCAAATTCAACCAAGTGAGAAAAGAAAAGAAAGTAACGTAGAGAGAGTGAGAAGAGAAAGTGCGAAGAGAAGGAGAGAAGAAGAGGAGAAGGGGCGAAGCTCATAGAGAGAGGGAGGGACTCATTGGTGGTTCGCAATTCTTCCTTGGAGCTTGGCTATCAAATTCGAATTTCACAAGGTTAGGGGGTCCTCTTTTTATCTTTAATGGCTTATGCGAATTGTAGTGCCTAGGGTTAGGTTCTAGGATAAATCATATGAATGAAATTGTGTTGTTGATGAGGATTATCATATTGTGTTGCTATTTGTTGAATTATTATGTTGGGAATTTTATGGTTGATGCTTGAATTGTTGCTAAATGCGAATCGAAGACCATATGTTTGATCATATGATTATTTGGTGAAATTGAGAATTTTGATGACACTCTAGTAATATTCATGTAATTGAGTGTTTTGGTGAATGTAATTTAGTGAAAGAAAGTGAAGAAAATTCTGTTTGGGAACCCCTAGGCGCCTTGGGCGCCATGTGCCTATTGCTGAAAAATTCTGTATTGCGCCTAGTCATGGGCACCAGGCGCCCAGCAGTGTGCTGCGCCTGTTTCCAAAAATTCTGTTGCCCTGTGTTGCACTGCTGTGTTGCCATTCTGTGTTGCTGTCTCTGTTGCCTGTGTTGCTGTCTCTGTTGCCTGTGTTGCTGTCCCTGTTGCCTGTGTTGCCTACTGTGTTCCCTGTGCTGCCAGTTTTGGCACTTGTTGCTTGAGTCATGGGCGCCAAGGGCCCCAAAGTTCTAGTGATAGTTTTGTGAAAATTGTTTTCAGGTTTTTATACTTGTGTAAAATGGCTCATGAAAACTGATTTTGGTCAAGAAAGGAGTTGAGTTGCGAAATTTCACTAGGTGCCTAGTGCATGGGCGCCAAAATTAAAGTTCAGTTTTTGAGAAAAATTTTATTGATTTATCATGTTCTGAGCATTTGGCTCGTGTAAAATGAATTTCGAAGCAAAATGAGTTGTGTAGCATGTTGGCCTTAGGTGCCTAGTGCTTGGGCGCCATGTTGCTGCTGTTCCCTGGATGTTGCTTCTGGGCGCCAGCGCCTATGTGCGCGTGTTGCCTCTTGGGCGCCTAGCGCCTGGGCGCTGTTGCGCGCTTGTTCCCCTGGGCGCCTAGCGCCTGTGCGCTGTTGCGCGTGTTGCTCCTGGGCGCCAAGCGCCTAGCGCCTGTGCGCTGTTGCGTGTTGCCTCTCCTGGGCGCCAAGCGCCCATGCGCCAAGCGCTGTGTTGCCCCTGGGCGCCCAGCGCCCATGCGCCTGTTTCCAGAATGTCTAACATTTTTCCTAAACTGTTTTTAACATAACTTTTGACTCGGTTATCCAAATCCAACGGTTCAAAATGCGTTTTGAAGCTAATTTCAGTGCCTATCCAATAGTCTCAATTTTATGCAAAAATAATTTATTTTCACTGGTGTTTCTGGCTGATGGTGTTCAAGTGTCCAAATGGCTATTTTTACCCACTTTCCCTATGTTGTGTCAATGTCCTAAGCTGGTCTATTGTGAATTGGTGTTGGTGTGAGTGGTGAAATGAATTGGTGAGTGTGATAGGGTGAGATTGGTGAGCAGAGGCTACGGCCTAATTTTAATGTGGTGAGCTGATTTATATACAATGGTGAGATCATGAATTTTAAATGATGAATTGCTTGGACTTGGTGTGTTGTAATGCATTTCCCATAGCATCTCATGGACATATGCATTATTGGTGAGCAGAGGCTACGGCCAAATTTTGATTTGGTGAGCAGAGGCTACGGCCTATTTGTATTGGTGACGGATCCGACATGCATGTACCCGTGGAGTTTGGGTTGCATTACATGCATAAATCATATATTGTGTGGTGCTGTTTGGAAATAAAATATTGATGCGACTGTTCTATTATTGTGAATTGGTGTGCCTGACTTCCTTTTTCCTATGCATTGCTTAATTTTCATATGTTATTAATTATGAAAAGAGACTCACCCTACTGCCTTTATGTTGCTTCTTATGTCGGCAACGTGCAGGTAATGATGAGTGAAGGTTTCCTGTATGCCTTCGTCTGGTAGGAAGTGTCACGCTCTGATACGTAGCACCAGGGGGGGGTGTCTTAGGTTTATGCTTTATTTTCTTAAAACTGCTAGACTTTGTTGGTAATGTATTGGTTTTAATTTTGAATTGATTATTATTCCGCTGCTGATGGTGATTGGATTTCGTTGATGCGAGCTAAGCCTTTTTCTTATGGTGTTATGTATCGTGATTTTTATGAAGTAAATGTAGCACTCGCTTGAATTGTTTACAAAAAAAAAAGAGACTCTGATTTTATTTAAAAGTAAAGTTATTAGAAAAGGGGTGTTACATTAGTGGTATCAGAGCAGTTCGGTCTGTCCGGCCAAGTCGTCTTGTCATAGTGTCTTATGACAAATAGAATTGTTAGATTAGTTCTAAATTTCTGTTTGTGCTGCAGTGATAGTTTGAAATGGCCAGACGGGACGATGCTGCACTTGCTGCTGCCTTGCAGGCTATAGCCGGGGCGATGGGTAATATACCCGGTGCTGTTAATGATGGGACGCGCAATTTGGCTACGTTCCAGAGAGAGAATCCACCTGTCTTTAAGGGCAAGTATAATCCAGATGGTGCTTTGGCATGGCTGAAAGAGATTGAAAGAATATTCCGGGTCATGGATTGTGATGATGCGCAGAAGGTCAGGTATGGTACCCATACGCTGGCAGAGGAAGCTGATGATTGGTGGATGGAGGTGAGGCAGAGATTAGAAACTGCTAATGAAGAGATAACTTGGGCTGTTTTCCCGTAGAGAGTTCTTGCGGAAGTATTTTCCTGAAGATGTGAGAGGTAAGAAAGAAATAGAATTCCTTGAGCTGAAGCAAGGAAGCATGTCAGTGACAGAGTATGCTGCCAAGTTCACTGAATTGGCTAAGTTTTATCCCCATTATGCTGATGCTGATTCTGAGTTCTCAAAGTGTATTAAGTTTGAGAATGGGCTGAGGGCTGATATTAAGAAAGCTGTAGGGTACCAGAAGATTAGGGTATTCGCTGATTTGATCGACAGTTGCAGGATATATGAGGATGATAGTAATGCTCACTCCAGGGTCATGAGGGATCTGAGGGGTAAGTTTCAGAACCGGGGTAAACCGTATGAGGCTCCAGCTGGTAAGGGTAAGCAGAGGTATGCTGACAATAAGAAAGCAAGTGGGGGAGATGCCCCTGCGAAGGTTGTGTGCTACAGGTGTGGCAAACCGGGTCACAAGAGTTTTGACTGCTCAGATAATAAATGTTTCAAATGCGGTAAAGAGGGTCATGTGGCTGCGAAATGTGAGAAAAGGGATGTGGTGTGTTACAATTGCGGGGAATCAGGTCATATTAGTACTAAGTGTACTAAGCCGAAGAAAGAGAAGTCCCATGGAAAGGTGTTTGCTCTCGCAGGATCAGAGGACACTAATGAGATTCGAGGTACATGTTTTATTAATGGTATTCCTTTGATTGCTATTATTGATACTGGTGCTACGCATTCGTTTATTGCTGCTTTGTGTGCTGAGAAATTGGACCTTGTTTTATCTTCTATGATGAGGGAGATGGTTATTGACACTCCAGCTAAGGGTTCAGTAACTACCTCTCTTGTGTGTGCTAAGTGCCCTCTGTCAATCTTCGGCAGAAATTTTCTAGTTGATCTTATTTGTTTGCCGTTGGGAGGGTTGGATGTCATTCTTGGTATGGACTGGTTAGTATTTAACCATGTGCATATTAATTGTTTCCGGAGATCTGTGAGTTTCCTTCCTCCCGAAGAGGAAGAATCGGTGTTGTTGCCTGCTGGTCATTTGCATAAGGTAATGAAGGAGGGAGTTCATCTGTTTGCTTTAATGGCGTCATTGTCTGCTGAGAATCAGGCAATCATTGAAAGGGTTCAAGTAGTGTGTGAGTTTCCTGAAGTGTTCCCAGATGAGATTCCAAGTGTTCCGCCAGAGAGGGAGGTTGAGTTTGCCATTGATCTTATACCTGGTACTAGGCCTGTGTCTATGGCACCGTACCGAATGTCAGCCTCAGAATTGTCTGAATTGAAAAAGCAATTAGAAGATCTGCTTGAGAAGAAATTTGTAAGACCAAGTGTGTCACCGTGGGGTGCTCCGGTATTGTTAGTGAAAAAGAAGGACGGGAGTATGAGACTTTGTGTCGATTATAGGCAATTGAACAAAGTGACAATAAAGAACCGGTATCCGCTTCCCAGAATTGATGATCTTATGGACCAGTTGGTAGGTGCTAAGGTGTTTAGTAAAATCGATTTGAGGTCAGGTTATCACCAGATCAAGGTAAAGGATGAAGACATTCAGAAAACCGCTTTCAGAACGAGATATGGGCACTATGAGTATTCTGTGATGCCGTTTGGTGTTACCAACGCGCCGGGTGTGTTTATGGAGTACATGAATCGTACCTTCCATAGTTACTTGGATCGGTTTGTCGTTGTGTTTATTGACGACATTCTGGTGTATTCTAAGACAGAAGAGGAGCATGCAGAACATTTGAGGTTAGTGCTAGAAGTGCTGAAAGAAAAGAAATTGTATGCAAAATTGTCTAAGTGTGAGTTCTGGCTGAATGAAGTAGGTTTCCTTGGTCATATTATCTCTGGTAATGGTATAGCTGTGGACCCAGCCAAGGTTGATGCTGTGTCTCAATGGGAGAGCCCGAAGTCAGTTACCGAAATCAGAAGCTTCTTGGGATTAGCTGGTTATTATAGGAGGTTTATTGAAGGTTTCTCGAAGTTGGCACTTCCGTTGACTCAATTGACGTGTAAGGGAAAAGCTTTTGTGTGGGATGCACGCTGTGAGGAGAGCTTCAATGAGTTGAAGAAGAGGTTGACTACATCACCCGTTTTGACTTTGCCTGTTCCTGATCGACCGTTTGTAGTATATTGCGATGCTTCCAAGATGGGTTTGGGAGGTGTATTGATGCAAGAGGGTAAGGTAGTAGCTTATGCGTCCAGACAGTTGAGGACCCATGAGAAGAACTACCCTACTCATGATTTGGAGCTAGCTGCAATTGTGTTTGTGCTGAAAATTTGGAGGCATTATCTGTATGGTACCAGATTTGAAGTGTTTAGCGACCATAAGAGTCTGAAATACTTGTTTGATCAGAAGGAGCTAAATATGAGACAGAGACGTTGGTTAGAATTGCTGAAGGATTATGATTTCGGCTTGAACTATCACCCCGGCAAAGCTAATGTCGTGGCTGATGCTTTAAGTCGGAAGAGTTTGCATATGTCGGCTATGATGGTGAAAGAGTTAGAATTGATTGAGCAGTTTCGGGACATGAGTCTGGTTTGTGAAGTGACACCGCAGAGTGTCAGATTGGGGATGTTGAAGATTGGAAATGAATTTTTGGTTAGTGTCCGAGAAGCACAAAAGTCAGATGTAAAGTTGGTAGACCTGTTGGTTGTGAATGATCAAGATGTGGATGGAGATTTCAAGTTAGATTCCCAAGGTGTATTGAGATTCAGAGATAGGATCTGCATTCCTGACGATGCTGAGATGAAGAGAATGATTCTTGAGGAGAGCCATAGAAGCAAGTTGAGTATTCATCCCGGGGCTACAAAAATGTACCAAGATTTGAAGAAACTGTTCTGGTGGCCTGGTATGAAGAAGGATGTGGCGCAGTTTGTGTATTCTTGTCTGACTTGTCAGAAGTCTAAGATTGAGCATCAGAAGCCTGCGGGGTTGATGCAACCATTGGAGATTCCGGAATGGAAATGGGATAGCATTTCCATGGATTTTGTAACTGGGTTGCCAAATACAGTGAGAGGGTTTGATGCTATATGGGTGATTGTGGACAGGTTGTCTAAGTCGGCTCATTTCTTACCAATTAATATGACTTATCCAGTTCCAAAGTTGGCAGAAATCTACATCAAGACTATTGTGAAGTTGCATGGCGTTCCGCTTAGTATTGTGTCTGATAGAGATCCAAGATTCACCTCTGAATTTTGGAAGAGTTTGCAGGAAGCTTTGGGTTCTAAGTTGAGGTTGAGCTCCGCTTATCATCCGCAGACAGATGGTCAGACGGAGAGGACTATTCAGTCGTTAGAGGACTTGTTGAGGGCATGTGTTCTTGAGCAGGGAGGTTCATGGGATTCTCATCTTTCGTTGATAGAATTCACTTATAACAACAGTTTTCACTCTAGTATTGGTATGGCACCGTTTGAGGCATTGTATGGTCGGAGATGTAGGACTCCGTTGTGTTGGTATGAATCTGGGGAGAGTGCAGTGTTGGGGCCTGAAATTGTGCGGGAAACAACTGAGAAGGTAAAATTAATCCGTGAGAAGATGAAAGCGTCGCAGAGTCGACAAAAGAGCTATCATGATAAGAGAAGGAAGGATTTAGAGTTTCAGGCCGGTGATCATGTGTTCCTGAGAGTCACTCCGGTGACTGGTGTTGGGCGTGCCTTGAAATCTAAGAAGTTGACTCCCCGTTTCATTGGTCCGTATCAGATTACGGAGAGGGTGGGAAGTGTTGCCTATAGGGTGGCTTTGCCGCCTAATCTTTCGAACTTGCATGACGTGTTTCACGTGTCACAACTTCGAAAGTATGTTCCGGACCCGTCTCATGTGATTCAGATGGACGAAGTAGAAGTACGGGATAATCTCACGGTTGAGACTATGCCTGTGCGGATTGAAGATAGAGAAGTAAAGATTCTGAGAGGGAAGGAAATTCCGTTGGTGAAGGTGGTGTGGTTGGGAGCTGCTGGTGAGAGTATGACTTGGGAGCTGGAGAGCAGGATGCGGGAAGCATATCCGGAGTTGTTTGATTCAGGTAATTTCGAGGACGAAATATTCTAAGTGGGGGAGAGTTGTAACGCCCCAAAATAATTTAATTATTTATTTAATTAAGTTATTTAAGGCTTACAATATTTATTTAATTTAATTAAATAATTCGAGTTTAAGTATTTTATTTTATTTTATTAGGAGGTGCTGTTACTATTTAAGTGGTGCGAGCAAGGGCCCGTGATCCACAATTAGGCCCGTGGCCCGTTTCTTGGCATTGGAGTCGAATTAGTTGGGGTCTAGGGAGTTAGTGGCAAATTCAACCAAGTGAGAAAAGAAAAGAAAGTAACGTAGAGAGAGTGAGAAGAGAAAGTGCGAAGAGAAGGAGAGAAGAAGAGGAGAAGGGGCGAAGCTCATAGAGAGAGGGAGGGACTCATTGGTGGTTCGCAATTCTTCCTTGGAGCTTGGCTATCAAATTCGAATTTCACAAGGTTAGGGGGTCCTCTTTTTATCTTTAATGGCTTATGCGAATTGTAGTGCCTAGGGTTAGGTTCTAGGATAAATCATATGAATGAAATTGTGTTGTTGATGAGGATTATCATATTGTGTTGCTATTTGTTGAATTATTATGTTGGGAATTTTATGGTTGATGCTTGAATTGTTGCTAAATGCGAATCGAAGACCATATGTTTGATCATATGATTATTTGGTGAAATTGAGAATTTTGATGACACTCTAGTAATATTCATGTAATTGAGTGTTTTGGTGAATGTAATTTAGTGAAAGAAAGTGAAGAAAATTCTGTTTGGGAACCCCTAGGCGCCTTGGGCGCCATGTGCCTATTGCTGAAAAATTCTGTATTGCGCCTAGTCATGGGCACCAGGCGCCCAGCAGTGTGCTGCGCCTGTTTCCAAAAATTCTGTTGCCCTGTGTTGCACTGCTGTGTTGCCATTCTGTGTTGCTGTCTCTGTTGCCTGTGTTGCTGTCTCTGTTGCCTGTGTTGCTGTCCCTGTTGCCTGTGTTGCCTACTGTGTTCCCTGTGCTGCCAGTTTTGGCACTTGTTGCTTGAGTCATGGGCGCCAAGGGCCCCAAAGTTCTAGTGATAGTTTTGTGAAAATTGTTTTCAGGTTTTTATACTTGTGTAAAATGGCTCATGAAAACTGATTTTGGTCAAGAAAGGAGTTGAGTTGCGAAATTTCACTAGGTGCCTAGTGCATGGGCGCCAAAATTAAAGTTCAGTTTTTGAGAAAAATTTTATTGATTTATCATGTTCTGAGCATTTGGCTCGTGTAAAATGAATTTCGAAGCAAAATGAGTTGTGTAGCATGTTGGCCTTAGGTGCCTAGTGCTTGGGCGCCATGTTGCTGCTGTTCCCTGGATGTTGCTTCTGGGCGCCAGCGCCTATGTGCGCGTGTTGCCTCTTGGGCGCCTAGCGCCTGGGCGCTGTTGCGCGCTTGTTCCCCTGGGCGCCTAGCGCCTGTGCGCTGTTGCGCGTGTTGCTCCTGGGCGCCAAGCGCCTAGCGCCTGTGCGCTGTTGCGTGTTGCCTCTCCTGGGCGCCAAGCGCCCATGCGCCAAGCGCCCATGCGCCAAGCGCTGTGTTGCCCCTGGGCGCCCAGCGCCCATGCGCCTGTTTCCAGAATGTCTAACATTTTTCCTAAACTGTTTTTAACATAACTTTTGACTCGGTTATCCAAATCCAACGGTTCAAAATGCGTTTTGAAGCTAATTTCAGTGCCTATCCAATAGTCTCAATTTTATGCAAAAATAATTTATTTTCACTGGTGTTTCTGGCTGATGGTGTTCAAGTGTCCAAATGGCTATTTTTACCCACTTTCCCTATGTTGTGTCAATGTCCTAAGCTGGTCTATTGTGAATTGGTGTTGGTGTGAGTGGTGAAATGAATTGGTGAGTGTGATAGGGTGAGATTGGTGAGCAGAGGCTACGGCCTAATTTTAATGTGGTGAGCTGATTTATATACAATGGTGAGATCATGAATTTTAAATGATGAATTGCTTGGACTTGGTGTGTTGTAATGCATTTCCCATAGCATCTCATGGACATATGCATTATTGGTGAGCAGAGGCTACGGCCAAATTTTGATTTGGTGAGCAGAGGCTACGGCCTATTTGTATTGGTGACGGATCCGACATGCATGTACCCGTGGAGTTTGGGTTGCATTACATGCATAAATCATATATTGTGTGGTGCTGTTTGGAAATAAAATATTGATGCGACTGTTCTATTATTGTGAATTGGTGTGCCTGACTTCCTTTTTCCTATGCATTGCTTAATTTTCATATGTTATTAATTATGAAAAGAGACTCACCCTACTGCCTTTATGTTGCTTCTTATGTCGGCAACGTGCAGGTAATGATGAGTGAAGGTTTCCTGTATGCCTTCGTCTGGTAGGAAGTGTCACGCTCTGATACGTAGCACCAGGGGGGGGTGTCTTAGGTTTATGCTTTATTTTCTTAAAACTGCTAGACTTTGTTGGTAATGTATTGGTTTTAATTTTGAATTGATTATTATTCCGCTGCTGATGGTGATTGGATTTCGTTGATGCGAGCTAAGCCTTTTTCTTATGGTGTTATGTATCGTGATTTTTATGAAGTAAATGTAGCACTCGCTTGAATTGTTTACAAAAAAAAAAGAGACTCTGATTTTATTTAAAAGTAATGTTATTAGAAAAGGGGTGTTACAAGTCGCACCAGCTAACCGTGCTTAGTCGCCTTTGCTTTTCCCTGTTTCTCTGTAAAAACCACAAATATGAAGGGTGAGATAAACATTATCTCAGTGAGTCCTATCGAGACCCCTTACTAACTCTAGCGGTTCATTATGCTTTACTTTGAACTCGTGGCCCTAAAAGCAACCACGTGGAAATACATTAAGTTCCTGTAACCTTTATGCTCATGGCCCTCCTAAGCGACACATGAAGCATACAATATTTTGTTCCATGATTTTAGCATAACACCTCAGCCTACCTATTTTATAGGCACTTCTTGACTTTGGTGAACCCATCCCACTATTTCTAGCGGGGGAAACATTCTTGAGTCTAGGTTTTGGGGCTCATGACTTCCCCTCCCCTAGTATGCTAATCCTCAAAGGGTCGTCACCCTTTTCCTCTTGTATTTATTATACAATAAATATATTTGTACCCGCAATGGGCCGTCAGTGATTTCAGTCATGTACCATTTATCCATCCACGAGGGAGGGCATTTTACCGTGAATTAACATTTCTTGACTTATGTTCTCTCGCGTTCTCTAAGTACGGTTTTCCGTTACGTTCATAACACACAAGTTTTCTATCAAACATGTTCAATTCCGTGATATCAGTATCTTTACCTTGTTGGGGAACCGTGGGGAATGGATGAGAAGAGGATTGGAATCATTTGGAATGGATAAAAAGGTACTTTGAATTTGAGGATCAGAAGGTCTCACACGACCCGTGCGTGTAGGCACACGATCCGTGCGCTATTGAAGAAAGTTGTAGAAGGTTTTCAGAAAGATACGCACGACCCGTGCGACCAAGCGCACGAACCGGGCGTTGTTGAATAAAAGTTCCAGAAGAATACGCACGACCCATGCGACTAGGCGCACGATCCGTGTGTATTAAAAATTCAGTTCGTGTAGCATCAGATGGGGGCGCACGACCCGTGCACAGAGGCACACGATCCGTGCGTCTCCATCAGTTTTCCAGAAAACAGACTTTTCATGAGTATATTTCATTCCGTTCCGATTCCAATTTCCCTTCCGATCGAGACCCAATCGTAAACACACATTATAGCAGTATAATACAGCAGGCATATCCAGCACATTTCAACAATCAAGCACATCACTTATCGTTTAAAATCACTGTTTTAGAAAACTGTTTTTGATTCATTTCATGTCGAGACTAAGAACACACAACACTTAATTTTCGAAAAGGTGGAGACTCAGAAACACACACACATCCCCTAAGCGAGTTATAGAACTCACCTCTTGCGATGACAATCGCAACAACAACAGCAAACGGAGTTTCTATGACCACGAGATGTCCCGAACGTTCCCAAATTCGAGTCCTATGCGCCAACAATGTCCAAGTTCAACCCAAAGCTACTAAACCTTCTTCCTAATGCTTGACAAACACAATATTGGCTCTGAACTACTTCAAACTAGCTACCCATCCAACATGCATGTCACATTCAGCCCCTAGACTCCATTTTTGACTAAGTGGAGCTTTGGTGTTCTTCAATGGTGATTTGTGATGGAGGAAGATGTTGGCTTTAAAAGTGGTATCAGCAGAAAGAGGAGAATGTGAGGATTATGAAAGTGTGGATAGATGAAACATGCATGGAGGTTGTGGCTGGTTTCCTTCCTCCTTCCTTCTCCCTCTCTCTCGCCCTTCCTCTCTTCCTTTCTCTGGTTTTCAGATTATAAATTTCTGATTATTTTGTCAAATGAAGTGGGTTGGCTGGGTCTTAAGGGTGAGTGACCAGCTGACTCACTCATCTAGAGTAATTGACAGAAGTGCCCTTCACTTAATAAGCATAAAGACCACAGTACCCTTCCCTATTAATGTCCACCTAAATTACTCCTAATTCCTCACTTAAACTTTAGTCCCTTGACCTAACATAAGAACTTAATTAGGCACAATAGTAACTCATTTATTTCAACCTCATATAATTAAATAGCCTATGCAATTAACTTAATTCATGATGAACCTCTTGCGCTAAATACTCGACATTGCCGAAGATTACCTTAACCTTTTGCTAATTTAATTAAATTAAATTGGCTAATTAGGGGATGTTACATGTAACATCCCCAAAATAATTAAGATAATTATTTTGAAGTTAAACCCAATCAATTTATTATTATGGTACTTAATTAATAGTTTTGTTAATTGGGTACTAAATTAATTATTGATTGGTGTATATTTATAAATTGAAGAAGTTGGTTTTTGGGTGCTAAAATTAAATAAGGAATTTTAGTGAGGTTTGTTTAGAAATTAGAATTTAGTGAGGGTTATTTTGGTCTTTGACCTCATTTTCACTTAAGTTGTTTTATAAAAGAAAAATAAAATGAAAAGAAAGAGAATTGAGAGAGTGAGAGTCGTAGAATGAAGAAAGAAAGAAAAAGAAAGAAAATGGAGAAGAAAGAGAGAAAAGGGGCGTAGGGAAGAAAAGAGGAGAGGGAAGAAAACTTTCATGGTGAACTTCAATCTTCTTGCACAAAATAAATCACCTCCTCATCCTCTTCCTTTTGGTACCAATATCATCACCAACAACTCTCTCTCCCTTAATCTACCACTTTCGCACCTTAGGAAGAAAAATGAGGTTTTGAAGGTTCAAGCTCAAAGGAAAGCTTAGGATGGTGTTTAGGAGTGAGCCCAAGGTTGATTGATCGATGATTGAAGTTCGATTGGGCGATTGGAAGCTAGTTGAATGATTTAGTGTTTGAGAAATCAAAATTTGGGCTTAAGTGTTGAAGCTCAAATGGAGGATGAAGATGATGAATAGTGATCATTGAGTGAGGGTGAAATTCTAAGTGGAAATGTGGAGCTTAGGAATCAAGTTGAGGCTTAGGGATGAGTTTTGAAGCTCTAGGAGCTTTTGTTGGTGCCTAGGTGGAATTGATGCCGAGCGAGGATTTCTCGAGTCTCGCGAGTCGGATGTGCGAGTGGCGGAAAGTCTCGGTATTTCGTGATTTTCATCACGATAGGTGAGTTCTTCGATTTATGCGAGGTTGCGTTAATTGTCAAGAATTGATGAATTTTATGATTTGTGAACTTTAGTTTCCAAATTTGAGTTGATTGATAAAGTGATGTTTTTAATTGATGTGTTAAGTTAATGTTTCGGTTTGATGTGTGTGATTTTATAGCGTTTTGACGAACAATTAAACCGAACAATTAACTGATTCTGATGATAACTGATGAGTTATATTATGATTATTGGGAAGTATAGTTATGTTTGATGAATTTGATGTTTGAGGTTTGATGATTGATTGTTATGGTTTGATGTTGATTGTGATTGAATGACGAGGTTTTTGAAGTGTTTTTGACTGTGATTAAGTTAGGAATTGAGCGGAACGCGTATCAGAATTGATCGGAATAGCAAAATACGCAAAAGCAGGAAAAACCCTAGTGCTGCCAGAGGCGCATGACCCGGGTGCCCCAAGTGTACGACCCGTGCGCAGTGCTCTGTCCCAATTTTTAAAACATGTCTCAGGCTATTCCGTTTGATTCCGAACCTTCCCTAATCCCTTCCTTAACCCTTCCTAATGATCATTGACCAAAGATAAGTTGATTTTCAAGTGGTTTCATGTTGTTTTATGAATTTGTTATGTTGGGGTTTCTACTATAGATTTATAGATTTATACAAATTCACCACATATGATTTTACCAATACCCCCATTATATCTAAAAGACACCTCAAATTTTTGAGGGTAAAAATGTCATTACACTCTATTTCTTCTTTTTTTTCCTCTTTATTCTTATACTCTCTTTCTTACTTTTCACTTTTCTCTTACACTCTTTTTCTTCCTTTTTTCTCTTTCTTCTTACACTTTCTTTCCTCATTTTCACTTTTCTTTTACACTCTCTTTCTTCCTTTTTTTTCTTTTTACTTTACTTTTCCCATAAATAATTATTCTCTTTCTCCTATCACTTCACTTTAATTCTTTTAACCAAATTTCTAAATTTATACAAACACTACTTTAATTAAAAAATTTGAAGACTACTACTATAAACCTACTATCTAAAAAACAAGAAGACTTAATGACTATTTAAATTAGTAATTAATATTTAAAACAAATATCTCTTATTGATAATCTAATATCTAACTTTTATTATCTACTATAATCTACTAATCAACTAAAATAATCAATTGAAACTACGAGATAACAGCACTGATAAATAAAAAACACGGGATAACTGTAGTGATATATAAAAAAACACGGGATTAATATTTACCATTGATATTTATAATTTTGGAAAACTACTATAAAACTACTATCTAAAAAAACACGTGATAACTGCAATAATCTACTATAATCTACTAATCGACTCAAATAATCTAATATAAAAATACGGGATAACTGCAATAATTTACTAATCAACTCAAATAATCAATTGAAGCTATGAGATACATGCAATGATATATAAAAACACAAAGGATAACTGCACAAATATATAAAAAAGACAAATGATTAATATTTGTCATTGATAATTAAATTTTTGGAAGACTACTATAAACCTACAATCTAAAAAACAATAATATTTAATGACTATTTAAACTACTCATTAATATTTAAAATAAATATTTCTTATTGATAATCTACTATCTCTCTTTTACTATTTACTATAATCTATTAATTAACTAAAATAATTAATTGAAACTACGAGATAACTGCACTGATATATAAAAAAACACGAGATTAATATTTGTCATTGATAATTAAATTTTTTGAAACCTACTACTACAAACCTACTATCTAAAAAATAAGCAGGCTTAATGACTATTTAAATTACTAATTAATATTTAAAACAATTATTTCTTATTGATAATCTACTATCTAACAAATTTACTATCTACTATAATCTTCTATCAACTAAAATAATCAATTGAAACTACCAGATAACTGCACGGATATATTAAAATCACGGGGATAACTGCAGTGATATATAAAAAAACACGGGATTAATATTTGCCATTGATAATTATAGTTTTTGAGAACTACTATCTAAAAAAACAAGAAGACTTAATGACTATTTAAACTGATTAATATTTAAAACACACGCGACAAATATTTGTCACTAATACCTAAAAAAGGACAAATAATTGTTACTGATATATAAAAAAAACACGGGATAAATATTTGTTATTGATAATTAATATCTATCTTTCACGGGGTAATGTTCAAACTATTTAAATACTGTCTAAATTCATTCCTAAAAAAGAACACGACAGCACCTGTCCGTATGCAAGTCGCCCTCTATATTTTACAATTGATTTTAGATTAATGAGATTTCAAACTAACGTTTCTATTTGAGGTAATCGTATGACGTAACGCGATCGGCCCGTGCGGATGCACGAGTATAGTACTAGTTAAATACAAAACCGAAGTAAAACATAACGAGCTATTTATGTTTCACCGTATACAACGAGTAATTCATGATATGTTTTGAATGCAAAACGAGTAAGGGTTGTATCGAGAGTGAAAACATATAAGTATAAAGAATGGACTTCGTGTCCGAGTTAAGGATAAAAGATCACGCCTTCGTGTCGAGTAACAGACTTAATGTCCGAGTTGAGGATAATAAAGCGACTTCGTGTCGAGAAACAGACATAATATCGACCAAGAGGTTAATAAAAGATATTGAGGGGGATGACGATCCCGAGTTGAGGAGCATACCTAACCAAGGGGAGTCTTGAATCCAAAGCTAGGGCCCTAGCATTATTCGTATAGCTATACAGATTGGGGTTTCCATTGATATTGGGCATTCTAGAGTGTCTAGCATTATATCTCGGAATGTGCTAAGCCAAAGAAAAGATTAAAAGACACGTATGAACAATAAGGTTCTTAATTTGAGGATAATTTTGAAATGAACAATACGGTTCATAAGTTGAGGTTGTTCTACAGATAAGACAGGTATGAGCGAGAACGGCTCATAAGAAAATAAAAAGGAAAACATCGAGAGAGGATATGTGAGGGGTGCGAAAGAACTCACTGAGATTTGTAAATCTCACAGATATTATTGTGGTGTTTTCAGATGTGCAGGGAAAGCAAAGCAGATTGAGGTGAAGCGGCATATGCAGTAGCTGCTTAGTTAGAGGGAAGATCACTTGGTGATTTTCATTATGATGTTGCGTTTCCCTTCATATGTATTGGTTAAGTTAAATCCTTGAACTATATCAAGGTCATGGATTACGTTATAACCGTGTAATGTAATTTGGACCATAGTTATGTATTATATTGAAAGTGTAATTGAGAAATTATTTCTCAAAGTCATGTAAGTGGTTTTAAATTCGCTTAAGTTTTTAGTTGGTCCAGTATTATGAGCAGGTTATACTCTGATATTTATGATTAAGTTAATACCTTTTTGATCCTTGTGAGGTGAAATTTAAGGTGTTACATTTTGGTATCAGAGCAGTTCGACCTTGTCGGACTTAGAGACCTAACGGTCAAAAGATTAGTTAGATTGAGTCAGCTAGGGACTTCGACAATTGACTGTCAGAACCTTTTAGTATTTTGCCTGAGACGTTGAGTTTGGATCCGCTCAATATTTCATGCAACGTACTAAGAATGATGACAATTAGTTGCCTCGGCCCCGAAAATTTCCGAAACCATAAACCCTAGGATTCCTGGACTTCTTGTTTCATCTGAGTATGCAACGGAAGTAGCAGGTATCCGAGTTGGTTCGAGGAAATTTGGGCGACCGATCAGTCAGAGGATCTGTTTGACCATTGAGTCATCCTGCAAGTTGTAAAGGGTCACCCAGAGAGTTATAAGTTGAGGAGCCTTTGGGTAGAAGAAATGTTAGATTCGTTCAGGACTAGTTAACAACATAGAACACAGATGACGCCTAGTAGTCAACCCTACTATGGAGCATAAACTGATTCTGAGTTATGGTACAGCCAAGTAAGATCCTTCGGGATATTCAAGGTTCTCGGATAGATTTTCTTTCCTAAGAAACGTCCTTTTTCCAAAGATAGGAAATCGAGATAGTAAACCGTCATTGTGCTTGCCACTTTGACAAGTAGTATCCCAACATTAATAGACAAGTTACCTTATCAAAAATCTGAGTTGGGTTCCTGTTAAGAAGAGACTAATAGTTCATGTGAGGAAAGTAACCACGTCACGACTCTCCGAATGAGAGTATGTCAGTGTACATTTGTGAGAAATTTTCGCTAGTCTTCCAACTTGTTTTATCCGTAACTTTTGATCCGGAACTCCAATTTAAGTATTCCGGGAAGCGTTGGAAAGCTAACGAAAGTGTCTACACATACCTATGGATTTGGTTTAGGTTTTATCCTAGTTCCAAAAAGTATTTCTACTCTACCCAAGCCTTAGGTTCTAAATGCTAGTAGAATGGAAACCCTAGTTGGGCATAAGACGCATGTAGCGGATTCCCAACGAGTAAGGCTAAGAAGGTAAAACCCAGATCAAGAAATATTCCTTTTGGCGTCGTAAAGAGTCCGTTTCTTGGAAATGGCTAGTAGTATGAATATTTTATCTTAAGAAAATATTAAGGCTCAGTGAAAGTCCTAAATGATTAGGCACATTGTTGAAGGTTGAAGAAAGCAAGAGTTTGAGTATCTAGGTGCCCTAGTGAGGTTGATCGTCCATGAGTAAGTCAAGTTTCCAGGTTTGTTTGACTACGACAATTGTGATGATTTCGTCTGTATTATGTATGGAATTCGGAAAGATGGAGGACCTAAGGAATGTTACTGGTGCGCCCGTTTGATTCCGTCAAGGAATTTTTCTATTTACTCATTTCTTTGATGCTACAAATATCCCAATACCATATGTAATCCAAATGTAAATGATTACACCTAGACTAGTTGACAATCCATCATGATAAGAATAAGTCTATAAGGATTTTAGTGAACCCTATGTTTAAGGAAACCGTTATGTCGCACCAATGAGATCCCTATAGTACGGAAGTTTTTGTACCTTAGGGTATGGGTAGTTGAATCCCAAATAGGGCTAGTAGTCCGAAAGGACGAGTGATAGAATATCAGATAAGTTCGGTTAAGGAGGATAGCCAGTTTAGAGAAACTTTTATCTGGCTAGAAGTTTTTCCCCCAAAGGTCTTTGCACTAATGCTATGATTACGGATTTTGTGATCATTGAGTTTAAAGTTTAAGTCATTAGTTATGGAGATTCACTCCCACTGGTAATTTGGGTTAGTCGGTAAGAGTGACTTTGATAGGTCATGGCAAAACATATATTTTTATAAAGTCCTATCATTATGTGAGTCATTGAGACATTATAGTCGACTCCGATAGGCAGAGGAAAAGTATTTTTAAAATCCTATCAATATATGAGTCATTGAGACATTATAGTCGACTCCGATAGGTAGTGGAAAAAAATCATTTTTATGACATCCTATCATTATGGGGATTATAGAGACAATATAGTCAATCCCGATAGGTTGTGAAAAGATTATTTTATGAAAATCCTATCAATACAAGAGTCATTGAGAACAGAGGTAGCTCCTGAGTTTAACCCAAAGAACTAGATGTATCTCCAATGAGATTGAGAGGTTATGTCGCAAAATTTTCTTCCGTTGCGAAGAAATTTTGTTAGTGCATTGACTAATGAGGATAAAAAGAATAGGTTTTAAGCATTGAGTGGGCATTAGCCCTAAGACATGGTGCATCCATGAGTTCCACCTTGGTGGCAAGGTTTTAGAGTTAACCTCTCATTTTTGAAGGTTAACAGTCAAAGTGCATTATATGATTTCCGTTTGACAAGTCAAACGCGAATCCAGTTATGAAAGGCGAAGTTACTGTTGTCAATATTTTATGTGATGATTATGGTGAAAGGATTGCAATGACTGAAATAAAGTAAATGCGATTGTTATGTAATGGCATGAGGTAACTAAAGAAAGGTAAATTGATTGGAATGAAATGAATGATTTTGTAAAATTGCATATTCACTGGTGGAAAAAATGCATTTTATAACAGTCATTCATATCGGTTGAAAACGACCTCATGTTAAAAGTGACGCGGTGACAGTTTTGTAATTAAAATTATAATTTTTACATTGGTTGTCACACAAACCGTTATAGAAACATAATCTTACATCTTTCATATCGGTTCCATTCCATAACCGTTATAGAAAGTGCAATAATTTAGGCTTCCTTAACGGGTCACAAAACCACCCGTTATAGAAACGCAAAAAATTAGGTTTTCATTCGCATTCCACCATTCGCTCCCTCTCACTCTCATTCGCATTACTCTCCCTCATCTCTTCCACCATTCGCTTCCACCACCGTCTCTCCCTCATCTTTTCCACCATTCGCGCGCATACTCTCCCTCATCTCTCCCTCTCACCATTCGCGTGCTACAACTTGCTGCGAAGGGTGAGAAACTCCCTCAAATGTGACGAATTCTGTTTTCACAAGGGTTTAGCGAAGAGTCTCTCCCTTAGATTTGGATGTTCAGTTTTCATAAGCAAAGGAATTCTATTTTCACTGCGTCTCGTTGCTGCCTCTCGTTGTGTCTCTCACTCTTGCTGCGTTGACGAATTCGCGCGGAGAACCACCGTTGCCACAGCACCACCGCTGCAACTAGGTAAACTCTTCTTTCACATTTGTGTATTTTAGGGTTACACCTTTGATGTTTCACCTTTGATGTTTGCTGGTTTGTGCACCTTTGATGTTTGCTGGTTTGATTTTCACAACACTTTTTTTGGTAAGCACGTTGCTAACACAATTACTTAGCTCACTTTAAAAGGGGCTTTTTGCAGAACTTTTGTTGTTTTTTTGTGGAGTTCCATGCTACTAACTTGGTGATTCAACTATAATAATTAGTATGACAGCATAATGCAAGAAGGAAAACTTTCAGAAAAATAAAGCAAAATAGATGAACACTGAATATTAAACTATAATAGTTAGTTGTCAAAATTGGTTTACAATAGATTTAGGATATCTGATCACACCACATATACTTAGTTGAAAGGAATCAAAACTCCAGTTGCACATAAATGTGTGTCTATATATGTATGTATATATATATATATATATATATATATATATATATATAAATCATGTTTCTCAGTAAATTTAAGAATGTACATTTCACCTAGTTTAGTTAAAATCAGTCTGCCTATTTATAGTGTTATACATTATATAACACTAATACATACTGTGATGAACATGCATACTTTTTATTTTTAAATAGCAATTTGTGACTATTAGCAGATTGGTCAATTAACTTCACCTAGAATTGAAGAGAGAAGCTGATAATTAACATATTAGCAGAAAGATAGTTCATCTACCTAAAGTTCAAGAGGTTAGCATATTGTTAACATCAACAAACACATATATTATAGTTCCCAAATTGCATAGTTTGTAGGTCGGGACATCAGATTCAACTGTATCTTTAATTACTTAAGTTTATTTAGTTAATTTATTTTGTTGAAGTCATGTTGCCTTCAGTTTCAGTTTATCTAGTTGCAAATTGCAATTACCAATATTTATTTTCTTATTTATTAGATGCTTCCACTGGGGCTGTTCGCTGATTGTTTCTTGCTTTTTTCCTTCTTTACAGAGGATTCCAAGCTCCTCTACTCTATCTTTAATTACTTTGGTTTTTTTCCACTACTACTATGCTTTCACTCTAGTTGGATCAATACTGGCTACCTAAGTAGTTATGGATTGTAGTTGGATCAATACTAGCCCTCTAAGTGATGAGTATGAGAAGGGAGTGGAAGAGTTTCTAGAATTTGCTAAAAGAAGTTGTCCAAAAAATAATGAAAAGTTTATTTGTCCTTGTGTTAGCTGTAAGTTTTATTGTCCTTGTGTCAATTGTTTGAATAGTGACAAACTAGTTGTTAAGGACATTCGCGATCATCTTCATTGTGATGGCTTTAACAATAGTTATACAAGGTGGATATGGCATGCTGAATCGTCAGGAATACGAAGCACATCCCAGAGAGGAGGTTAATGTAGATATCAATGATCAACTAGAAGAGATGATTCGAGATCTTGGACCAGAGTCTTTTTTCAGCAAACATGTATGTATGATACTTTGTGCAGCGACAACGTAGAATCGTCGTATCCGAGGTGCACCAAGTTCACACGGTTGTCAGCCGTGATAAAATTGGTCAACCTAAAGGCAAAAAACGGGTGGACCGATACATGTTTCACAGAATTGCTTGAGTTGCTGAAAGACATGCTTCCAGAAGGTAACACATTACCAGACCGTAACTATGAGGTGAAAAAGATATTGTGTCCTATGGGTTTGGAGTATAAAAAAATACATGCATGTCCTAAAGATTGCATATTGTACATGAAAGAATTTAAATTGTTCATCTAGTGAAGGAAATTAGATTGTGTGGCCCTGTTTATTTAAGGTGGATGTACCCAATTGAGCGATACATGAAAATATTGAAAGGGTATGTTAAGAACCAATATCGTCCTGAAGCATCTATCATTCAGAGGTACGTTGCAGAAGAAGCTATTGAGTTTTGTTCAGATTACATGTCTAAGGTGGAACCTATAGGGATTCCTAAGTCTCGTCATGAGGGAAGATGTGCAGGAAAGGGCACGCAAGGTTTAGTTATTAAGAGCATGAGTCGGGCAGAAGTTCTTCAGGCACATATGTATACATTGAATAACACTAGTGAGGTTCAACCTTACTTATCTACTCATAAAAACATTGTCAAGGAGAAGTATCCTCGAATGAGCGAAAAAGATAAGTTGAATGAGCATAATAAGACTTTCCTAAATTGGTTTAAAGAGCAAATCTTCATTTTCTGCATTTTGCCTGTGTTGCTGCAAAACAGACACATATGTTTCCACAAGACTTTGCTCCAATTAATGTCTTGTGTTTATGTCAGGTAGTAAAAGCTTGTTTTGCTTCTACTTCAATATTCTTTCTTTCTATCCATATCAACAACTGGTTTTCTCTTCACTTCTAAAAGTAGTAAAGAGATTCTGTTATAGAAACATTTGTTGTATTTGAGGAACCTTAGAGAATAAATGTTCTCACTGGTACTAAAGTTTTAGCAGTTTATTTTATTCATGGTGTGCTTTTTTTTTCTTTCTTTCCCCACTAGCTAAATTTTATGGTGTTTATTTTCAACAACAGTTTTATCCTATATTTGATTGTGAGAATAAAGTTAAAATAGAAATGGATGAGAGAGAGAGAAAATTTGATGTATTATTTGTACAAGAGACAAAGAAAAGAAACAGAAGAGAGATAGTATATTATTTTTTAAAAGACAAAAACATCTTTCAACTAACAAGCCAATGTTGAACTTGTTAAAACAGTATTGGTGGTTCTGTCTTTGGGTGCTTGGATCTTAATTTTTGAGAAGCAAATTAAGCTGTAAGTTGGTATTCAACTAAAGAATATGACAAGCTAGAGGTTCGATAAATAAATTGGAGTTTTACAGTTTGATACCGTGGAGTTATAAGGGTTAGAACCTGGCTGTTACACTGAGAAATTTCTGCACAGAAACAATGTAGGGAAGCTACTTTGAGGCCTTGGAAGTGAGTGAAATGCGAGTTGCATGTTCTTTTGGGTAGCTGGGAACTCATTTGTGAAGATTGCATGTTGCATCAGAGACTTGAAAATTGGTTAGAAGGTTATCCTAGGGTGCTGGTGTGATAGATTGTGGCTTAGAAGCTTGATTGATTGTTTGGAGCTTCAAAGTTTCTACTCTTATGCAGTGACATTCATGTTTTCTTATGCAGTGACATTCATGTTTTCTTGATTGTTGATTGTTTCAAGTTGCATGACATTCATGTTTTCTTATGCAGTGGTTGTTCCGGACACGTTTGGCTGCTGCAACTGCTTTCCATTTGAAGCAATCAGTCAATCCAACCCAGTGGATTACTCAGTTGGCTCCAGATGGATTTCGAAGTTGGTTGTGATAGTTGTGTGTATTGTTTTCACTTTTCACTATTTTGTTCGTTGTACCTGTAGTATTTGTACAGAGGCTTACAAACTTGTGTGTATTTCTCCTTCATTGTGTCGTTGTCTTGTAGAAGCTAGCTTTATCCAATGATGAAATTTCTTTCTGTTAGGATGTTTTAATCATAGCATTTTGTGTTATGTCAAATATCTTCATGTGATTTTTCTTTTTGCATGCTAGCTTGTGCTGCTATATTCTTAATTTTATTCACATGCTAGCTTTGGCCTTTTTATTCTATTTTTCAATATGTCCATGCAGTATCTCTGAGCAGAAACCATTTTTTTTAAAAAACCTCCAGTTTTAACATCGGTTCTTAATTCACCCGATGTTAAAAATCAGTATTTCATATCGGTTCTCATAGAAAACCGATGTTAAAAATTAGTATTCATATCGGTTCTCATATAAAACCGATGTCAAATATACACTTATATTTGATAAAAAACTGACTTTTCATAACGGTTATACGGCTAACCGATATAAAAACAAATTTTCATAACGGTTCAGCACCCGATATGAAATGTCCCTATTTTTTATATCTCCTTTTTCGGCATCGGTTCAGGAACCGATATGAAATGTCAATTTTAACCGATATGAAATGCCTTTTTTCCATTAGTGATTGATTGAGGATACGTGATTGTGACTGAAATTTCCAAAGTGAAAATTGGCGTGCGGCTTTGTGTTTTAAAAATCGTTTTTGTGAAAATTCGCATACTAATGTCACTTTTGGAAATCCATGTGAATGTGATGATTTATGTGATTGAATTCAGGTTCAATGTTTGTGTCATTGAATTCTGTTTGACTGTGATTGTTTACCTGAGATTGGACAAGCGAGAAAGAGACGGTTTTAATAAGTTATGGTTTAAGGAATAACTTAGGATAAGTGTGGTGGCAAACAGAATACATACTTTTGAAGTAAAGGTTGATTATGAAAACTGATAAAAGAGCCGGCCGTGCCTTTTTGGCACACGGACTGTGCAAGATTTTCTTTTTCATATTTTCAAAATAAGATCAAAATGTTCCGTTCCGATACCATTACCTGCATAATCTTGTCCTTAACCTAAGTTGAGATGATTTCATTATGAAATCAGAAGATAGGATTCATAGAGAGTGTCACGAAAGTGTACAACGGTTTACGAGTACCTGTGAGGATAGAGGTTGCGTAGTGAGACCCAATGGGGTTATGAGATGCCTTCATACGAAGCATAAGCGTTCCTAAGTTTAATTAAACTAAGGTATAAGAATCAGTTACGCTACGAAGAGGAAAGTTGTTTTGAAAACAACTCGAAAGTTATTTTGATTGTTTTTCAAAAAGTATTTGGTGCCATCACGGCCCATTTTTATGTTCAAACGTTTGACACCCAAAGATATAAAATTTTTCAAAGTTGGGGGTGTAAAGGAAACTAATTGCAGAAAAATTTCAAGTTATTGTACTACAGATTCAAGGTTTTAAAGATTGTTTGAGTTTTTAACCAAAGAGCAAAAATGGATTTCAAGTAACAAAACTGTTTTACGGTAGTTAAGGCCCATTTGAGAATGTATATCCTCGGTTAGCAAGTGGGTAAGCCTTAAGCAATTTTTGAGGACAAATTTTTTTAAGTTGGGGGTGTAATGTAACATCCCCAAAATAATTAAGATAATTATTTTGAAGTTAAACCCAATCAATTTATTATTATGATACTTAATTAATAGTTTTGTTAATTGGGTACTAAATTAATTATTGAATGGTGTATATTTATAAATTGAAGAAGTTGGTTTTTGGGTGCTAAAATTAAATATGGAATTTTAGTGAGGTTTTTTGAGAAATTAGAATTAAGTGAGGGTTATTTTGGTCTTTGACCTCATTTTCACTTAAGTTGTTTTATAAAAGAAAAATAAAATGAAAAGAAAGAGAATTGAGAGAATGAGAGTCGTAGAATGAAGAAAGAAAGAAAATGGAGAAGAAAGAGAGAAAAGGGGCGTAGGGAAGAAGAGAGGAGAGGGAAGAAAACTTTCATGGTGAACTTCAATCTTCTTGCACAAAATAAATCACCTCCTCATCCTCTTCCTTTTGGTACCAATATCATCACCAACAAATCTCTCTCCCTTAATCTACCATTTTCGCACCTTAGGAAGAAAAATGAGGTTTTGATGGTTCAAGCTCAAAGGAAAGCTTAGGATGGTGTTTAGGAGTGAACCCAAGGTTAATTGATCGATGATTGAAGTTCGATTAGGTGATTGGAAGCTAGTTGAATGATTTAGGGTTTGAGAAATCAAAATTGGGGCTTATATGTTGAAGCTCAAATGGAGGATGAAGATGATGAATAGTGATCATTGAGTGAGGGTGAAATTCTAAGTGGAAGTGTGGAGCTTAGGAATCAAGTTTTGAAGCTCTAGGAGCTTATGTTGGTGCCTAGGTGCAATTGATGCCGAGCGAGGATTTCTCGAGTCTCGCGAGTCGGATGTTTGAGTGGCGGAAAGTCTCGGTGTTTCGTGATTTTCATCACGATAGGTGTTGTGGATTTTACAAACAGATGCGCAAGTATACGCAACCGCAACAAGTAATACAGTAGAAATACAGGTCGAACCCACAGGGATTGTATTTAATTTACAGTTGTCATAACCTAACAAATCAGTGTGTAAAATAAAAACACTATTTGAGGGTAGTAAAATAAAGGTTTGGTTTGCAAGGAAATAAAAAGGAAACTATATGGTGAAGACTTAGTTGGATTGCTTTTACTAAGTAATTTCTCTTCTGTTTTAGTGCTATAGCATTAGATGCTATAACATTGAGTGCTGTAGCATATGTTGTGTTCCTTTCGGTCACTTTCACCAAGGTTTCGTGACAAGATCCTATGTCTAGGCTTCAAATAAGTTCACCTTTGTATATTAAAGACCCCACAGTATTCACTCTATGAACTAAGCCCTCCTATGTCAAGGTTTGGGCAAGGATTGTTCTAAGTGCCCTTAAAACAACCACTCACTCACATCAATCTTTGAGATCGAATCATGAACCATTTTTGAACCCATGAATGCACTTGTTCTAGTTAGCTAATCCCAAAACAAGTTTGAAAGCATTAAAACACAAAGATTGAAATGCATACATCATAATATTATATTACTAACACATAAAGAGTCATTACAAAGCTTAATCAATCCAACTACAAGATGTTTAGGTCATGTTTAGCAATATCAACAACTTACAAATAATGGAGTTCATGTCACCAAAACAGAAAGTAGAAGAAGAATGCGCAAAAGATACACTCCTCCAACTCCTACGCATGAACTGGTGTGCTGACAGTACTATAGCATGAACCGAACACGATCTTCTAGTGGATATCTATGGTGGATCTTCAATGGAACTAAGAGGACAGCTTATCACTGTATTTTTCCTCTAGAACCAAAGAAGTTTAAGTGCTGGAAGTTCATTGTATGACAGCCTGTGGAGTGTGGAGTCTAGGCTTGCTTTTATAGTTGAGTTTCCCCTCCTTTCTTGCAAGTGGATGAAGCAAGTGGGTCTTCTTTTCATCAATTAAAGGTATGTTGTCCCCTCATGGTAGACAAGTGGTGAAGTGCAAGTGGTAGGAGGGTGGCTGCATCAGCATGGATTGTGGCAATAGGGAGGTGCTGACTTGATAGGTTTGGATTCACTGCAGATCTGCTTTCTGCTGCTGTCTTCAAGTGGGTCCCAGCTCTGCTGCGCACAGTGATGCTATAGCAGCTGATGCTATAGCACTTAGACAGAAAACATTAGAAATTTCACAAGGGCACCATTTGTGCCAAATATATTCCATTTCAGTTCTTGATTCCCTTTTCCCTAATTAAACATAAATATTTACATAATTCCTAGCCTAAGCATGCAAAATCACAATTATTTACGAATAGAAATGCATAAATAACTCTACAAATGGAGAGTTATCGTAGGTGAGTTCTTTGATTTATGCGAGGTTGCGTTAATTGTCAAGAATTGATGAATTTTATGATTTGTGAACATTGGTTTCCAAATTTGAGTTGATTTTTAAAGTGATGTTTTTAATTGATGTGCTAAGTTAGTGTTTCAGTTTGATGTGTTTGATTTTATAGGGTTTTGACGAAAAACCATTAAACCGAACAATTAACTAATTCTGAGGATAATTGATGAATTATATTATGATTATTGGGAAGTATAGTTATGTTTGATGAATTTGATGTTTGAGGTTTGATGATTGATTGTTATGGTTTGATGTTGATTGTGATTGAATGAAGAGGTTTTTGAAGTGTTTTTGACTGTGATTAAGTTAGGAATTGAGCGGAACGCGTATCTGAATTGATCGGAATAGCAAAATACGCGAAAGAGGGACAAACCCTAGTGCTGCCATAGGCGCATGACCCGAGTGCCCCAGGCGCACGACCCGGGCGTAGAGGCGCACAGACCATGCGCAGTGCTCTGTCCCAATTTTTAAAACATGTCTCAGGCTGTTCCGTTTGATTCCGAACCTTCCCTAATCCCTTCCTTAACCCTTCCCAATGATCACTGACCAAAGATAAGTTGATTTTCAAGTGGTTTCATGTTGTTTTATGAATTTTTTATGTTAGGGTTTTAAATACAAAACCGAAGTAAAACTTAACGAGATATTTATGTTTCACCGTATACAACGAGTAATTCATGATATGTTTTCAATGCAAGACGAGTAAGAGTTGTATCGAGAGTGAAAACATATAAGTATAAAGAATGGACTTTGTGTTCGAGTTAAGGATAAAAGATTACGACTTCGTGTCGAGTAACAGACTTAATGTCCGAGTTGAGGATAATAAAGCGACTTCGTGTTGAGAAACGGACTTAATGTCCAAGAGGTTAACAAAAGATATTGAGGCGGATGATGATCCCGAGTTGAGGAGCATACCTAGCTGAGGGGAGTCATGAATCCAAAGCTAGAGCCCTAGAATTATTCCTATACCTATACAGATTTGGGTTTCCGTTGATATTGGGCATTCTAGAGTGTCTAGCATTATATCTCGGATTGGCTAAGCCAAAGAAAAGATTAAAAGACAGGTATGTACAATAAGGTTCATTAGTTGAGGATAATTCAGGTATGAACAATAAGGTTCGTAAGTTGAGGTTGTTCCACAGATAAGACAGGTATGGGCGAGAGCGGCTCATAAGAAAATAAAAAGGAAAACACCGAGAGAGGATATGTGAGGGGTGCGAAAGAACTCACTGAGATTTGTAAATCTCACAGATATTATTGTGGTGTTTTCAAATGTGCAGGGAAAGCAAAGCAGATTGAAGTGAAGCGGCATATGCAGTAGCTGCTTAGTTAGAGGGAAGATCACTTGGTGATTTTCATTATGATATTGCTTTTCCCTTCATATGTATTGGTTAAGTTAAATCCTTAAACTGTATCAAGGTCATGTATTACGTTATAACCGTGTGTTGTAATTTGGACCATAGTTATGTATTATATTGAAAGTGTAATTGAGAAATTATATCTCAAAGTCATGTAAGTGGTTTTAAATATGCTTAAGTTTTTAGTTGGTCCAGTATTATGAGCAGGTTATACTCTGATGTTTATGATTACGTTTATACCTTTTTGATCACTGTGAGGTGAAATTTAACGAGTTACACAAAAAAATCTACTAAAATCGAACAAAAAATATGTAAAGTTTTTTGGATTTCTTTGAGATTAAGAGAAATTCAGAAACATTAATTAAAAATATTAAGCGAAGGAAATTGGGATTCTGGGCCACGAAGTCCCATAAGAAGTTTCTTCGAAGGGAGTAATGATCCTTGATTGTTTCTGCATTTTTTGGCTGTGGTTTCAGGACAATCGGGGCAGATTGCCCGAAAACAAATTTTTTTCACCTAAAACGCTAAAACCGAGCAGAGACCTGAAAGACAACAAAAACACAAAGGAAAAACGTTAGTATTGTTAATGGACGTTCTTAAGTTGGCAATCCCTAATTCGAGTTCCCCGACAACGCACCAATCTGATCAGCGGTCGTGTGTGGGTCAAAATAATTAAAAGTTATAAAATGTAGTACAAGGATGTTAAGCATGGTCATCTCACAAGGATCTCTAAATTGAAGATTACCAAAATCAAGAACGAAAGCATAATAAAACATAAATCAGGTTTTTTTTTTAGGAAAGCTGTTTAATGGGGAAATCAATTGATGAGAAACAACCAGTCCATTGGTTTCTGGTGTGTTTCTTGGATTAATCACTAGTTCTTAAATAAATATTTTTTCAAGATTTCATAATTCTTGATTGATCATAAACCAACCAAAAAAATGCCAGTCATTTCATACGAATTCCCGACTTAACCAAACGTCAAAACAGAGTGTTTGGTCAATCATGATAGTGAACAAGCGCCACAAAACATGATTAACGTCATAACTAAATTCTATTAATCATATAAACAGGAGTCATAGACTCTATCAATTTCTATCCAAACTAAATTAAACAACTGATAAAATAGTTTGAATTAAGCAAAACACAAATCGAATTTGAGTAAAAACGAAATAAACTCTAAGCACCGAACCTCAAAATCCTTACAAGCAACACCCTTCACCACTGGATTGATCTAGGGCACACAAACGAATTCAGAATTAGAAATAGCAAAAAGGTCCTCAGTACTGGCTGCTAAAAGCCTATTTATAATCGTAACATAAAAACCTAATTAAGTGAAACGGGTTCTTAAACAAAAGCCCAATAAGAAAGATTAATTGACCCCATAAACCCGTAATTGACTATACTACTTCAATAACTCGCAGTTTGTAACTTCAAGACATCCAAAATGGGTTTTGGGCTCAACAATAATTGTATATCTGCTCCTTAGCTTTCCAACGCATGCTTACACGCCTCAATTGGATAAACACATCTAAGGTTATGGTCTGCAGAATGAACAAGGGTCAATATGCAATGAACCAGAAAATTGAACAAGGAATAATTAATAGTCATTTAAGACCCAACGAATAGAAACATGTTTTTGTCGTTCAAACACTTTTTCCTAGCCAGGGGATCGGCCAGAGATTTGAAATTATGATTCTTCTGTTTCTTCAAGCAATTTTGCCGAGGACAGAAACTCTATTCCTCGACTATGGATTCCCTAACTCCTCCAAAGAGTGTTAGGACAGGTGAGAGGGATGTGTGGTTGGACAATCTACGGGGCGAAAAACATAAAGTAATGCGGTAAAGAAAGAAAAAGTAAACACTTTGCAAAAAATAGTAGATGATTTGGTTGATGTGTGTTTTTTTCCAGAATGTACAACCTCTTATATATACACGAGCTTCTGTTAGCCACTATTCGAGCCTACAACCGCTCACCGTTGGATCAATTATGATCAACGTTTCTAATTGCTTCCAAGCCCTAGAAATTCGAAAAAACTCCTCCACGACCTCACTAGCACGGGTTAGTGGGGTAAACTCTCTTCGCTCCTACTTCAACGATGTTCTTTTGTTCGCTGACCTTAACCACTTTATTGCTTTGTCCACATGCATTGGACACTTGCGCTCCAAGCAAGCTTTCGTTACCTCGACTACAATCTTCCTCGGCCAAGTTTCTTCCTCGGCCTTCGGTCGTTGGTTCCTTAGCCGAGCCTCCATGTAGTCGAGTTTAAACCAAGTTTTACCTTTCCTTAGTGCACTTTATCATTTCCTCGGTGCGTAAGCCCTCTTGATACATACCTTATACTCTCAAGTCGAGCTTTCCACCAAGGCTGCCTATTAGGCAAGTACTTATATTATCAGAACCCTAACGCCTCCATAACTCGCCTTGTTTGACCTCGGCTTTACCCTAGCCTCGATTTCCTCTTTTTTTCCTCGGCTAACCACTTGGATTATTTTGGGTTTTTTTTCAAAAGAAAAGTCACAATATTATTAAATAAAAACACAATCATTTATGTCACGACACAAAACTCTATTTCATCAAATGTACCATGCACTAGTGCAAACCAAATACGATTCATAAGATTCAACACATGATAACACTAAAATGATAGGTTCAAAACACAACTTAAAACTTCAAGTGCAATACTATAAAGAGTGCATTAAAGGCGTCAGCAAGGTTCCTTGAGATGGATTTGATACAAATCCTTTAATGGGATTTGTTGAGCCATTTAATGACCAACAAGCTTTACCTATGAATGTGGAGCAAAAATCATGTCTGAATATGCAGCAAGGGGGAAACCTCATTCAATGAGATTAGAGATGTTGTCATTCTAGATGAGAGGAAGTAGACATTGCATGTGTTTATGCAGAGGCAGGAGACATCTTCGAACTCAATTCACATTTTGGTTAATGTGTTTACCTCTTGCACACAGGTGGCGGCTAAAGACAACTCTATTCAGATTATCTTTATGTCTAATGTAACATCCGCAAAATAATTAACCGAATTATTTGGATGTTAACCCAATTGAATTAATTTAGTACTTAACTGGTAAATTTATCGAGTGCTAAAATTATTTAATTGTTGTCAGCGGATCGTTAACCGGATAATACGGACCAAGGAAGTTTTGGAATCGAAATAGGAGATTTCGATCAATATGGTAATTTGACCGCGTTACAACAAATATATTAAATAAATATATATGTGTATACGTGTGTGCATGTGAGAGGAGAAGAAAAGAAATTAATTAAAATGAAAGAAAGAAAGAAGAAGGGAGAGACAGTGAGAGAACCGAGAGGAAAACAGAGAGAAGAAGAGAAAAAGAAAAGAAGAGAGAAAGAAAGGGGGAGGAAGAAGAAGGGGAAAAAGGGGGCACTTCCGCTCAACGAAACGACTTCCTTCCAACACGAAAAATGCTCAGCGTTACTTCCTCTTCGATTTGGTACCAACATCTTCATCATCAACTCACTCTACACGAATTTACCATTTTCGGTTTGAAGCTCAAGGTGGCGTTTTTGAGAGCTATCTTCGTCAATAAAGCGGTATGAAGGCTAGGGGAGTTCGAATGGAGGCTTGGGTACTAGTTTGGAGTGAAAGAATCAAGGATTGGAAGCGAGTTGGGTGATTTGGGGTTTTGGTGAATAGTGTCCGTGGAGAATTTCGGGGAAATCGGTATTTCGGTCAAAAGCGGTTTCGTGATCGAGTGGAAAGCTTTGGAAGCGGTTTGGGTGTCGCCGGAGCGGGGAATGTTCGTGTGGCTACTCGGTGATTTGGCGAAGTCTCGGCAATTTTGAAGTCTCGGTGTCGGCACACGCTTCGAGGGTGAGTTCTACTCACGTTTAGGATTTTTATGTTTCGAATTATTAATTAACTGTTTTATCGCTTTCGCTGGACTGGAATATTTCTGGATATTGTCTGTTTCGGATTAGGAATCGATCGGAGCGAGTCTCGAGTTGTGTCGCGTTGAAATGGAATTTTCGGTGATTTGATTTCGAAAGATTTTGACTTAAAAACCGTTAATTGGGAAATATGTCGCGTTTTGATAAAATCCGTTTTGAATGAGTTTTTGATTGACTTGAATGATTGCGTGACTTTGATTGAAACTGTTTTTATGGTTGTTAAATCTGTTTTTAATCGGAACGAGAATCGGAATTGAGCGGAATAGCGGATTTCGCGAAAATCGCAAAATTCTGCACTTGACAGGCCACAGGCCCCCTGTTCTGCCACTCCACGCGCCGTTGGCGCGCCGCGCGTCACTCGCGCGCTACTGAACAGAACTTGATTGCCAACTTGCGCGCCGTTTGCGCGCCACGCGCCATTCGCGCGCCAGTTGGCAGAATTTTCAGCAAACAAACACTGTTCTTCGTTTCGCGATATCTTTTGATCCGGGAACCCGATTGAGGTGTTCTAAGATGCGTTGGAAAGCTTATTCAGAGGCCTAACTGAATATTCTATTTTTAAGGCAAAATGAACTGTTTTAGATACTGAAAAACTGTGTCGAAAAGTGGTCAAATAGAGTACGAGTGTGAACTTGGATTTTTATAAAACTTGGAATCAAAGCGTTTCATTGATTGTCTGATTTGATGGACCGTGAGTTCATAGTGTTGTAGATATATATATTATATCGAGTTTGGGTGACGACCCATGTTGACATACTAGGAGGGGAAGTCATGATCCCCCACCCTAGGCTCTGATGCCAATAGTTAATCTATTATTGGTATGGGGTTCGCTGGGATTAGCAAGTGGTTTGCAGTCGGTGTTGTGTCAAAAGTTTGTGCTGCGTTCATCGGGATTAGCAAGTGGTTTGCAGTCGGTGGTACGTAGAAAGGCCTAGGATATTAGTTCATCGGGATTAGCAAGTGGTTTGCAGTCGGTGTCCTATTAGATCGAAGCCTTATTGTATGGTACACCGGGATTAGCAAGTGGATTGCAGTCGGTGTCGTGTCAAACCTTAAAAATGTTTTAAACGGACCGAGAGTGTTAGTAGGGGTTCCGGTAGAACTCACTGAGATTGTATCTCACTGTTTATATTTTGTGGTTTTTACAAAGAAACAGGGGAAAAAGAAAAGGTGAAGAAGCACAGCTAGGTGGTGTGCATATGAAGACGGTGAAGACTTAGTTTTCATTGTTATTGTCTTTCCCTCGAGATTTTTGTATTTTCGATTGTATAACTTGTATCGGTAAAAGTTGTAAAATCGTTTCCGCTATTTCTTGGTATTTGGATATTGGACTCTAAGTTATGAGTTGTTTTTATTTATGTTCAATATCTAAAACAGGAAATATATCTCTGATTATTTTATGATGGTACACTTGGGTATTTTTACTCGATAAAAATACCGGGGTGTTACAGTTGGTATCAGAGCAGTTCGACCTAGTCGGACTTAGTTTAGGGTTGAGTCGATTCCTTGTTAGTCCTGGTTGTAATTACACTTGTGATGCTAAGAGACATTGAGCCTGATCAACTTAATACTCAGTGCATCATAAGCGGAATTATGACTGGATGACCAAGACGCAGTCCTCGACCAAAACCAGAATCTTCAACCAGTGCATCCTCAGGAAAGGTGACATGACGGTGGAAGAATACACCGCTAAGTTTGAGAAGTTGTCTCGGTTTTACCAAGTGGTAATGTAAGCTTCGGATGACGAATGGAGAATGCAGAAGTATAAGACGGGCATAAGTGCTTTTATGAATTATGGTCTCAGTTCTTATACTATTACCAGTTATGTTGCCTTAGTGCAATCGACCTATGTCGTCGAGGATGATCTCATAAGAAATATTGGAAAGGAAAGAAGGTAGTTGATTTATCAACTCTGAATACAAAGTCCTAAGATAATTTCATCGAAGGAAAAGCAGATGCAATTCTTTGATTCTTCAAAGGTCAGAAGATGTTCTAACTGTGGAAAGCCTCACAGCGGTGATTGCAAGCGAAGATCTAATCAGTGTTATTATAGAAATGAAGAAGGTCACTATGCAAATAGGTGTCCTGCAAGGAAGAGTTCCAAGGAGTTACAAGCAGCTCCAAGGCTATGACGAGTCAACACTCTAGATGCTTAGACAGTTACAACTGCTGACAAGTTGTTGAGGGGTATGGAATCAGTTTTCAATAACTCCGTCAGTATATTATACGATTCGGGTGCAACCCATTGTGTTATAGCACAAGCATGTGTAGATCGGCTGGGATTGGCAATGCCTTCGCTATCCGAGCCGATAATCGTTTTAACTGCTGCTAGGGGTCGTGTCCAGACATAATCTTTGTATAGAATTGTCTATTTGTTATAGGAGGCAGAAATTTCATTGTAGAATTTATTGTTTGTCTACAAGAAGTGTGGACACCATTTTGGGTATGAATAGGATGACTGTAAATCATGTTGCAATCGACTGTGTTAATCAACTATCAGCTTCGCTTCAGAATCAGTTGAATTGGCTAGGACAAATTCTGAGGCGGTTACCTAGTTCACCTTAGACGGTCAATCTTCATTCCAAGGTGCGGAATGACATGTTAGTATGTTATCTGCATCCACTGAAACTAGTTTGGATTTGGCGAACATTCAGATTGTGAATGACTTTCTGGATGTTTTCACGATGAAGTTTCTTCTGAATCTCCTGAGCGAGAGGTAGAGTTTACGGTAGAATTGGTTCCTGGTACGGGATCAATATCTATTGTTTCTTATTGAATGTTCCTTTAGAATTCAAGGAAATGGAGTCTCAACTTGAAGAGTCGACGTTAAGGAAATTCCTTCGACCGAGTGCTTCTCTAAGGAGTGCTCTGGTGTGGTTAGTCGAAAGGAAAAATGGTAGCATGAGATTGTGTATTGATTACCGACTACTCAACAAAGTGGCGATCAAGAATAAATATCCCTTACCAAGGATAGACGAATTGCTTGAACAATTTGAGGCGCTGCTGTGTTTTCTAAAAATCGACCTGAGGTCAGGATGTCATCAAATAAAAGTTAGAGCCTTAGATATTCCGAAGACAGCTTTCCGTACTAGGTATGGACATTACGAGTTAGTAGTGATGCCTTTCGGTCTACCTAATGCCCCGGCGGTATTCGTGGATTTCAGGAACCGAGTTTTTCATTCGTATCAGGATCAGTTTGAAGTCGTCTTCATCGATGATATCTTGATGTACTCGAAGACCATTGAGGAGCATGTCCGACATCTCCGCATTGTTCTGAGTGTACTCCGAGAAAAGAAGTTGTACTTGAAACCTTCGGAGTGTGATTTTTGGGTGTCAGAGGTAAAGTCTTTGGGACATGTGATTTCCCAAGTCGGGAGTTTCTGTAGGTCCCAGTGAGAAGGAAGCGGTGTTGAATGGGAGTGACCGACGTCAGTCGCAGGGATCAAAAGTTTCTGGATCTAGCCGGTTACTGTAAGAGGTTCGTTAAAGGGTTCTCACAGTTAGTTGTCCACTTACTCGGTTAACTCGTAAGGGTCATCCGTTTACGTGGGATGCTGATTGTGAAGAATGTTTTCAAGAATTGAAGGTTAGGTTGACTTCTGCACCAATCCTGATTCTTCCGGATCCGTCTTTGAAATTCCAAATTTTACGGCGATGTTTCTGGGGAGGCTTTAGGAAGTGTTCTTGTGCAGAATCAACAAGAGGTAGCTTCTGCGTCCAGACAATTGAAGACTCATGAGCAGAGTTATCCGACTCACGATTATGAGTTGGCAGCTATTGTGTATGCATTGAAGATTGGAGACGTTATCTGTATGGGTCTCGTTTCGATGTCTTGAGTGATCACAATAGTTTAAGGTATCTGTTTGATCAGAAAGAACTGAATAGCAGACGGAGAAGTGTGTCGAATTCCTGAAGGATTATAAATTGGTGTTGATTAGCATTCAAAAGAGGCCAGTGTTGTAACTGATGCACTGAGTAGGAAGTCCATCCACATGGCTGAGTTTATTGATGCATAAGATGGAATTATCAGAGTCTTTCAGAGACTTAAATCTGAATTCAAGATCAAGGAGAATCCGGTTAGTGTTGAGCCATATGAGGATCTCTAGTTCCCTAAGGGATTCTATACGCTTAGCACAGGAAGTTGATGTGAAGCTACAATCACAAAGGTATTTCCAGATTTTACTATGGATAGTGATGGAGTCAGTTGTTTCAACGGTAGAATCTGTGCGGCCGATGATGAGAACAATAAAAGGCAAGTGTTAGAGGGAGCACACCGAAGTTAATATTCTGTTCCAGGGTGTACAGAATATAAAGCAGAGGTATTAGTTTGTTAACCTCTCCTTTGTGAAGGTTAACAATGAGATAGTATTATGAGATTCCGTTTGACAAAGCGAACGTGAATACGAATATGTAAGTGAGGTAACTGCTGACTGTTTTCACGTTGCGAATAACCATCAAAGGATTAATTGATGGATCTGCTTGCAAGCGACTGAAATTTCCAAAGTGAAGCTTGGTGTGCGGGGTGATAATTTTGAAAAGTCGTCGTTGTGAAAACCCGCATGCTAAAGTTAATTTTGGGAACGAATTAAGAGGCTAATAGAATATGACTGAGGAGGAAAATCCTAGGAGGATTACTTAGGTTGAGGGGAAGCTCTCAACGCTATTAAGTAATTCGGAAAGGAGCTCTGAGATCTGTTTGACAGTTGTTTGGAGGACAACTGAGGTGATTTTCATTACGTTCAATTTATTTGATGTCCCCGTGGTTTATTTCTACTTTTAAGATAAACGTTTCTGGTAACCCTCATTCCCTATTCTTTCGAAAAATGTTATCTCGAAATCTTGGGGGCGAGTCAAGAAGTTTCACAAGTGACTTTTCCGTCACATTGTCGGTGTGTACGAGAACTGTTATCGATCTTAGAAGGTTTGTTGAGAACGTGTTTATTCCCTTCGAAGAAATTGTGGTTGTTTTTACCTTTGCCGAGGAGTACCAGTTTGTGGATCTCGTTTTCAACTTGTACGTCTATCAAGTGTCTTGTATTAAATCCTTTGATTTAGATTAATCAAAGTCGGGGAGTAAACGAGGTTAATTGGAATGAAGTTCGGAAGTGTTTTCAAACGCGGTGCCAAGCCTATGTAGGCGAAAGAGGAGTTTCCCGTATTGATTCGTAACGAGAGAGTTCGAACTATAACCTTAGAGCGTTCTAGGGTGGTAGTGGAACGTACTTAGAGGTTGACGTGACAACTTGAGAAGATTTTCTACACTCATTTCGTTAACTCAAGGTTGTGTTCCAGCAATTTAAGACCTTTCTGAGGATATCGATCCTCGGTTAGTCGGATGAAAGACTTAGCGAAATTTTGAGGACAAAATTCTTTTAAGTTGGGGAGAATGTAACATCCGCAAAATAATTAACCGAATTATTTGGATGTTAACCCAATTGAATTAATTTAGTACTTAACTGGTAAATTTATCGAGTGCTAAAATTATTTAATTGTTGTCAGCGGATCGTTAACCGGATAATACGGACCAAGGAAGTTTTGGAATCGAAATAGGAGATTTCGATCAATATGGTAATTTGACCGCGTTACAACAAATATATTAAATAAATATATATGTGTATACGTGTGTGCATGTGAGAGGAGAAGAAAAGAAATTAATTAAAATGAAAGAAAGAAAGAAGAAGGGAGAGACAGTGAGAGAACCGAGAGGAAAACAGAGAGAAGAAGAGAAAAAGAAAAGAAGAGAGAAAGAAAGGGGGAGGAAGAAGAAGGGGAAAAAGGGGGCACTTCCGCTCAACGAAACGACTTCCTTCCAACACGAAAAATGCTCAGCGTTACTTCCTCTTCGATTTGGTACCAACATCTTCATCATCAACTCACTCTACACGAATTTACCATTTTCGGTTTGAAGCTCAAGGTGGCGTTTTTGAGAGCTATCTTCGTCAATAAAGCGGTTTGAAGGCTAGGGGAGTTCGAATGGAGGCTTGGGTACTAGTTTGGAGTGAAAGAATCAAGGATTGGAAGCGAGTTGGGTGATTTGGGGTTTTGGTGAATAGTGTCCGTGGAGAATTTCGGGGAAATCGGTATTTCGGTCAAAAGCGGTTTCGTGATCGAGTGGAAAGCTTTGGAAGCGGTTTGGGTGTCGCCGGAGCGGGGAATGTTCGTGTGGCTACTCGGTGATTTGGCGAAGTCTCGGCAATTTTGAAGTCTCGGTGTCGGCACACGCTTCGAGGGTGAGTTCTACTCACGTTTAGGATTTTTATGTTTCGAATTATTAATTAACTGTTTTATCGCTTTCGCTGGACTGGAATATTTCTGGATATTGTCTGTTTCGGATTAGGAATCGATCGGAGCGAGTCTCGAGTTGTGTCGCGTTGAAATGGAATTTTCGGTGATTTGATTTCGAAAGATTTTGACTTAAAAACCGTTAATTGGGAAATATGTCGCGTTTTGATAAAATCCGTTTTGAATGAGTTTTTGATTGACTTGAATGATTGCGTGACTTTGATTGAAACTGTTTTTATGGTTGTTAAATCTGTTTTTAATCGGAACGAGAATCGGAATTGAGCGGAATAGCGGATTTCGCGAAAATCGCAAAATTCTGCACTTGACAGGCCACAGGCCCCCTGTTCTGCCACTCCACGCGCCGTTGGCGCGCCGCGCGTCACTCGCGCGCTACTGAACAGAACTTGATTGCCAACTTGCGCGCCGTTTGCGCGCCACGCGCCATTCGCGCGCCAGTTGGCAGAATTTTCAGCAAACAAACACTGTTCTTCGTTTCGCGATATCTTTTGATCCGGGAACCCGATTGAGGTGTTCTAAGATGCGTTGGAAAGCTTATTCAGAGGCCTAACTGAATATTCTATTTTTAAGGCAAAATGAACTGTTTTAGATACTGAAAAACTGTGTCGAAAAGTGGTCAAATAGAGTACGAGTGTGAACTTGGATTTTTATAAAACTTGGAATCAAAGCGTTTCATTGATTGTCTGATTTGATGGACCGTGAGTTCATAGTGTTGTAGATATATATATTATATCGAGTTTGGGTGACGACCCATGTTGACATACTAGGAGGGGAAGTCATGATCCCCCACCCTAGGCTCTGATGCCAATAGTTAATCTATTATTGGTATGGGGTTCGCCGGGATTAGCAAGTGGTTTGCAGTCGGTGTTGTGTCAAAAGTTTGTGCTGCGTTCATCGGGATTAGCAAGTGGTTTGCAGTCGGTGGTACGTAGAAAGGCCTAGGATATTAGTTCATCGGGATTAGCAAGTGGTTTGCAGTCGGTGTCCTATTAGATCGAAGCCTTATTGTATGGTACACCGGGATTAGCAAGTGGATTGCAGTCGGTGTCGTGTCAAACCTTAAAAATGTTTTAAACGGACCGAGAGTGTTAGTAGGGGTTCCGGTAGAACTCACTGAGATTGTATCTCACTGTTTATATTTTGTGGTTTTTACAAAGAAACAGGGGAAAAAGAAAAGGTGAAGAAGCACAGCTAGGTGGTGTGCATATGAAGACGGTGAAGACTTAGTTTTCATTGTTATTGTCTTTCCCTCGAGATTTTTGTATTTTCGATTGTATAACTTGTATCGGTAAAAGTTGTAAAATCGTTTCCGCTATTTCTTGGTATTTGGATATTGGACTCTAAGTTATGAGTTGTTTTTATTTATGTTCAATATCTAAAACAGGAAATATATCTCTGATTATTTTATGATGGTACACTTGGGTATTTTTACTCGATAAAAATACCGGGGTGTTACATCTAATACTATTACTGGACGTAGTATAGCAACACCAATTGTTCATTCTAATGCCAGTGTAATGAATGATATGCATATCGCTAGCCATTTTTGGGTGATTATGTGTCATGAACAAAAGTAGTGCGAGGAAAGACCACCATATTTTCGAGCCTTGACCGATCACATGGTCATGAACAAAAGCAGTGTGAGGAGAGACCCTACTCCCTCTAGGGTTACCACCCAAGAAGGCAGAGGTGATCCCCCTCTTCAGCAAGATGGTCAAACTCATATACCCCCTAAGGCTCCTCCTGTGAATTGATAAGGGAGCACCTTAAGGGTTTAACAAGAAACAAGCATAGAGATAGTCCAAACATGGCACAGACGCGGGAACGAGTAAAATCCTATTCCTAAACCCGACGTTGAAGAATCCCAGAAGGAAAAAAACAAAACCTTGAAGCGATGCGTGAACGCCATGATCCAGCAAGAGAAGTCGCTTCAGCCAGGCGATCCTCGAGCATTTCCTCCACTCACAAAGCACAAGGACAAGCATCAGAATAATAAGAGGAGTAGAGGTCGCTGCCCGAGCCCCAGCCCAAGTCACTCTGAGAGCAGCACCAACAATAGCTCTACGTTCAACCACTCTGAAATCTACTCTTCGCCGAAAACCTCCTTAAGTCGCAAGACAAAGGTCGGAAACATCGAAGGTGCTGAGAAAGAAGGCACAAAAGGAGTCGCTCACCCGCAACATTGTCCTTGCTGCACCCCTTCGCTTCAAAGATCTTAGAAACCAAGGTCCCCCAAAACAATGCCGAACATTAAGCCCTACGACCGAAGAGTTCCTAACAAGCTTCAATTCACGGATGATGCCTCTCGAGGCCACGAAAGGAGTAAGATGCAAAACCTTTCCCTACCTACTGGAGAAGTCAACCCTTGGTTGGTTCTCAAATCTAGTGAGAGGATGCCCCCGCTCATCTGAAAACTTAGTCAAGCAGTTCAGAGCTCGCTTTGCCACTAACTGAGCTGTAGTAAAGAGTATCATCAGCCTGGTCGACCTACAGCAGAAATCGTGGGAGAGCCTGAACGCGTTCATGGGCCGATTCAACAAAGAAATCTGGAAGATAAAAAATTTAAACTCCATTGTAGCCATACATACGATGATCATCAGACTAAGGCCCTGACCATTCTCAGACTCACTCGCTTGCCGACAGCCGAGCACCCTAGACGAGCTCAAATAACGTGCAGTAGGCTATATCAACATGAAGGAACTAGCCGCGACCAAGATTCAAGGGTCGGCGAAGACAGACAAAGGAATAGCCCCGACTCACAACTCCCAACCAAAAACGAAGAAAAAGGGGGCTCAGGATCACAAAGCTCAGAAAGGCGAGGGCACCCCCCTCACAGTGGAGAGAGGAAAAATCTTCCAAGAAGCCTATGAGAACAATCTTATAAACCTCCCCCCTTTGAAAGAAAGTTCCCAAGGTGCGGATCACACGAAGTACTGTGAATACCACAAAGTGCATGGCCATACGAATGACGAATGTCAGGCCCTTAAATACAAGATTAGAAAACTGATCAAGGCTGGACTACGAGACGTATATGGACAGAGGCAAAAGAAGGGAACCTGAAAGACAAAACAACCAAGGTCAGAGAAGAGGCAGATCCCCTGCTCAACAACAGGGCGCAACGACCACTTAAGGTGACAACCCCCCACCTCCGAACAATCAAGTCAACTTGATCGCATGAGGGTTCGCTGGGGGAGGCGACACAAGTGGGAGCCTAAAAAGGTATCTCCGCGGAACTATGTCGATAAACTCCATAGTCACAGCAGTAGAACCTCTTCCTCTGATAACTTTCACTTAAACCGACTACCGAGGGATCGACAGAAATCAAGAAGACCCAATGGTAGTAACGGTAGAGCTGACCAATTTCTAGGTCATGAGGGCGCTGGTAGAGCAAAGAAGCTCAGCAGACGTAATCTATTTTTTGACTAAAACCATAATGTATCACCCACAGAATGGCCTCCCTACTTGGTAATCAACCTAATTTATTCACTTTTTTCTTCTTTTTTTAAGCCAAAAGCTTATTGCACTGACCTTCTCCATTCTTTTACTTGGCCTCAATACAACTGATGCACCCCCAAACTTAGTTTCATAAGTTATTCTAAATTTTTAGTCAAAACGTGACATTGATCTAGGTCTACTAACCCTGGCTTTAGCATCAGAATAGATTTAGTCATTAAATTCCTCCCTAAGCCTAGGGTCTAAGTGTAAAAGCAATAATAAGATTAGCTAATGCTCAAGCAGATTACTTTATACACATGCTCTTAATCATCATCAAGTTTAGTCCACAAAACACAAGTTCTACTACTGAAAAATAAGGGAACAAAGCTGATCATGCTTCTAATTCATAAAACTGTAAAAAGTAAGTAAAGTACTAATTCATTCACACTACTAGAAAATGGCTTTTTAGCATCCATTATTTAGCGTCGGCCACGACACCCACGCTAATAGCGTCGGCCTAGCGTCGGCTTGACCCACGCAACACACGAATTTTTTTTCTGTTGGAAAAAATATTAGCGTCGGCTATGGTAGACACTAATCTTGATCTGGCGGACGCTAATCTTCCAATTTTTAAATATTATCCTTAGCATCGGACTGGCCGACGCTACCTATGTTACTTTACCAATTCTCAGTTTCACACTCTCACACCGTCTCACTCTCATCTCATCGTCCCTCACTCTCATCTCATCGCCGTTTCCTCCGTTCTCCACTGTCCCTCACTCTCAATCACCCCCACCTCACCTCCACCTCCAAACTCCCTCGCCAATCGCCTCACCTACGCCCTCATTCTCCTCAACTTCGGCGAAACCCTAACATCACCTACGCCCTCATTCTCCTCAACACCGTGCGCTACCATCCGTCCTCGCAACTAGCAACCACCGTGAGCCACCATCCATTCTCGCAGGTTAGTAGTCTCTCCACCTGTTTCTATTTCATTTTCACCATTTTCGTTTTTTTCATTTTACTCTATTCTGGTTTTCTAGGTCACTCACGTTCCGGTCACCTCTCCTCCGCCTCACTCTCACTGTGCGCCGCCTCACTCTCACCGTGCACCGCCTCACTCTCACTCCAAGGAACCAAAGTGAAATTTCTTCTCTCACGGTTCGTTCTCTCTCTCTCACTCTATCTCTCTCAAAATATATTTTTTTGACAAATATATATTTTGTGGTTTCTGTATATTCTGGTTTCTGTATTAACAGTTTTTTTCTGTATTAAAAGTGAAATATATTCTGGTTTCTGTATTAACAGTTTTTTTGATTTTGTGTATTTTGATTTTAGGGTTTATTGGATAGTTTTTTGTTAATAGGGTTCCTCAAAATAGATTTTGTGTATTTTGTGTATGTAGATTTTCCTTTGATGATCAGTTTTTTTGATTTTGTGGACAGTGTTTTGTTCATGTTTCTTTTGATATATAAGTTATTAGCGAATTAACTTTGATAGGAATATATTGCTATCGATTTGTGTATGGTTTGACTTTTTGCAAATTAGGACATAGTTGCTCAAGAGTTTTTGTTCAGCAAATGATATTGGTTTCTGGATGGTTGGATGGTAAATGTGCTTTACAACAATTTGTTGAGTTATGTGAGTGTATTGTGTTTTACACATAGGTGAAAGTGTTTCCTTGAATTTAGTGATTTGTATTTTTATAACTTATTTAGTATTTGACAAGTTAAGTGTTTGCCTTATAGAAAATGGATTGTACTTGGATGTATAATAGGACAAATGCTAATAGGCACGGCTTGAAAAAAGAGTTTGTTCGTGGTGTTAAAAACTTTGTGAAGAGGGCCAGGAAGTTACCCATTTATATATCTGACGAAGGGATAAGTTGTCCGTGTAGAAAATGCAAGTGTAGGAAGAAATCTACGCCAACTAATGTTAGGCTTCACTTGTACCGACATGGATTTCAACCAGGCTATTGGATTTGGACTGAACACGGAGAAGTGAACCACGATCTTGATACAAGGGGTGGTTCGAATAGTAGTGGGCATGTGCATCGTGACGACCATTTTGATTCAATAAATCAGATGGTGTTTGATGTTTTTAGGCCGTATGAAGATGAAGATGTCCCTCGTGAGGATGAGTTGCCCAACGAAGATGCAAAGCAGTTCTACGACAAGTTGATATGCGCTAACAAGCCCATCTACGAGGGGGCTACGCAGTCTATATTGTCAATATCTGTTCAACTTCTGGCAATTAGGACTAATTGGCATATTCCACAAAAAGGTATAGATTTTGTTGCTCATATGCTTAATAGTGTATGTCCAGTTCAAGAATGCTTGCCCAAGAACTATTACCAAGCATCACAGTTGGTGTCTAAGTTAGGGTTGAAGGTTGAGCAGATTGATTGTTGTAAGGAAGGTTGTATGTTATATTACAAGGATGATAGTAAGTTATCTGAGTGCAAAATTTGTCATGCTCCTAGGTTCCTTCCTCGTAGGATTGGTACGGGAAAGTACAAAGATGTCCCAGTGAAGAGAATGTTCTATTTCCCTATCATTCCCAGATTACAAAGACTATATACATCACCCGAGTCTGCAACTGGAATGAGATGGCATCACGAAAACAGAAAGAGCTCAAACGTCCTTCGACATCCGTCCGATGGAAAAGCATGGAAACACTTTGATGATGTATATCCTGAATTTGCTAGTGAGCCTAGAAATGTAAGGCTAGGTCTGTGTTCAGATGGATTTAATCCTTACATTCAAGCCTCTGCTTCTCCATACTCTTGTTGGCCGATAATAGTTACCCCTTAAAATCTTCCCCCCGAAATGTGCATGACCAAACCATACTTGTTTTTGACTTGTCTCATACCTGGACCTCGTAACCCTAAAGTAAAGATAGATGTTTTCTTGCAACCATTGATTGATGATCTGCAACGATTGTGGTCTAATGGAATTTTGACCTATGATATATCCACAAAACAAAACTTCATCATGAAAGCATGCTTGATGTGGACAATCAATGATTTTCCGGCCTATGGTATGTTATCTGGATGGGGAACACAAGGAAAGCTGGCATGCCCTCATTGTATGGAAGAAACAAAAGCTTTCACCTTGAAATATGGCGGGAAGAATTCATGGTTTGATTGTCATCGTCGATTCTTGCCAGAAAATCACTCTTTTAGAAGAAGTAAAAGAAGATTTACAAAAAACAGGGATGAGAAAGACGGTCGACCTTATATTTACACAGGGCAAGATGTATTGGAGATGGTAAGTGGTTTCCCAAAGGTGACTGAGATTGGTTGGAAAAAGGGATTTGATGGGTATGGAGTTGGTCTTAATTGGACTAAAAGAAGTATTTTTTGGGATCTTCCATATTGGAAGGATAATTTGTTAAGGCACAACCTTGATGTGATGCACATAGAGAAAAATTTCTTCGACAATATATTTAAGACTGTCATGAATATTAAAGGCCAAACAAAAGATAATGAAAAGGCGAGAAAAGACTTGTCTTTATTATGTTGTCGTGGGGACTTGGAGATGCAAACCTTATCTAACGGAAAGATGGGTAAACCAAAGGCAAGTTACACTCTGACATCATCTGATGCAAAGCTGGTTTGTAAATGGCTTAAGGAACTTAGAATGCCTGATGGCTATGCTTCAAACCTTGCTAGGTGTGCGGATGTCGAACAGGGCACAGTGCATGGGATGAAGAGCCACGACTGTCTTCATGGAGTGTTTACTCCCAATTGCATTTCGTTCCTTGCCAGAATTTGTTTGGAAACCATTAACTGAGCTAAGTCGATTCTTCAAGGATCTTTGTTCCAATACGTTGAGGATGGACGACTTAGTTAAGTTGGATGAAAACATTCCAATTATCATATGCAAGTTAGAAAGGATTTTTCCACCGGGTTTCTTTGACTCAATGGAGCATCTTCCAATCCATCTTGCCAATGAAGCAATGCTAGGTGGTCCCGTACATTACCGTTGGATGTATCCATTTGAAAGGTAATTGTTGTGGTTGTTTTTTTAACGGTTATATGTTTATTGTAACTTAATAGACATGGAATGATTGAATGTGCAGATGTATGGGAGTCTTAAAGCGAGCAGTGACAAATAAGGCTAGGGTTGAAGGTTCTGTATGTGCTGACTATATACAACGTGAGACAACTTATTTTTGTTCTCATTATTTCAACTCATTCGATGTGTTGGCAACCTCAAGTTTAAGCAACAATACTCGTTTGGAATGTGATGACATCCAACCTACACTGTCCATCCTACACAAAAGTGGTCGACCGAGTGGGAAGCCAAGAAAACAGTATCTATTAGATAAGGAGTGGCAATCTGCTCATGTGCATGTCTTGATTAACTGTGATGAGATCAAACCATATCTTGAGTAAGTATCCTTCATTACACATCAATCATGAGTTTGATACCCATCATAACCTATATTGACTTATGAATTATGTGATTGATGTCAGCACTTTCTTGGAGAACCACTCGATCAATGGAGAAGACGCATATGGACCTATATTTTCAGAGTTTCCCATATGGCTAAAGGCATATGTAGATGAGGAGGCGAATGGAGTGAGCAGTAAAGACATAAGGGCACTATCTCGCGGTCCTTCATCAATGGCAATGTCATGGAACATGTACTTTGTCAATGGGTACAAGTTTCATACTAAGGCCTGGAGCATTGGTAAAAAAACTGTCAATTGTGGGGTGCACGTAAAGGGTCTTAATGAAGGAGGAGAAGATGATTATTATGGCACAATCAACCATATCTTTGAAGTAGATTACTTTGGTCTGAAGGACAAGATTGCACTATTTTATTGTGAATGGTTTGACCCAACAAAAAATAAGGGCACAAAGGTTCATCCACATTGTAAAATTGTGGATATTAAAATGGATAAGCGTTATAGTCTTTACGATCCTTTTATCCTTACGCAAAAAGCAAGACAAGTGTATTTCGTTCCCTATCCAGAAATGTGTAGAGATATGCGTGGATGGTGTGCGGCAATCACCACAAAACCAAGGGGTCATGTGGAGATTGACAACACGGAGGATGAAATGGCTTATCAGTCTGATGGGATGTCACCTGTTCTCCCTACTGCAGAAATTGAATCAATATCTTGTTTACGTGACGACCCACAAGTAGATGTGTTCGAAGAGATTTTTGATCATTCGCCTCACAATGATTGAGGATGTATTTTATTATAGTACTTTGTATTGCACATTATTAGAGCTTATCATATGTATTTTGTATTGCACTATCATGATTAAGACTACTTGGTGTACTTAAATTCAGAATTTTATTATATAAGTATTTTGTATTGCACAATGCTTTTGAGATAGACTAAGGAACTTTTGTGTCTCTTCATTATATAAGTATTTATTATTGCACATGTTCTATCACTTGTGTGAAACATATATTTTATTTCTATTTTGTATTGTAATGCATTTTGTATTTTATGAGCACAGATGAATAACAGAGGTGGCAATGGCAAGCAAAAGGCCCATCCTACTAGGGGCAAGCCAAGGATGATACAACCGGGCAAACTTGGGCAGCAGAATGCCATCCGGCGAAACTTGTCTAACACTAGGTCACTTGGCCGATCATCTCCACCCCCTAATGAACCTCCCGCACCGACCAACAACATTGTGGCACCTGCTGAGACTCCATCACCCATCTATGCCTCTACCCTCGAGGCATTCGTGTTTATGCGAAATCCAAGTATAAACCTTCAAACCATGGGTGCCTCTTCACAACATACCCCACATGAGGCTCCGGTAGCGGAGGATGTGCCCGATGAAGATGATGAAGATGAGGACCACGACGAAGAGGATGAAGATGAGGTGGGTGAAGGGCTAGTTCCTCCTCCCGTGCCAAGAAGAAATGGGAAGGTCATTGTATGACCTTTCGCTAAAGGGTAAGTTACAATGTATATTATTTTAGATTCTAGAGATCTTAGGAATTGAAAATTGAAATGAAGCTAAACTATAAAAATGCTTATAGTGTTAAGAGTATAGAAATTGTGATTTTTGATATTTTTGAATGCATGTGAATTGTTAATGAAAATTTTGCAGGCTCATTCCTAGCAAAGAAGTTGCAGATGCCATTATATTTGCCATACAAAGCTCCTTTGATGAGGCTATCCATGATTGGAGTGCAACAACCGAAGATATTCGAAAGGAATGGTTTAAGAAATTTGGGGTAAGTACATATTTGTTTTGTAAGAAGTATGTATTGCAATCATTGTGAAAGGAATAGTTTTTTATGACTGTATTGTAATTTGCAGGAAAAGGTGACATGGGATCCTTGTTATAATCATGTCATCCAACACTTGTTTGAACAAAAGGCCAAGAAAAGGCTCAATGATATGCTTACGAAGGTAAGAAAGAAAGGTGCTCGGCCTGGTTGGATGCGCGAGAAGGCTTACTTGGGTCTTCAAGAATATTGGGGTGGACAAAAATTCAAGGACCTCTCCAATCAAAACAAGGTTAATAGAGCGTCAACAAGAGGTGGAGCGGTCCACACCTCAGGCCGCAAGGCTCACGTTGACTTGGCACTTGAGCTTGTAAGTATTAAACTGAGTAATAGCTTTTTAATGACTGCTTTGTTTTGTACTTTATCATTAATTATTTCTTTGAGTTGATCAATTGCATCTTTATTTTATTTGTAGTGCAAACTACCTATGTAAGTTGTTGCCACTACTCTGAATTACATTTGTTGTTAATTAGATGAATTCTGTATTTTCTGGATTCTGTTGATGGTAATTAGGATTGCTGAATTGACATTATTATAGTGAATGGACCTGATGTGTATTTGCTGAATTGGTAATCAGGATTGTGTTGATGTGTTTCGGATGGTAATTGGGACTGCAAAATTATGCTGAAGTTGTTTTGAAACAAGACAGTAGATTTGATGTTCTTAACTGTAGTGTTTCATCTTAGCATTAAAGCATGTATTGCGTCAATCATCTTAGCATGCATTTTGATTATTAAAGACATACTCAATCAATTCATAGTGTAGTCATAAGACTGATATATTATGACAAGCTTTGTAAAAGATTGAGTTATGAATATACCTCCTTTAGTAAGTTTCTTACTCTGAGTTTGATGTGATGGTCTCTTTCCTTTTCTTCTAAGTAGCATTTTAACTTCAGTGATAGCTTGAGGACTTGAGAATAATGTCAGAAGATGAAACTTTGTAGCATAGAATTATGATCAACACAATAAGATTATATGACTGCACATACTCCTTTTGACTCTTGACACTCATTATAATCATTTTGGAAGAGTTAAGCATTTTGATCATATTTACTTCCAAGATTATATGCAACTCAAAACTTAAGATTTCTTTTCAGAGTAAATAAGTTGATATCTTAGAAAGTAGTATTTGGGCATGATAAGAGGCTTAGCACATTTCAAATTAATTATAACACATACAACTTTAAATTCAATTCAGAGATACTTTTTGATGTTCAATCATATGATTCATTTCTATAGTTACATTAGTATCAACTAATATTTAAAAAGTGTATTAGGAAGTTTACATGAAAACTATTTTTATGTGCATAAAATACATGTTATTTTGCCTAAAAGATTTTGTTAATTGTTAATTTTAGAAATTGTTAATATTTGAAAAGGATAACTTTCTAAACATGAAGATTTGATTTTTTCAGAAATTGTTAATTTTAGACATGTAGCTTTTTAGGCATAAAGCACATCAACACAATAGCATTTTAATGTAAAATGTTAAATTCTTGCTTTGATCTGATTTGATCTGATTTGTCCTTGAGCTTACCATTTTTTGTAAGTTGAATGTATTGGAGGTCTTCTGATATGTTGCTTTTGTGTCTTTCCTCTTCTTTGTGATTCTTCAGCCTTGTTTGAGTCACTTGCTCATCTATTCTGATGTGTCTCATCTATTCTGCACTATTATTTCACTGCTTCTCTATTTCTACTGCCTGTGTGATTCATCCTATTTTGCTTCGCTGCTATCTCTATCTGCTTTCTGCTGCCTCTATTTCTGCTTTCTGCTATCTCTATCTGCTTCTCTATCTGCTTTAGATGCTTATTTAAAAACTACAAAATCAGCAAAGCAATTGAAAGAAATTGTATTAGTAGGAAATACCAATTCTTCCACCTGTAACAATAGTAGGAAATACCAATTGAAAGAAATCTGCATTACTAAGCTATATGTGTAACAATAGTAATTTGTTCCCAAGATCAGATATGATCTGTAAGGACAATAGGGAAAAAGTCAGATCATGTACAACAATATGAATACATTAGGGAACAATATAACTGTTAGTTATTCATGTATTTGGAAATTCATATTTGCCTGAAGTTTGGAAATTCATGTATTTGGAAATTCATAATGGCACAGAATATAACTATTAGGTAAAATATCATATTTACCTGAAGTTTGGAAATTCATGTATTTGGAAATTCATATTGGCACAGAATAAAATATCATATTGGAAATTCTTGTATTTGGAAATTCATATTGGCATTAGGGAACATTAGGGAACAATATAACTGTTAGGTAAAATATCATATTTGCCTGAAGTTTGGAAATTCATGTATTTGGAAATTCATATTGGCACAGAATAAAATATCATATTTTCCTGAAATTTGCAATCCAAAGCCGTTTTAATTTATACAATAGATTCAGACATGAATCCAGTAAAAAAAGGCAGCTGAGCTCAAAGTCTTAAACCATCAATTGAAGCTAGTATCTATAGAAGCCTAACCTGTGTGATTCATCCTATTTTGCTTCGCTGCTATCTCTATCTGCTTTCTGCTGCCTCTATTTCTGCTTTCTGCTACCACTATCTGCTTCTCTATCTGCTTTCAATTTTGTGGCACCTATTGAGTTGTGGAATTTTGAATTATGAATGACTTTCTTATGGCAGCATACCCCTGATTGTTGCTGTTTTTACTCTTTTTTTTTTGTTTATGGTGAGAATTGAAGTTTATTTATTGGCTTGAGCCATGAGCTGTTCTGTTTTAAGATTTGTTGCTAGGGTTGATTTGAAATCAAAATGAAGAATACTAACAAGTCCCCTATGTTCTGTTTTTTTCACATGCTGTTATGGCATGATGCTCCAGTTGCTGCCCTAAAAATTAATTGTTGTTGATGTTCTGTTTGTTCAGGATACATACAAACAAAATGTGGTTGACTTGGTTGGAGATGATGTTCAAGAGGTAGATGGAGCGGTAGCAGTTGAGTGCTGGACGTTGGTTGTAGGGCCTCCCACCCGTGGTCGCCTCTATGGCACAGCAGGTTTATCTGTGAACGCCCGACCTAGGTCCAAATCGCTTATCCAAGAATCCCAGAATCCTTCTGGTTTCATGTTTGGGATATCTTTGGAAGCAGAGAGGGAAGCTAGACTTAGAGCTGAGAAGATTGCTCAAGATGCAGTAGCCCAGGCTCAAGAGGCGAATGAGCGTTCTCAGAAGTACCAAAATGATTTAGATGAGATGAGAAAATTATTTTTGGATCGCCTGGATGCTTTGGAGTGTGGATCATGTGGTGCTAGTCATTCTCATTCTCATCCTCATTATGATGAAGATTTGGATGAAGACTCACTTGATGGCGAGACTTGATGTTGTTACGGTTACTTTTATGTATTTGTAGGATGAATAAACATTTGATATTTTGGAGCTTCAAGACTATGTTATATTTTGTTGTTTCAAGAATATGTTATATTTTGTTGTTTTAAGAATATTTTGTTTTATGGTATTAAGCATTTTGATATGGTATGCTGGATGATTGTATTAAAAATTCTTTAGGAGTAGTGGTGGTAGTAAAGACACAGGGTACAGGGTAAAAAGCATTAGGCCAATTATATTATATTTACAAAAAAACAACCAAAGTTAGCGTCGGCCTTTCTGACGCTAACAAAGATGCATTTTAGCGTCGGCTTTGTGGACGCAAATTAATTGGTTGACTATTTTGGTTGACTAAATAGCGTCGACCAGGCCGACGGAAATGCTTTTGTTGACTCTCTTTCGTTGACTAAATAGCTTCGGCCAGGCCGACGCTAATTATTTCGTTGACTAAATTTAGTTGACTTTGTAGCGTCGGTCCAAATGTTAGCGTCAGCTTTAGCGTCGGCCAGGCCCACGCTAAAATTAGTGTCGGCTAAATTAACGGGACGCTAAAATTACCTTCGAAGATTTTAGCGTCGATATGTGGCCGACGCTAACCCGATGCTATTTCACAGTTAGCGTCCGCTTTTGGCCTATTAGCGTCGGCTTTTGGCCGACGCTAAAAACTGTTTTTCTAGTAGTGTCATATTTAACCTTTTCAAACATAAGACATTTAGGTCCTCTCCCAACTCAAGACCCAGCAGTGTCTCCACTGCTCAAGCAAAGAGGGAGAGGCCCAGACTACAAAGGACTGACCAAAACACAAAGATAGAACAGAAACATTAAACAACAAAGGTTAGGTTTAGTTCTTGGTTGGTCCACTTTTGAGTCTATTACTGGCCCTACTTGGACCAATTTTGGGCCTTTTCACGGCCAACTTTTGTTTCTTTTTTATGGGCTTCTTAGCCTCTTTAGTCACTTCTGGCTCCTGTGATGCTGCAGCATTCGTCTTCACTTTGTCCTACTGCATTTGAGCAGCCATTTCAGTTATCTGAAAAGCAGATAAGGTGTTAGTCACAAACTTCTTTGTGACCTCTTCCACTGAAGTTACTGTCTCAGGCTGCTTTGTGGATGCTGCAACAATTGGGTCTACAACATCACTGTCATTTTGCACTGCTGCAGCTTCAGGTTCTGTTTGGACTGCCGCAGCTTCAACTTCTTGCTCTTTTTCCAGAGTGGCTCCTTCCTCTTTCCCCTTCTGCATCTCTTCAACTTTTCTCTTGGATGGTGTAACATTTGAAACTGCTGCACTATACTTCTTAACAGATGCCACAACATCAGATGCAGCAGCATCAGGACTCACGTTGGTTTCCTGTTGTTGAATTGGCTCTTGAGGTGCTTTGGTAACTTGCTCTGGGTTCAGTGGTGGTGTGGGATCTTTTGTGGTTTTCTCAACTATGGTTTCTGTGAATGGTGTTTCTGGAATTGATTCACGAAGAGTTGTGGTGGTGGGTGGTGGGCTAGGATGAGTTGGTGAGGTAGTGATGGTGGTTATGGGTGCTTTGGCTGGTGGGTTGGGTGATTTAGGGATGGTGGTGGTCTGGCTAGGTGGGGTTGATTTCTTTTGATTAGGGTTTTCCTCTGCAAAAATTTCCTCAACTTCCTCGCTCTCTTCACTTTCCTCCTCTAAATCAGACTCTTCTTCTTCCCATTCCAACTCTTGCACAATCTTTCTAGTTTCCTCTTCCTCACTTTCACTCAAGTTCTCCATCCCTTCTAAACTCAACACTTCCTCTTCTTCCATTTCCACGGCTTTCTTTTTCAGTTTCTTTTATGGCTGCTTGGCCTTTTTAATGGCTTTTGCCTTCTTTTCAACTACTCCTTCATTTTTCTCCTCCTCTTCTTCCTCTTCTAACACCCACACAACGACTATTGGTGCGTCCAACAGTTTCTTTCCCCTAGCGAGATCAACAAATATGGTTTTTTCCCAATCAAATTTTTTCTTTTGAAATTTCCACATAGCTTGCTACTGCAGCATAAATTGCTACAACATTGGCTCACCTGCTCTCATTTGCAGAAAAAGCTCCCTAAGGGGATTTATTTTCGTCATGCTACCTAGTATCAACACCAGCATGGACGCAAAGATCAGTAATCAGACAAGAGAAAAATAAATAGCCAACATTTGTGTTCTTACAGCTCAAGATCTCTTATGAAATGATTCTTTCCACATCAATGTTTGACTTAGATAGGATAGCATCCACTAGAACCAGTCTTTCCTTCTCTAGAGATGAAGTGTGGGATGTGGGTAATAGGGAGTGAGCTATGAAATTAGACCAAGTGCCTACTTCGTTTTTCAGAAAGCCCTTTTTCAGCTTGAACTCCATAATATCAACCTTTTCCCAAACAACCCCTTTTACAGCAATCCTACTCTTTACTCCTTCCAATTCCTGATTCCCCCAAGGCTCTATCTTTTTCTTAATATATAATCCATTATACCGTAAATCATATTCATCGTTTATTGTCCTAGCGTCAAAGTGTACCCACACGTTTCTGATTACAGAGTAAGATACATGTTTACCTTTTGGATTCCAGCATAGAATTATCTGACAATGGAAACGGAATAGGAGTTCTGGTGCTTAACAAACGATTCCCATTCTAGGTTTGAAACAGTTGACAAGAAAGAAGGGGAGGCATTGTTCATTTTAAAGACTCGCTCTGCTAGGATATCCATAGCCCAAAATTTCTTTGACTTCATCATAATGGAAGCTGCAGCTTTGGTTGGTGACATTGATGTGGATTGCTTCGAAGCTTCTGCTAGGGGACTTGAGAGTGACCACCTTCTTGGCGATAGCTTCGCAACTGTGATTGGAAAAGAAAGGGTTTGTGTTCGATAAGGACGAAGATGATGGGGGTTACTTTTTGGGTTTGGAGAAATGGGAGAGATGAAGTGTGGAAACGGTGATGAATGTGGATGGCGAGGGTCAATTTTATGTGATTGAGATGGGAGTTATGGGTAGTTGGGAAAGTTTTTGATTGGACATTGGATATGACCGTTTGGTGTGAAGTAGGTGAGAGAAGGCACATCGAAGTACATATGGTAGAGTAGTTGCTTTAAATCAGGCACACACTTCACCAGATATTTTAAAAACACTTGATGGTGAGTCATTGAAAATTTTAAATCTGCAATCATCGTTGCCACACTGTTAGTCACCAAAATTTTGGGTTGTCTTCCAGGAGTGCTTGGTTTAAGAGTCTTCAGCTAGACTACCCTCTTTGGTTAGAGGTCTTGAAGGTTAGTGGTGACTTTGTCTTTCATAACATGTTCACCATAGTATTGCTTAACCTTCTGCCCATTGACTTTGAAGGTGGTGTTTGTAGCCGCATCAAATAAGTCTACAACACCATGGGGGTAGATCTTCAACAATTTGAATTATCCTGACCATCTTGATTTTAGTTTTCTAGGGAACAGCTTGAGTCTTGAGTTGAACAACAGAACCATTCCTCCTTCCACCAGTTCCCTTCTTTGAATCTTTTGATCATGCCAAGCCTTGTTCTTAGTTTTGTAGATTTCAGCACTTTCATAAGCAAAGTGCCTAATTTCCTCAAGCTCATTTAACTGTATTAGACTAATTGCACCAGCCTTGTCGAAATTTAAATTGAGCTTTTTGATAGCCCAATAAGATTTGTGTTACAACTCAACAGGCAGGTGGAAAACTTTGCTATAGACCAATCTGTAGGCAGACATGCCCAATGGTATTTGGTATGCAGTTCTATGTTCCTACAAAGCATCATCCAGCTGTAATGACCAATCCTTCCTTGACGGTCCCACCATTTTCTCCAAAACTCTCTTGATTTCCCTCTTGGATAATTCTGCCTAACCACTTGTTTGAGGATGGTAAGCAGTGGCAATTTTGTGCCTGACCCCATACTTAGCCAGAAGGGTCTAAATTAACTTGTTGCAGAAGTGAGATCCTTCATCACTAATGATGGCTCTTGGGGTTCCAAATCTGGTGAAAATGTTCCTTTGGAGGAATTTGCTTATTGACTTAGCATCAATGTTGGGTAAAGCCACAACTTCAACCTGTTTACAGAGATAATCAACAGCAACCAGAATGTACAAATTACCATAGGAAGGAGGAAAAGGACCCATGAAATCTATTCACCAAACATCAAATAGTTCAACCTCTAAGATGTTGGTTAATGGCATCTGTCACAACTTTTCACCACAGTTTGAGCATCCTTGAATAAGCTAGGTCAGTAATAACCTAACTGCAATGCTTTAGCTGTTGTTTTGACTCCACCAAAATGGCCACCATAAGAAGCTGTCGCACCCCGAAAAATCCTTGGCGGGATTTTTCTTCGCACAATGGGATTTTAGAGTCGCCACCAATATTTTTTAAAGGTAAAACACTGAAAAAACCTTTTTTGGAAAGCAATGGTCTTTGGAACCATTAGATTTGGGTTCGGGGGTCTAATTACATATGGGGAAGGTATTAGCACCCCATAACGTCCCTTCAAAGAAGGGTTACCTTAATTAAACATGTGATTTGCAAGGTTGATTCGGAAAAAATGCTTTGTTTTTACCTCTTTTGTTGATGAATGACTTAATGAAAAATCTTTAGTTTTTGCGCTTGACGGAGGGGATCCGCTCCTACGTATCTCCCGGTGCGATGGGGAATTCAAAGCTACGTAGTTCTTGTTTTTGAAAAATGTTTTATTTTGGAAAAGTGTTTGGTTTTTGAAAGGAAAAATGTTTTTGGTTTTTTGTGCTAGACGGAGAGTATCCGCTCCTACGTATCTCCCGGTGCGATGGAGAATTCAAAGCTACGTAGTTCTGGGTTGTCTAGAAAAAGGGTTTTTATTTTTTTTATCTTGTTAAATTGTGAAAATTGAGCTTTCATGATGATCAATTGAGCAAAGGCTCCAAGTGACCACCATTAGCACTCCATTGTTAATAATCATGCAAGCAAAGGCTTCGCAAGACTACTAACAAAGTTTTTGGTTTAGTGAAAATCTTTAAGAAAATTAGGCATTCATGATGATCAATTGTGCAAAGGCTCCAAGTGATCGCCACTAGTACCTCATTGTTGATAATCATGCAAGCAAAGGTTTCGCAAGACTACTAACAAAGTTTGATTTTGAAGAGTTTTCGCAATTGGATTGATTCTTGTTTAGGGAAAAGAAAATCTGTTATTTGGGAAAAAAGGTTTGTGAAAAAATAAGTTTACTTAAGGGAAAGAAACAAAATTTAAAAAGAGAAACAGGGGGTGCAGTAGTAAAATGGGGTGCAAGTTACAGGAGGGCTGTATTATTAAAACTGGGGTGTAGGTAATAGCCCATTCTCATTTTTATTGGGCTGGTCCATTTCAAAAAAATCGTGGGCTTCAGAGGGGGGTGCAAGCTATTAAAACAAGAAGTGCACATAGAAACAGGGGTTGTATAAAGTAAAAATGGGGTGTAAACAGTGAGGGGGTTGTATTATTAAAAACAGGGGTACATATAGCAACCCGGCGCTTGTTTCAGGTTTAAGAGCCCACAAATTCTGGGCTTTAAAGGGGAGGAGGCGTACAATGAAAACATGGTGTAAATAGAAATCCACAAACAAAAAAAAGAGACAAAGCCCAGCACACTAGATAAGGCATCCTGGTTTTGTACTAAACCTAATTTTCATTCATCCATCCTTTTCAGGCGCCGCACCAGCATTAGAGGAGAGAGAGAAAAAAAATTCGAAAAAAAAGAAAGGAGAGAGATTTGCGCTGAGAGGGAGAAGAGGAAGGCTTCGCGGAGAGAGAGGGGGATGAGGGAGAACGCGACGGTGAGAGGGACGGGTGAGCGCGACAGAGAGAATGAGAGGCGGAGGATCTGTGGGTGCGAGAGAGAGCGGCTGGGACGGTGAGGAGGCGGCGGTGAGGCTGCCCGTGGGGGTGGTCTTTTTGCGGTGGACGTGGGAGTTGGGAGATTCGGGTGTGGTTGTGCACAGTGGTGGTGCGATTTTCGGGGGTGGTTGTGGTTGCGGAGAGGTGTTCGGTGGTGAGGAGAGAGAAGGAGGGGGTACGGTTTGGCGGTGGACAGTGGCGTTTTCTTTTTTTGATGGACGGTGGTGGTGGTGGTCTCGTGACCGGACAGCTAAAGGGGCGGCTTGCTCACGGAGGAGGGCTACGGCGGTGGCTGTTTGGCTAAACGACTGGAGGAGGAAGGACGATGGGAGGGTGGACGCGGTGTGGTGTTGTCTCGGGTTCGTGAGGGTGCGGGTGAGGCTGTGGTGGAGATGGTGAGGCCGTGGCGTTTTGGAGGTGGGCTGTGAGGGTTTGGTTTCTATGTTGGTGGTTCGCGGCGGAGACGAAGGAGGCGCACGGCCAACGGCCACCGTCCATGGTTTGGTTTCTATTTGTTTTTTTTTTTCCCTCCCTACGCTATTTTGGATTGGCTGTTGCACATACATATATTTATTTATTATTTTTTTTAAAACCTGACCTCTCTCTATTGTTGCCTCTGATTTATTTTTTGCTGCTTTGTTTCTATTTTGAAACCTTAAATCTGTTTGTGTTCTTTTATGAAACAGAAGGAAAAAATGTTCAAGACTAAATCTGTGATTACATACATGTACATTATGCGACTACATGATTTATGTGTACATGAAACAATAAATAAAGAAGGTAAAAAGAGATATGAAAGATAAACAGATGAATTTAGGCACTAACCTAGTTCCAAGACCTTTGAAAAAAACGAGTACTTCCCTCTATTCTGCTCAAGTTGAAATATGGTTTCTGTATATTTTTTGTGTGTGTTAATTGTTGTGCGTATATCCCCCCTGTTACTGTTGCTGCCTATGGTATTTATAGTCAAAATGCTGTGGTGTAGGTGTGGGTGTTGAAGCAGGGAATCAAAAACTCTTGGGGACAAATTTTGAAGGACAAACAAACAGCTCAAGAGGAGGTGGTGCAAAGGCTGTCTTGCTGGTGCCAAAGTGGTAAAAGAACAGAGAGCAAGAAGAAAGACTCATTGGCTTGGTGCTCAAAATGTCCATTCAGCAACCAGGCGCATACTGCCTCTGTTGTTTTCTTTCTTTCTTTTTTTTTTTGAAAAATTTGTACTCTTTTTTATTTATTTATTTTTGTACTATTGCATAAGAAATTTGTCTATATGTGTAACAATACAAAAGGACAGCAGCTACTCAAATTGACTTTATTTGTTTATTATTATTATTTATTTATTTATTTATGATAATAAAAGCGGTAAAATAACGCGCACCGGCACAACTACTTACGCACGACTCACAACCAACGCGCGCTCGCGTCAAGACTATGAACGCGTACCTGACTTAATGCGCACACGCGTAAGTTATTAAAACCGATTTCATTTTATCCTCACTTTTCTAAAAAAGAAAACGGTAAAAATAAACGCGCACCGACGCAACTACTCACACGACTCAAAACGAAACGCGCGCTCGCGTTATTTATTATTATTTTTATTATATTTTTTTTGGACTCTTTTTTTTTAAAAGTAACGAGTGTCAAACAAAATCGTTGCACGAGAGTGCCAAAGACACCCGCGTTTAGAACAATGTGCGAAGCGATAAAATTTGGGGATTTTTTAATTAGTCGGACAAAATTAGGGTATGACAGAAGCAGCATGGCAATGTTGTAGCACTTGCTGTTGTTCCTCTTCTGCAACACATCTTCTCATTAATTGGACTGTGCACCTCTTGTAGAGGAATGGGTCATCCCAGAAGTACTGCTTCACCATGTGCAAGAACCTTTTTCTTTGTTGGTAAGTCATGTTAGCTGGCACAACCTTCCTCACCAGAAACTTAACTATGTCAGCAAACCATGGAGAAGCAGCATTGGATGCCACAACATCAGTTGCTGCCACAGTAAGTTCTAACAGTTTTTCCTCTGCGAAACTTTATTTGATCTCACCACTTGGTACACCTGCAATTTCTCCTTCAAGTCAGGAAAAATGATCAGCCACTTGGTTCTCCACTACCTTTTTATCATGTATTTCAAGATCAAATTCTTGAAGGAGGAAAACCCATCTTATTAACCTTGGTTTTGCATCCTTTTTAGAGATCAAATACTTGATGGGAGAGTGATCTGTAAAAAAAATTACTTTGCCAACCAAGTATGATCTCAATTTATCAAATGCAAAGACCACTGCCAATAATTATTTTTCAGTCACAGTATTATTTAAATTGAGTTTCAACGAGTGTTTTGCTAGCATAGTATAATGAATGAATGACTTTGTCATACATTTACCCTAAAACAGCTCCTACAGCAAAGTCATTAGCATCACACATTAGTTCAAATGGTCTGCTCCAGTCTGGTGCTGTCACCAGTGCCTTCTTAAGTTTCTGGAATGCCTCCAAGCAAGATCCATCACTGGTGTTGTCACCAGTGCCTTCTTAAGTTTCTGAAATGCCTCCAAGCAAGATCCATCAAAGTTAAATATTGTGTAATGCTGCAATAGCTGACACAATGGATTTGAGATTTTTGAAAAATCTTTGATAAATCTTTTATAGAATCCTGCATGACCAAGGAAACTTCTAACACCTTTAACACTGGTAGGAGGGGGTAGCTTTTCTATCTCCTCAGTCTTGGCTCTATCCACATCTAGACCCTTCTTGGAGATTCTATAGCCTAGCACAATACCTTCTTGGAACATGAAATGGAATTTTTCCCAATTTAGGACCAAGTTGGTCCCCTCACATCTGCTGAGAACTTCTTCTAAGTTTGTCAAACGAAGTTGAAATGTCTCCCCAAATACTGAGAATTCATCCATAAAGACCTCCATATATTTCTCAATGAAGACAGTAAATATTGTCATCATACACCTTTGAAATGTTGTCGGAGCATCGCATAGTCCAAATGGCATCCTTCTAAATGCAAATGTGTCATATGGACATGTAAAAGTTGCCTTCTGCTGGTCTTTAGGAACTATTTCAATTTGTTTGTAGCCTGAATAGCCATCCAAAAACCAATAAAATTCTTACCAGCTAACCTATCCAGCAATTAATCTAAGAATGGCAATGAGAAATGGTGTTTCTTAGTAGCCTTATTGTGTATCTGAGATGGGGTATACAATATGAGCATCTAGCCGATGCACTGCACAGGACTCACCGATGCACTATTTGAGATGGGGTATACAATATGAGCATCTAGCCATTTCATGGTGTAGCGACCGAAAAATCCGGAGGAGGGGATTCTTCGTCATTTTGCAATGAAGCCGCCATCAATATTTATTAAATAGGAAAACATTGAAAAAACCTTTATTTTTGGGTTCGGGGGTCGATTATGCGTGGGGAACGTATTAGCACCCCACAACATCCTTTCAAAAGAAAGGTTACCATTCAATTTAATGTGTGGAAAGAAAGTTAATTTGAAGAAAATACTCTAATTTACCTTTTTATTATTTGCAAAATTGAAAAGGATTAAGAAAATATTTAGTTTTTTGTGCTTGACAGGAGTGGGCCCCTGCTCCTACGTCTCCAGGTGCGATGGAAAAATCAAAGCTACGTAGTTCTTGGAGTAGAAAATGTTTGTGTGTTGGTGTTTTTTAATTATTTATTTTTGAAACTGGGAGAGGTATTCGTGACGACCAAACAACTAAAACTCAGAGTGGTCGTCACTCACAGCTCGTTTGAAAACTAAAGCTGTTATTAACGGTCAAACAAGCTATGCTCAGAGTGACCATTAATAGCAAACCATTTTGGTGGATAATTATTTGAGAAAAGTGGTTTGGAACCATTATGATGTAATAATAAAAAAAAACTAAATGAGTTGTAATAGTAATTATCAGGGGGGTGTCATGTTATAAAAAAATGGGTATGAATAGAAATAGGGGTTGTATTTTTAAAAAACTGGGTGTAAATAATAAACAGCCCAAGTCGTCAGCTGTGTTCAACGGCCCAACGAGACCTGGGCTTCTCAGGGGGTGTTAACGCATCAAACGGAGGGTTGTGGTTAGCAAACGTAAAAAAAAAGCCTACTATAAAAGCTAAACTTAAAAAAGCCGGAACCCTAAACTCTTAAACCTAATCCCTCTTCTCCCTCTCACGGCGCTTCATCTCCATTTACCCCAACCCTAATTTCGCGTTGTTCTACTCCTCATCTCCGAACCAATTCTCTTTCTCTCTCAGCCTTAGCCTCACCTTCCTCTTCTCCTCACCCTTGATTTCATTTTCCTTTGCTTCCTATGACCACCGATCCTCGATCCTCTACTCTCAGTGACCCTAATCTCATCAATCTACGCCTTACCGTCGCCACTAATCTTAATCAATCACTTTACAGTGTCACGAGACAGAGACATGGAGGAGAGGGAGAAAGAACTCCGAGAGAGAAACAGTGAAACGATAGAGAAGGGTGAAGGGAGAGAGGACGATGAACGGAGGGGAGAGACATGGGACGATGGTGATGGTTGCTAAGGGGAGGCGTTCGGTGGTTTGGTGTCGTTGGTGGAGGAGGTTCGACCGTGGTTGTGGTTGAAGGTGGTAGTGCGGCCATTTGGGGTGGTTTGGTGGTGTTTGGGCTACAGTTTGGTGGTGTGTTAGGGGGCTACAGTTTGCGGAGGTGGTGAGTTAGGGGGTGATGTTTCGCTGGCGCACGGTGGTTCACGGCGAGGCTATGACGGCGGCGATGGTGGTTATTTGGCCAGCAACCACCATCTACGGTGGTCGGAATCTAAGGGTAAGCTTCTGATTCTCCCTTTTTTTTGTCTCTATGGTTTTGCTTTCTTCTTCCCTAATCTGTTTATGATTTTTTTTTGCTAGAAAATAAACCTAATCTATTTAGAGTATAAGCTAAAAATTTGATTTTAGGTCAAGTATATATGCGTTCTGGATTGCTAAACTATTCTGATGAACAAAAAAAAATGCGTATACTAGTAGAACATGACCAACCTTCCTCCAGCTTCTGAAAATGGCTTCTAGGTTGCTTGCTGCTACTGCTTGCTATTCAGTGTCTGTAGGCTGATTAGGGTTCTACCCTAAGCTTGTGGTGATTTCTGAATTTGTGTCTCTGCTGCTGTGTGTGTGTATCTGCATATCTTATTGTCTCTGTGTGTCTATTTTTGTGTGTATTTCCTTCACTCTATCTCTCTGAATATTGCTGTGTATTGCTCAATCAGTCTGTATCTGTTTTGGGTATTTTTCTCTATATTTTGGTGTCAGTTTTGTTGATTGTCTCTGCCCCTTGATTGTGCTACTGTTGCTATTTTTATAGGTGAATGGGGTGCTGAGGGCAGTCAACAATTAGGGCAAAAAATGGCATCAAAAGGACAGCATCTTTGAGGGAATAAAAAGGGCAACAGCTGGGGCAATTTTAGGGTGCCAAGGACAGTCAAAGGAAGGACAAGGGAGCAGAAAATGGGATCAAAAGGACAGCCCTAGGGCAAGCAGTCAGCATGCTGCGCCCCTCTCTTCTTTTGGTTTTACATTTTTTGGTTTTTTTGTATTTTTGTATTATTTTCATTTTCCTTAAATTTTTATTTTTTGGATTATTGGTTTTTGTACTTTTTTTTAGGGCAATTTTGTAACATAAATGGGCAGTAACCTTTTATGGTTTTTTGATTCAATTAGAGAATGGTAAGAAGAATGAATTGGGCCCAACCTAAACAAAAAGACTAAATAAACCCAATCACATAAACACAAGCGCAAGTTGCATAAGCATGCCCAATTACGCAAGTATAGGCCCAACTAAATAAATTACTAGACTTAGGCCCCAAATAAGAGGTGCAGACCCAATTAAACCAAAAGACTAGTGACATATTAGACGAACAAATTAAACGAGTAGTAAAAGGTCAAAAAGGAAGCGGACAAAATTAGGGTATAACAGCTGCCCCTCTTTATTTATATTTTACTAGGAAATATGGAGGGTTTTTCCAGGTTTCTCGAGTAAAATAGAAATAGAGATAAAAAGACACTAATTTTGTCAAAGCTATCTTTGTTGGAAATTATTGGAAAATAATTGGTTGATATAGAACAAAAGTAAATAAGGAGCACTTGGGGATCTGATGGTCTAACTCGCAGTCGATGCTTGGCGCATTGACTGGAGTTAAACTGAAGGACCGACGGGGTCTGAAGGGCATACCTAAGCCTGATGGACCAATGGGTCTGAAGGAGCGCAAACTAGCGACGGTACTAGTAAAACGGTCTGCTTGGGGGATGGCCTTTTTCGAGCGGCCATGGGTGGCAAGGTCAGGTCGTTGACCTTATTTGCACACCTCGAAGGACATACACTGTTTTTTAGGCGGACACAGCTAGTCTGAAGGACCTGGGGTCGGATGATCTGTCGGTTGCTCGATTAACGCGACGTGCGATCTGGATTGAAGGACCAATTGTTGGTCTGAAGGAGCGCTAGGGCTCTGAAGGACCGCTGGGGGTCTAAAAGGCTGATGCTAGGCTCAGTGCTAACATTATAATTTGAATTTATCTTGACAGATAAAAATATCTATATTTGAACGCATTTAAGGATGCAATGGATGATGTATGCGCGTATGCAGTGTAAGCTTGCGCAATGCTTGGTGTCTGGTGGTATGGTGAAAGAAATGTGGAATGATTTTTCTTTTTATTTTTGTTTTTGGTTCTTTTTTTTATTCTTTTCGCTCTTTTGCTCTTTGTCAACTCTTTTGCTCTTTTGCTCTTTCTCGACTCTTTTGCTCTTTTGCTCTTTCTTGACTTTTTGCTCTTTTGTTCTTTCTTGACTTTTCTGCTGATCTCATCACTTCGCAGGACTCTCGACGTGAGATATGAGGATTGCCTCAAAGTAGTGGTGCCAAAGCGCGGGTTATTGTGATTCGTTGCTTGAAGTGATTATGCATTTGTCCTCTTTGCCATTTTATAAGAGATCATCTCCTTTTTGTGATTTTTAGAAATTTTGCAATGATTGTAATGCTCTTGATTATGCACATGTTTCGCAATTCAGTATCATTTACCACAAAACATCTTTTCCGAGCAAATAGGGGGATGAGAGAATGAAGAAAGAGTTTAATATTCAAATGGAAACCGAGTGCGCAGAAGGTCACACTGGCTGAAAATTACATTGAGAGTTTAAACTATAAAAGAAAGAAAGAAAAAGAAAGAGCAGGTCTTTTGATTGTTTGTATCTTTGAGGTAACAAATGCCAATCACCCATGCACATGACCTTGAGCAGTCATCATCCAATTTTCGGAGGTATTGATTGCCTTTGCATTTGTTCAAAGTCCAACTTATTGACCCTAATTTTTTCCTGGACTGCTCTTTAGAGTTTTCAATCCACCGGGTCGCTCTAATTTTGCCTAGGCCGCCCTTTCGGGTTTTCAACCTAGCAAGCTCATTCTTGCTTGGCTCATCTTTCTCTTTTTTCATATATTTCTTAAGGCATAGTACTTCTTAACTGCGTCTGAGTTCACTGGGAGTGGGAGGTCTTCACCGTCCATCTTTGTGAGAATTAAGGCTCCTCCAGAGAATGCTTTCTTTACCACATAAGGTCCTTCGTAATTAGGTGTCCATTTTCCACGGGAATCCTTTTGGATAGGCAAAATTTTCTAGAGCACGAGATCTCCTTCTTGAAACTGCCGGGGTCAAACTTTCTTATCGTAGGCTTTCTTCATTCTTTGCTGATACAACTGCCCGTGACACAAAGCTACCACTCTCTTTTCCTCTATGAGGTTCAACTGATCAAGCCGAGATTGAACCCATTCTGCTTCCTCTAATTTGGTTTCCATTAACACTCGCAGAGAGGGTATTTCGACTTCTATGGGAAGAACTGCTTCCATCCCGTATACTAGTGAGAATGGTGTTGCCCCTGTTGACGTGCAAACTGAGGTCCGGTACCCATACAAAGCGAAAGGTAACATTTCATGCCAGTCCTTGAAGGTCACCACCATTTTTTGCACGATCTTCTTTATGTTCTTGTTTGCAGCTTCGACTGCCCCATTCATCTTTGGACGCTCTGAGGAGGAATTATGATGTTGGATTTTGAAGTCGTCACACAACTCTTTCATCATCTTGTTGTTCAGGTTGGTCCCATTGTCTGTGATGATTTTATTTGGCAGACCGTAACGGCAGATCGAATCTCTTTTTATGAACTTGACAACCACCGATTTGGTTAGACTGGCATAAGAAGCGGCCTCGACCCATTTGGTGAAATAATCAATAGCGACAAGAATGAAACGATGCCCATTTGATGCCTTAGGTTCGATGGGACCGATGATATCCATTCCCCACATCGAGAATGGCCATGGTGCTGTTAGGACATTCAAAGAAGCAGGTGGCACATGGATATTATCAGCGTAGATTTGACACTTGTGGCATTTTCTCACGTAGTTAAAGCAGTCGGCCTCCATTGACAACCAGTAGTAGCCAGCCCTTAGGATTTTTCTTGCCATTGTGTGCCCGCTAGAATGGGTTCCGAACGAGCCTTCATGGACGTCTTTCATAATTCTTTCTGCTTCTTCTTTTTCCACACATCTGAGGACGACCATGTCGTGATTCCTTTTGTAAAGCACCTCACCGTTTAGGAAGAAACCCATTGATAACCTCCTGAGTGTTCTCTTATCATTCTCAGTGGCACCGGGAGGGTATTATCTGCTTGTGATATAGTGTTTGATATCATAATACCAATGCTTACTATCAGGCTCTTCCTCGATTGCCACACAATGATGTGCCGGTAGGTCTCAGAGCTGGATCCGGATGAATGTCAGACTTTTTTTGTTATTGATGTTGAACATTGATGACAAAGTCGCCAAAGCGTCAGCCAATTGATTTTCTTCACGGGGAGATGGTGGAAAGTGATCTCCTCGAATCGTTCAATCATCTATTGGATGTGATCATGATAAGGAATCAATTTGGGATCCCTGGTTTCCCAGTCACCTTTTATCTGATGGATGACTAAGGCTGAGTCCCCATATACATCGAGTCTTTTGACTTTCCATTCAAGGGCCTCTTTGATGCCTAGGACACATGCTTCATATTCTGCAATGTTATTGGTGCAATAGAAGCTCAGTCTAGCAGTAAATGGTATGAAGCGGTTATCAGGAGAAATCAACACAGCTCCGTCCCCGTGGCCATACAAATTGGAGTCGCCATCGAATGACATCCTCCACCTTTCGTTGTCTAAAGGTTTCCCTTCTCTGAATAAAGCCATTATATCTTCATCTGGGAAATCACATTGCATTGATTGGTAATCTTCAATGGGCTGATGCGCCAAGTATTCAGATAAGGCACTTCCTTTGATTGCTTTTTGAGTGACGTACAAAAGATCGTATTCGGATAGTAGCATTTGCCAGCGGGCGATTCTTCCTGTGAGTGCAGGTTTTTCAAAAATGTACTTGATTGGATCCATTTTAGATAACAACCAAGTCGTGTGGCTCAGCATATACTGCCTCAGACGACGTGCAGCCCAGGCCAAAGCGCAACATGTTTTTTCCAACAACGAATATCTTGTCTCGCACTCGGTGAACTTCTTGCTTAGGTAGTAGATGGCATGTTCTCTCCTTCCAGACTCATCATGTTGCCCCAGTACGCAACCCATTGAGTTGTCTAGCACTGTTAAGTATAGAACGAGGGGTCTACCCTGCACCGGTGGCATCAGAATCGGTGGATTTTGGAGGTACCTCTTGATCTTTTCAAAGGCTTCCTGGCACTTATCATTCCACTTTGTTTCTTGGTTCTTGCATATCAATTTGAAGATAGGCTCACAGGTCGATGTTAATTGGGATATGAATCTGGAGATGTAGTTCAACCTTCCTAGGAACCCACGAATTTCTCTTTCGATTTTAGGCACTGGCATTTCTATTATTGCTTGTACTTTGGCTGGATCCACTTCCATTCCCCTCTGACTGACTATGAACCCCCAACAGCTTTCCTGATCTTACACCGAAAGTGCATTTGGCGGGGTTTAATCTGAGTTTGAACTTCCTTAGGCGTTCAAATAGTTTTTGTAGATTAACAACATGTTCTTCTTCAGTCTTGGACTTTGCAATCATGTCATTCACGTAGACTTCAATTTCCTTATGGATCATGTCATGGAATAAAGCCACCATTGCCCCTTGGTACATGGCACCAGCGTTCTTTAGGCCGAATGGCATTACTTTGTAGCAGAAAGTACCCCAAAGAGTGATGAAGGTTGTTTTCTCCATGTCTTCAGGGGCCATCTTGATTTGATTATATCCGGAGTATCCGTCCATGAAGGAGAAAAGAGAGTGTTGCGCTGTGCTATCTACCAGGACATCAATGTGAGGCAAGGGGAAGTCATCTTTAGGGCTGGCTCTATTCAGATCTCAATAGTCGACACACATCCGAACTTTTCCATCTTTCTTTGGAACCGGGACAATGTTGGCTACCCATTAAGGATATTTTGCTACCGCTAAGAATCCAGCGTTGAATTGCTTCTTGACCTCATCTCTGATTTTCAGTGACATTTCTGGCTTCATCCTTCTCAGCTTTTGTTTTACCGGCGGGCATTCGGGCTTTACTGGTAACTTATGCTCGACTATGTTGGGGTCCAGTCCAGGCATATCTTGGTATGTCCATGCGAAGATGTCAACAAAGTCCGACAAAAGTTTAACCAATTTCCCTCGCTCACTGTCTTTCATCGTGATGCCAATTTTAATCTCCTTCTTATCTTCTTCTGTGCCCAAATTTATTGTCTCCGTAGGTTCCTCGTGGGGTTGAATCACTTTTTCCTCTTGTTCCATCATTCTCATTAACTCTGGAGGAGTTTCCCAGTTATCTTCAACATCTTCCTCAGTTTGATTAATGGGGTGATCAAAGTCACAGTATGAATTATTGGCGTTGTTATTTTCAAAGATGTTTTTTTTTCAAATCTGCATTAGTATAAATTGACAGAATGAAAAACAAGCAAAAGTAAATAAAAAGCAAATGCAAAAGAAAACTGAAATTTATTGGAGAATCTGAAATAACATTTTATTGATATTGATATTGAAAAGAAACATGTGTGCCTGAATGAAATGTCCTAAGGCCTTGGGCAGAGCCATAGGATTGCATTACAGAAACATTACTTTGAACTAAAAACTACAGGAAAATCGACGATCTCCCAATTCTTGAGCTTTTCGTTTGCAGGACAACGGCGCACAAGACTGACACCACCATTTTCAGCGCTTGAATCATCTTCAATAGCTGCAACCTGGTTAGGATCTAGCATCCCTGCGCTCTGAAAGCTTTGCTTTATGTTGCAGATGAAAATCCTCTTCATATCTGGCTCCCGACCCTCAAGTTTGGCCAACCTCCGCTCCTTCTTTTCATCAGCGATCCTTCCTTTGTCAGTACGACTAGGCCGGTACCCTATCCCACGTCTGTCTTTGTTTTCATGCAGCAGTATAGGTGGTAGGATCCCTTGTTCAGTCTTCCCTAAACCACTTCCAGCTTGATAACCCTAACTTGTCATGACTTTAGCGATCATCAATGCAGCTTTGGACAGCTTTGGTTTTAGCGATTGGGCCCCATCCCCCACAAAGATAGCATTTGCAATTTCTAGCGCTTGACAGACGGTCTTGAAAGATTCTCTTTTAGACCCATCGAATGCCCTGACCAGTGTAGAACTGGGTTTCATGTATGAACAATCTACGTCTAGCTTGTTCATGGTTGATTTGGGTAGTACATTCAGGGACGATCCGTTACCGATAAGTACTCGAGCTAGAGAGTATTCTCCACATTTCACGGAGATATGCAAAGCCTTGTTGTGCCCTCTTCCCTCAATGGGGATCTCGCCATCTGTGAAGGTGAGGTAGTTGTTTGCAACGATATTTCCGACGATCCCATCAAACTGACCAACTGTGATGTCGTGAGTGACATGAGCTTCACTCAGCACCTTCATTAGTGGTGCGCGGTGGGCTTCAGAATTGAGTAATAGTGATAGCAGAGATATCTTAGCAGGGGTTTGATTCAGCTGGTCAACCACCTTATACTCACTCTGCCTCATAAGCTTTAAGAATTCACCGGCTTCCTGTTCAGATAGTGTCCTTTGTCCTGCATTCTTATCAACAGGTTTTACTTCTTTGTCTTTACCCTTGCGGGCTCTTTCTTCTTCTTCTCCTGATTTCCTTCCACCGAGTCTTTCGGGGGTATAGATACACCCGCTACGGGTCATTCCACTAACCCCTGAGATGTTAATGACATCAGGGGTGTTTTGAGGACCTTTCACTTGGACTTTCACGCTGTAATTCCACGGGACTGCTTTGGTGTCACTGTCGGGGAAAGGAGCTGGCACTTGGATAGTGATCGGTTTAGGCATACCCAGGGACGACTTCGAGTCCTTAGTATAGCGGATCTCTAGCGGCTTCCGAGTATCCTTGTTCTGGCCATTACTCGATAGGATAGTTGACACCCGGTCCTCCCTCTTTTGAAAGCCCGCTTGTATTATATGTCGGTCCAGTAAGTCTTGCAAGATTACCTTGAATGCTTCACATGCCCCGACATAGTTAGGGTCAACACACCGATCCTTTTCAGCACATCCCTTTGTGATAATTCCGAAGGCACACAATTCAGCGTGGATAGTGTCTAGAGGTGTGTTGATATCTTCCACCTTTCTGATAAGGAATCGTCCCTCAAAATCTTCAATGGCGTTAACAGAGGGTTTCCCGTGCCCCGGTAATGGGTTAGTGGCAACATTCAGACCATCTTCTTCGAAACTTAGCCATTTAGATTCAATCAGTTCTTGTACCACGTATTTCAAAGCTTTGTAGTTTTCAGTGGAATGGCCGGCCGCTCCAGCGTGGAACCCACAGGTAGCATCTGGGTTGTAACCTCTAGTGAAAGGAGGTTGAAGAGGTCTCATCGGTCGGGGAGTGATCAGGTTGTGACTGATGAGGTGATTGAACAGGTTTGTGTAATACATGGGTATTGGGTCAAAGTTGACAGGCTTTCTTTCTGGGCAATTTTGTGGTCTATAGTTTGGGTTGACTTGGTGAGGTGGGATTGATGGTGTTTGAGTAGGGATTTGGAAGGTTTGTCGGGGATTAGTGTAGGGAGGCTTTCCGGACCCAAAGATGGCATTGGCTTCCCCTTCCTTCTTTCTAGGGAATCCCGGGAAGGGCTTTTTCTGAATACTGGTTCCAGCAAAGCTATGGGCGATCTTCCCATTCCTCCATCCATTCTCTAATCTTTCTCCGATGACAAATATATCAGAAAAGTTCGAAGACACGCTTCCGATCAACCTGTCGTAGAAAGGCGATTGAAGAGTATCCATGAACATGGATACCATCTCCTTTTCTATCAAAGGTGGTACTACCTGCGCAGCCAACCCTCTCCATCGTTGGGCATATTCCTTGAAGGATTCATATCTCTTTTTGTCATGCTCTGCAGTTGTGTCCTATCGGGAGCCATGTCAATATTGTACTTGTATTGCCTCAAAAATGCGTCAGCTAGGTCCTGGAAGTAGTGAATGAGCAGTTTGTCGTCATGAGCAAACACAGCCATCCTCCGGCAATACATGGTTAAGTGGCTCACGGGGCAGGTTGACCCTCTGTATTTGTCAACATCCGGCACCTTAAACTTAGGAGGGATGACTACGTTAGGGACGAGGCACAAATTGTAAGCATCCCTCGTACCAACATTGGATCCTTCAACTGCTCTCAACCATTCCTCAAGCATTTGCAGTTTGTCTTTGGCTTGAGGGTTCTCCATAGAGTAATTGTGAGGGAGCCCACTCATACCATAGTAAGGATGAATCATCGGAACTATGGCTGGGTTCACATTTGGGATATGTGAATGAGTGGGGTTCCTGAGAATGGACCCCTGAGCTTGAGCATCAACTATCAGCGGTGGAGTGTAGCCAAGTGGGAATCTTTGTGGCGCGACGACAGGGCTCGAGTTTTGAATTTGTGGAGCGACGATAGGGCTCGGGTTTTGAATCTGTGGCGCCCCCGGATTACCATCGTGACCTGTCAGTGCAGGCTGTCTTTGGCCTACGACTCCTGAGGGACCATCTTCTGAATTGGCAGCGACTGTCGGAGGTGTGTAACCTTGCGGAAGTCCGTAAGGAGGCCATTGGTAACCCTGGTCATTAGCCCCAGTAGGGTACACCGTATGTGGGATTCCAAGTCCATTGGGAAGAGGAGGGTTGGTAGCTTGATTTTCAGTGTACCCAGCGGAGACATCTTCATCTGTATTCCCATTCCTCAAAGTTTGTAGGACCCTTAAGATTTCAGCCATCTGTTCTTTCATCCCATCTATTTCTGCCCTAAGCTCTTGATTGCATAGGTTCTGGTTACCATGACCTAAGTCATCTTGATCAGGATTGCCCTGATCCGGGTTATCCTGAGGCGGATTGTCCTGATTTGCTTCCATGTTTTTAGCCTGAGAGCGAGTCCAATAGCGATGTTGACGCACCAGCTTGTCTTTTACTCTCTGTTGACGGGATACATGATATGAGTATGTGAATGGATGAAAAGATGAGTGATGCATGTGTGCATGAGTTTTATTGTTTTAGGCCGAGAATTGTAAGCGCGTCTTGATTTGTCATAAATACATAAACTAACGTTTCAAGTATTTTCAAAAGGAGGATCAATAGGTGCAACAAACAAACTTCATTGATGGGGGAAAAGTACAGCATTTTTGAAATAAAACTTCGAAAGCAACAGTGCAATGCTCTTTTAAATTTCGCTTAAATACATATGGCTTTCATTTTTCCACTCCTCTCTCTCTTTCTATTAGTAGCGCTACCAGCCTTCTCCCTAAGTTCTGCAATCAGGATTTTGCAGAATTCCATAAATTCGGAAACTTGGACTGGGGTGTTGAACGGGTGCATTGCTGCGTCAGCCTCTTTTAGACGCTTTGGGATACCCATGCTAGCTTGATTGGCCAGCCATGCCAACTTTGAGAATCTGTCTTTCCAGTATGAGCTTTCATTCTTCAACTTTATGAAGACTTCATGGTTTTCTATCCTGCTGACCAATTCTACAAAGCGGCTCTCCCAAGGTCTTTCAGCTCATCATATCTTTCATGCTCCCTTCTCAAGGCATGTTGGTATTCTCGTAGTTTCTCTTCGACTGTCTCTTTATCCCGCCGAATACTTTTCACTTGATCTTCAAACTCAACTATCAATATCCGAGACTCTCTTTTTGATTTCACCAGCAGGCTTTGTGTGGTTTTTTCAGCAATCATTGATTCTTCCCATAACTCCTTCCATTTGTGCGCATCATCAATGGGTTGGTTCATTTTCAGGTTGCATCGTTTTAGTTCTTCCTTTGCCCCTCTCAGGTACTTTTGAACCTCTTGTTTGTTTTTTTCTTCAATCTTAAGCTGCTTGCGGCTATCCTCGATGGCCAATGACTTCGTTGTATTTTCCTCCTCCAATTTCTGGTTTCTTAGGAGCACTTTATCTAATTCTGCCTGTAAGCCCTTCTTTTCTTCTTCAGCTTTTGACAAGGCCATCTTGAGCTTATCTAACTCTTTGACAGTGGGAAGGGTAGGTTCAAGTACTTCTTCCTCAACCCGTAGTGCACTTCGATAAGGCAATCGGGTGCCTTGGATCCTTTTTTGGAGCCACTGACGAAAGGTGGGTTCCTTATCGCCGTCCCTCTTAGTAAGATCTTGTCCTATGCGAACAACCATATCCCACGCTTGAAAAATCTTCCGGAGCATGTCAACCTCTTTTGGGCTTCCTTCATGGAGGTAAAAAGGGATTAACATGTCTTCGGTGGGCGGATTTCGCATGGGGTACCCTAGCTGTCTTAGAGTCAGAGAAGGGTTGTAATTTATGCATCCTCTTGTCCCCATGAGTGGGACATTTTGAAAGCTTCCACATTGGAAAACTACTGCAGGCCTGTCTTTCCACCATGATGGGTGCCATCGAACCTTGTATTCATGGAGATCTCTTAGCACTCGCAACCATTCATCAGTGCTCATTGTCTTCACATCACACCCCTTAGCATCCTCAATTGGGCTTTCTGCCTTAACCTTGTTAACAAAGCATGGGTGAGAAGCCAAACAAACAAGGCGTGTAGGCAGCAAGATATCCTCTTTCCCTTTAACTCACTATAATGAGTGAAGGTACAGTAAGTGTCTGCAACAATGGCCGGAATTGGGTTGGATGGGTTTTCCTCATCTTTGAAGGATAGGAAGGCACCAATAGCTGTCGTATCCACATATCTTTCAAGGTGTGGAAATAGCACAATCCCAAAGATGGTCAAAGCTAGCACTTGCTTGAAAGGACCCCACTTTCTAGCATCGGCGAAGGACTTCATTTGACTTTCCAAGTACTCTTGCGGGAACCCTACAATGCAATTTCGGTTTTTCTTTTGGAGCTTCAAATTTTCCTTGCTGATTTGTAGCATTGAGGCAAGTTTCTCATCTGTGTAGTAATGCCCCTGATACTGGTAGGGCCTAATGTCTCGTTGAGGAAAACCAAGAATCTGCGTATATTCTTCCAGGGTAGGTGTCATCTGGAAATTTTTGAAGGTGAAGCATCTCAAGGGAGAGCCATAGAATTGGCTCAGAGCAACAATGGCATTTGTCTGCACTTCTAATCGTAATAACATAATAATCTTCCCATAAGCTCTATCGAAAGAACTGCGCTCGATGGGCGGCAACCAACCCGCACATTCTCTTAAGCTCGTCAGATTGGGCTGTTTCACTGTAGGGTAGTTCAGGGTTTGAACTGCTTCACCGTTTGATCCCATATTGCCTTGCTTATGACACAATTTTTGAGCCTCTTACAATTCTCGGCAACCCTAAATGAGATGGATAACATGCATGTGAGGATTGTGATTCAATATCATCGGCAAACTGTTTTTTACATTTTGTGAAATAATGATGCTATATGATGGATGAAAGAATGATGTCACGCGTGTTGAAAAAAAATAAGGAAAATTTTGGTGATTCAACTTTGAGAAAGTATTAACTATGTGTCACATCCTATATATGTAAAAGGGGGAGAGAAAAAAAATAATAAATGGTTTTGATGATTTGATTTTTTTTTAAAAAAAAATTATCTGTAACGTTGCAGCGGGTAGGTGAAATGCCCTTGTGTCTTAAACAGGTTATGTCTTATATATAGGTCACGGCCTAGGGTCACTTATGTGATCAATCTCTCAGGTGGCTCTATTCATTTTCTCACAAAGGTTTCCAGAGCTAAAATCTCCTTCATGATATGATCCACAGTGATAGCGAGTTACCTGGTGTGGGATACCATGAAAGGGCGTGCTATGGTTGAGACTTTCATGAGAGTCAGACAGATAAAATCCAGAATGACTGTCACTAATAATCTCCACTCGTCCTAGGTTAATTTTCAGACCCGGGTATAAGGCCCCACTCAGAAGTGTGTGAATAAACATGTGTAAGTGACGTGTGTGATACGGGCATAATACCTAGACTACACAAGCTGCAAAAGAAATACAGATAATAGTACAAAGGTCTTCTACCCTAAGGTTCAATAAAGCAATAAATAAATAAATAAAATAGAATGGCAAATATGAACGCTAAGGTGAACAAAGTATTAAATTAACAATAATCTACACATTTAATTAAATTAGGCTTGACCCTCTAAAATTGTCCCCAGTGAAGTCGCCAGCTGTAGCGACTGAAAAATCCGGAGGAGGGGATTCTTCGTCATTTTGCAATGTAGCCGCCATCAATATTTATTAAATAGGAAAACATTGAAAAAACATTAATTTTTGGGTTCGGGAGTCGATTATGCGTGGGGAAGGTATTAGCACCCCACAGCATCCTATCAAAAGAAAGGTTACCATTCAATTTAATGTGTAGAAAGAAAGTTAATTTGAAGAAAATACTCTAATTTACCTTTTTATTATTTGCAAAATTGAAAAGGAAGACTGAAGAAAAAATTTAGTTTTTTGTGCTTGACAGGAGTGGGCCCCTGCTCCTACGTATCTCCAGGTGCGATGGAGAAATCAAAGCTACGTAGTTCTTGGAGTAGAAAATGTTTGTGTGTTGGTGTTTTTTAATTATTTATTTTTGAAATTGGGAGAGGTAGTCGTGACGACCAAACAACTAAAACTCAGAGTGGTCGTCACTCACAGCTCGTTTGAAAACTAAAGCTGTTATTAACGGTCAAACAAGCTATGCTCAGAGTGACCATTAATAGCAAACCATTTTGGTGGATAATTATTTGAGAAACCTGGTTTGGAAGCATTATGATGTAATAATAAAAAAAACTAAATGAGTTTTAATAGAAAAGGAAATGTAATTATCAGGGGTGTCATGTTATAAAAAAACGGGTATGAATAGCAATAGGGGTTGTATTTTTAAAAAACTGGGTGTAAATAATAAACAGCCCAAGTCGTCAGCTGTGTTCAACGGCCCAACGAGACCTGGGCTTCTCAAGGGGTGTTCACGCATCAAACGGAAGGGTGTGGTTAGCAAACGTAAAAAAAAGGCCTACTATAAAAGCTAAACTTAAAAAAACGGAACCCTAAACTCTTAAACCTAATCCCTCTTCTCCCTCTCACGGCGCCGCATCTCCATTTACCCCAACCCTAATTTCGCTTTGTTCTGCTCCTCATCTCCGAACCAATTCTCTGTCTCTCTCAGCCTTAGCCTCACCTTCCTCTTCTCCTCACCCTTGATTTCATTTTCCTTTGCTTCCTATAACCACTGATCCTCGATCCTCTACTCTCAGTGACCCTAATCTCATCAATCAATGCCTTACCGTCGCCACTAAACTTAATCAATCACTTTACAGTGTCACGAGACAGAGACATGGAGGAGAGGGAGAAAGAACTCCGAGAGAGAAACAGTTAAACGATAGAGAAGGGTGAAGGGAGAGAGGATGATGAACGGAGGGGAGAGACATGGGACGATGGTGATGGTTGCTAAGGGGAGGCGTTCGGTGGTTCCGTGTCGTTGGTGGAGGAGGGTTCGGCCGTGGTTGTGGTTGAAGGTGGTAGTGCGGCCGTTTGGGGTGGTTTGGTGGTGTTTGGACTACGGTTTGGTGGTGTGTTAGGGGGCTACAGTTTGCGGAGGTGGTAAGTTAGGGGGTGATGTTTCGCTGGCGCATGGTGGTTCACGGCAAGGCTACGACGGCGGCGACGGTGGTTATTTGGCCAGCGACCACCATATACGGTGGTCGGAATCTAAGGGTAAGCTTCTGATTCTCCCTTTTTTTGTCTCTACGATTTTACTTTCTTCTTCCCTAATCTCCTCTGGTTCTTGATTTTTTTTTCTGATTTGGTTTAAAAACCCTAAACCGAATTTAAGCAAAAAAGATGAACTTGCCTCTGATTTTAATAGGTGCTAGTTTTCGGTTCCCAGTACTAATGACCTTTTAAATCTATTCGGTTCACAACATTCCCCCTAATCTGTTTATCATTTTTTTTCTAGAAAATAAACCTAATCTATTTATAGTATAAGCTAAAAATTTGATTTTAGGTCAAGCATATATGCGTTCTGGATTGCTAAACTATTCTGATGAACAAAAAAAAATGTGTATACTAGCTAGTAGAACATGACCAACCTTCCTCCAGCTTCTGAAAATGGCTTCTACGTTGCTTGCTGCTACTGCTTACTATTCTGTGTCTGTAGGCTGATTAGGGTTCTACCCTAATCTTTTGGTGAGTTCTGAATTTGTGTCTCTGCTGCTGTGTGTGTGTGTGTATCTGCATATCTTATTGTCTGTGTGTGTCTATTTTTGTGTGTATTTCCTTCACTCTATCTCTCTGAATATTGTTGTGTATTGCTCAATCAGTCTGTATCTGTTTTGGGTATTTTTCTCTATATTTAGGTGTCAGTTTTGTTGATTGTCTCTGCCCCTTGATTGTGCTACTTTTGCTGTTTTTATAGGTGAATGGGGTGCTGAGGGCAGTCAACAATTAGGGCAAAAAATGGCATCAAAAGGACAGCATCTTTGAGGGAATAAAAAGAACAACAGCTGGGGCAATTTTAGGGTGCCAAGGACAGTCAAAGGAAGGACAAGGGGGAAGAAAAGGGGATCAAAAGGGCAGCCCTAGGGCAAGCAGCCAGCATGCTGCGCCCCTCTCTTCTTTTGGTTTTACATTTTTTGGTTTTTTTGTATTTTTGTATTATTTTTTGTATTATTTTCATTTTCCCTAAATTTTTATTTTTTGGATTATTGGTTTTTGTACTTTTTTTAGGACAATTTTGTAACATAAATGGGCAGTAACCTTTTATGGTTTTTTGATTCAATTAGAGAATGGTAAGAAGAATGAATTGGGCCCAACCTAAACAAAAAGACTAAACAAACCCAATCACATAAACACAAGCGCAAGTTGCATAAGCATGCCCAATTACGCAAGTATAGGCCCAACTAAATAAATTAGACTTAGGCCCCAAATAAGAGGTGCAGACCCAATTAAACCAAAAGACTAGTGGCAAATTAGACGAACAAATTAAACGAGTAGCAAAAGGTAAAAAAGGAAGCGGACAAAATTAGGGTGTAACACATGGTATCTTTCTTCACTACCTCCTCCATGATTGGATTCAACCTTCTCTGCCCTTCAATGTTGTTTTTAGAATTTTCATCTAAAACTATTCTATGCCTGCAGATAGTAGGGCTGATTCCCTTTATATCAGACATTTGCCAATCAATTTCCCTCTTATGCTTCTTTAGGGTAATTATGAGATCATAATCCCGACTTTGGGATAAGTCAACAGCAATGATCACTGGAAGTGTGTCATTTTCCCATAAAAAAGCATATTTCAGATGCCTTGGTAGCTCTTTTAGTTCTAGGGAAGGAGGATTTTCAATAGAGGGAATATTCTTCTTTAGGTTTGAGTTTTCAAGTTCCAAAGATTCATATCTTTTGGTCCAAACCTCTTTTACTGTGTCTTCATCTTACATAGCTCCCTCTTCCACAAGCTCTTCTTTGTCTGAGAATCCCATAGCTTTGACCAAGTGATCATTCTATTTGTGGAAATCCTTCTGCACCATTTGTGGAAATCCTTCTGCACCACTTTATCTCCTGATCATTGACCCTCATGGTCATTTCTCTCTTATGCACATCTATTAGAGTTTTCCTAGTGGCTAGGAATGGTCTTCCTAGAATGATTGGCACTTCTTTGTCCGCATCAAAATCAAGGATCACAAAATCTACAGGAAAAACAAATTTGTCAACTTTAATCAAAACATCTTCTATGATCCCTACAGGATAGGCTATTGACCTATCTACAAGCTAAAGGGTCACAGTAGTTGGCCTGGCTGTCTCAATACTAAGTTGTGTGAATATGGATTTAGGCATCAAGTTGATACTTGCTCCTAAATAACATAGTGCACGACCTGTGTAAAATTCACCAATTGAACATGGTATTGTGAAGCTGCCAGGACCTTTTAGTTTCCTTGGAATTTTGTTTTCAATAATCATGCTGCATTCTTTGGTCATGGCCATTATTTTAAACTTTCCTAGTCTTCTTCTCTTTGTAAGCACATCATTCATGAATTTAGCATAGTTTGGCATTTGCTGGAGTGCTTCATCTAACGGGACATTAATGTGTAGTTGCTTTAGCACCTCCATCAATTTGCCAAATTGCTTATCTTCATGGGCCTTCTTCAACCTTTGAGGAAAAGGAGGAGGAGGGTACTTTTGAGCTAACTTGGGTGATGGCACACGAGTAATCTCAGATGCAGTAGCGTTGGATGCTATAGCATCTGCAGTATCTTTCTCTTTTTCAATTTTTTAATTTTTTCATTTTTTTATACCCCTATTAGATCCTTTCCACTCCTCAATGATATAGCTTTGACATGCCCTTTCCCCGGGTTTTGTGAAGTTGAAGTTTTTGTAGTAGATGGTAATGATCCACTTGGTCTTTAGGAAAGTGTAGTGGCTATTTGACCAACCTGATTTTCTAAATTCTTTATAGCTGCACCGTGAGCTTAAACTATAGCTTTAGTGTCACACATAAAAGCCCTCAAAAGATATTATAATGAGTTGTCTGCTGCAGGTGCAACTGGTCTTTGGTTTCTTTGAGCAGGGAATCCTGGTGGAGTAGCAGGTGCTACAACATTGGATGTTGTAGCATTGTTACCACCCCATTTGAAATTTGGGTGATTTTTCCAGCCAAGATTATAAATGTTTGCGTAGAAGTTGTTATTTTTGTTGTACCCTACACAGTTAACAGAAATAGGGTTGCTGAGACATTATTCATACTAGTTCCCTCCTCCTCAATATACACATCTAGTGGATCCTTGAGGGGCTTGTTCAATGGCAGCAATGGTGGTTTCTATTGATGCTGCAGTATTGGTTGCTGCTGCAGCAGTCGGAGTGCTGAGATTCTTTATCATATTGGTCAGAGAGGCTACCTGAGCTGATAGAGCAGATACTTCACTAACTTCATGAACCCCAGCTAGCTTCTTTTGTGCACTTACCCTCTCTGTAGGCCATTGGTAGCTGTTGGTTTCTATATTGTCTATCAAGTCACAAGCTTCATTGTAAGATGAGTTTAACAACACTCCCTAGAGAAGGCATCTAGCATAAGTCTGGTTTGAGGTTCCAAACCATTGTAAAATGTTTCCATCTGGATTATTACAAGAATTCCATGGTGGGGAAACTTTATCAGGAGTTCTTTCCATCTTTCCCATGCTTCAAACAGAGTATCAAATTCTTTTTGTCTAAATGAGGTAATTTCAATCCTCATCCTGGCATTCTTTATTGGTGGAAAATATTTTGCTAAATTTTTTTCAACCATTCCATTCTAATCAGTGATAGAGTTAGGCTCTAAAGAATTTAGCCAAGCCTTAGCTCTATCCTTTGAGGAGTATGGAAATAGCTTGAGTCTAAAAGCATCTTCACTAACACCAGGAATGATGAAATTACTACAAACTTCCAAAAATTGTCTTAAGTGTGAATGAGGGTCCTCAGTGGGAGAACCTCCAAATTGACCCATTGTTTGAAGCATTTGGAACATCATGGTTTTAAATTCAAAATGAGTTGTATTCAGTTCAAGCCTCACTATGCTGGTTTGCATAGTTTGAGGATCAAAAACTACATAGTCCCTCATTGGTCTATCTCTTTCCTATGTCTAGGTTTAAGCATGGTTTGCCAAAGTTTCCTTTGACAAACACTCACCCGTATTAACCCCTGAGTTCGAATTATAAACCATGTATGTATTTAAAAATGTACTCATTTTAGTTGGTCATTCCCAAAACAAGTTTGAAAAAAGTATCAAGCAGAGATTAAAATGCGCACATTAATATATAACATTAAGTATTCAAAAATCATTACAAAGCTTATGCATCCCAACTACAAAGTGTTTAGCTCATAATGAGCATTAACAAGAAACTACAAACAATGATAAAAACCATGTTCATAATACTGAAAATACAAAAAAAAAGTAAAATAGATAGAAGATATACTATTTAGACCCCTTCGCCTGAATCAGCCCAGAAATGTTGCAGCATGGCTTTACAACATTAGTGTGCAGGAACTTTTGTCTACGGAGTTGGAGCGTATTTTTGTGATAAAAATGGAGAAGAGATGGTGTAGAGAACACTCTCTGTTTTAGACCAGCAAAAATATCTTGTGGAGAAGATGGAGTGAGAGGAAGAAGGCTCTCCCTTTCTTTTATCCATTGTGTCTCCCAAAAGCAAGAAGTGACATTCCGACCAACCAAGTGTACCTCTCAATTCGCTAGTGGAAAAGTGTCCTCAGAAAGATCTTTGGTTGATGAGCGCGTCAGCTATCCTGCCACATAGAGTGGCGCTGATGTGATTCATTTTAGGAGTGCCAAATCTTTACTTTTTGGATTCTCTCTCATGATGACGTGGCAGAACTGATGATGTGGCATTATAAAGTTGTAGCATTGAACAAACACATAAAAATACCACAAGGCTTCCAAAAATTTTAGATTATCACCAATTGTATCCTAACCTTTAAATGTCACTACTTAACACATAATTACTTAATTAAATAACAATATTACTTTAGAACTTACATTGATTTAAGTCTGGATAGTATAAATAACTCTTACAAATAAGAGTTATCATGAAGTCCGAGGAAATTCCTCACCATGAAGACCTCCTCGAAATATTCGAGGTAATGAGAATATATCAGATCAGGCTCAATCCAGAAAAATGCTCCATTGGGGTCTTTGGCGAAAAATTCCTCGGATTCATGATCACTAATAGATGAATAGAGGCCAACCCGGATAAATGTCTAGCGGTGATTGAGATGAGGAGTTCATATTGCATCAAAGAAGTGCAGAGGCTCACAGGAAGAATTGCAGTCTGATCAAGGTTCATGGCAAGGTCAGTTGGTCGGTCTCTCCCATTATACAAGGTGCTGAAGAATGTAGCCAAATTCAAATGGATTGAGGAGTGCGAAAAAGCGTTCACCGAGCTAAAAGAATTCTTAGCCTCGCCGCCAGTACTCACTCGGCCAAAAGACTGGACTCCACTCCTGTTTTACCTAGACGCCAATGATCAAGCCATCGGCGCTGCGCTAGTAGAAGAAAGGGATAGAGAGAGTCCCAATCTATTTCACCATCAAAGTCCTTCATGGGGAAGAAGTCGGATATCAAAAGGTCGAAAAATTGGCATCGGCTGTAACACCCCGAAAATAATTTAATTAATTTATTTAATTGAATTATTAAATTTATTAGAGGTGTGATTAAATCAAGAGAAATAATATGTGTTATACAGGAGGTGAAACGAATAAAGGGAGTGGTGTTGGCGTGGAGGGCCCAGTGTTCACTGAGCCCACAGCTTAAACCCTAGGAGTCTAAGCCAAACTCTCTCACTTGCGAAAAATTGAGAGAGCTGCGAATTGAGAGAGTGAGAAGAGAGCCACAGCGCGCTGAGAAGAGGAAAAAGGAGGAGAAGTCGTGAGTTCCAAGGGAAGCCGAGATCGTGGGTTGCTGTGGTTTTGTACGTGTTTCCATTCGTCTTCTACGGAGCCTACGTTTAAGAGGTAAGGGTGAGCGTTTCGGTTTAACATGATTGGGTATATAGTGGGGTTTTGTGGGGTTTGTGGGAATTGATATTGTTGATGAAATTAATGATGTTTGATGAATTGATATTGTTGAAGAGTTCTGATGTTGTTTTGATGAAATTGATGTTATTTGAAGAATTTGATGATTTTGTTGGAATGAAAATTCGATGGTGTCCTTGATTAAATTTGATGAGTTATGTTGATGAATTGTTGATGTTCTTTGATGAACCATTAGTGAGATTTGATGATTGATTTGGTGAATAAAACGTGTTTTTGGTGTTGGTGATGTGCGGAAAAGAATTGTGATGTGATCGGGTTGGGTGAAAAATTAAGTTTTTCTGAGTTTTCTGCACGTTGCACTGTTGCTGCCCATTCGCGCCTCGCTCGCGCTGCAGTCGCGCTCCAGGCGCAAGCGTGCTGCGTTGTGGCACGCTGTTACTGCCCAATCGCGCCTCAGTCGCGCCCTGCTCGCGCTTCAAGCGCGAGTCACTGTTTCTCACTGTTTGCTTGCTGTTTTCACACTGTTTTCTCAGTTTTTAAAGGTGAAGTTTCCTCCACAAAAATATGATGTTCCTCCATAAAAATGTGATGTTTCCACAAATAAAAATGTGACGTTTCCCCAATTCAAATGTAGTGTTTCCCAAGCTTGAAAATGTGGTGTTTTTCCGAATTTAAAATGTGATGTCCTTCGAATTAAGGTGTGATGTTTTATAAATTAAAACGGGATGTTTTTCTAAACTCTAAACGTGTTGTTACCCAAATTTCAAAGATGATATGTATGATGATTCTGTAACATGAATTATGATGATTTGTGACGAATATACTCTATGATTATGATTATAATGATGCTGTAATGTGATTGTGATGAATTACGACGAGTACACTCTATGAGTGTTTTTATGACGATGATGACGAGTACTCCATGGGAGTGATTTGGTGTTTGCACATGTGTCCATAGTGTCTCATAGCATGTGCATATTATGACGAATAGGCTTCGGCCTCTTATGACGAATAGGCTTCGGCCTCTTTTTGATGAAAACAGTGACGGTGTGCCCTTAGTGGCTTATTATGACGAGCATGGTACCATCATGCATATACCCAGGTGTGGGTTGCATTCCATGCACATTCATGATCATGGCTTGTGTTAATAATTGTGGTTTGAGTTGGTGTCTTGTGACGATGATGTGATGATGAATGACGATGTTGTATGATTGCTTGTCCACATTACTTAATTATGTACTTGATTATGTTTTGTTGAAATTCTCACCCCTTCTGCTTGGAATGTTGCTCTATCATGGCAACGCTGCAGGTGACTGCGAGTGAAGGTCCTGCTGCCTTCTTTATTAGCTGTTGGGACGTTGTCGAGTCGCTCTCTGATACTGTAGCACCTAGGGGGTGTGGTTGGATTTGGTTAATCAATTAATTAACTGTATAATGTTTATGTTGATGATTGTGAGACGTGTTTGAGTGGTACCAGTGAGTTACTGTTTATTTCCGCTGTGAAGAGATTACTTTGAAGTTTAAGTTTCATGACGATTACGTTGTTGCACAAACTTTGATGGTGCAAATGCTGAGTTTTTATTAATGACGATGTGACATGTCTTTTCTACTAATTAAATAATTTTTTGTTATTTGAAAAAGAGATTACTTTGATAATGACGTGTAAATTAAGGGGTAGAAAAGGGGTGTTACATCGGCTATTGTCATAACAGCTCTCCGACTGACACCTTACTTTCAATCACATCAAGTGGTGGTCATAACAGACAATCCAATCAAGATACTACAAAAGATTGAGCTCTCAGGGCAGATGGTAGCATGGTCCGTAGAACTGTCAGAATTTGACATCAAGTTGGAGACCAGAGGGCCAATCAAATCAAAAAATTTAGCAGATTTCATAACCGAGTTGAGGCATGGATCCTACGTGTGGACGATTCCTCAAACACATAGGGGAGATTAACAGGCCAGGGACGAGGTGCTATCCTGTTACCAACTGTTAGTACTCAACCTGAAGTCAAAATTCAAAGAGGTGTTAGTGGAACATATTCCACGGAAACAAAACACCAAGGGCGACTTGCTGGCAAAATTAGCAAGTATGAAGATTGAAGGGCGGCACCAACACGCCGCCGAGAGCGTTTAAACTTATGTTATCCTCACGCGTCCGAAGAGGAATCCCCTGATTTAGCATGGTTACGTGCGATAAAGCCTTCGCAGTAATTTTCTGGCTGGCCGAAAGTGCCTCATCCCTCTCTCTCCCTGAGCTTCATCCCTTTCTGCTGAGACCCTTTCCACGATCTCCTCCAGCTCGATAATCTTTGTTTGAAGCGACTCGACTTGAGCAAATACTCTAGTAGGCTCAACAAAATGCTTCTCAGCTTCCTCTAAAGCTTTGGAGACCAGTCAAACCTGGTCAACGGCAGTGTCCCTCTCTGCCTCAGCCTCCTATTGAGCCGTGACTTCCTTCTTTTGCACCATCAATGCCACCCTGAAAGCTTTCTTAGCGGACTCAAACTGTTCCCTCGCTTCATCACGCTCTGGAGAACGACTTTGAAGGGATTTAAACGGAGATCCTCCACTAACCCCTTCGAAGTCGTGAATATCTTCCTCGGAATCATCTCAATCAGTAGTGGGATCCTTGAACCTCGGCTTCTTCGTAGGAGAAGCCTTGAAAGTCGGCTTCGCAGCATGCTCGGCAACTTCATGATAGCTTCTTTTCATCACAACGTCAGGGGAAACATGTGCAGGAGCTTCCAGATTAACCTCCACTTTTCCCTTCCGAGGTCGTCCTTTAGACCCACCCACTGGGTTGTGATCTTGAAGCACGGAGAAAGATAGGTGAGGAAATAATCGAGCACACCCATTTTCCTAAGGGAGGCCAAATTCTGTGGCCGAACTAGAAAGAATTTGTTCGCAAAACCATCTATTAAGAAAGAAGAAAAAATATTTTCTGAAGATCCAGGGACTAAGTCCAGACAACCCTGAGGAATCCTCCTCGAATCTCTTTCAGGATTTCGGACTTCAACGAATAGAGACAGAAACAACTCTACCGACGTGGGGCGTTCAAATGATCTCATCACCTGTTCATATACTCGAACAGAACCCCAACCCGAAGGGCTAATCTATGGAGGGGCAATCCGTAAAAACTCAAGAAGTCTTTTCTCAAAAGGGGTAAAAGGAGGGCGGACTCCCGCTTTGGTGACCATAGCCGAGTGGACATAAAACCCCAGGCGATCATTGATCGGACTACACACCGACACTCCATAGGCAGTGGCGGATCTTTTTTAGGGCCCAGGTGGGCCACGACCCACCCTCAGAAAAATATGAAATTACGATAATAACCCTTGTGTTTTATTAACAACTACGATAATGATAAATCGTTTGCGCTTCACAGAACGATTTAGTAGCGCAGCCTAGTGGTTAAGTTTCATTTCAGTTAATGAGCGACTGTGTGTCCGATTCTTACTTCTGGTTTTTGTCTTTTTCTTCTTAATCAATTTATTGCATGGGTTGAGTCAATACACAAGAGAGACAAATAAAATGCTAAAAAACTTATAAAAATGACATTTGCGAGGACAGAACCTCCCTCCTAAAGGAAGCAACTACACTTACTTACAAATATGCTATGATCTTACATTTGTTTTAAAATAAAAATTCTTATATTATTCATATTATGAATATTATATACTATTTTCACATGTCTTATATTAGGCTTAGAAATTATGAACAAATGGTTGATAATTTTTGATTTTTTTTAGCATTTTAAAATTAAAATCAAATTAATTTTAAAAATTTTTATGGTGAATTTAAAATTATCTTTTTAGAAACAACTTCAATTGAGTCTCTATGTGAAATTAAAATTGCTTTTTAGTCATTTAATTTTGTTTATAAACAATTATTAATTTATATTTATCTAATTTAATTGTATTTTACTCAAACTTTGTTACGGCTCTTTCTCGACCTTCACTGCTCCCCTTCTTTGGTTTTTGCGTTTTTGCGTTTCTACGTGTCTGTTCATGTGTTTGAGTTTCTATGTCTCTTTCATTAGCGCCCACCCGAGCTTTTTACTCAAGATCCGCCACTGTCCATAGGGAACCTATAATATCCTAATCTTTTGACGTCATAAAGTCTAGAATGTTAACCATCTTAAATAAAATCAGAGTGGTAACTGCTTATGGATTTGAATTTCTTAACTAGACAGAATTAATCCGCCACTTTTAAACTTTCAAAAGGCTTAAAAACCTATTGGCAAACTATCCAGTCATAACGAAGTTCACGGTACATGAGTCAAAAGATTAATCTTAATCCAAATCCAAAAGACGGTTTACATGGTACTATACTTTCTATTACAAGGATCTCAAAGTATATATAAATATACATTACATCTAACTAGGGGGGACTAAGCAAATATAACTTGATCCCTAAGAATCCATTAAACTCAAGCAACCGGGTCGACTTCTCTATTTGCTTGGCCTTGCTCTGCTCATCTGAAAACACTAAATATAAACAGTAAGATACAATCTCAGTGAGTTCGTTCGCGACCCCTCACCTTATAACTTTTGGTGTTTTACTCATCTTTTCACTTTCTCTTAGCATAACCCGGGTAATTACTACACAACTCCCCCAGAGAACCCACCCAACAATAGTTATTGTTGAGTAAACTTGTCTTGGGCCTTGGCTTTGAGCTCATGACTTCCCTCCACCAAGTATGCTATTAACTCGGGATCGCCATCACCATGGTGTCTTATGTAACATCCTTAAATTTAGACGTCATAAATTTAGTATGTTAACCATTTCAATAAAAATCAGTGTTGCTAACCTACTTAAGGAATTGAGCATAACTTATCTTGATGGAATAAACCATCCTTTACATACTCCAGCGGGTATAAATACCAAATGGAAACTTAATGCCATAACTGATAATCAGCTCAACATGAGTCATTCTTAAAACTTGTTCAATTCCCAAAGTAAGGTTTACATAAACTACAACTTTGATTACAATAATTATAAGTTAAAATCTTACAAGAATACATAACATAAACCTTGGGTAGACTAAGGAATTTCAAAATTTATCCCTAAGGATACTTTAAACTTCAGTAACCCAGTTCAGGAGCTACTAACTCTTTTCTTATTTGCTTCGTTTTGCCCTGCATATCTGAGAAACACCACAACATAAACAATGAGATACAATCTCAGTGAGTTCTTTCGAGACCCCTCACCTATACTCTCGGTGTTTTTCTTATCTTTTCTCTTTCTTTTTCTCTTAGCACAACCCCGGACAATCACTACACGATTCCCCCGGAGAATTCCCCGACAATAGCTATTGTCGAGTCAACTTATTCTGGGCCTTGGCTTAGGGCTCATGACTTCCTTTTATTTTTCACTACAAAAAACGGAATAGATTGCGGGGGTTTTATTGCGGAGGTTTTAAAAACCCCCTAAGTTTGACGTTAAAAAAGGACCTTTTCGCTACCACAGTTAAAAATTTTGTTTCAATTTAAGGAGGTTTAAAACCCCCGCTAATTGTTGAGCAAAAAACCCCCACTGCTTGTAAAAAAAAACCTTACAAACAACATTAACAAAAAAATTTTTTTCCCTCTTTCACGTTTTCACGTTTTTCCCCTTTCCCTCTTACTTCAGTTCACGTTTTCACGTTTTTCCCCTCCCTCACTTTTGCAGCTTTCACGTTGCTCTTCCACTCAGCTTCAACGATTTCACAAACCCTTCCACTCTCCCTTGTTTCGATTTTTCATCTCTCAGCTTCAGATTTCACAAACCCTTTCCCCTCTCTCGGTTCAAATTTCTCAAACATGAGACCCAGAAGCTGAAACCCTCCCTCCCTGTCTCGCGAAACCCAGAAGCCAAAACCCTCCCTCTCTGTCTTGCGAAACCCAGAAGCTGAAACCCCCCTCTCTGTCTCGCCAAACCCTATCACTGATGCAACAAGAATCGAACACACCGCGAGCAAGAACCCTAAAACCCCAAATCGCGACTTCTCCACTCCTCACTTCTCAAATCGCGACCTCAGGTCATGCTCAGATTTGGGTTGTGGACTAATTGCTCACGATTTGGGGTTTCAGATTCTTATTCATCATTCTGGCTTCTGCTTTCTTCTGGGTTTTTATGGCTCCTGAAAAAAATTATTCGGAAAGGGGTTTAGTTTAGTTTGTTGAAGTTTTTCTGCTCTCTTTACTTCACGTTCTTGTTTTCCTATTTTATTTTAGTTTGTTGAAGTTTGAAAATGTTGTTGCAGATTAGTATTAATAGGCCAGAAAGAAGGAATGCTTTTCGACCTCACACTGTTAAGGAGCTTATTCGTGCTTTTAATGATGCTAGATATGATCCTTCTGTTGGGGTCATCATCTTCACTGGAAAGGTAGTTGCCAGCACTTTTTATTTTGGTTTTCTTTCTTGAATTTATAAAACATGTTGAGGCAATGTATTAGAGTCACAATAATGTATTAGAGTCTCACAAGTACTTATGATAGAAGATAAGTTCGAATACCCTAATCTAAATAGACTCTATGTTTATGGCTTATTGATTACTGCATTTTTTTATTCAAGTTAGTTTGGAGTGTCTATTTGCTCTCTCACCAATTAGATTGAATCACATACATATAGGCTTACTAATATTTTATTGTCTGTTGTTACCAAATGTTCAACTTAATGGGAACTATTGTTTCTCAATCATGATGCTTGTGGTCTAACTATAAACACAAATCTGAGATATGACAACAAGTGATTCCCATTGCTTGAACTAACTCCTTGGGTTTTTTAAGCATGAATCTTCAAGTTTTCTACTTATTGATAGTGTTGTTTTGTTTCCATGATTTGTAATGTGACAATTGTCAATGCTTTATGGAAAAATCCTTTTGTTTGTTTCTTTTCCTCTAATTTTTCTTCTTCTTCTTCATTCTTTTCTCCTATCGCAGGTGCAGATCCGCCGTCTTCCAAAACCAGTAATTGCAATGGTACTCTTTTAATTGCAATGTTATTTTCTATTAATGTTATATGCAAGACTATTTTCCTAACGTTTAAACAGGTAGCAGGTTATGCTGTTGGAGGAGGGCATATATTGCATATGGTTTGTGATCTAACCATTGCAGCAGATAATGCTATCTTTGGCCAAACTGGTCCTAAGGTGCGTAAATCATTTTCCTTTTTCAATTACGATATGTACTAATGTTTGGAATCGTGTTTGAATCATGTTAGACGCACGTCTAGACGAAGCTACATTCTGTAGCTTTCACGGTCACGTTCAAGTATATCGTGGGAACATTGTTTTCCAAAGACACAGATAATTAGAATATATATTTTTTACCCTCAACCTCTAAAACTCCTCATCGAAATTTTGTAATGTCTTCTGTCCTTGTGTACCTATGAAAGGTTGGGAGCTTTGATGCTGCTTATGGAAGTTCTATCATGCTGGTTAACCCAAAGATATACACACCAAATATGATCTTATAAATAAGGCCTTCTTGTTCCCTCTAACCAGATATTCAGGCTGGTTAGTTAGATATAAACATCATAACAGTATCGGTGAATGAAAATTGTAAGACAGATCAAATATAATATATGTTCTGGCATCTAAGCTGTCTTTTATGTTATCTCAATATAGTAGAAGGACACTTGTCCTAACACGAAGCTCTTATTAACTGTTAGTGTAATGTTTTGATTTGGTGTAGCTAGAGTTTCATATCCATTAGGAAGCTCTTATTAACTGTTAGTGTAACTGTTATCACTTAAGATGTAACAGCTTACTTGAGTTTCATATCCATTAGGAAGTTTGATAATGAAATCATGTGCATTTGCTGCCTTTGCTGCACTTGTAACATCTTCCATAGAAGCTTCTTCCTTATAATAATGCTTATCATGTTACCTTACATGATCTATTCATGATTTTACCTCTTAAGTTTTTTGATGTGTTTCATTTTCACAATGAATGTTCCTTGAAAAGTAGTGTACTGCCTATGTCTGAGATTAAAGTAATGTCTGAGATTAAAGTATTTGATTATAACACACAAGTAGATTTTAAAAGGTGCAAGGCAATATGAGAAAATGTTTGACTGTTATTATTGGTGTCTAGAATCTAGATACTTATTATATAGTTATTTGAATGCAGTACAAGTTTTATGTTGATGGAGAATGGCGGCACGATGAGCACCAGCCCTATATATCCGGAGAATATGGGATAGTTAACACTGTTTTATTGGTTACTGATCCTAATTTTTTACCGGTTTTACCTCCAGACATAATTTCTGGATCTAGCATGGATGTAGATAATGAGGCTTTTCGGCGTATGGTAAGAGTTAGTCATACCTTAACAGTTCCAATTGTTTTTTGTGAGCATGGCTGCTATTTGGATGCTGTCTTAAGGATTTGTTATGCGTCGGACTGAAATTTCAACGAACAGTTTCCATACCGTGAGTCTGGAGATTGTGTTGTAACTTACTTTTAGAACTCCTTGATCCATGTTGTCATTAGTTAATGTCTTTCAATCCACTGATTCTCATTCATATTAGTCCCGGAGTCTTCATTACGGAATCACATTAAATATATTTAACCGCGTTCTCGTTTTCATCATAACCTTAAGTAACTTGCAACATACTGCAGCATATTTGTGTTCTTTTGTGTTGTAGGATTTTATTTTTTTCTCATGTCTAAATTTGTATCATTGTTTATTTCCATATGAAATTTCATTCTTCAAGTCAAAGTGACAGATGGTACATTGAGCGAGGTGCTGCCGAGAATATCAGATGTTGATGTACAGACCTCATGTCAACGTATTTCTGCATTTCTGTCTATGCGCACAGCTTATGAATTACTTCCCGAGTCAGGCAAGGTTTGGAACTTTCACCATTGACCCTATACCATTTGCTGTCATCAAACTGGAAAGAAACATATAATTTACTGATTGGGTTGGTGATATCTGGCCACAGGTTGTTACCTTGGATGTTGATCTGCCAGTGAAACAGGCATTTCACATACTACGTGAGCAGGTACCTTTGCCTTACTAGGAATATATATGACTTATATGCATTTTGAATTTGATTATATATGACTTTCATTCATACTACATGTTTGAATACTGCATAATTTCCTAGTATGCATTTTGAACATACAACATGTTTGAATACTGCATAATTTCCTTGCCTCGTAACCCTGATAAATAGATTATATATGACTTATATGCATTTTGAATCTGATTATTGGCTTTCAGTAGTTTTTCAGAAGTCTTTTGCTCCAATGTTTAAGTCTTTGATACACTGGCTTTGTCATTCGTAATTGCTTGTGTGTGTTTATTTATTGCTTATGTGTAGCTTTCTTGTGCAACTTTTTCTAAATGGGGCAATTTACAGGGAATTCCCATGGCTCCACTTTATCTGTGACAAAACACAAATATTGGAAGTTCTTCACGGCACATAACATGAAGAAGAATCTGCAAGAGGATCATCTAGTGCTAGCCGAATTTGATATTTTTTTTAGGATCTTTTAGCATAAGATTTTTTTTAAGCTACTATAAATTGAGCTGTATGACATTAGATATTTGAGCTACAAATATTTATTTTTATTATGATTTTTAGAAATTTGACATTACATGTATTATATCACAGTTATATTCTTAATGAAATCTTTGGTCTTTTTGATTAAGCTTAATAAATATTCTCGAAGATGTATGTATAGTTGCTAGTAATAAAAATGTGGTAATGAGATAAGAAAAAAAAATCAAATTGCAAGAAAAAATTCGTGTAAAATCACTCAAGATTTTGGGAGGTTTATAACCCCCTCAAAAAAACCTCCACTAATTGTGGGGGTTAAAAACCCCCGCAGTAAAACCCCCGCTAAAAGACATGATACCAGCGTTTTTTAAAAACCCCCGCAAAACGATTGCGGCACTTGAAACTCCGGCGTTTTTTAAAACTCCCGCAGATTACGTTGCGGGGGTTTAAAACCCCCGCTAAGTGACTTAAAAACCCCCCGCAATCTGTTCCGTTTTTTGTAGTGTTTGTTTCTTTTATCTTTTTTCCTCTTTCCTTTTTTCTGTTTTCTTTATATTTTTATATTTTTTAAGTACTTTCGGGTCTCGAAAAAATTTAAATTATTTAAATACGCAAAATTTGGTGAAAAGGAAAATTAATGTCGTGACAAATTGCGTAAAGTGTGACGCTAGACAGTGTATTTTAGAGTACTTTATGATATGGAAAAAAATTTAATTGTTCAAATATACGAAGTTTGTTCCTACATAATCGAATTGGTGAAAAAGAAAATTAATTTCGTGACAAATTGTGTAAAGTGTGACGTTAGACAGTGTGATTTGGGGTATTTTATGATCCGGAAATTTTTTTAATTGTTTAAGTACGCAAAGTTTGTTACTCGATAATCAATTTTATTAAAAAAATAACAATTTTATAGTAAAATATGTAAAGTGTGCTGCTAAGTAGTGTGTTTTGGGTGCTTTAATTAGGATTCAGGAAAAAATTTAGATGTATAAATACATGGAGTTCGTTCCTCAACAATTGGTTTGGTCATACCAAAAATTAGTTTCTTGGTGTGTTTTGGGTTATCTTAGCGTACGACAAAATTTTTAATAGTTCAAATACGCAAAGTTTGTTTAAAAAAATAATTTCGTGACAAAATACGTAAAGTACGATACTAAGCAACGTGTTTGTGGGTACTTTTGCATTCGGAAAAAATTACTATTCAAATTCTTAAAGTTCGTTCATCGATAACTGTTTAAAAAATCAACTTCTTTTTATACGTCTTCTCTTTATATTCTTTAGGACCACATTTTTCTGGACTTTAAAAAAATAATTTAAAGATGCTTCGAAAAAAAGAATTTAAAGACCGTATTCCTTCAACTTTGTTTAGCTGCTTCCATTTTATTAGTGGTTCTCATTCAACTCTGCATGATATCCACGTTTTTCACTTTCTAATTGTGTTGTCTTCTTTTTTTTCAAATTATGAGTTAAATTTTTATATTTACATTTGATGAATATGAATTATGTTATTAAAATTCTTTAGAATTTTTCTTCGTATTGTCTATAAATGTTTAATTTCAATGTATTTGTTAATTAAAAATGATATTTTTAATTATGATTTACATTCTCATATACTTCAACAATATATAGTTAATTTTATCTTCATTCATACAATGTTACAATATTTATGTATAAATTAAGCTTTTGTCCCGTGCATCGCACGGTTCCAAGCACTAGTGTTTTTTAAAAATGAATGAGAAGGTGGGAGTTTTATTCAACTTCAGCTGAATAATGAGAATGGGTCAAGGATTGGACTGGACCTTCAGTAAAGTATCGGGCTTTTTAAATAAAAATCTGGACTAGTACTGACATTCTAGGCTCATATATTATTTGCACCCCCAATACTCATTCATACACATACATGTTTAATTAACAAATGAACCAACTAAGATACACAATTATCATACCATTTAGTCATTTAAAACACACAATTAATACACCTAAGCAATCAAGGAATACTATCACATATCTAAGCATCTTTAATATCAAGCACTATTATTCGAAGAAATTAAAATTTTCTTTGGGGTATTACATTTCACCCCAACTTGAAAATTTTTGTCCTCAAAAATTGTTCAAGTGTTACCTCCTATCCTAAAATCTCAAACACTATATTATGGAAAGAAAAGGACCATTTACGTTACTTTATTTACACATTTCACATCCAAGGTAAGGATAGGGTTTGAGTACAATGAAATAATTCTCTTTCTAAAATCAACAAAGTGAGAAAACTCAATCAATTTAAATTGAATTCATCCCTAGCCTAAACATACTTGTAAAAGAAATCCAATTGTAGTTCCAACTCAACTAAAACTTTAGATTTGTAGCAAAAATAACCATTTCAATCTATTTGACTTACAATTAGTTTAAAGATTGAGCCGGATTTTTTTTTGGAATAGTACATTTTCTGCATAACAAGAACCCTTTAACAAACTTCTAACCAAACAGCGTGAAGGAATGCAAGGGGAAATAAAACTAGATGCACACACAACATGTACACCTAACCATCAATAAAATTTAATAGAAGATGGGATGAGAGGCTCATTCTAACTTAGTAGAAATTCTATCACAAAACAATAGAATCATTATTGTGTAATCAAACTTTTTAAAACTATGAGCATGTCACTTCACCTTTCATTATACAATTTCTAAGCATCAAGAGGAAGCACTATTATGCACTATGAAATTTGAATTCTAATTCCAATTTATGATATTCCATTTGCTTTATAATGAAATCATAAGTTCAGCATGTCATTCATTTTGATGTTTCTAGTGCTTCATAGGGGATTAAAGATCAACAATCTTCATTGACATTAATCATCCAATCTTTACAAGTCCAGAGCCGTTTCAAAATAAGTTAATTACTCGACTATTCACAAGCTTTTCAAACAAACTATATTTTAAAATCATCCACAATCTATATTTACAAGTTAAAGTTCAGTTCCTATCCATAAGGTTTAAGACTTATAAAGCTTAGCAAAAGGTGAGGAAACTCATGAGACAATAATAATTTCACAAGTAACGAAAAAATCTGTCAGTTCCAAGTATGATGTGTTGTTGTGTGCTCATTACTCATACCCGTGATCGTTAGCCCATCCCAACTTAAAACAATCTTATTCAAAGCACTATTCCTTTGATAAAATGGTGAAGGCACATTAGTGATTCAAAAGTGAAGTTTCAAAAATAAAACTGGGAAACACAAGTTTTATGAAAATCAAATGTTCATAATCATACCTATAAAAGTCAAAGTGGATGAGCAAAATTGTTATGAAATGAAATGAAATGTTCTAAAATGCTTCTTTAAATGTTCAGTCAATTCCAAATCAACATCCTCTAAAGCATTCATCACTCATGAGAATTAATATTAAGCATCAGAATTATATTGTTGATAAGGGCAGAGTGATAGAAAAAGTTTTGACTATTGAGAAAATTTTGAGTAGAAGTGGTTTCAAAATAAGAGTTAACTCCAAGCATATATTTTGAAATCTTTCAGCACTAATCAATCACATCAACCCATAACTCAAATGACAAACATATAATAAAGCTAATCATCAGAATCACACCAAATGGAAAACTTTGTAATTTCCCAAAATACAATTACAATTAAATGATTACTATTTCAACTAGGACATTACTCAATTCCTAATACAACTATAATTCATCAATTATAATGTATCAAAGCAATCTTTGGCAAAACACATTCAACAGAACATTATAGGGTAAGGAGTTCCCTTGGACTTTCAAACAGAATTACACGAATACAATCTAACTGTTAACTCTTACGAACAAGAGGTTAACAAACTTAATCCTTGTCATGGTAGTGGTGACTCATGTAGGAATCATGGCTTATGGACTACTGCCCAATCAATGCTTACTATCACTGTTTTTCCTTATCAGTCCATGTACTAGCAAACATGCATCCCAAATTCCATCCTTAAAGACACCTCCCACTACCAATTGAGCGCGCGCTCAATTGGTAGTGGGAGGTGTGTTTAACTTGCACTTATGCCTCAGGTGCAAGGTTCGATTCCCACGGAAGGCCAAAATTCTACAAGGGGGGTAGAGAAGACCGTGATGTAATGGTGCTGGGGTGGCCAATGCGTTGGACCTGGGCTGTTACAATAAAAAGGCGCGCTCAATTGGTAGTGGGAGGTGTGTTTAACTTGCACTTATGCCTCAGGTGCAAGGTTCGATTCCCACGAAAGGCAAAAATTCTACAAGGGGGGTAGAGAAGACCGTGATGTAATAGTGCCGGGGTGGCCAATGCGTTGGACCTGGGCTGTTACAATCATCTTCCCTTGGTGGAATTTTCATACAACAACAGTTACCATTCTAGTATCGGAATGGCTCCATATGAGGCATTGTATGGAAGGAAGTGTAGAACACCATTGTGTTGGTGGGACATAGGTGAGCAGAGATTGTTGGGACCGGATTTGGTCCGTGAGACTACGGAGAAGATCCGTCAGATAAGAGAAAGGATGAAAGCCGCGCAGAGTCGACAAAAGAGTTATGCCGATAAGAGAAGAAGGCCGTTAGAATTTGAAGAGGGAGACCATGTCTTTCTGAGACTTTCTCCAACCATCGGGACCGGTATCGCATTGCGAGCGAAGAAGCTCAGTCCTCGGTATGTCGGACCCTTCCAGATTATCGAGCGAGTTGGGCCGGTAGTGTATCGCATTGCATTACCTCCAGAATTGTCCAGATTACATGATGTGTTTCATGTATCGCAGTTAAGGAAGTATATTCATGATCCGGATCAACCATTAAGTTATGAGGCGATTGACATCAGACCGGATTTATCCTATCAGCCTACCCCAATCAGAATCATCGAACGTGGCGAGAAAACGCTCCGAACGAGATCAATTCCCATTGTCAAGGTGCTTTGGGACGGTGCTACACCCGACGAAGCAACATGGGAAGTAGAGGAGGACATGCAGGTGAAATATCCCTATCTGTTCGATTGAGGTACGTTTTGTCAATTTTGAGGACAAAATTTTTAAAAGTTGGGGTGATTGTAACGTCCCCTAATTAGCCAATTTAATTTAATTAAATTAGCAAAAGGTTAAGGTAATCTTCGGCTATGTCGAGTATTTAGCGCAAGAGGTTCATCATGAATTAAGTTAATTGCATAGGCTATTTAATTATATGAGGTTGAAATAAATGAGTTACTATTGTGCCTAATTAAGTTCTTATGTTAGGTCAAGGGACTAAAGTTTAAGTGAGGAATTAGGATTAATTTAGGTGGACATTAATAGGGAAGGGTACTGTGGTCTTTATGCTTATTAAGTGAAGGGCACTTCTGTCAGTTACTCTAGATGAGTGAGTCAGCTGGTAACTCACCCTTAAGACCCAGCCAACCCACTTCATTTGACAAAACAATCATAAATTTTATAATCTGAAAACCTGAGAAAGGAAGAGAGGAAGGGCGAGAGAGAGGGAGAAGGAAGGAGGAAGGAAACCATCCACAACCTCCAAGCATGTTTCATCTATCCACACTTTCATAATCCTCACATTCTCCTCTTTCTGCTGATACCACTTTTAAAGCCAACATCTTCCTCCATCACAAATCACCATTGAAGAATACCAAAGCTCCACTTAGTCAAAAATGGAGTCTAGGGGCTGAATGTGACATGCATGTTGGATGGGTAGCTAGTTTGAAGTAGTTCAGAGCCAATATTGTGTTTGTCAAGCATTAGGAAGAAGGTTTAGTAGCTTTGGGTTGAACTTGGACATTGTTGGCGCATAGGACTTGAATTTGGGAACGTTCGGGACATCTCGTGGTCATAGAAACTCCGTTTACTGTTGTTGTTGCGATTGTCATCGCAAGAGGTGAGTTCTATAACTCTCTTAGGGGATGTGTGTGTGTTTGAGTATTCACCTTTTCGAAAATTAACTGTTGTGTGTTCTTAGTCTCGACATGAAATGAATCAAAAACAGTTTTCTAAAACAGTGATTTTAAACGATAAGTGATGTGCTTGATTGTTGAAATGTGCTGGATATGCCTACTGTATTATACTGCTATAATGTGTGTTTATGATTGGGTCTCCATCGGAAGGGAAATTGGAATCGGAACGGAATGAAATTTACTCATGAAAAGTCTGTTTTCTGGAAAACTGATGGAGACGCACGGATCGTATGCCTCTGTGCACGGGTCGTGCGCCCCCATCTGATGCTACACGCACGGGTCGTGTGAGACCTTCTGATCCTCAAATTCAAAGTACCTTTTTATCCATTCCAAATGATTCCAATCCTCTTCTCATCCATTCCCCACGGTTCCCCAACAAGGTAAAGATACTGATATCACAGAATTGAACATGTTTGATAGAAAACTTGTGTGTTATGAACGTAACGGAAAACCGTACTTAGAGAACGCGAGAGAACATAAATCAAGAAATGTTAATTCACGGTAAAATGCCCTCCCTCGTGGATGGATAAATGGTACATGACTGAAATCACTGACGGCCCATTGCGGGTACAAAAATATTTATTGTATAATAAATACAAGAGGAGAAGGGTGACGACTCTTAGAGAATTAGCATACTAGGGGAGGGGAAGTCATGAGCCCCAAAACCTAGACTCAAGAATGTTTCCCCCGCTAGAAATAGTGGGATGGGTTCACCAAAGTCAAGAATTGCCTATAAAATAGGTAGGCTGAGGTGTTATGCTAAAATCATTGAACAAAATATTGTATGCTTCATGTGTCGCTTAGGAGGGCCATGAGCATAAAGGTTACAGGAACTTAATGTATTTCCACGTGGTTGCTTTTAGGGCCACGAGTTCAAAGTAAAGCATAATGAACCGCTAGAGTTAGTACGGGGTCTCGATAGGACTCACTGAGATAATGTTTATCTCACCCTTCATAAGAACGGTTAGCTGGTGCGACTCATGGAACTATTGGAAATTGGATTTCCGCTTAGCCCTTGTATTTTTATTTAGTTATGTCACCGATTGTATAACCTTCATAGTTTAAGTTGTAAAATCGTTTCCGCTACTTTATGTTTTGAGTATTGAACACCAGGATTATGTACAAGTCTTAAGTTTTGAAACTTAAGCATTTTCAGGAAGTTTATGAGGTTCAGAGAACCATTTGTCATGTTTTATCGAAAGTTTTAGTTGTGTTCAATATTTCAATAACAGGAAGTTACTCTGATGTATGCCATTTAGTGCATTTCGGTGATTCTACATGTTAGAATTTATCGGGGTGTTACATTACATTTAGTTGGATTTCTATAATTTTTAAACTTAGATTTGATTCATTTTTTATTTCCCGCCTTTATTTGAGCATTAGGACATTGGTATTTCTAAAACACATGATGCAAGGCTAGGTCCAATCTTGGAATTTTGCAACCATAGAAGAACTCTCATCGGAAAAGCTCACCTACACTAAAGTTTGACCAGGGAGTTTAAAAAAGAAATAAAAGAAAAATTGGATGTTTATTTGTTTGAGTCATCGAAGTGATTTAGGCAATTTTGTTCTTCTTCAGCTACTAGCGAAATAAGCTAACCTTGAATTATCCCTTTGTTGAACCCCTTTGAGCCTATTAATCTCATTCTTTGTTTTATAGCTCATTACAAGCCTAAATAGGCAAAACAATGATTTTAACCAATCTTAGGGGATTAAAGAGCATTGATTCAAAAATTGTGTGACTAATAAGTGTGGAGGGTGCTCAAATTGTCGCAATGTGGGTCATGTTGTGTCTGCTCTTTCTTTTTCTTTCTTTCTTTTATAGTTTAAACTCTCAATGTAATTTTCAGCCAGTGTGACCTTCTGCGCACTCGGTTTCCATTTGAATATTAAACTCTTTCTTCATTCTCTCATCCCCCTATTTGCTCGGAAAAGATGTTTTGTGGTAAATGATACTGAATTGCGAAACATGTGCATAATCAAGAGCATTACAATCATTGCAAAATTTCTAAAAATCACAAAAAGGAGATGATCTCTTATAAAATGGCAAAGAGGACAAATGCATAATCACTTCAAGCAACGAATCACAATAACCCGCGCTTTGGCACCACTACTTTGAGGCAATCCTCATATCTCACGTCGAGAGTCCTGCGAGGTGATGAGATCAGTAGAAAAGTCAAGAAAGAGAAAAAGAGCAAAAGGGTCGAGAAAGAGAAAAGAGCAAAAGAGTCGACAAAGAGCAAAAGAGCGAAAAGAATAAAAAAAAAGAACCAAAAACAAAAATAAAAAGAAAAAATCGTTCCACATTTCTTTCATCATACCACCAGACACCAAGCATTGCGCAAGCTTACACTGCATACCCGCATACATCATCCATTGCATCCTTAAATGCGTTCAAATATAGATGTTTTTATCTGTCAAGATAAATTCAAATTATAATGTTAGCACTGAGCCTAGCATCAGCCTTTTAGACCCTCAGCGGTCCTTCAGAGCCCTAGCGCTCCTTCAGACCAACAATTGGTCCTTCAATCCAGATCGCACGTCGCGTTAATCGAGCAACCGACAGATCATCCGACCCCAGGTTCTTCAGACTAGCTGTGTCCGCCTAAAAAACAGTGTATGTCCTTCGAGGTGTGCAAATAAGGTCAACGACCTGACCTTGCCACCCATGGCCGCTCGAAAAAGGCCATCCCCCAAGCAGACCGTTTTACTAGTACCGTCGCTAGTTTGTGCTCCTTCAGACCCATTGGTCCATCAGGCTTAGGCATGCCCTTCAGACCCCGTCGGTCCTTCAGTTTAACTCCAGTCAATGCGTCAAGCATCGACTGCGAGTTAGACCATCAGATCCCCAAGTGCTCCTTCAGATCCCCGGCGATCGTTATTTACTTTTGTTCTATATCAACCAATTATTTTCCAATAATTTCTAAAAAAGATAGCTTTGACAAAATTAGTGTCTTTTTATCTCTATTTCTATTTTACTCGAGAAACCTGGAAAAACCCTCCATATTTCCTAGTAAAATATAAATAAAGAGGGGTAGCTGTTATACCCTAATTTTGTCCGCTTCCTTTTTTACCTTTTACTACTCGTTTAAATTGTTCGTCTAATTTGCCACTAGTCTTTTGGTTTAATTGGGTCTGCACCTCTTATTTGGGGCCTAAGTCTAGTAATTTATTTAGTTGGGCCTATACTTGCGTAATTGGGCATGCTTATGCTACTTGCGCTTGTGTTTATGTGATTGGGTTTATTAAGTCTTTTTGTTTAGGTTGGGCCCAATTCATTCTTCTTACCATTCTCTAATTGAATCAAAAAACCATAAAAGGTTACTGCCCATTTATGTTACAAAATTGTCCTAAAAAAAGTACAAAAACCAATAATCCAAAAAATAAAAATTTCGGGAAAATTAAAATAATACAAAAAATAATACAAAAATACAAAAAATCCAAAAAATGTAAAACCAAAAGAAGAGAGGGGCGCAGCATGCTGACTGCTTGCCCTAGGGCTGTCCTTTTGATCCCCTTTTCTTCCCCCTTCTCCTTCCTTTGACTGTCCTTAGCACCCTAAATTTGCCCCAGCTGTTGTCCTTTTTATTCCCTCAAAGATGCTGTCCTTTTGATGCCATTTTTTGCCCTAATTGTTGACTTCCCTCAGCACCCCATTCACCTATAAAAATAGCAACAGTAGCACAATCAAGGGACAGAGACAATCAACAAAACTGACACCAAAATATAGAGAAAAATACCCAAAACAGATACAGACTGATTGAGCAATACACAGCAATATTCAGAGAGATAGAGTGAAGGAAATACACACAAAAATATACACACAGAGACAATAAGATATGCAGATACACACACACAGCAGCAGAGACACAAATTCAGAAATCACCAAAAGATTAGGGTAGA